>CM053569.1:13214814-13255949 GCA_028646485.1 Cryptoprocta ferox | reverse complement strand
TACCATATGTTTGCACTCATAGGTCTAACAGGAGAAACCTAACAGAGGACCATGGGGAGGGGAAGGGCTGAACTATATTTTGAAATCAGGACGTGTGGTAGCTAAAGTTGTTTGCTAAAGATCATTTTTTTTCTATTCAATGTCTTTTATGTTCACATGAATTTTAGGATAGTTTTTCTTTTTTTCTATTTCTGTGAAGGTGCCACTGGAATTTTGATATGAGTTGCATTGAATCTCTGGATGGCTTTTGGTAGTTTGTGACATTAATTTTTCCAATTCATGAGCATGGGATCCATTTCAATTCATTTGTGTCTCTTCAAATATTTCATCAGCGTTTTGTAGTTTCAAGTGTATAGTTCTTTTACTTCCTTGTTCAAATTTATTATTAAGTATTTTGTTCTTTTTGATGCCATTGTAAGTAGGATTGTTTTCTTAATTTCTTTTTCAGATAGTTTGTTGTTAGTGTATAGAAACACAACTGATTTTTGTATGCTAATTTTGCATTCTGCAACTTTACTGAATTTATTTATTATTTCTAACAGATTTTTAGTGAAGTCTTTAGAGCTTTCTAGATATAGGATCATGTCATCTGTAAATAAAGATAGTTTTATTTCTTTCTTTACAATTTGGATGCCTCTTCTTAAAAAAATTTTCTTGCCTAATTGCTCTGGCTATGACTTCTGGTAATATGTTGAGCAGTGGCAAGAATATCCTTGTTCCTGATCAGAGAGAAAAATCTTTCAGCCTTTTACCATTGAGTATGTTATCTGTGGACTTGTTATATATGGCCTCTTTTATGTTGAGGCAAATTTCTTCCTTCTATACCTAATTTGTTGAGAGTTTAATCGTGAACGGGCGTTGGATTTTATCAAATGCTTTTTCTTTATATATTGAGATGATGATATATAATTTTTATCTTTCATTCTGTTAATGTGCTGTATCACATTTATTGATTTGCATATGTGGAACTATCCTTGCATCCCAGGTATAAGTGTCACTGGATGATGGTGTATTATCTTTTTAATATGCTGTTGAATTTGACTTGCCAGTATTTTGTAGAGGATTTTTATACCTATATTCATTAGGGATATTGGTCCATAATTTTCTTTATTTGTGATATCCTTATCTAGCTTTGGTATCAAGGCCTCATAAAATGAGTTTTGAAATGTTTCCTCTTTGATATTCTGGAAGGACTTGAGAAGGATTGGTAATTAATTATTCTTTAAATATTTGATATAATTCACTAATTCACTAGTGAAGCCATATATCTGGTCCTAGTCTTTTCTTTATTGGGAGGGTTTTTTTTTTTAACTTTTATTTATTTTTGAGACAGAGAGAGAGAGAGAGCACAAGCAGGGTTGGGACAGAGAGAGAGAGGGAGACACAGAATCCAAAGCAGGCTTCAGGCTCCAAAGCTATGAGCCCAGGGCCCGACACGGGGCTTGAACTTATGGACCATGAGATCATGACCTGAGCCAAAGTCAGATGTTTAACCAACTGAGCCACCCAGGCATCCCACTGGGAGGTTTTTAATTATTGATTCTATCTCCTTACTCATTATTTGTCTTTTAAGATTTTTCTATTTCTTAAACAAAATCAAAAACACAGCTTGGTACAAAGTGATCTACAGATCCAAGGAAAGTAATACAGATCAGAAATGAGAAATTTGAATTCCAATGGAATTCTCCCCTATCCCTAAGATCCACTCCATGTCTTTATCAAAGGATAACTGGGAGATAATAGTTACATGGTAAACTCGTGGCAGCACCTTCAACCCACAGTTAAGTTGGGATCTTCTGAAGAGAAGAGAAACTAAAATTATTTCAGGACCTACTATCTGTGAGCTCTTTATGTGCTCCATGCATACGTATATGCTATCTCATCCCTCAGTGGTTCAGGGTGCACAAGTAGTAATAAATTTCTTTCAGGGATAATTAAATTGGAAGTTGCCTAGGGTTATACAGTGTTTGACTCAGATGTTACCTCCAGGTTTATTTTACTCCAAGACCTACATTACTTTTCACTAAAGCAAGTAAACTGATATATAAGCCACATTTCCCTTTCTTTGTATCTCTTCTTTGAATATCTAATAGTGGGTACTATTTCCCTCAAAGTACTTGAATTGATCCTACACATTTCCAAGAAATTAGATTATAAGTTAATGAGAAAAAAATAATTTACTTCTCCAAAGAGATGGCATCTTCCAGTATCTCTGACAGATTTTTCTCCTCTCCTAATCAACTATCAATGTGAACTGCCCAGAGAAGCCTATAACTGCAGGCTTCTGATTAATCTATTTTCTTTGGATACTGCTTAATGGTGACAGAATGGTCCCTGGAGACAGTTTTGTGATGGGTGTTTTTGATGATGATAGGTACACAGAGCTAAACAGAGTCATCTACATTTAATACAGTACAGACATCTGGTCTGTTTTTGCCACAGAATTAGCATAAGATTACCATCTCATTATTATCATCTCAGAAATCATTAGAACCCATAAAGATATCTCTGATTGCAGAGGTGGGGAGGGGACCCTGAAAGAGGAAAGAAGATTTCAGCCTCACAGTTTAATTTTTTGGAGAAGTGTTTGTGCTGATCTAATCTTGATGAACTCCGTCTATTCCAAGACACAGGAGCATTTAGGGAAAGGATGGAAAGAGGCAGAAAGGAGTTGAAGCACTTTGGGCTGAATCAGAGAAACCAGAGTGTTGGCTCAAAGGAAGACATGTTTTCATGCAAAGAGCCGTTCTATAGGAGTACCATGTAGGCCCATGAACAAGCAAAGGGAATCCCAAGCAAACAAAAAAGTACCTAAAGGAGGAAAAGGCCTCCCAGAAGTCTGGGAAAATGCCAGGTGACACCGAGTTTTAGTTCCAACCCTGTCCCTGCCAAATCTGGGGCGAGGCCCATCTCCTCTCTGCTGGAGGTTTCTGGTCTCATTTAGAAAGCGTGGGGCTTGGTTGAGAGAGCTTCCCAGGCTTCCGCCACTTCTAACATTCCTGCTGTTGTGGTCTGGCACAAAAAATGGGCTTTTTGGTTTGGCTCTTCATAACTGAATTTCCTCAAACACAGGAAAATGTTATTTTTCTAGGGTCTTTCAACATTTAAATCTAGTTCCATATATGTGGATACATCCTAGCATTTATTTGACTCAACAGAAAAACAAAAGAAACACAGTATCAGAAAATTCTAACTTGTCAGCCCAGATATAAGAACTATGAGTACACAACTGGATCTTCTCCAGACTCAGTTTTCTCATCTGTAAAAGGGAACGATGAGATCTGTCTGCCCATAAAAATGTAGGGGAAGGGAATATCATTAATATTACCTTACAGTTGGCACACTATTATGTGCCAAGGGTGTCTTACTCATCATCTCATTTGATTCCTAGAACAGCCCAGTGAAGTAGCATTACCTCTCCAAATTTTCAGATAAAGAAATCAGGAACTAGGAGTAGCTTGCTAACACACAGTGAGTGCGGAGCTATGATTCCCAGCCAGAGGTGGGTGATTCCAACGTTTAGGATCCACTTCAACATGACAGTCTTCATCAGGGATACTCAACAAGGGGAAGTGAGCTAATAAGGGCTGGCAGCTAATAAGGGCACGAGTGTGCACCTGATGTGCCTGATCTCTGGGGTCAGACGGGCCTGACTGCCTCTGCCATTTGCCAATGCCATCCTTGGACAAGGACTTAAATTCTCAATTAGCCTGTTTCTGTTGTGTCTAAATTAGAGAATGTAATATTTTTTACCTCATGATTTTATTTAAAGGATTATGATAGGAGGAGTTTCTATTTTCTTGGCCTTCTCATTTCCATATAGAGGGAACTCTGTTCAAATTTTACCCCTGGCTTCCATCTGACCCTCCATGCTTTCACTCTCAATCAGGGACAACTTCTCTAATTCAGGGAATGTGGGGGAAGAAATTGGACAGCTCATCCCTCACCCCTGTCTCTCTCCAAGATCAGTCCGTCTCCTTAGCCACACAGTATACAGACAGCCCAAGCTCAACCCCTGTGGGGAGGGCTCAATTGACCAGCTGAGCCAGTGCTGGCAGGAACAAGTCTAGCAAGTACAAGGGTGAAGTAGTTAAGAATCCCATCATGGCTAGAGGGCTAAAGCCATGTACTCAAATCATCCTTATAGGTAATAAAACTGACATGAAAACAAACAAAAACATCTGAGGCTCCTTCTCTTTTTCTTGGGTTTATTTCTCATTTGGTTCTGAACGAGGAGACAAGGGTATATTTATTGCACCCTTCCTACAGCCTCAACAGATTAAATGAGTTAATATATGAAAAGCATCAATCATAGTGTCTGGAGCATTATCAGTATCAATAAATGTTAACTATCACTATGAGGCTTGCCCATGTGGCTCCTTGGATTACAGGCACCAGAGGAATTCCAGGAAGGGCAGGAAGAACGTTGTCGGGAAGGGATGGTTGGAGGATGGGCCACTGTGAGGCAACATGCTTTACAAACTGCACTGACTCTGTGATTTTCTTAGAATAATGCTGGCAGTTTGGTTACCCATCAGAATCCAAAGGCATTCCATCCACTCAGATTTTATTCCAAAATTTAAGTGTACTTTGGGGTCTATATGAGGCATAGTAATAGGCCTCATCTTAATTTGATCAGCTAATCTGTGGCTATAATTACTTTAAGTCTATCACAATTACCTTAATAGATAGACCCTAGGCTGGAATCAATTTTGGAGCTACATGAAATAGAAGTGAGTACTTCCTGGGGGTCAGGTCTTACTTTGATGCTTCTAAATGTGATGAGATAGAAGAGTTAGGACCCCCTGTGAGTTTTATTCTGTCTCTTTATTTCCTGTTGAGGACAGTCCTGCACCACATTCTTTGCTACTCTATTTTCAATGCTGACACAGGCTTATTTTCATGGTCTGAGAAATCCTGGACCACAGGCTGGCAGAACTCACTGGGATGAAGAAATAAGCAAAGGAGAATTTGCCGTAACCTATGATCAGAGGTGAACCTAGGTTTTAAGGGGGCATGAAGCTTGTATATTTGCAGGACCCTCAAAAGAAAAAGAATACAAAATTGTGAATATCAAATGAGAGGCCCTGAAACGTATGCTTCATTAGCCCCACAAGGAACCTACCTCTGTCCGCACCAAGGACTTTGTGTGTGACCTGGTGACTGCATCCAATCATCTCTTTTATTACCTCCCCTGGGGCAGAAATGCTGGCCATGAAGCAACTTCCAATCAGAACTATCTTCTTTCATTTGACACACGAAGGGGGACCTCCTTCTCCAATCTCTTACAAAAACATTTAACAGCAGGCAAGCACAATTTCTACCTAAGGAGAGCTTCGTAGGACCTTGCAAATGCTATCTGTTCCCTCTCCTTGTTGCAAGATGCATAATGTATCTTTTAGGAATATAAATTCAGTATCTTAGAACATGTGACTCGGAATCCATGTTCTCAGTTACCAATTGCCAAATTAAAAAGAAAAACAGATCCATTATATTACTAAGTGAAAGGAACCTATCTGAAATTGCTGCATACTGTATGATTCCAACAATAAGATGTTCTGGAACAAAAGGCAAAACTATGGAGACAGTAACATAATCAGTGGTTGCCAGGAGTTATGCGGGGGAGGGAGGGATGGATAGGCAGAGCCCAGAGGATTTTTAGGACAGCGAAACTATTCCGGAGGATACTTCAGTGGTGAATATGTCATGACGCATTTGTCAAAACCCGTCGAATGTACAACACCAAGGGGGAGCCCTAATGTCAGCTGTGGACTTTGGGTAGTAGTGATGTGTCCGTGAATGTTCATTGATGCTAACATGTGCCACGCAGGTGGGAGATGTTGATGACAGGGGAGGGTGTGCCTATGTGGGGCAGGGAGTGTATGGGAACTCTCTGTCGTTTCTGCTCAGTTTTGCTGTGATCCTAAAACTTCTCTAAAAAGTAAAATCTGTTTAAAACAAAAACAAATCCAGACTTATGGATGTAGAGACTTTTCTTTGAAAGGACCATCACAAAGGGAGAAAAGGACCATTGCCAAATGGAGAATCATATAACGGTAGATCTGCAGGCACCTCACATCCTCAGGCACCCTTTGTAGGGAGGAAGGAATAAGATTAGAAAGAACCCAGTGTGGAAGTGAAATGAACGGGTGGAGGTGAACTGACTGGAGAGTAGATCAGAGAATGTTTTCTGATTAGGCCCCGAGGCCAGCCTATTCCTGGGAGGGGCCATTGAGGAAGGGCTGTCTGCTGGCTCAGGCTGAGAATGCATCAAATTTACCGGGTCTAAGGGGACCAAAACCTGATCATTGTCCGCTTAAGGGGTATTTTGTCCCAATCGTTCTGTGGGGACAAATACCTTAATCATTTTGCCATTTTGTGAAGCAAAGAATGGGAGGCGAAAAGTGTGTGCCTGGTCTTGCCTTGGGCATACAATGAGGGCATTTGTGAACCTCTTGTAACTCATCTGCGGAAGGGTGATTCTTTGCAGTCAGCCATTTCTCAGAACCCCAAAATATGGGAAGTGGAGGGTGGTTCTGAATCATTGCTGTTTTCTAGGGGTGCAAGGTTCAGGTAAAATTCAAAATTGTCAGTTTTTTGCCAAGGGAAGGAATAATTTGCACACGTGGATATTGAAGAGTCTCCACTCCATACAATGGGAGACTTTCCCAGGATCTTCTGTGATGGAAACCCTCATCCATCTCACACTGTGGGCACCATGGCTTAGTTTCATCATCTATGAAATTCGGCTAATAACATTCACTCCTCCTGCAAATGGTGGGGATGATGTGAATGATGGAGAGCCAGGTGTCAGTGAGTGTGTCCAATGTGTTATTTCTCCTCTTCTCATTACTTCCGTTGACTGAGCAATATGACCAAAACTGCCACTAGATAATGATCTGCCGCATAAACTGGTGGCTTCTCTCTGCTGGAAGATTGCCTGTGTTGGTGGCAGCAGTGTGTTGTGTGTTTGCCTTGATTCTTATGAGCGAGAGCCTTTGTGGTTGAGGTTCTTGGATGTTTCCCTTTCATCCTGGATTAATCTCCATGACCCAAAAGGAAGAATCAAGAAAAGGGAGCAGAAAGGACAAAAGCAAGAAATCAGGATGTCATGCCCTCATGCCGACTAGCTAGAGAAGCAAGAAGAATGACTCCAAAATAAGCTACAAAGAATTGACAAAATGATCTCAGAGAGAATGCAGATATCAGCCAGCAAGCCTGAGGGTGACCAGTAGAAGAGCAAGAAAACACTGTTTGCTTTAACTGCCACTAGCACAGTAGAAGATGCAGATATCTGGGGTTTGGTTGCAGTGCTTTTATTTTGGAAAACATAGGTCTTGGCCCTAGTGAGATGGTTTCAGGGACTCAATTAAGACTGTTCCTCTAATTTATCCTGAAGTTACACCAGTGAGGAAAAAAATGGAACTAAATTTCTGGGGGAAAGTTGACTCCAGGAAGAATGTTGTCTATCAATCATTCTCAACATAGTAAGAAGTAATATATTCCAAATATTTTATTCTTTAAAAAAATTTTTTAATGTTTATTTATTTTTGAGAGAAAGGGAGAGGGAGAGGGAGAGAGAGAGAGAAAGAGAGAGAGAAAGAGAGAGAGAGAGAGAGAGAGAGAGAGAGAGAACAAGTGGGGGAGGGCCAGAGAGAAGGAGAGACAGAGCCCCAAGTAGGCTCCATGCCATCAGCACAGAGCCTGATGTGAGGCTCAAACTCACAAACCATGAGATCATGACCTGAGCCAAGATCAAGAATCAGATGCTTAACCAACTGAGTCACCCAGGCACCCCCTGAATGTTTTATTCTTAATATTCTTGATTAGTTGAAATCAATGTTTCTTACATCAAGTTTCTCAAACATTCTCAAAATCTCATTATAAGAAATAGCTTTACATTCCGTTTCTGCTATCCAGGAGCCAAACAAGTTGATTTGAGCTGTCTCTGCATTTCTATTCATGAAAATTTGAAATGTAAGTGACCCTATCCCATAGTTGGCCTGAGACAGTCCCATTTATGCCTATTGTTCTAGTGCCCTGTCTGGTTTAGCATTTGTCCCATAGTTTTACTTTTCTGAGCTGAAGTATTGTTACTAACGTGCACTGAAATAACTCAGGATGAGTTTGGTAGTCCTTCTAGCCTCCACCATGGTCTCGTATGAGAGTGTGTGAGGTGTGTAGTCAAGGAACAGAACTCTTATCTTTTGCTGTCCTTCTCTAGATTCAACATTTCCAACATCTTCCTACCAAGGTACAGTCAGAGTACTTGCTGATAAAATAAATTGCACTGGACTAGAGTGGCTTGGGGCAGCAGATTGCTTCTAGCTGCCCCCGGTGGAAGGAGCATTGTTCAATGCCATGGCTTCTGCTGGTCTCCTATGGTACTATCAGTTGTTCCGGATTCTGTGTCAGTGCCTGTGAGTTTGCAAAACCCCAACTAAGGGGTCCGTGGGAGCCATAGGGAATTACAGGTTAGGTGAACTTGAGATACAGAGAGAAAGGGACTGAGGAGAAGAGTAGCCTAAATAGCTTGCTACAGTGATTTTCCTATTTATTGCAGGATCTAAATCTATAGCAATTTATTAATTTCATTATTAAGTTTTTAAATTTTTCAATAAAATCTTTTGACAACAATGAGTTTTTTAAAAAGTGTGCTACCGAAAACTTGAAGATTGGTGCTGACAAGGAAGATACTGACAAACACACACCATACAACGTGTTAGTTGACATTTTATTTCCATCAGAGGGGCAGTGCCGATATCACAGACCATGTAAAAACCAGGATATTCAGATCTGTTGAGGAAATGTCAGCACCTACTTCAAAAGGCAGAAATTATTATAGGAAGTCTCTGTTTGAAAAAGTGGTGTTTACATATCATTACCAAAAGCCGTGGCTTTTCATTTAGAGCAAATGGTTCTATTTTCTGTATTAAGTTCACTTGTGTTCAATTCCATGTTTTCTTGTGCAAGTGTGAAAACTGAAGACATGGCTACCGATGTATTGATTTCATCAGCTTAGCATAAGAACTAGTAAACTAGAAAGTGATGTCAGCTTTATATCAGTGTCATCAGAGGCTTACAACAGAAAATCCATTAAAATAATTCCAGTAATCATTTGATTCTTTTATCCAATTCACAGAATAGAAGTTAAGTGTTTGGAAGTATATTCTGCCAAAAGAGATACTTTACATTATTGTGCATGCTATTGCGAATTCAGTAAAAGAGCTCAACATTCAAGATAAGATTATTTGGGAGTTTTAGAAATAATATGAGTACAGATTTTGGTGGAACATAATCTTATTGTTTTAACAAAATGCATACTTAAGAGACCAATGGAGAGCTATTATTAATTTTCTATGTGTGATAATGGTATTATGGATATATATATGGATATATATTTTTTTAAAAGTAACCTCTTAAAATATACACTGAAATATTTATGAGTGAGATGTGAGGATATCTGATATTTGCTTCAACAAGTCAGTGTTAGGATGAGCACATACATATGGGTAAAAAGGAAACAAGAGTGGCTGTGAATTGATGGTAGTTCACAGGAGCTTATTGAATTACTTCCTATATTTCTTTAAATGTCTGAAAGAGGAAGGAGAGAGAGACAGAAAGAAAGAGAAGGACCGAACAAGTTTAAGAAGTTTCATGATTAAGCAGATAATGAATTAAACCACTCAGCACTGCAGTATGAAATCAGATTCTAGGCATGTTGGATCCTTTGAAGAGTAACTTAGAAATCCTATCAAGTATTCTACAATAATATTAGACTGTTTTGTAAATCAGTCTTCTAAATTTGGTTGCATTTTGTTGACAATAAGTTGGAAATCTTTAAATATCCCAAATGCAGTGTCTGTTTCCTAAGACTTTTGCAAATTGTGTTTAGGATAACCTGCATGTTAAACATCTTATATCATATTGCCATCCACCTGATGATCATCATATCCTCATAATTAAGGACATTTGTCGTCCTTTGAACACCCCTGGTTCCTTTATGGGGGGAGGGGCAGGCTTACTAATTTGAATATGAGTGAGGGGCAGAGAATGCTTTTTAGCTAAATTCTGGAATTATCTCCCAGAATCCTTTTGAATTGTAGTTATTATTGTTTCAATTTCACCTTCTCTGATTGTGTTTGGACTTAACATAGTTATGCAAGAAAACATTAGTTGATTGTTATGATTATGGCTGCTGTTTTATAGAAGTAATTTTCTGTAGAGAATAGGTCTCTTCGTCTGATTCATTATTTCAGTGATCTCTAAAAAGTATTTCCTTTGTTTCACTTCTGAACAGAATCTCAAAAAAAAAACAAAAAACCATAGCTGAGACGTTCAGAAACATCTGTACTTTCACATAACGCAGACATCACAACCCCTTACAGAATTATTTCTAGGAATTCTCTAAAAGTATTTGCTGAACAATAAATGCATTTTAGCTTATCATCATATTATTTTTCATCTATTATTTAACACTTTTTTACTGTGACAAGAAGAAAAAAATGTTCCACTTCTGTCTTGTGTTATTAAGAAAATTTTAAAAAATACTGCTAAATATCACAAAGTGTAGTAAAATTTGTAAGGTATTTGATCAAATATTGAATGATTTAAAAATCACCCCTAAATGATAGACCCTTTCATGTTGTGGATACTGAAATGTAAGTGTCTTGTTAATAGCAATGGCTTCATGCTATCTTTGCTGAAGGCACAAAAAACATGTAGGTCAAATTTCATCCTTAATGATAGTGGGTACAATTTCAAAAATCAAATTTTCTTCTTGACAGTTTAGGGATTTTTTTTTTTTACTGACTTCATGTCATACATGTTTTATATACCTCATAATATGGCTGATAAAGCATTTGTGCCCCTCCAAGTTCTTATTTGCCGTTGTTTGCGTCATTAGTATAATCTTCAATCTCTGCAAGAATATTTGAAAGATACTTATCTATTCTGAAGTTTAAGGTATTGCTAGATAATATATTATCTAAATCAGCCTAACCAGGCACACCTAAATTACACAGTGTTACAATATACTGAGAGTGACTGAATGAGGATGCCTGTGGAAACCTCTTCAGATTGTGGAAATTCTCTTCTTCCTTGGGGGTATCTTCTCTGTCTTCTGTGGGGCGATGACTGTCTCACAGATGAACTGAGACCATCAGTGTCTATGTGTAATTATATACAAAAAAACCTCAATTTATTTCTTTTCTTTTAGATATCAATAACTAGAAATAGAATTTCTAAAATTTTCTTTTTGATATCAAAGGATCACCTTTCACTGTTCACTTTGGAAGACATTGATTTAGGTCAGAGGTTAGTAGTTTGTTGGGGTTTTTTTTCTATAAAGGGTAGATAGTAAATACTTTAGGCTTCCTGGGTCACACAGGCTATTCTGCAGCTCCTCAGTTCTGCCGTTCTCACGTGATGGCAACCATAGATGTAAACAGACAAGCATGTTTATGCTCCAATAAATCTTTATTTATAAGAGAAGGTGCAGGCCACCGTTGTTCCATGGGCCATAGTTAGTTAAACTTTGATTTAGATGATTCATCATGGATCTAAATTTGAATTAAAAGTTTAGATTCAAATATGAGATTTGAAGAGCTTTGACTTACAAGGAACTTGCAAGAATCTGCAATTGCTAAGAGGATGGAAGACAAGGGTTGAGTGAGTCAGGGCTTGAGAGGCCTGTAATGGGTGGAAGCAGAAATAAATAGCTATGATGCTACTGTTTAAGAATTACAAGAAAACTGTGGATGATAACAAGGGCAAGAGTTAGGCCATGGTAAGAGTGGCTGAAGTGTAGTGAAGGTAAGATATGATGGTGGGGGAGTGGATGACATAATATTCGGAAAGCTGGAGAAGGGATGTCTGAAGTTCCAGAGAGGTTATTTAATCTATCCTTCTTGAGTTAACAGATATTTTAAAATTTAAACATTACAGAGTTTGTGCTATTTGAGAATTTGGGGAGATAACTAGCTAATTGGATCTTTTAGCCGACACCCTTAAGGCAAGTAAACGCCCCAGGGACTGGCCTTTCTTCCTTCCTAGGTGCTGGGGAAACAGTGGTAAAATATAGCTGGGAAACCTTCTGTTAGAGATTTCCTGGTCCCCGCCCTGGGAAATTTATAATATAAAGGAGCAAACAATGTTCGTCTCAAGTTGCCATAACAAAATACTGTAGAGTGTGTGGCTCAACCAACGGAACTTCAATTCTAACGGTTTGGGAGATGGGAAAACCGCAGATCAAGATGGTGGAAGTTGCAGTTCCTGGAAAAGTCCTCTTCCTCTTCCTGACTTTCAGTCAGCTGCCTTTTCTCTGTGTTCTCAGTTGGTGGAGAGAGGGAAAGAGGGAGCTTTGGTCTCTTCTCCTCTTCTTATAAGGACACTAATCCCATCATACGGGGTCCCTACCCTCATGACCTTATTTAAACCTAATTACTTCCCCCAAAGACCTACATCTAAATTTCATTACATTAGGGGTTGGACTTCACTATATTAATCAAGGAGGGTGGGCACAAACATATAGTGGATAACAAACTATTGCATTTAAAATGTAATTATAGATCATAAAATATGCTAGAACAAGAAATAAAAATGGTGTGATGGTAAAGAGTCAAGCTTGAGAGGACCACTCCCTTGAGAGAGAAAGAAGTCCTTTCTGAGAAGGTGACATTTCATCCAACATTTGAAAGATGAGAAGGAACCACATTTTGCTTGGGGGCAATATTCCAGGCAGGAGGAACAGCAAGAACTGGCCCTGAAGGAAGGAAGAGGCTGGCATGTTCCAAAAGGCTGTTGAGGTGGCAGCACAGAGGAAGTGGCATAAGGAAAGGCTGGTTCCCTCAAGTTTCTTGAGACCGACTCCCCTTTTCAGTTTCCATCCAGCTTGCTCATTGTGCCCAAGATGGCATCTTTTTCCATGAGATTCCATTTCCTCTCCTTCAGGAAGCTGGACTCTGAAGCATGATTGCCTAAATCTGAGTAATAGCGTCTTGCCATGTACCAGCTGTGTGCCCTGGGCTTCAGTTTCCTCATGTGGTATTTACTTTGCAGGCATCTGGTGGGTGGAAAGCACTTATCTGGACCTGTCACTCATGCTGGTACAGCATTCACTTCTATCAGATCTCACTTTTTCATGAAAGAGTCACTGCTTTAATAATTTGTAAATAAATTTGTAAATGAAATAAATTTTCATTCCTATCAGGCTCACCATGAAGACTGCCCTTCCCTCTTCCACAACCTCTCATCAAACAGTGACATCAAGAAGCAGCTCTAATCTGTAGGCATTCACCCATCTGCCTGGTTGTGGAAGGTTGTGAATGCTAGTGTGAGTCTGTCTTGGCCTTTGTCCAAAAACAGCTATTTCCATAAGTGGCACTAGAAGTTCTGTCTTCAGTCATATGGCCCCACTGTAGGTAGGGGCATGGGGCAGGAGCCACAAGGATCAGGGTGCCCCCCCCACCCCTGGAGCCATTCTAGATGAGAACTTTTCCCTAAGGCATTCACACACTGAACCCTGGAGACTCAGACCCTGAAAAAGCAGGTCAGCTCTGTATCCAAGAGCTTCTGTCTTTGACTCTCATCAGCTTTTCAGAGAACTGTGAATTTAAGTGAAGATGCAGCCACTTACTTCTGGCCTTGACCTTTTCACTCTAGTAAGACTAAACTGTTTACGAGCTTTTATCTCTATCTGAAATGCTCTCCCCTCTTTACCGCCTTCTTCCCTCCACCCTCAGTGCCTCTACTAGTGTGTCCTGCCCAGGCTGCCATGTTATTACATTTGTTGGATTAGTTTGGTTAGCCCCTCTTACTGTGGGAAGCCACCCTCGTATCTTCTGGCTTCCTTTGCCCCACCAGGTGTGTTAGGGTCACCTCTCTTTGGCCTCCATTCTATCCTGCACATACCTCTGTCACAGCAGTTTCTGCACACTTCTGGCTAAGTGTCTTTCTTTTCCACTAGAGGCTGTGCTTTGGCATCAGGGCCCCAGTGACAAACACTTATCCAACTTTAGATCCCCAGTTTCTACCACAGCACCTGGAACATGGTTGGTGCTCAGTAAATGTTTACTGAGTGAATGAATGAATGAATGAATGAACGAACGATAGATAGATAGATAATTATCTCCTCCTGTTTCCTTTATATAGCTGATGCTCCCAACACTCAGTTCCCTATCCTCAGTCCCTGATTATCCCCACAAAACAACCCACCCACCCAACATCCTTTCTTTTACATGCTTATCTACCTTTGAGGTGATCTGTTGCTTAGTTAGTCTTCTGATTTTATGAAAACTCTTAGAGTTGAATTTCCAAGCATCTTGTACCTTTGGACATTATCTCTGCCATCTGAAGCAAAACAAATCTACTGACTCCTTTATAAGATAATCTTTCCCAGACTTAAGATAATTATTTGTTCAGGGAGCACCTGGGTGGCTCAGTCGATTGGGCATCCGACTTCGGCTCAGGTCATGATCTCACAGTTGGTGAGTTTGAGTCCCATGTCAGGCTCTGTGCTGACAGCTCAGAACCTGGAGCCTGCTTCAGATTCTGTGTCTCCCTCTCTCTCTCTGCCCTTCCCATGCTCATGCTCTGTCTCTCTCTGTCTCTCAACAATAAATAAATGTTAAAAAGAAAACATTAAAAAAAAGATAATTATTTGTTCTTTTTAACTATTTACATTAAGAAAGCTATCCAGTTCCCTGTATATTTATTCAGTCATTTAATGAATTAATTCACTCAGTAATTCATTTATTCATCTATTCTCTTAGTCAGTCCTTCATTCTGCAAATCTTTTGAGTTCCTATGATGTTCCAGGTACTTTTCCAGAATTTAAAGTGTGACAAACAGAATATCTACAAATTTCTACCTTTTGCTCCATATTTACAGTTTGATGAGAGAGACAGATTTCAATATGGGGCAATAAATGCTTTGATTCGAGAAATGCAGGGTGGTGATATAAGAACACAGAATGGCTCCTAACTCAGAGTGGAGAGGCAGGGAATGCTTCCCAGTGAGAATAATATCTATGATTAAGTTAAGTAGGAGTCGGTAGGGTCTATGGAGGGGCAGAGAGAGTATATCAAACAGAGGACACAATATGTGTTGAGATCAGGGTGTGCAGTGGGGGGAAGTGGGAGGTTAAGAGAGAATAATGGACTGTTCCAACAGGTGAAAGCATAGCATGCACGAAGGACTCTGTAAGTTGTGTCAAAGAGTTTAGATTTTATCCTAACTGAAATGAATGTCCACTAAGTGTTTGAAGTACTCAGGTTTTCATTACACAAAAATAACTTGTTCCCTCTAATGAGATGTTTTTCTTTTAATTTTCTGACGACTCCCTTCTTCATCTCTCCAAATATAGTCACAATCTCTCGTGATGAATCCAAACTAAAAACGGGTTTGGGAACCAAGCCTGAATGTCCCTGTTCAGCAATTCAAGCATGTTTTCTAAGGATGTGCTTTCTGACAGTACGGAAAGTATCTCAGGCTCTCACTTGGGTCCTGGAAAAAGAAGGCACCTGTTTCACGGAATGTCCAGCCTCTTCAAACTCAGCAGCTGCCCCTCAAAGCTGGATGACTTTAGGGATGTAGCAGATTGAAGAGGCTGATGATGCCATTTGGTCAAGCCATGTGACTGTTTCCATCAGCTTTATTTCTGCAGTGTCCTGTGCCCACAGAGGAGACATGAGATGACTTTATAATTCTTTGGCTATATTAAGATACAGATACACCCAGGACCTTAAAAAGCAAGGATATGATTGAAACGTCAAATGGGGACTTAATGACCTAAACTGTGCCCCCTCAGAAGCTAATCTCTTGCTACCACCTGTGTCCTCTGGGCGAGGCTTCTAAACCGAGATAACTGAAACCATAGACTTTCAAAAAAGGAAAGTCATGACCCTCTGGTGACCAGGACCACTATGGAATGGTGTTACTGAGGGAGTGGAGAGGTGAGCTGGCTTTTCTCTGAGTCAAGGCTATTGATGGCACAAAACTTCCCCATTCTAGTTGATGCAGGATCAACATTGCGTTTCTTTTGTATGATTGCTCTCTTGTCTTACCCAAGCATTTCTGCTTCCCTTCCCTCCGCGGTACCACCTCTTTGCTGCCTCACTGACCTCCTACCCCTGAGTTCTAACTCCGTGAGAGTTAGAACTTTCCTTCACATTCTGATTTCTCTGGCCCGGCTGTCTTTTGATTCAGGCTGTTCTCTCTTCTGAGATTCCTCTCCAGCATGAGTGTGAAAATACCATGCTTCAGTGGAAAACTGCACATTGTTTAAATCACACCTTTCTAGATTATATGCTTCTGGTCTTTCACTGTCTTTAAACCATTTACACTCTGTCAACTAATAATAATGCATGTAGTTCCTGCCTATAGACATGTATATTCTGTCCTGGGGAGATTAGACTTCCGCCAGTTTTACTTCCATTTGCCCATTCATTTCTCTATTCCTGATCTATAAATATATCGTTTTGGAATTTCTCCCTTGAACTCATAACACTTGGCCAGTTTCCTCATTAATGAGTTAAACCAAAATCTTTAACACATGTTCATATTTACGTCAGTATGAATGTCCTGATTTTATCTTCTTTGAAAATTATCTTTTAATAGGTGATAAAAAGATGCTGGAGTGAACAGTAAGTACTGCGTTCCTGCTACAGTCCAGAGGGTCTAGGGATGGTGTTTCTCCTAACACCACCTTATTACAATCATCTGGATTGTAACAAATTGTAGGTTCCTGGGCACTCTAAGATAAGGGTCAGGAATTTATATTTTAATGAGTCAATGCTCAGGAGATTTTAAGAACCATATTGACAATCAACCATTGACAACCAATGATAATACCAACACCTTAAAAGCAACTTAGAGAGATAGACTAAGATAGAAATGAAAGATAAAACTGCTGATGAGAACTAAGACTAACATATAAATCGCACATGTAATTGGAACTGTGTGTATAAAGTAACCCCAAGTAAACCAAAGCAAAATTTCCTGTAAGAAAAAATGGTAACTAAAAGGGTTGGGGGATGTCACTCACACAACCCACCGCCTGGCCTGGGTAAGACATCTTATATCTTTTTAGCCTAGCCCTGGAATGAACATTTACATTAGTAAATAAAACTAATCCTAATCTATGTTTACTTCTAAGAGAAGTAAATAAGCCTGTATGCTTTCTATTAGTTGATTAATGTGTCAAAAAGTGCTTGAATGTCTACACTGGGGATATGGCATTAAGAAAACATCTCTTCTATTTTAGTGCTGTTTTCTATTTCATTGCTTTCTTAAATACGAGCAATAAGACCCAACGTACAAAATAAAACATGCTATCTATGAGACTGGAATTGTTGGGAAGTGTTTACAGCTGTACTTAATGTTACCATTTGACAAGCTTTACCCTCAAAATACTGTGGTGTTAACCAATGTGCTTGGGTCACAGCTTACAATGTGTTCCCAGATACAATGTCAGAAACCCGCAATACAAGACATTTCCTTGTGGAAAGTATGAGTTAGCGGAAACTACATATATAGCAGGAAGTGCTCAGGAAGTACCTGGAAGATATCAATAAATGATATGTGACAGTATAAAATCAAGCACGAAGTGGGTGCCAGGTACAGTTCAGAAAAGAGAAAAATTAGTAGGGCAAGGCTGGAGTAGAGTAGCTTTCTGGAACCGGGGACAAGCAGAAGTACAAGGACAGTCTGCATGTGTGTAACATCAGGTTGGAAGGCTTTCCGTGCAGAGGCATTGCGTGTGTAAACCCACACGGGAGCCTCAGCTGTGTGCTGCAGAAAAGTGTCAGCGAGCAAGAGCCTCTCCCACAAAGACCAAAGTCAAACACTCTTTTACTACTCATCACCTGTCTGCAAGCCGGAGACCAGGTGCAATGTCTCCTATGGTAGACATATACTCCATGGTTGGATGGGTCTTTCTCAGATAGCTGGATAGAAGGGGAAAGAAAGCTTCCCCCCCAATACCAGATGCCTCCAGACATCTGGATGTGTGGTGTCATGTATGCTCAACGGCTGGTTTGATAAAGATGTTTTTACTTTCCACCTCAGTGTTAGTTGTCAAGCCCTTCATCAACATCTGGGAGTTCCCAGATCATCAAGGAGGAGAAATGAGCAAACCGTCCTGACTGCAGTCAGAAGCCAGTTCTGAGCCCCCCACATGGCAATGTGCCTGCATTTAATAGGAAATGGCTTAGCTTAGCTCACCATGAATTGAGTCTGCAGAGCTGGAAGGTTTCATCCTGACTGTTCCACTCCCTCCCTGTGGGGATTCTATCAAATTTCTCCATTAGCCATATAAGGACTTTTAGGTTGATATATCCCCTTTAGTTGCTAAGGGGACACCAGTAGCATGAGTGTGGGTTGCATTGCTCTAGACCAGGCTTTGTAAATGCTGATAATTAAAATTATTTTTAACACTAATGACACCGAAGAATAGATTTTTTTTCACTCATTCAGATGTCTGCCAGTGGATACCTTTAACCCTCTTGAAGGAACTGATAACATTAAAACTTGTCTTCATTTTGCCTTTATGATGTCCAATTTTTTCATCTTTCATCCTCTCTATCACTGGGGTCTCCTGCCCGTAAATGTAGGCACATCTCTGATACCAGTCCCAGAGCCATTATGTATCAGAGGCAAATTCATTACACTTTCCCTCTATCTGTTTGCACCTTCTTTTTAGGAGCAAATTAATAAATCCTTTCCTCTCAATCATGCAGAGTGACTTTCCACCCCTCTGAGCCGTTTCACTTGCTGAACTCAACAACCTCAGATTATATTTCTTCTACTCCAAGCACTTTGAAAGATATTTTTTGTCATACAAAGACAGCTCTTTCTCAAGGCAAATTCATTACACCCTTTTCCTCTATCTGTTTACTTTTATCTTCTTCTGTATGCATTTCATCTTCCCATCTAGATTGAATAATCCTCGAGACCACAGATCTTAATTTGTACTTCTTTCTTCCCCCTTTCCACCCTGTGTGATATGTCCATTTAACAAGCTCAGTGAATTTTAATGGATTAATATCTTGGAAGAGGTGGACGGGTGAGGGACCAGCAGGTAGCCTAAAAGATATTTGAGCTGAAGAGGTTGTGACTATTTTGTTCAACATTATGTCCTCAAAGCTTAGAACATAATCCTGCAAATAGCAATGGGAATGAAAAAATACTGAATGGATAAATAAATGTAAAATAGAAGCTTCTTAGACACTACCTTCAGAGAAATCTGGGTTTCTCTGGTGAGTGGAGTCATAGCCCCCACAGATGCCTACACCCTAATACCCAGTGCTGGGGTGGTATGATTTCTGGTTTTGCAGGTAGGGAAGCATCACAGGCTAAGGGACGCAAGTAGCCTCAGAAGCAGCAAAAGGCGAAGAAATAGACTAGAAACAGACTGTCCCTATTGCTTCCATAAGGAAGGCAACCAGCTTCTTTATGTTAGCCTAGTGAGACCTATTTAGGACTTCTGACATCCAGGACTGTAAGGTAATAACACTGTGTTGCTGTAAACCACTAAATTTGCAGCAGTTTGTTACAGCAGCAATGGGAAACAAATACAGACTATATTCTAGTTCAATTATTATCTTTCCAGATTCTCTGGACCTCAGATCTCTTTTCTGTGAAAGGTTGCAATAATACTTAGACAGCAGAGGATACATGTGTAGAGCATCTGTTTCCTATGGGGATCAGCCTTTGTCTAGGCTCCAAATGGATATGAGGATTAAATTAAAGAGCATAGATAGAGTGCTCAGTGATACTTCTTTCTTTTTTTTTCTTTTTTTAAAGCGATATTTCTAATGAAAAGTATGTCTTTCAAAATGCAGGAGTTAGATCCTGAAAACCTAGAAAGGAAGTGAATTGGCAAGGAGTGTAGGAATTTAATTTCAGAAACCCAGAGAAAGTAGAATGAAGAACTAAGGTTGCTGATAAATCCATAAAACTCCTCGTAAATATTTAATTTACTAACATACAATAAGAAGCTATAAATAAGACAATGTTCACATCTTACACATTTTAAATATGCAGTAGTGAATCCTTCACTGTTCATGGGCATTGAGAATTCCTTATTATTAGAAACTCTTCAGGAAATCACTTCTACTCTGTTACAGATATGTCCTCAGCTTGATTGACGTAATGCCTATAATAGGACACTCACTTGCTTATTATTTCCTCGGGCTGGTCTTCCAATCTCTGCATATTGTATCTGGTAACTCCAAGAGTTCTCACTGTCCCTAGCAGTCCCTACACACACACACTCTCTCTCTCTCTCTCTCTCTCTCTCTCTCTGTCTCTCTCTCTCTCTCTCTGACCCCCTGGGACTTGCCCCTAAGAGCGCCTCTTACACCTAATCCAATTCTAAAATTACTGCTATTCTATTTTCCTCATCCTCATTGCCTTTTTTAATTTAAAACACATTTTTAAATGTTTATTCATTTTTGAGAGACAGAGAGAGAGAGAGAGAGAGAGAGAGACAGAGAGTGAACGAGGGAGGGGCAGAGAGAGAGGGAGACACAGAATCTGAAACAGACTCCAGGCTCCGAGCTGTCAGTACAGAGCCCAACGCCCTGCTCGAACCCACCAACCTCAAGATCATGACCTGAGCTGAAGTTGGCTGCTTAACTGACTGAGCCACCCAGGTGCTCCCCTCGTTGCCTTTCTTAAAATCTTCCCCCCAAAATCTCTTTACTGCCTTGCCATTTTTTTACCTCTATTTGCTACACTTGCTCCCTCTCTTTCTGTCTATAATAGGCATCACAAAATTTGTGTTTACTGGAACCAAGATTTTTATCATTGCCAGAAAATGTACATATGTAAATTCTTGTATAATTACATTTTGCACAAGGGAAATTCCCGTTTGGGAAAGGAATGTGATGCTCAGTAAACGGCGGTTCCCTTTCTGACGTCCCTGTGTCCCCAGGCCAGCCTTTTAGCTGACGTTCCGCCAGCTCCCTGCAGCCACCTGGGCTCTGCTGTTGGGTTGAGAGATGGTATTATCGAGTTTTAATTAAACTACTCCTCACAAAGTGGACGAGTAGCACCCAAATCTTCCTGTAAAGAAACTGCAAAACACTTGCAATGCAAGTGCTAAGCAACGGCAAGAAAATAGCAGACCTGGCACCTCCCATAATCTAGCTACAAGACTTTCATTATCCAGATCATGAAGGAAAAAGCAAGGATGATCTAATCAGAGCTGACAGGAAGTTATCCCAAAACACTGACAGTACCGAGAAGTCTATTTGGAATATGGATCTCACCTCAAGTGTATCTGTGCCTTGAGAGATTAGCACAAAACAGTATAAAGCCATTACAATGAGCAAAGCTTTCAATAAGCGGGTGTGAAGAGTATGAGGACAAATGTTAATAGTTTTTTTCCTGCCTCAGCAAGTTTAAAATCATGCATTCCTCAATCTTGCATTTCAAGAAATTTCAGAAACCTAATGTTAATTTGGAAGCTGATGTTTAATTTTCTTGGGGCACCTGGGTGGCTCAGTCGGTTAAGTGTCTGACTCCGGAGTTCGGCTTGGGTTATGATCTCACGGTTCCCGAGTTCAAGCCTGAGTAGGGCCCTGCGCTAACAACCTGGAACCTGCTTGGGATTCTCTGTCTCCCTCTCTGTCTGCCCCTCCCCCCTCAAAAATAAATAAACTAAAAAAAAAAGCTTATGTTTAATTTTCTTAGCTGAGTTTTAGAAGGTAACATGCTATGCATCACTGTGGCTATATCCTGGCACAGTGAAAAGGCTAACAGTTGGAAAACAACATGGTAACAAGCCAGATGCATTCCTTTGTCAACAAATACTATGATGCTATAAATAGAAAACATTGCTAAATATTTAAAGAAATTGACATTCAGGCAGTTACACAACAGAATATATGTTCTGTGGTGGAATGAAAGTACAAGTGTTTCTAATATGTTTCTGTTTATAGAGTTTACTGGATTCTCATTTAATATTAAAGCATATGAAAAAATTTTTTGTGTGTGACTCTAGAAAGCAAATATGTCCGCACACATGGTAGCTGACTTAATAAATACTATGCTTTATCAAAGAAGTGTATAAATATAACCGTTCTTGGAGAAGATGCTCTCATTAGAAGAAAAGGGGGAAATATTATGTTAAGTTTGCAGATGACACCACATTTAAAATTTATTTACAGCATACGTCGTAGACAATTATCACATCGAAGTTGAAGTGGAGAGCATAAAAAATGCTATTAATGCAGACAATGTCTCTAAATTTTTCTAAGCAAAATTTTTGCTGTATTTTCCATGAGATGGGAAATGACTATAGAAATCTTTTTTTGCACCACCGATTTTATTGTGGAAATGATCTCATGGCAAACTTTTTAAAGGGGCTGCACAACAATGGAGAAACATATGCATTTCTCTTTTACAAAGAAAGGCCAGTGATCCAAATTTGCTGACCTTCTCTGTAATGAGAAGTGACTGTCAGTAGCCAGCAGATGTATTTGTAAAAATCAACCCCTCTCAATCTGTCCCTGGAAGGTAAAAGTGGCATTTCACAGCAAGAGAACTACTCTCAAGAGAAAATCATGCTACGGAGGGAGCATTTTGAAAATATGTAGTTGGAATTACTTCCATTGTTATGTGACTTATTTATTTATTGGGTCAAAAAAGCCTAACTGGGCTAACTCTAATTTTAATCTCTTAAAACACAGATCAGGCATTATTCTACACTTAGACAATTCTGAACACCCTGCCAGTTAGGTAGCTCTCTCCTTGGTTCCCTTCCTTTAACTTCTTGCACATATACTATTATTGTACTTACAACACAGTATTAGAATACATTATTTACATGTGTATTTCCTCCATGAGATTATGAGTTTGCTGAGATCAGGAACAAAGCAATGTCCTACCAAGGTGAGAAGCGTCTCAAAGATGCTCTGTAAATGCTTGGTGATTGGATTAAAACACAAACATACAATGGACTCACAGACTGCAATCATTGGCCAACATAATAATAACACTGAGAATAAGAGTAATAACAACCGCAGCAATGGCTACTGCTGGAACTCTCTCTCTTATGTTTCCTATGTACCAGGCACTGATCAAAACACTTCGCACCTGTTTTCTTATTTAATATTCACTTGAATCTTATTGGAATGTATTACTGTTATCCTCAGTGTATTAATGTGGGAGGAGAAACTCATCCCAAATCATATGGCCAGTTGTCTGAGATATAATCCAAGTGGTCTGTTCCCAGAGCCTAGATTCTATGAAATGGGGAAAACTGAACTTTGGCATTCAGTTTCAAAAAGAAGAATCATAAACGTATAGAATATATTGAACCAATAATTACAGTCACAGAATGACAACTATATATCAAGGATACTTGATAGAATACAAAATATTCTCCCTTAACCAGATGGGAATTTATGTCCCATGACATTACAGACTCTGTCTCTTCAGTCTGAATTCTCAGTGGCATGTAGTCTCATTAGATTGTTTGTAGAGTACTCTTTATTCTATTATTGTAGAATATGTAAATGCATGTAAGAATGAATACCATGGGTCAGGGGTTTCACATAGTTGGTTACCTTCTATAATCCTGATGTAAAGCCTAGAAGAAAAAAAAAAGAAATGCCCCACCTTTTCCCAGTGTCAGACAGCTGGGAAGTGCCACGTTCTTCTTCCTCCTCATGACCCGTACTCTCCCTCCAGGTTGTAACTCTGACCCTGCTCATCTCACATGAAGAGGGACGAGACTAACAGGAGTGCCTCCAGAGCAGTGTGGCCAGAGTGTCGCAGGAGGAACAGCAGAGGGGACTGGGAGCATTGGGTCTGGAGCAGAGGAGACTTCAGGAGATGGGATCACAATCTTAAAACACTTTAAGTGGCATTAAGTGGAAAAGGGATTAAACAGGCATTGTAGCTCTAGAAGGTGAGTTCAGAAGTCCTGGGAGGAAGTGCAAGAGGGACAGGTTTCAGTCAGAAGGAAGAACTTTCTGGTATTTAGACACATACAACAATGGGAAAGGTCATTCTGTAAGATTCAATTGATCCATTGCCAAGAAGTTGCAGGGGTGATGTCTACATGAGGGACTAGTTAGAATTCGCCCACTTTCTGTGTATACTTTATGTGATTAAGTCAGGTCATGTGGGACTGCAGGAGGGGACTGTACCATATATGAGACGGCATCATTAAGAATTACTTACAGACATAATTAATAATAGCAGATTACTATTTTTAACTCTTTATTTCAAATCATCAACATCTATGTTGTTTCCTGAACTGTGAAATTATGGTAATGATAATACCATCCTTATGGCATCGAGAGAGGGTTAGATGATATCTATAAAGTATTGAGAATGATGCTCGACACATGGTTAGCATATCATTTTTAAGATCATTTCATTAATAATAATTAATACATACATATATTATTTGGACTCCCCCCAGATGCTACACGTAGCATTTCGTTTAAGCCATCCTACATCCTCAATGTAGGCGTCAGTGTCTTTGTTTAACAGGTGAGAAAACTGATGTTGTACCCAGTACACTTTGCTGCTATTGGTCACTCATTATCTCAAAACAAACCTGTTTGATAATTGATGACAAAGGAGACTGGTGAACCTCCTAGGTGTGGAGCCTGATATTGAGCAAAGCATCCACCCACTTTATCCTGGGGCTGCTGCCACCTTCCCTGCTTCCCCACCCTTCTCGAGAACAAAGGCATGTGAATGTCCTTGTGCCTGTGGGGATTTGGTGAGAAAGGAGCGCAGGGCAGTTCTTGCTGCTGTTGCAGATATACTTGGGTTAGGAGGAGGGGGCATAGCCTGAAGGTGCTGGTGGAGCTCTCCAGGTAGCCAGGGGGCTTTGCACAGGGAAGACAGGCGATTGTCAGTCCAAGTTCAACAAGATGGACAGAAGAGCAGGCCATGGGGCTCCCCAGACCTGCTTCTTTTGCCACTTAGGCAAGTCAGTTAACTTCTTTAAGCCGATTCCTATCATTCAGAATGAGGGTGATAATGGTCGCCTGTCAAGGATGCAAAGGAATTGAAAGACATAACATGTAATTAAGCACCTGTTGCAAAGTCTGTCAGGGACCCTGACAAAGTCAGCCCTATTCCTGTTATCTTCTGTTCTTTCTAGTTTTCTATCATCATATCTTCCATCAACATTCACCCTGCCCCCATCCCACCTCCAGGCCAAAGAGCAGAGAAACTCCTCCCCACCCCGAAGTTATAATTTGAAACTTCAACCCAAATCAACCACTGTAAGGATCTCTAGAAACTTTCCAGAAAAAAAAAAAAAATGAAGAGGTCTGAATGAGACCCTAAGAAGCTCCAGTGACAGCCAGTGCAGGGTGATTTAATACAGTCATCATGAAAGCTCAAAAAGGGATAAGACAAAACTGTGTTGGAAGTTCCAGCATGCAGTCTCCCCTCCTTTAGCTTGAAAATCGAGATGCCTAGTAAATGATGGCATTTACACCTGGTTGGAACACCAGGAGTTCAAACCTTTCCCAGAGGGTAAGGTATGGTCAGGGGATATGGTCCTGCATTTCAGAGCAGCTCAGATCATAGGACTGAAATACTCAAAACCCCAGGGATACCACAGACAAATTAGCCACCTCAGGGCTCTACCTGGTGCGGGGTCTGAGGTGGAAGTTTTGAAGGTACAGAGCTACGTTAGAAATAAATGAGCTCTTTCCACATGGGGTGGAGCTTTGGAAAACAGATGTCACAAACCCTCATTAAACTGTCAAATATTTTCCCAGCATTTCCCCTCCTATCACAGCTGATTATCAAGTATGTAGACACACATACACACACACACACACACACACACACACATATGCCACACACACACAAGTATCTTGATAGGTTACTAGGAAAAGCAGAAAAATGTCTGACAGTTTAATGAGATTTGGGTGAAAGAAAATTCTATATTTTAATGTTTTCTAGGCAATAGAAATAATTCATCCAAGTGCCTGAGACTCATTCAGCTTGGCTATGTTTCTTAAAATACTTTAGATACATTTTGAAGAACAAATACCATTATTGGGCACTAAAAAAGGTTGTATGTAGCCTAATAGATCAGCCATTTCACTTCCATTCACGCAGCTCAGTTTTCATTCAGCTGGGCCTTCCTGGGAGCTGCCTACTCACTGAGCACTGCGCCCATGGCTGACAGTTCTCTGCACAGGTGCTGTTTTCTTCACACCCAAGGATGACTTTCCAGTACGTTCAGATGACAGCAGGCAGCCAATAGAGTGGTGACTGTAGCATGTCCTATTAAAAGACGCCTGAAGAAACATGGACCAACTCACTGATGTTGCACAGTGTAGGGTACAAACTCTTGACAGTGACAGTGCTAAAGTAGGATGAGTTCCTAGTCACAGACTGGATACATCAGTTTGCAGGTGATTTTTAGAGGGAAAAAAAACATTGGATAAGTAAATTGTAATAATTTCTAAGGTCATTTCAAATACTGAGACTCTAGGATTCTGAAGGGAAGAAAGAAATAAAGTGTTCTGCAATGAGACTTGCTTTGAGCCCTGAATCCAATGAACCTGAGAGATGCAAATAGCAACTCCCAATGTGTGCATGGTACACGTGTTTGAGAAATATCTTTCACGTATATTTGAGGATGTGATACAATTAAGACATGAAATATGCATTAAAATAAGTTCTGCATTTCAGAGGAGATTGAAGATCAAAGGATGAAGAGTTACTCTAACCCAGTCAGCTCATAAATTTCAGAGCTAGGGTAGCTTATTAGACTCTGGATCCTGTGATCTTCCTGTTGACTTCTCCTGGAGCGATTAGAAAGGCAAAACATCAATGGACATAATGACAAACTGGACATGGGTGAACACTGAGAGGGATCAAAGACACCCCAAAATTGTGAGCAGGTTTAAAAGGGAGAATGATCACAGCACTGATAGAAATAGGAAAGGCAATAGAAGAACTTGTTTCATTTGGAAATTGTTAATGTTTGGGTTAATTATATTTGAAGATGACTGTGGTCATCGAGAGAACAAAATCCAAAAAAAATGATTATGATGTAATAACAGCTAACATTGAATACTTGCCAGAAAACTATTATGCTTTTAAAAAGCAACTGTCTGCTTATTGCCTGTTAACTCATTTAAGGACCCTAAAAGTTCTAAGAATAGGCACTATTAATGGGGAAACTGAGACAGAGAGGTTAAACAACTATGGTCTGAGGCCACACAGCTAATTAATAGTAGACCAGGAATTGAACTCAGGAGTCTGGCTCCAGAATACACACTTTTAGTCATTACACTCTGCTGTAAGGAGATTTGTAAGAAATCTATAGGCACCCAGATTAGGGGTCCCCACCCCTAGGTAAGTAGGGCAAGGCTTTTCAGAAGCAATGAAGCTTGAGGGGAAAACTAAACTATTTTTCATATTACTGGTATATAATTTCACTTGACCACTGAATTTTTTTCTCATAGAAAAATAAGATGAAAGAAAAGGAAGATAAAAACTAGCTCTGTAAAAGTGTGTTCCAGAGTTCAGGTCCCAGGAGATTCTCTTGGTAGTTGTGTTAATTTTTATCTGTTCCCAGGACTGGCTTGATTATTTTGGGCTTATGGACCAATCGATTCAACCCAGTAACACAACAGTTCTGTATGTTTGTTCTTTTCATCTTTCAAATTAGTTTTCTAACAGCACAAAAATTGTATTTCATAGATCGAAACCATCAGCAAAGACACAAGCAAAGCTGTGGTTGTGTTTACAGACACAATCTGATCTAAAGAACAAGGAGAATGTCCCAGTGTCATTTATGTAACCCATATTCAGCCCAGAACTATGTCTAGTAAAATTCTTAATGATGTCTGCTGAGGATGATATGTTGAGGGATCTGCTATAAAAATGTGTAACAGTGACTTACAATAGGAAGAGTTGGATTGAGGCAGAGTTATATGGATGGAACCTTCCAGAAGGCATGGTGGGAAACATCTTTCGGATATAATACTTGGACAAGGAGTTGATTTATTAGTATTGGAAGTGTACATGGGAGAAAGGAAGTGAGAGGTTATGAGAGAATGACCCTCCTGCAATGGTGGGTGGGAAAATTCTTGCAGTGTGTATGATAGCATTGCTGTACAGTGAAGCCCTTTGGATTTCCTGGGTCTGCACTGTCCAACATGGTAGTCACTGGTCACATGTGGCTATTGAGCACTTGAAATGTGGCTAGTCTGAACTGAGATGTGCTGTAACTGTAACATACAAACTGGATTTCAGACTTAGTTTGAAAAAATAATGCAAAATATCTCATTAATACTTAATATTTGATTGCATAGTAAAATGGTAAAAATTTTGATATATTGATTTAAATAAAACACATCTTATTATAATTTTTTAAATGTTAAAATTAATTTTTACCTGTGTCTCTTTACCTTTTTTAATGTGGCAACTAGAGAATTTAAAAATCATATGCGGCTCCCATTGTATTTCTGTTGGGAAGCACCATCTTGAGCCTTTCAGTGGGTTGGACATATCCCTGCTGGAATGGAGAAGTCGAGCATAGCGGTTGATTTGAGAATGTATCGGGCTGACAACCTAGGTGGGGAGGTCATTGGGACTCAAAGAATGTCTGGCAACACTGCTCCCTGACTGCAGAAAACCCATCCTGGGGAAAACAAGTTAGGGAAAGGTTTTGCAATTCATGGAAGGAAAAGTATTTTGTATCTGGCTACAGCGGGGCAAAAACAGTCAATGGTTGGCCTCATGGAGGTCAGACTTCTGAGAGGGAGCCAGGGATCAGTGATCTCTAAGAAACAAGTTGGTATTTTGGAGACCAAGACTTGGATGGTTTTCTTCACTACAACACCTGCTCCTTGAAAAGTTATCTAGCTGGACACTGCTTGTACTTTCTGCCTTCAATTCTTTTATGCTCTTCCTTTGTAAATGTTTTTCTTAACTTCATTGTGCCTCATGTTTGCCCTGCAACCACAGAGAAATTTTGCACAAGCTTAGCCAGGCTTTTAAAGGGAGCATGGCATGACTCCAAGAAACAGACGTGCTGATATGTACTAGGGAATTTTTTAAATGTTTGGATGAGACTTCCAAGACACGAGGGACTATGTCTTTATTGTTTCCTGAGCCCTCGCCACTAAGCAAAAGTGCTGGAACATAGTAGGTATCCAACAGTTGTTTGATGAATGAATTAACGACCCAAGAGTAACATGATACTCAAGAGGATAAAGTGAGATCAGCCTCCTCTCCCTGTACAAAGCTACTTGGCATAATTCTTGGAAGATTTTGCCTTGGTGTAATTCTTAGAGAAATCAAAGCACATACGGAGGTGAAAACTGGATCTTCCACAAATAACGCTACAAGTGAGTCTCATAAAACAACAATTATAGTTACCATCAGTGGAGGAGTTCTCATGAGCCAGGCCTGAGAGCTTTACATGTATTATCCCATTATATCTACATCAAAGAATTAACTATGGTCTATGTAACATTAAATCTCATTTTATAGATGAGGGCAACTGGGATGTAAAAAAGTCAAAGAATCAGCTGAAATTTACAGAGTTATCAAGGGTGGAGCTAGAATTTGAATTCAGACAGTCTGACTCCATTCTCCGAATCATTATGCCATAATTGTATTTCAATTAAGTATCATCCATAAATTGAAATATGAGGCACAATGTCTCTTTTCATTGAAGGCTTTTCTCTTTGCGTGGGTGAGTATGAGTACAGGTAACTATGAACATGAATGCTATTACTAGGAGAGAGGACGTGTCTTTCTCACTTTAGGTCCATTACAGTATGCTATGAGTATTTGATTGAGTTCAGCAGTTGGAATATATTTTTTATAAATTTATCTATTTGTTTTAATTACATTAAAAATTAGATACTTTCACTATACTTGTATACATAATTGTTAAGTTGATCTTTTAGAGTATCAAATTCTGTAACCAGAGCTAACATTCCTGGCTCCAAATTATTGATGTACTAATACTATCACTACTACCACAGATGCATGTAACACACATGAATACATACATCCTTAAAATTCAAAGAGTTTTCCAAGGACAACACATTTTACACCTACTACCAGTCATCCAGAAAGCTGTCAATCCTATTAAAATGTCAACAAAATAGAGATACTGGACTCTGTCTTTATCTTTCACTGTTTTGTTGTTGTTGTTGTTGTTGTTATATGCAAACCTCTTTCTTGTAGTGCTATATGTGTATTTTAAAAAAGTGTGAAAACAACTTACAGGTCAAGCAAGGAGAAAAGTTAAGTAAGTTACAGTAATTCAATAAGATAGCACATTGCACACTATTAAAATTTTAAGTACAAAGAGGTTGATGAGTACAAAGAAGTCATGATTAAAAGTTAAGTGAAAAAAAGACATAATAATATTTGAATGAGAATATCCATTCTGGGCGCCCCTGGGTGGCTCAGTTAGGTGTTCAACTCTTTATCTCAGCTCAGGTCTTGATCTCAGCGTTGTGAGTTCAAGCCCAATGTTGGGTTCTGTGCCGGGCGTGAAGCCTACTTAAAAAAAAAAAAAAAAGAATACCCATTCTGTATAGCAGTATATGTAGAAGAAAGGACATATACCAAAGTAGTAACATTATATTTATCTAGATAGCAGAATTAGATGTCTGTTCTCTCTGTATGTATTTATACTTTACAGATTTTCTACTCTACGCTCACATACGTGTTTATATACATATGCGTGTATATGTATACACATACAGTCACATATATAATTTTTATGATTACAAAACAATGTGGACAGGGTTCTGTGTCTGCTTTAGATGGTGTGATCTGACAAGGCCATTCTGAAAAACTGATATTTGAATTGAAATTACATGGAGAAAAATGTCCCAGTCATCAAAAGAACATTCCAGATAGAAAAAGAGCAAACCCAAAGGCCTTGTTCAGCAAAGACCAATATGTTGATGAGGTGACTGGACCACAGGGACTGAGTGGGAAAGTGACATGAGAGGAGCCTGCAGAGGCTGGAGGGTCAGAGCATGCAGGCATCAGGAGAGCCACATGGCTAAAGGGACATTTGAGAGCAGACACGTTGTTGAGATTAGTGTTTTACAGACTTCTCCAAAATGAAGTGAATGGAATTTCCAGCATTAATGCCACCCTTTCCAAGAGAAGTGTGATGATCATGCTTATAGAGTGTATACCGTCTAATGTGGAGCCACAGATAAATTCTAGCATGTTCTAGTACTAATCCTGTGGTTAGCCATCATCTCAGAAGCAAAAGAAAAATGTATGAAGGACATGTACAATTAAGCAAAAGGGTAGTTACACAAACACACACACACACACAAGGAGTTGATAATACCACAAGCATTTAGTCATGACTTCTGCCTAGCAGGTTGCTCGTTATGTATATGGGTTACTCTGTAAAGGTGGAGCCACTGATCCAAGTTTGTGCTGGGTTCAGAAGCACAGTACTGAGATCCAAACCCCCCAAAAGAGGGAAACACATCTTTGGATCTGACCCACCCTCCAAGACTTCTAAAAGTAAATGTTGTTAGTATAAACATTATGGCAATCAGAGAAATTATTTAGACAAGGATAGAGTCCTGGGGGACAGAACTGAACATGGGAATTGTCTGTGTTGATTTGTGGGCAACGTGGAAAGGAGAACTGTGTCTAAGTCCTGAGAGAAGGAGATGAGGAAGCAAAGACTACAAAGTCCAAGGGAGACATTAGAGAAGACATGAAGAAGGGGGTCCAAGCACAGGACCAAGGTCAGAGAGCAGAGAAGATAGAGCTAGGTGGTCTGGGGAGTAGAGTGAGGAGAGATGCCTGGGGATAGGATTCAGGTGGTGGGAACACACACACCACACACATGGACAGAAAGGGGTCTGTGGGGGGGGGCCCATGATGGAGCTGATTTGGAGAGGAGGATGATTAATAATACAGTAGAATTAAGTTCATAGTTCGTTCATGGAGAAAACGAGGGACTAAAGAGCTGGTTCAGGCTGTGTCTCATGTCCACATGCCCTTAAGACCTTCATTCACTGTTTTGTAGATAGACAGTGCTCAACAAATATTCCTTGATTGGAACTGGTGAAAAGGCATGGATTGAGAGCCAGCACTTCTCCAAGGTTTTACACTAGATTCCGAGATGCCCAAAGGCACCTCAGTGGTCCCCCCGAGAGAGGGAGGGGGAAATAATAAGACAGAGCCCTGAACTTCTCCCCTACCTAAATCAGGCAGCCCTGCTGTTCTCTGAGTCACATGCTGAGATGTCATGGATGATTTGGAAATAGGATTCTAATTGGAAACAGCATTTGAAAGCCACTGTATTAAGGAAGGGAGGAATACATTGTTTTATCCCCTTCCTCAGCCAAGACATTTGGGAGCTAGCAAAAAGCAAGACACGATTCCTAGGGAGGTGCTCCAGATGCAGCCTAAATGCAGAAGACCCGATGTCTTGGGGAAAGGCAGTGTCCTCCCAGTAATCACCTTGATCACCAGCCAGTCAGTGTGGGTCTCCTGGGGAGCTGGGGTCACCACAGGAAGTGATGCCCGCTATGGTGTCGCCAAAGGAATCCTCATGTCATTTTCCTACCTTCTCTTCTGTTCCAACACAGGCTTTCATAGACATATCCAAAATTTGTGGAGTGAAATTCCCATCTGGCAGCTGCTCACAACAGATACCGGCTAGAAGCTTCTGTGTCTCAGGAAGGTCTCTGGAAGAGCCCTATATTTGGTTGAGTTTCTTTGCCTTCTGCTTTGTGATGTTTTTTCCCATAAGAATTTAGGGAGAAATGGAGAGGAACCATTTGACTTGATTGTTTTTAGGTGCTTAAAGATGGGGAATGAGGGTGTCAAGCTTTTCATGTAGCAGAAAAGATCCCCTGACTCTGGAATTACTTTAATTAAAAAAATCATGATCAGTGATGCCCTCTCAATGCATAACATTCACAAGAATGGTAGGAAAATGAAACAAATCCACAGTTAATACCTTGGCAAATTTTCATCACTTTTGCGTATTTTTTTCTAAACCCCAATATAAAACAGTTCTGGACTTTTAATTTTTATTTTATATTTTAGTGACAAAGAAATTGTCAAATGGTACTTCATCACAGTTTTCTCCCATCTTGTTAGAAATATAAATTGCTGGAGGAGGGGAGTGCTATAATTTGAGACCAGAAAATACATGCCAGATGTCTTATGTGAAGCTGACCCGCCCCAGGATATATGCCTTAGCCAATTGGAGGTGTCCTAAATATTACCGCAAAGCCCTTGGAATGATGGGTCTAAACCCTCACTTACACTTAACTGCTGGCATGTTGCTTTGTCTCCATGTCTTATGCTCCTACTTCCATTGATGTAAAGGAAGCACCAATTAGATAACACTCCATTATTAGAGAACCAAGCACAAGCCAGCTGAGGCAGGGGACCCGCCTTCTCGCCCAGAAACAATGTAAAGCCTGCCTGGCTGAGGGTCTCTGGGCCTCACTCCTGCTTTGCTTTTGATATTCTCCAGCACACTCTATAAACATGTCTAAGGCTGTCCTGTTCAGTTTGTTTATTCAAAGTATATTGTCCAGTGTAAAGAGAAGGGAAATCTAACAGGACTCTGGAGATGACAGCAGGGAGAGAGAGAGAAAGAGGCAAAAAGGGAAAAAAAAAAAAAGGCAAAACGGGGAAAACAGGAAACAGACCAGTAAGAAGAGTCAAAATGCTGAGAGTCAGGAAGCAGGGTCTCTAAATGCTCTAATCTCCACTGTGCAGCTGGTGTGTGAAGTGGTTTGTGCAAATCCAGGGGTCTCTGCACCCAGGTACCGCCTGTTAAATAAAGGCTCCTCCTCATTTACAAGAGAAATGGATACTGTTTACTTACTCTTCTGAACGAGTGACTCATTTTCGTCCTTAGGGTTTCAATCTTCAAGGCACCTCCTAATCCTGACCTCCCCAGCTAAAAAGTAGCACGTGCCCAGGCTCATTACTCTCTGTCTACGTCCTGCATAGATCTGATCTATAATAGTTTTGTAACAGTTTGTTGTTGTATTATTGTTGTTGTTTATGGCCTCTCTCCCCAGAGGCCGTAAACCCCAAGAAAGAAAGAATGCTCTTCTCTTATCACTACCCAATCACTGGGTATTTAGCACATGCCTGGCCTGTAATAGATGTCCAAAAAAATTTATTATTTGAGTAAGTAACTAAATCAATGAATGAGTCTACCGGATGCTGTAGATGGCATGTGAAAGGAATGGGAATTCAGTAAAGTGTCCTGTGTCACTGAAGAAACATCTTTTGGGGGGACTTTCAAAAGTATATAACCAAACATGAAGCTAAATTTATCATTTAGCAACTGATAAATACTTAAGTAAAATAAAATGTGTGGAAAGTCAGAAATCTCAAGGATTATATTTCAAAGAACTTCTAGTATATTGATTCCCTCGAAAGGTTTTCTTTTTAAATGTTTGTTTATTTTTGAGAGAGAGAGAGAGAGAGAGACAGAGAGAGAGAGAGACAGAGAGAAAGCAGGGGAGGGGCAGAGAGAGATAGAGACACAGAATCCGAAGCAGGCTCCAGGCTTCAAGCTGTCAGCACAGAGCCCAATGTGGGGCTCAAACTTACAAACCGCAAGATCATGACCTGAGCAGAAGTCAGACACCCCACCAACTGAGCCACCCAGGAGCCCCAGAAAGGTTTTTTAATACTATATTATTTTGAATTTTAAGAAATTGGGATCTTCTCACTGCCTATTACATCATTCCTAACATACCCACTAACCTAATGCCATTTTGTACAATGAATCAAGCGCGATGTTGCAATTCTTGGGGAGGTTAAAAAAAGGCTTCTGTCTATCCCTATACAAATATACAATTAACAAAGAGTTAATTATTCTCAGGGAGTAGCTCATTTCTTCCAACTTGCCAATTAGGAGATAGCCATTTGTAACAGTCAGAGAAGAGGAAATGGTGCATGGGTGAAGAGGAAATTTGGAAAGGAAATGTGATTGGAGAAATTACTTTGAAAGGTGAAATGAAGGAGACAAAAGAAAAGAAAAGTTAAAAATTGTAGATGAAGTTATTCCAGACCCTTTTTAATAACCTATGCTCACTGGGGCTGTGGAAGTAGGAATTGACAAAAGATCCCATAGACTGGCAAACAGCATGCTTAATAGAAGCTTCTGGTGAGTCAGGGGTCATGGGACTCAGCCTTCCCCCAGGGGCAGCCACGTCTGGGTTCTTCTCTTTCCCCATCTAGAAAATGGGAATAGTAAAATCTTAAAAGGGCAATTGTGACCTGAAGGAAGATCGTGGACATGAATGACCACATCTAGCTCAGTTCATCTCCGCATCCTCCAGTTTCTCCCTAACTTACCAGACTCACAGCCATAGAATAAAGTCAGGCAACAATTCCTCCTCTGCACAGAAATCAACACTGTTGACTCCAGTATCTGGACTTGCACTAGAAATCCAAAATCTCTTTTTATTCCATTCCTTGCAATCTCAGTCCTTTTTTATGTGAGTGATTATGCATTCCAACTTCATTAGGAAGATAATTTCCTCCTGATTTTGTGACCCTTAAAAATTGTCAGATTGTAATTTTCATTATTTAGTTACTCTGTTCCTTACATAATAGAATAAAGTAGGCTGAACCTATATTGTGTCGTTTAAGTATGTATGCATACATATATATTTTTTTATATGCTAAACTTTTCCTGCCAGCTTGTTTCCTTGTCAAGAACCTCTAATGCTGGCTCGTCAGGGATTGGAGACATGGAGTCCACGTAATTCTGGAGCCCAGTGCTCCAAACGTTCTAACCATGTGAGATAGTGTGGTGTAGCATGCATCAGAGGTAGAGTATTTGGTCCGATTTCCCAGACTGAGGTACCAAAGAATTTCCTAATGACAAAATCAAGCACCACGCACTCAAGGATTAGATACGTAAGGCAAGACTCTTCTGAGCTTTGACGTATGGTGTATGTGGGACAATAGCATGTTTATATTGCCAACCATTCAGTTCTTAGGCCACATTAATAAAGATCTTCAGCCCAAAACAAAACAGGTGTTAATCCTGAAGGCATTCTGCGGGGGTCAGGCCACTCTCTTCAGATGCCACCTCTTAAGAGACAGTGGGGAAAGGGTGGTTTTCCAGGGTGGTCAGGGTCTTCACAACTAGCCCCTGGGAAATAATAAAGGAACCTGGGGGTGCTTCTCATGAGGGAATGAAGGAAATGTAGGCATTCACTTCAGATATTTGACAGACAGTTTGAAGGAGGAGGGACTAGCTTCATCCTGCCTGTTTAACAAAAGCAACACCAGCTGCAGCGTTCAGGAAATTTGATAAATTAAAGTAAGATTTGTAAGGGGAAAGGGTTTTCTAGCAGCTAGACCTGTCTGAAAATTAAGTGACAGTGGGTTTTCTGCCACTGAAGGCATGCAAGGTGGAGTGGGCCTCAATGAATATGTGTGGGATGTCAGATTTTGTCATCGATGTTCCTCTGAAGCACAAAAGGAGTGTCAGGGAAGCCTTTCCCTACTAATTCCCACCTCGACCTTGAGCAGAGGCCCCGGAGAGAATGAGTAGAAAGGACAGAATCTTAGAGCCCCTGAGACCTGTGGTTGAACCCCCTGGTGTTACCTGTGTAACACTCAAGCCACCGTGATCTTTCCATTTCTCAAACATGCCAGGCTCATTATAGCCACAGGGCCTTTGCATTGACTTGGCACTGGCTAGTCTCTGACTGGTATACTCCTCTTTCATCAAATTATGCAGGTCTCAGCTCAATGTCATCTCTTTACAGAGGTTTTCCTCTCTAAGTATTAAGTCACTCATTTCTTGATACTCTCTATCTCAAGGTTTTATTTAGTGTTTATCACTGTCTTTCATTTTCTTCTTCCTTTGTTCACCTATTTTTTATCTTCCCCACTTAACATAAGTTCCACCATAATAGGACTTTGTCTTAGTCACCGTAATTATCAGTGCTTAGAGCTGAGCTGGCTCAAATAAGGTCCTCTGAACGTAACTTTTAAGCAAAATAACGGTGCTGGTACTCAGTAAAAATGATGTTTAGTTAGATAATTCACTCCCTAGTTAAATATAAAATATTCTATTTTTCATATGCTTTATCTAAGTAACTCTATCCCTTTCTCTCCTACTCAAGAAAGCATCGTGATAAAATGTATGCCTCATATCAACGCATCCATACCCTGTTTCATTCTCTGATCTCAGTTGATTGGGTGTGAGTCAGTTTATGACCCAAGACTGGCCAGTTAGAGAACTTCCTAGGAATTGTTGCAACTGGAATGCAGAAAAGATGTATAGACTATTTATGATCATAGAAAGTATGACATATAAAGCTCAGAATTTGTTGGTGCCCCTATTCCCTGCCCTGTTGGAATCCAACCTGGTGTAGAGGGAATGAAGTTGGCCCCCAGAGAGAAACAGAGACAAGAGATGTACAGCTCAAATCACAAGTCCATTGGACCCTGAGACCATGTCCAGCCTGTGGTTATGTGAGATTTCCCCAGTATTCTCCTCATAAATATTCTCTTTTTCCTAACTCGACTCAAGTAGCTTATAATATTAGTCAAAAGAGAGTGCTGGTCAATATAGAAGTCCACTGAATGAGTGATACACAGATAACCTGATGTGTGGACCCACAGTAGGCACTCAGAAGTTTTCACTGACTTCTATAATAAATGAAAAATAGTGCTTATGACATATAAATAAGACATGACAATGCAGTTGAGAATAGCTGCATCTGCCCCATGAATTTTTTTTCTCATAAGTTATGTTCTCTCTAAATGGCAAGTAAACCATGTGGCCCCTGAAATAGAGATGGGGGCCTGGCTTGAAACAAGACCCAGTGTAACATGGGCCTTGGACAAGCCTGAATGCTCACAGAATGTATTTGGAGAATGTATTTGGCAGCTGAAGAGGCAAAGTAGCATTGTCCAAAATGCAAACAGCAGTACAGAGGCCTCAGGCTAAAGTTTCAGAGTTTCCTTAGGGTCTCAGCAGAGCTGGATCTGAGAGTATGTTGTATATCCAAGGAGTTCTTGAGGAAACCACAGGGAGACCCTGACGTGGGGGAGCATATCCTGAATGAGTATGAGCCAGAGCATTTGAAACGGAATGTACAGCAATATCCCACCCAGTCGCAAGGGATGCCACCCCACATGCAGAGGTTAAGAAAGCTGCCCAGACTGAGACACTGCATCCAACCAGGCCCCTCCCAGTAGGAGTCAGTGGAGACAGGACTGCATTTGGGGGGACTAACTTCATGCAATCACTTGGTAAGAGAACAAACTGAGCTGAGAAGCCAGAGTTCCCCTCCTGGGTGACATCATTAGGAGGCACATAACTCAACCTTGCAACACTTATTCAAGAGAGAACCACTACATATGGTGGAGACCTTCATAGGAAAGGGAAGGGACCCAAGGGTTTACTAAAGCCAGCTGTTTCCACTTCTGAAAATAAAATAACAAAATTTAAAATGATACAAAGTTCAAAGTTTAACAAATACATCTAAAGCCATTTGAAGGCTCTGGATAGTGTGGGATCTTTGTTGTGGGAATGGTGTTCTTGGTGTAGCGTTGCCTATATCCATCCAATGGTATTTTGAGATAACATGATGTGGTTGGAAGTGAACTGGACTTGGGTGTTTGAAGGTCTGTATTTTAAGTGCTGGTTCTGCCGCTTGTCACTTGGGTAAACTTGTAGAAGTTCTGACATCTCTCTGAACATCATAGAAAAAATAGGGTAGGGGCGCCTGGGTGGCTCAGTCAGTTAAGCTTCTGATTTTGGCTCAGGTCATGATCTCACAGCCCGTGGGTTTGAGCCCCACATCAGGCTCTGTGCTGACATCTCAGAGCCTGGAGCCTGCTTCAGATTCTGTATCTCCCTCCCTCTTTGCCCCTTCCTTGCTCGTGCTCTGTCTCTCTCTCTCTCTCAGAAATAAATAAACATTAACAGAATTTTTTAAGAATAGGGTAGGAATTATACGTATGCTACCTTCAACAATAGAGAAATTGCTGATACAAGAAAATGCTTTTAGTAACTGCAGAATTCTGAAATACAAGTATCAGTATAAGATCCTGAGCTACAGAGGACAACATGAACCTTAGAACAAAGGAAGGACAGTGATAGCAAGTAGAAGACTATCGAAGCTTCAGGGAAACCGGAAGGGATAGAAATATGTTAGTAGCCAAGGTGTAGTAATTTGTTTTGGCATGGATGGGAAGGAAGTGATAGTAGCTTGAGCTAAATAACTTAGATGTTTTCTGGGAGGAGGAAGTTAAAGATAGAAGATAGTGGAGACAAGGCAGGATGAGGACTTGAACTTGGGAGAACGGAAGCGAGAGGAAGAGGAAAGGAGAGAAGGAATGTTAACTGCCTACTGTGTATCCTCTGTGTCCAAAGTTTCATGCTTTCCCTGGACTTAAATGCTCTTCTGTAACTTTCTCTGGCTCAGTGCTGTTCTTCCTGAAAGACTTACTTCAAGTGTCTGTCTCCACATCTTGGAAAGCCATTGCTGGCTCTTCTAGACTTTCGTATGGCCTAGGGTTATTTTTGTTAAAATGGAACTAACTCTGCATCCGCCTCTCTCAATTGATGCTGGAGGCGAATCAGCTACGGTTGGAGAAGCCTGTGGGATCATGAGGTGTCTTACCCTCCTTTTAAAGTAATGCCCCTTTCTCTGTATCCTACTCCTCAAATGCAAGCTCATTGTTTACCTGTCTATTGGCCTTGACCCTTTTTGCGTGTTCCTTGATCAGGCTTTACTCCTTAAGTCCAACACTGCAATACCTGACTAGGATATTACACAGGCAAGTCACCTAATGTCCCTATGGGAGCCCATCTTGCTGATATTGTCACTGGCAGATTTACTTCCAGTGTGATTGTTGTAAGAATTTGTTCAACAGAATGAATGATCAATCCTGAGTAAAGGGATTATGAAAAACTTAATAGCATTGTACCAATGTGGTTGTTAATGAAATACAGTTGGCTGCTCCCGCCATTTGGCACCAGACGACCCAACACTGTCAACATCACAATACAATATTTGTTCCCAATTATTTTACAGCAACAACTGAAATACAATATGGTATTAATCATATTTATTATAAGTATCAATTTGAGAAATTTCTGACATGCCAGAAGATGAATAGGTTTATTATGAAAAGCAATTCTGTTTGGTGCATGCTGATTGCTGCAGTGTAATAAATAGCCTCTGTAGGAAATTTTTTTTTTAAGAAATAAAGCGAAAAACCATAGTGAAAACAAAACTGAATCCCTTCAAATACTTGGTATTTCTAAGGGCCAACCACAACCTTGTGCCTTTAGGATTCCAGCAAGTTAAAAATAAGCCAGTAGAATATTCTGGACCCTCAGGAAGGAGAAAAAGGATGGTTTCATGACTGGGCCCAAAGGAAAAGGTACTACAGGAGGGAGACAATGACACCTTCTGAAAATGCATTACCCTCCAACATGTGGCTCCTCTGACAACACTACCTTAACATGTACTTCTTGGAAGAGCGGGCAAGATGGCGGAGAAGCAGGGAGCTCTGTAATCCGCGCACGCCCGCATGGATTGAACTGAGAAGGACTGAAGGGATAAGACTCGGATTTGCAAGTGGGGGAAAGAAGAAACAGACGCCAGAAAGAAGACAACCTCAAAGATGCCTGAGTGAGTGACTGTGATCTGGGAAATTAGGGGACGGGCGGGTCCCGGTGGTGCAGGGGAAGGAGCCCCCGAGCCCAACACAGGGAGAGCGCGCTGTGCCCCGGAGAGACCAGGGGAAGAGAGAGAGAGACGGAAAACGCACCTAGATCCATCTCTAAGGGAGGAAAAACTCGCCTGTCTCCCCATATATATCTGCCGAGCGCCGGGAGAGAAATCCGTCCCATCTGGCCGGCGAGTTCTTCCTTGGGCGCAGCGGCAGCGGCATCCGCTCCAAGCCGCACCGGGAGCGGCGGCGGCGGCGCCAAGAAAGGTGCCTTGAAAAGCGGCAGCGGCGGCGGCGGCGGCTGCGGCTCCGCGAAAAGGGCGGCGCAAGTCGGACCGGGAGGCCGGCCGCCAGCGGGAACGCATCTCATCCCCGGTGACGGTGTTGAACTGCACGGACTGGGATTTGGAAGCGAGGCGGAGCTTGGAGAATACAGTTTG
>CM053569.1:13099853-13214314 GCA_028646485.1 Cryptoprocta ferox | reverse complement strand
GGTGGGAATGTAAACTGGTACAGCCGCTCTGGAAAACAGTGTGGAGGTTCCTCAAAAAACTATCCATAGAACTCCCCTATGACCCAGCAATAGCACTGCTGGGGATTTACCCAAGGGATACAGAAGTGCTGATGCATAGGGGCACATGTACCCCAATGTTCGTAGCGGCACTTTCAACAATAGCCAAATCATGGAAAGAGCCTAAATGTGCATCAACTGATGAATAGATTAGGAAGACGTGGTTCATCTATACAATGGAATACTACATGGCAATGAGAAGGAATGAAATCTGGCCATTTGTAGCAAAGTGGATGGACCTCGAGGGTGTCATGCTAAGCGAAATAAGTCAGGCGGAGAAGGACAGATACCATATGTTTGCACTCATAGGTCTAACAGGAGAAACCCAACAGAGGACCATGGGGAGGGGAAGGAGGAAAAAGAGTTAGAGAGAGGGAGGGAGACAAAACACGAGAGACTCTTGAATACTGAAAACAAACTGAGGGGGAAAGGTAATGGGGGGTGATGGTCTTGGTGGAGGTCACTTGCGGGGAAGAGCACTGGGTGTTATATGGAAACCAATCTGACAATAAACTATAAAGTTTAAAAAAAAAACACTTATTCAACAACAACAAAAAAAAAACATGTACTTCTTCAGGGAACGCAATATGCTATCAGCTCTGTCCAGAAAACTCGCCCTAAATATATACAGTGCTCATTTGTTTACTTCTTTCAGGTGCCTTTTCAACTCTCTTTTCAGAAAGATCTTTCTGGGGGCACCTGGGTGGCTCAGTTGGTTAAGCTTCCAACTTCAGCTCAGGTCATGATCTCACGGTCCTTGGGTTCAAGCCCTGCATCGGGCTCTGTGCTGACAGCTCAGAGCCTGGAGCCTGCTTCGGTTTCTGTGTCTCCCTCTCTCTGTCCCTCCCCCACTCATGCTCGCTCTCTCTCTCTCTCTCTCTCTCTCTCTCTCTCTGAAAAATAAATAAACATTAAAAAAAAAAGAAAGAAAGATCTTGCTGAAAATCCCACTTTAAAAATACGCTCCCCAAGTTATATAGTCTTATTTGTAATAACTCTGTAACTATACCTGTGCTTGCTTCATATAATCTTCCCCACTCTCACTAGGCTGTAAACCAAATGAGACTGGAGCATTCATTTTGCCCACTGCCCTGCATAGGCATGCCTGGAATATAGCAGCCAAAAATATTGATGTAATAAATGAATGAACAAACAAATGGATGAATGAATGAATGGGAATGGATTAATAAATCAAGTCAGTCCCCAATCTCTTTGTGAACTAAATTTGGACAATTTCTTCTGTTTAAAATGTTTCTTCATTTCCTGCTTGTTCTTGGCTGCTTATATACCAGCTCCTATTTACTTCCTCCTCGTTAAACCTTTTCCAACAGCTTCCAAACCTTTTGCTGTTTTCTTTTTGAGCCCCTTCAATCCATTCTCACTATTGCCACCAAAGTGACTTTAAGAAAAATGTATTAGCCCCTTGCTCTACTGATGTGGTTAAAATCTAATCCTCAGCATTGCATAAAAAACACTTTCTAATCTGGCTCTTACCTGGGTTTCCAGCTTCATCTCCTGCACATCTTCTCCTCCCTATGCACATTTTTCCTCCACTAAGTGTGCCTTCTAAGTAGGTGTCCTCCCAAATGTGCCACGTTTCTTTAAAGTTTATTTATTAATTTAGAAAGAAGGTGGACAGAGAGAGAGAGAGAGAGAGAGAATCCCAAGTAGGCTTTGTGCTGTCAGCACAGAGCCCTACGTGGGACTCGATCTCACAAACCATGAGATCATGACCTGAGCCAAAATCAAGAGTTGGATGCTTAACCATCTGAGCCACCCAGGCGCCCCCAAATGTACTAATTTTTACTTCCATTTATATCAGAATTTCTCCCCCCTCTTTTGTGGTTCTTTCTTTCATACCTTTTTTGCTATTTAGCTGCATCTAATTCCTTAATTACATCATGTGACTGGAGAGGAAAGAGGAAAAACGTGGAGCTCATAGAAGGATGTTGGGCAATCCAGAGTTGTATAGAACTACTGTACAGGGATGGCATCTGTCAAGTCAGGCAAACAACAAGGAGATCCGTTTCCAAAGAGACCCAGTAGAACTCACTGGAGAAGTAGTAAAGATATATATTGGGGGACTTTCAAATAAATCATGGTAAAAACTCACCTATAATCTCTGGCATGATGTCACAAGTAGGTAAATATATTTCCTGGCAGGTAAGGAGTTTTGTCCTTAGTCTAGTCTTAGACCACTAGTGAGTTGTCATTGAGTAACAACTTTGGGGTCGAAAGAGATGCATTTGAATGTCTTTCAAGTCTGAGGCAGGAGGTGGAGGTCAGAATTTATATTCTTGAAAGAAGGAGCTATCAAAAATAGTGGAACTGACCTCACAAAAGGGGTAATAACACCCTTGTTTTCTTACAAGATTCAAATCAAGTTCGCTTCTGGGAAGATTGTCATCCATGATGAAGCCATTAAATTCTTCACGACTCTCCAGTGACTCTTGCATTTTATTGAAGGATTTGTCACAATATATGACATTTCTTTGCTCATATGTGTGTTTCTCTAGATAGAGCAAAAGATTTTGTGATTCACTCATTCTGTATTCCTAGTGATTACATGTCATCAAGCCTAGAGTGGATGCTACACAGATATAGACTGAGGCTTGAAGAATAAGAGAAAGTAAGCTTACCAAGCATAACAGAAGAGCAACTTTTGTGGAAATAAGGTCTTCATATACTTTATTGTTAGCAGAATGATTGGAAATGAATATAGAACCATAGAAATGAATAACATAAGGAGAAGTGAGGAGGCCCTTGGGATGTTGACAGATAACTTCATGCAAGTAATTATAGAAGAGTCAAATGCTCTATAGAAGAGTCAAGTGCAGCGATGTTGATCCATAAATCAGAAACTACTATTATGGCACCTTCACACAGTACCTGGCACATAGTAGGCAATCAACTGGTCAGTCAATCAATCAGTCTGCCAAAATTTGGGTTAGAAGATGGCAAAAACATGGAAATCAATGTGCCTTAAGTTCTCTAAGGAGACCCTGTTAGCCATTCACTTTTTCTTTGTTAGTGTAATTTCTTATGAAGACCATCGATAGAAATATACAACCAAAATATATTTTTATTTTACCTTAATTATCTTTCCCATGGCCCCAACTGGTTCTGTCATAGATGGGAACTTGGTGTGGCTAGGGAAGGACAGTTTCTAGCAGCACAATTCATCTCTGATGCCTTTGTGATAGTTATTCCAATTCTCACTCCAATTTTCAAAAGGTTTATAGGAAGTCACGGGTCGACATTATTTCTTCCTTCGAACTATTTTGTTGGGTAGAATTTATTTTGTATAGAATTATTTAAGATGACTTTTTGATTTTGACTTTTGTCTTATGGGATTTTTATAACCTGATTTTCTGCTGATACAAATGGCTTTTGATCCTTAAACGGGCAGGGCTATATTTCCCTTCAAACACTTTTAAATCAGTAAAGAGAATTAGTTTTTTTGTAACAGTAGCAAAAGGACATTTTACTCCTAGAACTTAAGAAATAGGAGGCCTGAGGGGCACCTGGGTGGCTCAGCAGTTAAGCATCTGACTCTCGATTTCAGCTCAGGTCATGATCTCATTGTTCGTGGGTTTGAGGCCTGCATCAGGCTCTGCACTGACAGCATGGAGCCTGCTTGGGATTCTCTCTCCGTCCCTCTTTCTCTACCCCTCCTCCATTCATTCTCTCCCTCTCTCTCTCTCAAAATAAATAAGTAAACATTTTTTAAAAAGTTAGAAAAAAAAAAAAAAGGAAGAAGAGGCCTGATAACCAGATACCGGAAACCTACTGAAGCTTTTTATTCCAGTATCCAGTCCAGACAGCTGGCATAAAATAAAACAGCCTGGGGAAAAAAAATTCTGAAAATCAAACATAAAAGTGGCAACAAACATAATATTTTGTTCAAAATATTCCACAGATGTCCAAACGTGTCATCTTTATCCATTTTCTTGAAATGAGTAGGAAATAAACCACTGTGGGATTTGAGGTTTAGCTTAAGATATGGGTGTGGTCATTGTAATTAGGGCAAAGGCGCATAGAGTAACCCTGGAATCATTGTAGAGGAGTTAATAGCATAGGGTAGAGAAAGTTGCAGTTAGCAGGAAGGACTAATGTCCTTCAACCTTCATTAATAAACAGGAAGTGGCCATTTCACAGCAAATTCCAGAACTCTTCACTCTGATCAAAAGTCAACTCAGTATGGGGGATTCCTATAGGAAAGAGTAAAATAAGGAACAAATGTAAGTGTTTTTTCTTTGTTACTTTGTTATTGCAAAAAAAAAGGAAAAGAAGAAGATAAAACAGTGTAAGAAAACATAATACATCCAACATTTTGGAGCAAGGTTGCAGGATCCACAGAAAATTGGAGTTTGGAGCTTACTGTTCAATTAAGATAAGCAACCTACTCTCTTTTATCTTCTCAAAAAAAAAAATGTATGGAATTTTAGGCCCCAGAGAGGGAAATTTTAGCTGGAACTGATGGTACTGAATGGATTGCATTTGTAGATGTGTTTGATACCAACACTGATATGCTGATATTGTCTTCACTCCTGGCCACAAAAACTTTAGTTTCAATTCCGTTAGTGTCTTGGTTCTTACCTGCTGTGGTTGCAGAAAGTATAAATGTACCTTTAAAAGAGATTAGGGTGAGAAGTCCCTTCCACAGCTCCACGACCAGAAAGAAAAGACCGGATAGACAACAGCTACAAGGGTTACTGGTGGTAGACTCATGCCCTAATCAAAGTCTAACCAGCCTGCATTCAATTCATTCCTGGTTCTGCCTTTGAAGATGGAGCATGTGGCCTGAATATCAATATGAACACTCAGGAAAGGGTAGCCTAGTAGAGACAAAGGAGTACTGATCAAGAGACCTCAGTTTCCTTCTCAGCTGTACCACAAGTTGAAGTCAATATCGTCTCTCGCTTCAATGTCATAATCTAAAATGAAAAGAAAAAACAAAAACAAAAATAGGGGAATTAGACTAGTCAGGATTTGGCAAACTACAACTTGCCAGCGAAATCTGGCCCACCAGCTGTTTCTGTAAATAAAGTTTTATTGGAACACAGCCACGCCCCTTCATTTCCATATCATTTATGCCTATTTCTGTTCTCCAGTGGCAGAATTGAGTATGTGCAACAGAGACTGTATGTTTCAGAAATGAAAATATTTGCTTCTGGTCCTTTATGGACAAGGTTTGCTGAGCTAGCGCCAGAGAAATCTAGGGTCTAAACCGATCCTCTAAACGACTGGGCATCAAAGTTTCCACCTGTGATTGCATATTGTGTAATGCATTCTTCCTAATCTAGAACACAGCACATGAATTTACAGACAAAGCTATCTGTGTCAATTCTCAAATTCAAAATTCATTCACCTAAAAATACAGCAATTGTTCACGCTTTTTATCATGTCAGGGTTTGTTATAAAGGGGGTGTAGCAGGGAGGAAAATTCCCTGAGTTTATTTTAAATCTATTTCACTTTCATTATGAGACCACTGAGGCTTTTCTTGAGCAAGAAAGAGTGTGAAATAGGATAAGGCATCCACATCAATAGATTAAATTTATTGAAAGGATGAGTAATTGGAGTAATGTTACAGAATATCAAGCAGATTATTTAGATAGCACATGAGTTTCCAGTTTGATCGGGTCAATTTGCAGGCCATCAGAATGTACACAGGGAAATAGTGGGTTTGATCCAAAAGCCTTCTGCATTAAAATGTAGTAATTTGCTCTCTTTAGCTGTTTAATCTCTTCCTCATGTTCAGAGGAAGAAAGGAAGCAGTGATGAGAGAGGGAGGTAATGAGATCATTCTGTAATTGCTTACTCAGATAACAATAACAGAAACCTTTTCACACCTGCTTATATTCCAGATTGTATTTACAGCTTTTTCCTCCATACAAACTTGAGATTTTGAATAGAGGGGTAAATCAGGAAAATCTTAGAATATATCTAGGGAAGTGGTTGCCAAGTTGATCTGCATATAGGAACCTCCAATGGAGCCGTGGCCCCACACCTACTGAATCATGGTCTCTTGGGGGGTAGGGCCCAGGCAGTTATATCTTTCACTGGGTGTGTAAGGGATTTGCTGTGCAGCCAGGTTTGGGAAGCGACTGTACTTCACTTTTCTGTACTGAGACTGAAGTGACTTGCTGAAGATCACAGCCCCCATCAATCCACCCCTTGCCTCTAGTCCGTCTCTCTCAGGAATTCCTAACACCGGGTACCCACATGGCCCTACAGGGATCATCTGTGATGTGACCTGCTCTAACCAGCCACATGGACCTCCATGCTCTTCAAACATGCCACACACACTCCTGCCTCAGGGATGTGGGACTTTTTGCCTCCACTTTCTGGAATGTTCCTCCCCAATATCCACAGAAATCACTTCCCCACTTTATCCACATCTCTGTTCCAAAGCCACCTTCACAGAGAAGCCTTCTTCAGCTTTACTTTTATTTTCTTCTTGGCACTTAGCATTTACCTGACACTTTGTATATTTACATGTTTGTTTATTGTCTGTTTGCCACTTGATTCAATTAAAAGCTCTGTGTCAGAACAGAAAAGTTATATTTTTTTGGCTGCTGTATCCTCATAGTCTCTATCTGGCACATGATAGACTCTCAATAAACCTTTGTAAATGAATGATGAATGGTTCTTCTAAATACTGTCACCTAGACTTCCAGTCTGGTGTAATAATGGAAAGTGGAGGAGGTAAAGGGCTTTCAAATCAAACAGATTTGGTTTGAATCCTTCATGCATGACTTTGAATGACTGAGTCCTGCGGAGTCCCAGTGTCCTGTGTGTAAAGTTGGGGGCTGATGTGAGAGGACCACTGTGAGAATTCACGAAGCAGGCCTAACAACAGCTCCCTAGAGAGTAAGGCTACAGAGGGCTCAGGTTTAGATTTTCCTACTGGGAATCCCAAGGGGCTGAGTAGTTGATTGGATTCCCCAATGGGGCTGCAGGGGAGCCAGAGGATGCTTTCCTGTCTTAATCCTGAAGGAGTGGGGGGTTGTGTAATTCTCAGTTGGTGCCCTTTTGAACTACATTTCATCCAGATGTTGTGAAAGAGGGAGCAAGAGGGAGCTTCCTCTGGCCAGCACACATCAGGCTGTGGGCTATGCAGGACGTGCCAGGAGGACAAAGAGCGGCTTGGAAATTTTTCATGGTCTCCTCCACGCTTTTGCTCTCATGGGGCTGTCTGGGAATGGGCAAGTCAGCCCTGAGGAACTCGTAGGCCAAATCACCAACCAGTCCTCAGTGGCCATGGAGAATGGCAAGGTCTTTTATCCAGTATCTCTCGAGGTGAGATTTCAGGTTTATAGTGTCCAGAAGACAGAAGGGAGGAGAGAAAAGAACATTGACAATCATGTTGAAAACCTACGTTTTAGATAACTGGCTAGTTACATTCACAGTCTAGTACAATTTTTTATAATTCTATTAATCTATAAGTAGGAATTTCGGCCTCATTTTCTAGATGAGAAAACGAGGCTTGACAAGGTGTAGTTATTTACAGTATCATATAGTTGTTCAGCACATGAGCCTGCAAGCCTTGCGCTAAGACTTGATTCTTTTCGTTTAAAATTCTGTAACCTTAGGACACATACCTTGTGTATTTTTGTATTCTAGTTTGCAAAATAATAATAATGATAATATATCTATCCATATTGTTATTGAGTTATCCAACTGTTACTGAGATAAAACATACTGTTAAGGGTAAAACACTCATTGCAGTGCCTTGCCCATGGTATGTGCTCAATAAATGCTTGCCAATATTATTACCATTAATTAGCCTAAGTCACCCCATCAGGGGCAGAGCTAAGATTTTGACATCAGTTGATCTGACTCTAAGCTGATTCTCTACTATAGCATGATATTGGTTCCAGTGATTTGGGCCAAAGCATGAACCTTATAGCCCAAGAAATTCACATTCTTGAAGAGCTTGAGCTGCATGGTTCTATAGTTCCTTTCCAAACATAAGATTCAGAAATTCCAGTGGAAGAATTGAGCATTCCATTCTGAGAGTTCTCAAGGAAAGGAAGTCTGGAATCTTCCCTAGAATCATATCCTCTTATGGCACCTCCCTTCTCTTCAGGATGCTGAAGACCTCTGGCCTCCATGGACTTCATCCTTCTGTACAATTGGTTCCCCTCACAATTAGTTCCTGGCACGGTTATCAAAGTGCGCTCTCTCCAAGGACATGGAACAGGATGAAAAACAAATCTTATATTGTAAACTCAAAGTGCAATCCGGACAGGCCTAGCAAAGGAGGAAGCTTCTGCTGTGGGAACTGGGGGACAACAATGAAAGACAACCTGCTCCCTGCCTCCCCCAGGTGATTTTTGGGAAGGGGCATATGCTCATGCCCAAAATATGCCCGTGACAGAGCAATGCTTAAGGAACAGAATCTCTGCAGATTTCATCTAACCTTAGAATCATTTTTCTGTCTTGTTCCAAATCATAGCAGGGAGGAAGACTGGCTCCTCATATCCAGAAAGTATCAGGTTTATCCCTTAAAATCCTTAGGGCAAGTGTGGTTTGCCTTCATCTTCTGACAGCATGGATGAGGAGAGGGAGCCAAAAGACACAACATTTCTCTTCCAGTGAAAACTCAGCTTCAAAGGAGAAAGTGACCGCTGTTGAGGAGGTGAAGTCACAGCCTTGGCAAACCTTTGAAACCAGAGGAGAAGATGTAAATGGAGCGCAGACAAGCAGGGTATAAAAAATAAAATCCTTGGAGGAAAGCAAACCTCATCTGCAATTGGTGTGAATGTAAAGGAAGTTGGCCAAGGCAATGAGGAGATAAACAGGGTTGCATGATGTAATCACACTATGAAAAGGCAAATTAGATGAGAAATATAAGGAAAGTACACAGAAGCTGCAAATTGTCTTTTATCAGAGAACTTGTAAGAATCCAACTGGAAGCAATGTCAATTTTCTTGATATTCAATTCGTTATAAACATGCCTGGGGGGCAGGACACATGATTTTATTTGCTGTTTCTGCAATAATGTTACTCTAGTATATGACAGGGCCATGGGGCTCTGAAATCTTGTGTAAGGCTACATGCCAAGTGTCATTACTGAGTTCCTGGTTGTTGTTTTTTTTCTCATGTCTCCTATTAGTTATGTATTCATTTATATATTCATTCAATAAACTGATTCTGGGCCTGCCAGGTACAAGCACTGTTCTACGTAAGGAGTAAACAAATATGAGCGTGACATTGTCCATACTCTTAAAGGCTCATGATCAATTGAAGACACATTTAAGTCACCAATTAGAAGTCAGCATAAGGGGAATACTTTTGCACGATTGGTGGGAATGCAAACTGGTGCAGCCACTCTGGAAAACAGTATGAAAGTTTCTCAAAAAAATTAAAAATAGAACTACCCTAAGCCCCAGCAATTGCACTACTAGGTATTTATCCAAAAGATACAAAAATGTGATTTGAAGAGACACATGCACCCCAATGTTTATAGCAGCACTATCAATAATAGCCAAATTATGGAAAGACCCCAAATGTACCTTTACTGATAAATGGATAAAAAGATGTAATACACACACACACACACACACACACACACTGGAATATTACTTGGTGATAAAAAATAATTAAATCTTGCCATTTGCAACAACATGGATGAAACTAGAGTGTATTACGCTAAGCAAAATAAGTCAGAGAATGACAAATATATGATTTCACTCATATGTGAATTTAAGAAACAAAACAGATGAGTATAGTATAAGGGAAGAAAAATCAAATAAAAATGGAGAGGGAGGCAAACCATAAGAGACTCTTAAATACACAGAACAGAGGGTTACTGGAGGGGCGGTGGGTAGGAGGATGGGCTAGATAGAGGATGGGCATTAAGAAGGGCACTTGTTGGGATGATCACTGGGTGTTATATGTAAGTGATGAATCCCTGGGTTCTACTCCTGAAACCAATACTACACTGTATGTTAATTAACTTGAATTTAATTAAATAAATTTTTTTAAAAAGTCAGTGTAGTTGGTTTCTGATAGAAAGAAGCAAATGAGGGGCACCTGGGTGGCTCAGTCAGTTAAGCATATGGCTCTTGGTTTCGGCTAGGGTCATGATCTCATGGTTCATAGGATCAAGCCCTGCATCAGGCTTTGCACTGGCAGCACCGAAACTGCTTGGGATTATCTCTCCCTGACCCATCCCCACTCACACTTTCTCCCTCTCTCTCAAAATAAATAAATAAATTTTAAAAAGTAAAAAGAAAGACTCAAATGGTTTCAAAGAGAGGCACGGTTAGTAGGTCATGCCCGCCCCCCAAATTCACAGCCACCTGGAACCTCACTGTGTGACCTTATTTAGAAATAAGTTTTTTGCAGATGTAATTTTTAAGTTTAGATTAGGTTATACTGGGTTAGGGTGGGCACTAAACTCAATAACTATTGCCTTTATAGGAAGAGTAGAGCACACAGAGACACACACAGAGAAGAAGGCTATGTGACTATGGAGTCGGAAGTTGGAGTGAGGCACTGACAAGAATTGCTTAAGCCACCAGAAACTAGGAAGAGGCATGGAAGTACTTTTCTTCAGGGCCTTTAGAGGGAAAATGGCCCTAAAGACACCTTAATTTCAGACATCTAGTCTCCAGAATTGTGATAGAAAAAATCTATTGTTTTAAATTAGTTGGTTTGTGGCATTTTCTTATGACATCCCTGGGAAACTAATATATAGGGGAAAGGCATTAAAGGCATAGTGGTGTCAATTAAAAGCAATCAGTTTTGTTGGTGACATCATGTAGTTTTTAATGTAGCTTTTGCTCTGGGAAAACTACCTCCTTTGTTCTTGGATATGCGAACCATATCCAAGCCGGACCTTTCAGATACTCCCTTCTTGCAGTTTGGATCTTTATGTTGACGGAAGCTTCCAGAAGAAACTGTCAGTGCTGGCTTCCTTCATTCCAGGACCTGCCTGGGTTCTTGCGCTTCCTGAGGTCTAATTCTTTGGCGTTTCCTTCCTCATTTGCTTTAGTTAACCAAAAGTGGTTATTGTTGCTTGCAACCAAGAACTCTGCTACAAGGCCCACGATTTTCCGTCTATTCTTTTATAGAGAATTAAAATTCTGTTTAATTTCATCATTTTTTCCTCTTTTCTTTCTTCTGCTGCTAAAAAGTTTGTGTTGTATTTTTGGCTGTCTCTGGTCATGATGGATGATTCTGTGGTGCTTTATCCCTGGGTAAAAGAATACCTTAATTTATGTCAGTCTCTCCCTTTGGAATCTCCTCTCTGTTAGACAACCTCACATATCAAAAAATAGCTATTTTTTTTTAGACCTAAGATACACCTTGAAGAATGAGTAGGAGAAATAACAGTCTTGGGAGTTTAGCTACACTGGACTTTCAATGAGGCACCATCAATGTATGTGGCCTACATTTGGATCAATCACTGAAGCTTCCTAAGGCATAGGTTTCCATAGTCAAATCTATCCCTGGATCGTTGTTGAAGTCAAGGAGGCAAAAGCATTCAGCCCAGTGCCTGGCGTGGAGAAGTACTAAAAATATCTTTCTCCTTTGCTTCTTTCTTCCCATCCTGACCCTTCAAAAGCCCTTCTCAAAGCCTATCCTTCTTTCTTTTCACGTGGACCTGTAGCTACAGACAGTTGAGAATGATAAATAGATAAATGAGAGTAGATGTCTCTTCAGTCCCCCTCCTTTAGCTTGCTAAGGTCTCCTGACTGGATGACACTCAACTCAAAGTAACACCTCCCTCAACCTCATGCATACAAGAAAAGAGATCATTTTTACTCAGTAAATTGTTTGACTGAATTGCCCATTCTCAAAGCATGTTTTGCATTTTGAGTTTAAGTGCGCATGTTTCTTCCTCTAAGATGTATGAATTTGTTTCATGGGAAAAAAATACCGCAGTTATTAAATGTGCATCCTTATCTTTCCAAATATGCCTAAGCATTTTACTTGGACCTGCAAGAAATTCTTAGATATATTTTCATTTGGGAGACTTCAGGATTCATTTTGATAGCCTTCCAAACCTGCTTAATCTTGTGAAGCAATTGATACTGTTACCCCTCCAAAAGCACACAGTATTGATTGTACATCACTCTTAATTGCACAGGAGAGAAACTGACTTGTCATGCACACAATTTGATGTTCCATTGACATCTTTCTTTCCAAACAAGCATAACAGAGTTATCAACACTAACTTGGACCAGGCTATTAAAACAGCTACCTGGATACTTTTTTCCAGTATTTGTTATCTGATAAAGGAGTTTACCTCATCACTATCTTTTGCAAATTTCTAGAATTTTGCTAGAAACTGATGAGGTTCGAAGCTTGTTTTTGGCCTTCTTACCTCAGGGCTCCAATCACACCCTATACTATCTCTAGGGGAGCTCTTATCACATTGTCCCATGACAAGGATGCCCATATAAAATTGCATCATTCAAACCAGGACACTCTTGAGAGTGCAAGGGGGCATTGTTAATAATTAAGCCAGGATACATGAAAATAAACAAGACTATTTATAAGGAGAGCTAGGTGACTCTAATTCTAACTATCAGCTCACTTGTCTGTTTCCTCCTCTAGACTTCCAGCTCCTTGCCATGTGTAATTTATTCTCTGCTCTAACTCTAGCACCTACCATAACACCTGACACATGAAAGGCTCTCTACTTCAGTCATGGTCTTGTGTCGTGAGAAGAGCATAAATAAAGTGATCTCCTTCAATCTTATAATCCTTTAGTTATAACTAATTTTTAGTATATATAGTATTACCTAATATGGCAATTGTCCAACCTCCTCTCTTTTGCCTGGTTACTGCTTATCTATCGAGACATCTGAACCCAATTGCATTAGGGGGCATTTGTGTTCCGATAGCATGCTGTATTGATATCTTTGCATTGGCTATGCTCTATTATGATTGCTGGTTATAAGATGTTGGCCCTTGAGGCTATGAGTTCTCTGGATTCTCTTTTATCACTACACTAGCATTTAGCACAGAGCCTGTCAGAGAGTAAAGAAATAACACATGCTAGTTGAATGAATTGTTGGATAGATTCATGAGTGGAAAAATGAAATATCGAGATTGAGAATGAGAAAATCCCATACGCCAACTTGCCTTTTGGTTTGCTTGATATTAATTATTTACATAGTTGGCAAAATAAAGATAGCTAGCATCAGGGACCCACAGATTAATACCAACTTAGAGGTAATTTTAGACATTAGTAAGATAGAAAAGTATTCTAGTATATTATAAAAGACAAAATCGGACACTAGCGTCACCAATGGCATGATGTATTTAAAGGTGAGCATAAGGCTAATGTTCATGTAAAAATCATTCTATGATATTTGTTGCTGGTTAACATTTTTATTCAATCTCATGGGAGAACAAAGAGAGTGATTAAGAGCCAAGAAAATACAATTCATGAGAAAAGGTTAGAGGAATTGGAATTATTTAGCCCAGAGAAAAAAGTACATGTAGTCATTCAGTGAAACCTCATTATCCAATATCAATTTATTCAAACGAGTGCATAACTTAAACTGACAGCTATGTTTCCAGTGAACAAATGACCTGCTTTTCTTGAAAAAAGAAAAATATGATAATCAGAAATGATTTAACTCAAATATCATTTTTTTTCTTTCTGACCTCTTCTATTTTAGATTATCAAGAATTTATTTCGTATGAAAACTTCAGGTCACATTCTGCATGGCACTAGAGATAGCATTTTAACATATATGACAAAAGGATTATGTCCCACCCATTTCTGGTTGTTAATTTCCTAGTCTCTAAGATGAGGGTGTTTGTTCATTCAATATGTGTTTATAGGGGACCTATTGCATTCTAGGCTTTGTCCTAAGTACTAGGAATACAGAAGTTATGACAGGCAGACTGTTTGCATTATTGCAAGAGATTTCCATTTAAATCCCTCCCCTACCAAGCTTAAAGATGTCTGGAAATCCATTAGAAAGTTGTATCCCTAGGTTAAGACACCTCCAGACCGTACTCATTCAGGTGTCGGGAAAAGGGAGGCAGAAAATGAAGCTATTATTTGATTCTTTTCATCTAGTTACTTTTAAGATGGGCACCTGTCCAAAAAGAATGGACTACTGAATAAATGGGTTTTGAAAGATTAGAAAAGGAAGGATAGTTTAAGAATTGAGGACAAGAAAATATTAAAACTTGGAAGTACCTAATGGTTAGCTGAGAAATATGAAGTTGATAGAGGTCAATTGGCATGCTTAAGTTTACACAGCAAATTAGTAGTAAGATGAAGACTACAATTATAGTCTCCTAGTTATCTTGGAGCTGTGCTATCTAGTGCTCGCTCTCTCTCTCTCTCTCTCTCTCTCTCTCATCCATATTAATAATCACATTCAGTTACTAATAACAACTATGGTTGCTAATAACAGAGTTCAATATAATGGCACAAACACATAAAGATTTATCCACTCACATAACATCTGGAGATAGGCAGCCCATAGCTGCTCTCAGGGACCCAGACTCTTTCTGTTACTGTACTTTACCCTTTCTGGTATGTAGCTATAAACTTCATGATCACAATATAGCTGCTAGGGCTCCAGCTATCACATAGTCTTTAATTAGGTGCATTGCTGCCTGGCAGATATTCAGTTTTCTATAACGAAGTGGAAGAAAATGAATATTGGGTGGGAAATATATAATCTATACTACATCGCTGTTAGGAGACAATTTTCCATGAGTCTCTTCCTTTTTTACGCATGTTGCAAGCAGAAGCAAGTTCAGAGATGTTTGTTTAGCAGACAACTTAGGAAACTAGAGATAGCATCTTCCTCCAGAAGGTAGGTTTGTTTACTGTCCAGTATAATAGAGTTAAAGTCTCTCTAGAGCAAAGGTTAGGTGTGTTTACTGCCCATTATAAAGGATCCAAATTCCCTAAACAAAGTATTCCTCCCCTGTCACACTGCTGACTGTATGTGCAGGCATCACATGGCTTTGTTGGTATCACCCTTTGGGAATTAAGACTCAGGGAATTGGCTTAAGAAAATGATATTACTCTAATTAGTCTAGTTACTATTGTTGCTATAAGTAATTAAATGTCCTCTGTCTCTGACCCAGGAGTCTCCTGGCTTCTGCTCGCATCCGTGAAACTGTGGCAGGCTAACCTGTTAGCTTGCAAGTAGAGTAAAATCTCAGGCCTCTCACTCTTCTTGATAATCACCCATAATTTGCTTTGTATGATGTAATATCTAAGGAGCCTAACTCCCAGATGTCTAGAAGAGAGTAGATGATTAATACATACTTGAATAAAGGAATGAATAAGTAAGAGAAAGCCCCCAAAGGACGTTTAAATATATCAGGTCATTTGATCTAAAGGTCCTGGTATTACCACTTAGGAGCCTCGTGACCTTCAGCAAAGGCACTTACCCTCCCTGTCCTCAGCTTCATAAACCCGTGGTCTGCATTTACGCCCAACACTTGCTCAACCTTCATTTACTCCCTAACCTACTACTGCTTTTTGGCTCTGGGCCTCATCACTCCACAAAACTTCTCTTCCAGGGACTCTATGACCTACCAACTGCTCCAGCCAACTGACCCTTTTCACTCCTTATCTTATTCCCTGCTGCTCCGATGACATTTAACTCCTTAAAATTCTTTCTTCCCTTGTCTTTAATGAAAGCTTTCTCTCCTGGTTTCCCTCAAACCTCCAGGAAGCTATTTCTCTTGTCTCCTTGTCCTTTCTTCACCCTTAAATGTCTGCATGCCATGAGTTTCTATCCTGTACCTAGCTTTCTTTCACTCTGTAGAATGAAGTCTCTAATCACCAACCCCCCAACTTTTTTTTTTTTATAAAAACCATCCCTAATTACCACTTGGGTGCTGAAAACTTTCCAATCTCTATGTCTAGATTGTTCTCCTCAGCACTAGTTTGTTTAAGCACTATATTTTTAACTCTCCATTCACTCTCTCTCCTATAATAGAATGTCCTATTAGAACTTCAAATGAAAATACATTCAAATATTTTCACCCTTTGTCAAACCTGGTGGACCTGGAATCCTGTGATTCCTATGCTATTTTTTCATGTCAGAACCCTTAGCAACTCTGTGGTCAACATTCCTATCCTGGTTCTCATGATTTTCTCATAAATGACTCTCGGAACCCTTGTCTTCCTTTTCCATGGCATGTACATTAATTTAGGCCCTCATTATCTCTAACTTTGGCTCCACCTTCAAGCTGTGTCTCCAAAATCTTCCCCGTGAGATCTTAATTCCCAACTGGCCATTGGAATGAACCTACAGAACAAAAAATCTTATTATGCTGCTGCCCAACAAAAAATTGTTGGCTTTCCTTGGTCAGAACAAGAGAAAGTGCAAATGGTTTAGTATGAGATATGAGTCCTCTGCAATCTCTCTGTAGCTTGCCCCTCCAGCATCACGTCCCATTCCTCTTCATCCCACAGACTTTGCTTCAGACATAAGAAGATTGTGGACCGCTCACAATTTCTAGCATATGCCCTGCTAATTCAGATCTCTGCACATCCAGAGAGACTGATTCTTCTTCCTATTATTCAACCATCATCCAAACCCACAGAATCTTGTGTTCTCCAAAACCTAGCTCAATTTGCTCTAGCCCTGGGAAGTTCACCTGGAACTGTCAGACCCTTACTTTAGAAGTAGTTGGTCACTCCATGCCTTGTGCATCTTTGTACCTTGAAGAATCTTCTTCTAGCATTTATCATGTCAAACTGTTCCTACCTGTTTATAGTCCTGAGTCTACCAATAAAACATTTCTTATTTATCATTATGTGTCCAACATGGAGCACAGATCCAGGCACACAAAAGGGATTCAGTGAAAGCATTTTAGGTCGTAATAAAGCTGGAGAGTTTGAGTTGTACCAGCAAAAAGTCAGTTACTGAAGTAGAATAAAGGAAGAAAGGACAAAATTTACCTTCTTCAGAGTTTGCCTCAAGTAAACCCTAGAATGTTCTTGGGCAATATTCACCCTCCTGGGCCCCAAAATAAGAAATCAAGTTCACCAAGAAGGAATGAGTTGGGAATTGCGCATGCAAGCACAGTGTCACCTCCCAGTCAGTCCCAAGATAAGTCAGTGGGGGAAAGGGCAGCCACAAGGCAATGGTTTGTCTTCACCAGCACGCATAAAGAACAGTTTGTGCACATTGGGAAACTTCTCAGTTCGGAAGCACAATCTGGCTTAGATGAGGCTGCATGTGAAGAGTAGGAGAAAGAGCAGTGGCAGGATGAGGGGCCAGAAGGCTAGGGAGGAAGTGCCATTTGAAAACCTGCTCCTTGGGTCCTCGGGCAGCTCCACCTTCATCTCTCTGAGCCTCAGCTTCCCCATATGTAAAATTGTAATGATAATTATACTTAGTGCATGGGCTTGTTCCGAGGATCAAAAAGAAAGTAAGCCATGGAATGCTTTCAGAGTGCCCAGTACAGGGTGAATGCTCAGTAAATGTTAACTACTGTTGATAGTGAAGGCAGTATTAATAGCCAGCCTTCTCTAAGCATCACATCCTTCACTTATAAAATGGAGTTTCTCTCCCTGTGTTGTTTGAAGATTTAATAAGCAACACATGTAAAAGCACTTCCTAAAGTTAAAGCATTATTCAATTGAGAAACTATTATTGATGCTATTATCATGAGAAATTAAGGGTCAAAAGCTAGCCAAGAGCGGTCAGAGTATTTGTGTGGGTTTAGCTCAGAAGAAAAGAATGGTACCTTTGTGTATGAGCAGCCAGAACAAAAATACACATTGGAGAAGTAAGTACTATTGTTATTTATTTAGTATATTCTATGAGGCCTTTGCACTTTTTATTAACGTGTTTACTAATTTACTAATTTCTCCCAACAATATATTTTTCAGTTGGTATTACTATTCTTGTTTTAGACTAAATGATATACAGAATATTAAATGTGACTTACCAAATGTTCAAAGAGGCCTCGACCTTGTTCCAATTATTCTGTAAGAGTTATTCTCCAGTTACTGGTGCTAAAACTGTGGCTACCATTGCTGTTTATTTGGTTTGAGTACCTCTCTCCTCTTACAAAATGCAGTATGGTTCCTTTCATCTAGATTCTATTGCAAAAACTAATTTTAAATGACTACAATTTTAAGTGACCATTACACCATGTGTAATGAAAATCCTTAGTAGTCACAGTAATATTAAATAATTACTGTAGTATTAATTGCCCAAAAAATTATGTAGAGAACAACTCACGTGCGTGATGTGCTATAGCTCTGCTAATCATTTCAGGCCCTCTCTCGTTAGGATCAATGGCACCCTTAGCTAAATATGACTAAGGGAAATGTCCCTGTCTTTACTTCATTTCAATCTCTCTGCTCCTTCTTTATGCACATCCTGTAATGTCCACTCCTGTCTTTTAGGCTGCACAAACTTTGTTTCTTGGCTCGCCTACACACATGTGACTGCATCCTGCATCAGCATTTTGACACTAACTACAATGAGTCCAGTCTTTCTGTGACCACTTTCTCAAGAGTTTACACCATAGGTGCAGTCTTCACCAATTTTACTGAAAATACCCACCTGCCTCTTGATATTTCTACTTACATGTTCCACAGGCAACTTAAATTTCACAAGTCTGAATGTCAACTCATTTTCTTCTTCCCAGTGCAGATTCTCTGACTATGTCTTATAATAGCAGACAAAAATCTCATAGCTTGGGTAGCACAGACTCCAAAACCAGACTATTTAACTCCTGGCTCCAGTAGTGACTTGTGTGTCACTTGTGATAAATTATTAACCCTTCTGTGCCTCATTTTTCTCATCTGACATTTATGAGTTAACTCATAGAGATGTTCTAAGGATTAAATAACTTAACACGTGTAAAATACTTATCACAGTCCCTGGCTCTTGGCAATTATTCGATATACAAGTAGCAACTTACCACGTGAAACTAATATGGAAGACCTCCCTGCACGGCCACACTCAATCCATCACTTGCTGACTCAATCTCACCACAATATCCATGTCAGCTACCTTTCATTACCTTTGCTTAAGTCCCATCATCTTTCATCTGAACTAGTATAAACAGGCTTTTAGTGGCAATGAATATATTTGCTCCTTGTTTGGGGAGCTGGCCTTGTGCTAGAGAGTGGGAAGAATAACGGATCAGATAGGCATAATCTCCTCCTTCTGGTTTTGCCTTCTATAAAGCAGAGCAATCTGACAATATTGTTGTGCTTTGGTCCCCACTGTCCTCCTGTCGAAGTCAAAACTTCATCATGCCAACATCTGTCCTTATTTACCATTCCATTCTGTCTACTCCTCATACCTCGCTTGAACTTCAGCTGTAAGCACTGAACCCTACTTCTTACAGCAGATGTCAGGTTCCTTCTTTTCTCCGGGCCCTTGCACCTGCCATTCCCTCTGACCCCTCCAACTTCACCCAATTCATACCCTTTCCCATAGCTAATTCCTATAGGCTGTTCCATGTCCAGGAGGAAGTTTCCCCCGATCCCCAGATTTGTATTCCCATAGCGCATAGAACTGACTCCTATCATAACACAAAATTAAATGACTTATAAATTCTGGTTTATTCTGGTTTATATCTTTGGGTATATTTGTTAAGGAAACCTAGCTGATTTAACAAATAAACTGAAACTTCAGTGGCTTATAGTCTTACTTATAATGAAAGTGCCTTTTCTGCTCATGTTAGCAGGTGGATGCAGGTGTTAATTGTCAGCAGTTAGCTTTCCACATGTGATTCAGGGAATCATGGTCCCCAAGTCCCCCAGGGGAGTGTGTGCAGCCAGCAAATGAGAGAGAGTGGAGAAGGCACTATGCTCCATAGGCAGTTGGCCCTAGAAGTCATACTCAACCATTCCATTCATTCTATTGACAAGAATTCGTTCTAAGGCTGAGAAAAGGCTCTGCCAAGACAGCCCCTACCCAGCAACAACCTCCATCTCCAGAAGGGAAGCATATATTTCTGATGGACAGCCAGGCATCTCTGCTAAAGTTGGTAAGTTCCACAAAGCCAGAGTTATGCCTTGTTTGTGTTATTGTTTATTTTCTCTGCCTAAAATAGTGTATAGCACAGAGGGGGCTCTCCACAAATGTGTGTGAAATGAAGTAATATTTTACTTCTCTAGCTTCAGCTTGCCCTATTCATAATTATGTAGGTATGTGGAGATTGCCTAGATCCCAGATAAATTTTATAGTGAGCTGTTACCTTTTTAAACCTTATAACAGCATCATCCAAGTCCCGTGGCATGTCAGTCTCCCTCTGCCTCCCCGCCATAAGCACTTGTGGATCCCTTCAGGCGATAACAAAAGAGGAGACATCATGTTCCCTTCTGGTTGGTGGTTTGGAGGATGCTTCTTCACTGGGAAAAATACTGGATTTTCTGTTTCCTGAGAGTCGCCACCAAAGACTCTCTTTTCCCACAGACTGCAGGTTTCTGGAGTGGAGGAAAGTGTAACTCATCGATTAGTATTCCATTGCACTTCTAGGAGGACTTCATTAGAACTTGAAGGGACCTCAAAGGGATCTCAAAGACCCTCTGGTCTATGGATGGCAAATCCTTTTCATATTATAATACCATAAGAGGTATAATACCTCTTAATACACCTACAGTAAGTATCACTTATCGTCCACACTCCCCTACCAAGCCTGTCTGTGGCTTCAGAATGACTTGTCCCATCCCACCTCCTTTTGTTGAAGGTAAAAAGAAATTGAAGGAAAGAGAGGTGAAGGAGCTTTATAAAGATCACATAGAGGACGTTGGTAGCAGAGCTAAAACCAGAATTTAAGGATCTTGATCCTCAATCAGAACTTTTTTTTTAAAATCCTTACCACCTAGAAACAGAACATCTAAAGCAAAAGGAGCCACTCTGGAAGCCTTGAAGTGGGTTGGGTGAGTGGATGTGGCCATGTGCCTGAAGACAAATGTTGTTTGTGTCTCATCATTTGGCTGAGGGCATGCTCTGAGATTTAAGAAGGTCTTGAATTTTGGATTTACAACATGCTCCTTCATTTCTCAATGGCACCAGATTGCTACGGAATGTGGTTAAGATCCTGAGCCCCAGAAACAGGTGGGTAGGTATTTCAGAGTCTAATCAGACATTGAGCGGCTGGGTGACCTTGGCAGGTCGGCACCCTGCCCCAAACCTCAGTTGCCTCCTCTGCATGATAAAGAATAGAGCCTTTGAGATGAGATTAGACAACTCATGTAAAGTGTCAAATACAGTATATGGTGGGTGGGATGTTAATAGCTATTGCCTTTATGCTCCACCTGGGGTCCCTACACATTGTCAGGAAAAAAAAAAAAAAACAGTTGTATAAGCAGCTTAAGATGATGAGAAAAGTACCTCCAGGGTCTCCAGCAACTTAATTCAAATCCTGCCTATTTGCAGTCAGTTGTCTTGATCTTGCTGAGTCACTTTATTCTCTGGTCCTCAGTTTTCTCCAAGTCCCCTTTCATCTTTGAACTCCTATGATTCTATGTCCTCTCACTATCAGAGTCCCTCAGAATTATGTTTCCTGAGCTATTCTCCTCAGTTAAGAAAACATTATGGGCGCTACTGCCTAGGTTTATTTTGGGTGCATGGCCAGTCACCCTTGCACTTGGCATTTGAGATGAATCTCCATGAGCAAAGTGTGCTCCAAGTATGACTTCAGCCTGCTGGCCCAACAAAGCCGTTAGATATTGCCAACAGGAATGGAGAACTGTTCCAGCCATGAGGCAACTGTTTTGTTACAATTCATGGACTTAGGGATGAGGGGCGTGTCCCTGGGACATATCCTTGTGCCCACCCCAAAGAGGTCATCCTAGGTAAAGGCACTCTGAAGAGAAACATTGTGAAAAATATGTGACAGAACTAGTCTCCAACTCCAGAAAAATCACCACCACAAACAGGGTGAAGAAGTAGCAAAGTACTGTTGAGTGTGTAATGGAAGGTAAGTACTTTTGTCCTTCCTTTCTGGATCACAAATCACTTTGTGCCAAGCGTGGTTCCTGGATGCTGAACATACAGGCATGACAAAGATACACAAATGTAGTCCCTGTTTTTAAGATCACAGTTTACTAGGGCGGGTATACCAGTAACTAAGAGAATCTTATTACTAAAATACACCATCACCTATAGATCAAAATTATGATTTCAGCAAAAGGAGTTGGTGCCTACTTCAGATTACAGATGGAAACAATAAATTGTCCAGAATCGCTAAGCAGGGCCTCCCTTAGAAGAACAAAATTCAAATCACATTCACTTTGCCAGTGGTGACTTTCCCTCAAAGGCAGACACAGGAGGCTAAGGGCTGACTATATTGAAAGAAAAGAGAGATAAGACCTAGAAGAGGGAGAATCACCAAGGGAAAAGGAATTGGATTGTTTCTAGTTTGGTGGGGTGGAAGTTTCTAGAAACAGTCCTTACTCAGGCAGGTGCACTGAGACTAGTCTATGCTCCTAGCTATGTGTGAAAACTGACAGACCTAACTGCTAGAGCCATATTACTTTTGGCTCTAACCTAGTAGGTATTTCCCCCCTAGACTGTAGCTCCTTAGAGCTTTCTGGATCTACTTTTTTTTTTTTATTCCTGGACCTAGCTATGCCCTGTACATAGCTTTCAAATCAAGAGAAGCTTCTTATCTTAAGTCAGCTAAGCTATGCTGGGGTAACAATAAACACTAATATCTCAGGAACTTAGCACAAGTTTCTCACCCACATCACAGCCCCATGGGAGTTGGGTTCCTCCTCACCATCCTGAAGTTCTGCTCCTGGAACTCATGTCCTTCTATATTGCCTTGGAAAGGAAGAGAGAGCTGGAGGGTTAAGGTTTTAGAGGCCATACCTAGAGTGGCTTACATCACTTCCATGCACATTCATTGCTCAAAACTCAGTCATATGACCCCAACCTGCTTGTTGCAGTGGAGGTTGGAACATGTCGTCTGACATTCTCAAGGAGGGAAAACAGTGTGGGGGGACGCATAGCATTTGTTCTTGCTATACTCCTCTGTCATACATGCTTTTCCCACACATTTCTCTAATCGTTTGTTACAATGTCCCAAGCCCTCTATGTTTTCTGCAGATGAGACTTGAATATGTGTGTTTCTGCTCTGATTGAAACAGTCCATCCTTACCATAGTCTACTTGGGCACTGTTCTGCCACAGCTCCAACCTCCACTGCCTTATGTCACTATTCAGCCAGAGCTCCTCTACGGGACACCAAGTTGTTATAATGTCTGTGATGGACATTGGAGCTGTGGTCTTCCCTGCAACTAGATTTTGGACATAAGCTTCCCAGGCCAACTCCTGTTTAGCCACCAGCATCTCTATGCCATAGAGAGCACATTGAAGTAATACCAAACTAGTAAGACCAGCTTCCACCTCATGGCACTTAGGGTCATCTGGAGATCCCAAAGTTCATAACAAGGAAAGCATAGGAAACTTGGACAGGTCTGAACTGCTGCTTATCCAGCTATTATATAGGTGAGGGGTATAGGAGGCCCCCGATTTTATATGTTATTGATATAGAAAGGTGTGCATTCATTGTACCACAAACTTTATAGGGGAAAACTTCAGTTATAGTAATATGAGTCCATTAAAAGATAATGTAATGTAGGAAGGAGAAGTTTTCATGAAGGCAAAAATACATGAAATTTTAATAAAGGGTAAGATTTTGCCAAGTTGTTTTGGGATAAAGTATAATCCAGGCAAAGGAATAGCTTTTATCATGGAATTATGAAAACACATATTCCTTATCCCTCAGGAATAATTTGAGGATCAAAAGCTAAACTGTTTACTCCAACAGAATTTGATGACCTTCACATTGTCTTATTGGAGCTTCAGAGTCACCAATTCTTGAGGCACCCTTGCAAAGTGTCCATCAGTGATCTGAAGGAAAAGGCAGAGCAGAGCAGGTGGGGATACTGACCATAGGCTGCTTTGACCTCAGAAAGGTCTGAGGGTGGACTTGTGTTGAGTCTTCTCCAATCATAGAAGAAAGGGGGCGCCTGGGTAGCTCAGTCAGTTGAGCGTCCGACTTCAGCTCAGGTCATGATCTCGCGGTTTGTGAGTTTGAGCCCTGCGCTGGGCTCTGTGCTGACAGCTCAGAGCCTGGAGCCTGCTTCGGATTCTGTCTGTCTGTCTGTCTGTCTCTCTCTCTCTCTCTCTGCCCCTCTTCTGCTCATGCTCTGTCTCTCTCTGATTCTCAAAAATAAATAAATGTTAAAAATTTTTAAAAACAATTTTTAAAAAAAGAAGAAGAAGGAAAGAAAAGCCTTTGGGCAGTGATTCAGAACAAACATAAAGAGGAAGAACAGGAAAATGATACCTGTTCTTCACATGCCTTTCAGAATGGGATTTTATTTTTGTTTACTCTTCTTTCAAGTAACATGAAACAAGGGCACCATCTTTCACTGAACACCTCAGCACTTCATGGTTTGATCCTTGGAACAACTCTCAAAGTAAGCACCCACTCCTCTATCCTATTGATAAGGAAACTGGGACTCTGAATGCATAAAGCACTTGTCGATAATCTCACAATTTTTCTGAGACAACCCAGGATCACACCCATGATGACTTGAGTCCAAAGCCTAGGCTATGTTCCCTAAGTGGCCAGAATGAGCTACTGTACACTCTGAGAGCCTGATAAAGCCTGGGAATGAAAGTGGATTTCATTGGCAGGTTTTCTTCTGCCTTAAAAAGGAAGATATGGGAGAAGGATAGTTAAGGTATCAGAGAGTTAATCTAAATTCAGGGTATCCTTCCCTGTCGGAAGGGACCAGGGAGCATCCTCCAGCATTTTCTCTGGAACATATTCTAATAAACTTTCTTTCTACTTGGCTCTTAGTCTTATTTTAATTTCTGGGTGCAGTGGCTTTTCATTCTAAGCACATTACATCATTCCAGCTCTCAGGTCACCCATTTGCCCCAGCAGAGTGTCTTGAGAGCTTAAACATTCAGTGTGGTAGAGAAAGGTTAGCACCAATTTCTTTTGATACCAGAAGAATTTGCTTACCAGATACTGAACAGGAAAGTTCATTGCATTCATGTGGCAGCTTACTTATTCCCCTTGCAAAATGCAACAAGACCTAGTAAGTATTTTATTACCAGCTAATTTCTTCTGTAAATGAATGAACCCTTTCTGAATTTGACTAAACTAACATTTATTGTGAGTCCACTGTGCAATAACCACTAGGCAATATGAGGAAATAGAAAAATTAATAAAACATAGTCTTTGCACTCAAAGCTGCACAGTTCAGTTGGGTAAAGTCTGTAAGTAAGTGAATAGCAATGGGGGTTCAAAAGATCTTTGAGTTCGCTTTACAGGTCATTGGGGAACTATCAATAAATCCAAAATTGGCTGATTGCTAAAGTAATGGAGTCTTTTTTAGGTATAGCTATTTCTTACCCATTGAGTGTGACCTTGGTGGCTATAGAGAGAAATGCTTTGTGTTAGTTTTGCTACTGCCATGGCTCTTTTCTGAGAACAGAATGGCATGTAACTATTGATAATACCAGAATTTGTTGGGTACTTATTACAAGCCAGGTATTAGAGCTGTGTCTAATAGTGAGTAAACACTCACTTAATGCCATTATTATTATAAAGAAACTGAGCTCAGAGTGTTAATTAATTTGCCCATAATCACACAAGGAGTGTGGATCCATTTGACTCTTCTTCAGCTTGTTTTTAAGATTTATTAAGGCTGATCCAGGATAGTTTAGCACCCACTTAAGTATGATATTTCTGACCTCTGTAGCAAAATCCCTGTGTTTTCAACAAAGTTTCTATACTCCGGCTGACATGAACTCAACCAATTCCTCAGCTCTATGTGAGCTCTGGCAGTTTTTCAGCTTAGGGTTGCCTGATAATTCTTCTTTCCACAAAGTTGCTCTTTGCTCGACCTCACAGAGTTCCATCCCATGCATATAGAAAATCCTATTTGTGGTGTCAAAAAGGACTCTGCAGATTTCTGGAGCCCTTAGTCTTCTCCAGTACATCCCCCCACCAAGTCTCAGCTACCTCTACTTCTCTCCCAAATGATCACTTCATTGTCAACTCAGGAGACTTTCAGGATGTTTCAGAGCCTGCCCCTTGCCCACAGTTCAACATCATTTTTAGGAGAGAAGCCAGGAAGATTTTAGGGCTAACCTCATTTGTGTCCCCTATTTTGGGGATCATAGTCCTACACTTCCTATTGTCCAGCATTTGAAAATTGTTGTTTCAAGTATTTCATACCATTTTTGAGTGGTTTGTGATAGGCAGGTAAGCCTGAAGAGTTACTTCCTCATGGCTGACAGCAGATGATCTGTCACACAAAAATATTCATGGTGTACTGAATGAAAAAAAAGTACATTTTAATGAAACATGCACAATCTAGTCCCATTATGGATAAATATAAATATATGTTAGGAAAAGATCTGAAAATATATACATGAAATGTTAACAGCTATTTCTAGATGGGTAAGAGTGTAGACATTTTACTTTTTTCTTCTTTTGGTCTCTGATTGTAGACATACATCTCTGAAGTAACATAAAAAGCAGAGCTTTAGGGAAAATTAAATGATAAAATATACAGCGCTCAAAAGAAAAATTATAACTTATATATGTCATCAGTATTCATCATTAGAGTTGAGTGGTACCAATCAGAGTCAAGGATATCCTACTAGAAAACTTAATGGCACTATTTATTCATCCAAGAATTAGTTACTACTCTTTAATTTAATTCAAATTTTTCTTTTTCTCAGACTTAAAAATTTGGACCAAAGTATTCCTTAATTATTCACAACAGCTTCCTAAAATTTCTATCATGGCTACTCCTTACCAAGTTTCTGTGGAAAGTTGGTCTTGACACATTAGTCCCTTCAAGCTAAAAAATGGTTTTTAGTTGTGTCAGTCATTTGTTTAAAATCTGCTCTGATTTTTTCTTTCCCACTCTGTCCTGTTCTACCCTGAGAAGAAAAGAAGTTGAAATTTGCCAGTATCCATCAGGTCCTTTTGCCTTTCACATACTTTGTTTTATATGATCCTCAGAATACCCTGCAAAGCATTTCTAATTTCTTTTTTTTTAATTTAATTTTTAATGTTTATTTATTTTTTGAGAAACAGAGAGACAGAGCAGGAGCGGGGGAAGGGCAGAGAGGGAGGGAGACACAGAATCTGAAGCCAGGTCCAGGCTCTGAGCTGTCAGCACAGAGCCCGATGCGGGACTCGAACTCATAGACCATAAGATCATGACCTGAGCTGATGTCGGACACTTAACCTACTGAGCTACCCAGGCACCCCTCTAATTTCTATTTGATAGATAGGGAAACTAAAAGTCTCAAGAGACAAAAGGACCTTCCCCAAACTGTACAACTAGTAAACAGTGGAACCAGAACTGAGCTCTGGACTCTAGATGGACTTTTCAATATACTGAGAGACCATTATAAAGGAATTACCTTCCCCAGTCCCTACACCTGTCTCTCCCAGGTGAGAGTCCATTCACACACACAAAAAATATGGCTCTGTCCTCTCCAAATCATGTGTCTGGGTACAACACTGTATAGCATATATATCTTGGTCCCTGAACATCTTATATTCAGATTCGTGATGTCATTTTTATTTGGGTCGTTATCTCCCCTCTGCTTCCATACAATTTGGACAATTTGGCTCATTAATATATATCATCTTTTCTTGAAAAACATTTACTTAGTAAATAATATGCTTGGGATCCTGGTTATACAGTGGGAATACTCGATTTCTATCCTCAAGGTACTCAGAATCTGATGTGAAGATACACATAGCATGGAATAAGTGATGTTAGAAGTAGACATGGAGTGCCATGGTTACACAGAGAAAGGACCCCTTATTTAATCTGGAGAGATCAGAAATGCTTCTTAAAGAAGATCATGACTGAGTCAAATCTTGAGAGTAAGTAAGGCTAAGTCAGTGGATAAGATAGGGAAGAGGATTATTGGCAGTATCATGCAAAAATGCTTGTAAGCATGCAAAACACGATGTATTTGAAAACTCATTAGCATGTAAATTTGGTTGAAGAAAAACTTATAGTAGAATGGTGAAGGGGTGGGAAATTTGGCACAATTTAGATTTTAGACAAGATAGTGTGCCTTAGTGGAAAGGTCAGACCTTAAAGACTGAGTCCTTGAAGACTTTCAGGAAACAAATGATGTGATCAGATTTCCTCTTAGCAAAATTATGTAGGATCTTGAATGGAAAAACTATTTCTCAGGTACCAGGGGTTAGGACTTCAACATGTCTTTTGTGGGAGGGGGCACAATTCAATCTGCAATAGAAGAAAAAACCTTGTGAACAATGTAAGATTTGATTGAAAGGGCTAGAATATAAGCACTGAGAACTATCTGTTGGATTCAGCAACAAGGAAGTAATCAAGTCCTTAGGAAAATCAGTTACAATGGCACATGTTACCAGCGTGGCACTAAGAACACTATGGCACAGTGCCTCATTCCTGGAGCTCAGTCTAATGAAGAAGTCAAGCAAAGATTCAGAGGAAGGCAACCCTTGGAGGGTCACTGAAAGCTTTTTGGAATTGGTGGTAATTGAACTAGACTTTAAAAGATGAGCAGGGAGCCTGGGTGGCTCAGTTGGTTAAGCATCAGACTTCAGCTCAGGTCATGATCTCACAGTTTGTGGGTTCAAGTCCCGCATCAGGCTCTGTGCTGACAGCTCAGAGCCTGGAGACTGTTTCAGATTCTATTTCTCTTTCTCTCTCTGCCCCTCCCCCACTTGTCCTCTGCCTCTCTCTCTCTCTCAAAAATAAATACATGCAAAGAAAAATTTTAAAAAATAATAAAATAAAAGATGAGCAAGTGGGCACCTGGGTGGCTCAGTCAGTTGGATGTCCGACTCTTGGTTTTGGCTCAGGTCATCATCCCAAGGTTGTGGGATCAAGCCCCACCTCAGGCTCTGTACTAAGCATGAAGCCCTGCTTAAGATTCTTTCTCTCTCTCCCTCTGTCCCTCCCCTGACTTGTGCTCTCTGTCTCTCTGTCTCTCTCTTCCCAAGAAAAGCTATTCAAAGTGGAGAGAAAAAAAAATTCATTCTAGAGGAATAGGTTGGGCCAAGACACAAAGGACAGAGAAAGAATAGCTTACGAAGAGCTATGAAGTACAGTTTATTCTTGTTTGATCTACATAGGCCTACTTATATATACAGGGATTGTTTTCAATACATACAGTACAGTACTATAAATATATTTTCATAAATTATATCAAATATGTATTAACTGACTGTTTATGTTATCAGTAAGTCTTCCAGTCAGCAGTAGGGTGTCCATAGGTAAGTTTTGGAGGAGTCAAAAGTTACACGTGAATTTCTAACCGTGCAAGGATTGGAGCCCCTCACCTCTGCCTTGTTAAGAGTCAACTATAATTCAGTATGAATGAAAAGTAGGGAGGGGAGTGAAGAGAGAGCAGAAGGCAGAATAGAGAAAGATTTATCTGGAGAAGGTGTGAGCTACCAGGATTCAAATGCAGGACTTTTTGCCGTATGGCTCTTTCCCACCTTCCTTTTTGTCCTCCCCCCATTTAAGAACCTATTTTGTAGGGGTTTCATTTGGTCCAGCTTTCACTTGCTGTAAAAGCATGGACTGGCATCTGCCCCAGAGCAGGTCAGCCAACGGATATGCAAGGTCAGAAAATGACTTTCTGTTAACATCCATCCCCATTCCGTGCCCTCCACCCCCTCAGCATTAACAAGAGAATCAGGATGCCTGCCCAGCTGTCCTGCTTGATGTCCCTGGGTAAATTATCTTTTATTAAGGATCTGTAATTGTTCTTCACTGAGCTGTGACCTAAATTTAGTTGTGCTGAGGAGTGAGCCCCAGCCAACAGGATTTCCCTGAGAACGTGATGAAGTTCCTGTATCAATTCAATTCATTAACTAGAAAGAGAACAAGCAGTCAGGGTTTTTTTTTTCCCCCTCATTCTTTAGTGAATCATTTGTTTAGCTTGACCAGAATTTTTCTAGGATCCAGTCTGAGACTCTGTCAGGAAAAAGAGACAACAAAGCTTATTCAAAATCTTCCTGAGGCATTAACTCTGAGGCAGAAACTAGATTACATTAAATGGATCTGACTTTCCTACTATTAAGGACTGTGGGTTTACTCACTGGATATTTTCACCCTGAGGGGAAGAAATGCCTGGGCAGGGTGAGTTGGGATAAAATGAAGGGGAATCAACCTGACTTACCAGGAGAAGGAAAAAGAAGGGGAGAAAGGAGAAAAAGAACAAATAAAAAAAAGAAAATATATATTTGGAAAAAGCACCAGTGGAAATGCATGTGCTGTAATAAAGCTCATGAGAAGAAAGGGAACTAAATGTTTAATACTTATAAAAACATCCTTTAAGCTAAGGCCCAGAGAGGTGAAATAGTTTACTTCAGGACACACATTTACAGCTATGTCTTCTTACTCCAAATCTAGTGTTCCTCCCCCAACACCAAGTCTTGGCTTCTGCCAAGTGGTCAGTGGATCGCTGACCGTGATGGTCAGGAAGGCACCGGCACCTTCTAGACTGACGCTCACACACCGATGGAAAGCAAACAACCCCCACCTTGAACATCTTCTCTCATTTTTCATGATAATCCCCCAAAAGAATCACTTCATGGCTGTTTTTCTATTGTTCTGGCTGGAGCCACCAAATGATATTTTGCTGTCTAATCATCCCACGCACCCTTATGTGAGGACTACAAAAACAAGTAGAATAGAGAGGGCAGTCTACAATATACCCTCAAGAAGTTTAGTCTTTAGTCTGGAGGCTATGAGATACATATATCCTGTTATTAATTTACACTGACATCATATTGTCACTGATATGACCTCAGTTGTGTTTCATAGCAAATTTGTGAGGCATATTGAGCAGATAATATCTCCATTTATAGATTAATAAACTCAGGCTTAGAGGATTGAGACACTGGCCTGTGGTCACTAAGATGGTGAGTGGCTGGATCTGGTGTAAAGACCAGTGAACCTGGCTCATAGTCCAGTGTTTTCCTCAGTCCACTGCAGTGACCGTCCAGGTTGCTTTAAGATTATGAGAGTCCTGTATCAAATTATAGCTCAAGTTGGGACTTTGGAGTCTGAAGATGGATCTACTTGGGAAGAAGCATCACAAGATCTTTGAAGAAGAGCCTCCCTCTATGAGTCAGACTTGGGGGTTCATCCTATCCTAGTCAGTTTGGACTGCTGTAACAAAAATACCATAGACTGGTGGCTTAAACAACAGAAATGTATTTATCACAGTTCTGGAGGCTGGAAAGTCCAAGATCAGTGTGCTGGCTGATTGGCCTCGTTGAGGACTCTCTTCCTGGTTTGTAGTTGGCTTGCTGTGTGCTCACACGGCAGAGAGAGACCATTTCTCTCTTGTCTCTTCTTATAAGGGCACACTAACCCCATTCATGAGAGTTCCACCCTCCTGACCTAATCATTCTCAAAGACTCCACCTCCAAAGACCATCACATTGGAGATAGGGCTTCAACATATGAATCTGGGTGGGAAGAACACAAACATTCAGTCCATAGCACATTCCATCTCTGCACATACATGGCTCAACAGTATTAGACTACTTCTTTAAGTCATTTTGGCCTCAATTTCTAAATCTATAGAATGGACATTTCAGTTGAAGAGAGTATAAGTCTACATTGTCTACTTTACCCTCAGAACTCCCAGTTTTCTTCAACTTGAAAGTACAGGCAATTAACTCAAATGTACCACATTTTAGGTTCAGCACTCTACAGTACAAAAAAAAATGCATCTCTGGTCCAACTGCTCTGGAGATAATTTTCTTCTTGCTCTCACACACTGAGTTATGACCACTTGAGTATTCACTGAAAAAACAATATAGTGCAGTGACTGTGAGCGTATGTGAGAACCAAATGGTCAGGGTTCAGATATGATGTTAACTAAGTGAATGACCTTGTGTAAGTCCCTTTATTTCCTCTATATCTCTGTTTCCATATCTTTATAATAGGGGGTTATAGCCTGCTTACCCCTTTTAGTGGCTGTAAATATCAAATGACTTGACATATGTAAAACATTAAAAATAATTCCTGACACATAGGAAGAGCTATGTAAACATTGGTGCTTATTAGAGTTCTCATCCCAGGAAGAACATCTCCTACAAAATATCTTTCTCCATAGAACAACTTAATCACACTTACGCCGTAGTTACTTTTTGTATCCCATTATTACCTGTTCTTTCTGGTTAGAAGTAGCCTGAGGCTATTCTGTTTATCCTGACCTTGGCAAAGACAAAGAGCTTAAAACTTGTCCCCAGGGAGCTAACAGTTTAGCTGGGAATGGTCACCCTGTTTCTCCAGACCCCAGCCAGGCTTCTCTATTTACAGCTGCGCTGAAGAGCTTCCTTCCTGGCTTGTGTCTCCTAAAAGGAGAAAACTATTGCAAGGTCTCTAAGAGGAAGGAAAGGGGACCTTTTTAATTAGCTTTCTCTTTTGAATGACGCCATCACAGACCTGATTCATTTCCATGAATTGAAGGGGAAGAAAAAAAAAAGTGGGGTGAGTGGTGAGCTCTCTGTGAAGGAATGAGTGAAAACTGTCAAGACAGGACAGATTAGAGGAAAACTGGAATTGGAGAAAACAGCCATGTGAACTTGGCCATCCACCATGAGCCATGTTCAGGCCAGGACATGATGTCAAAATCTAAATTTAAAACAGCAGCAACAAAATGTCCGTTTCATGGTTGGAAACTGGAGGCCAAAACAGTGATGGAAATGTTGATCTGATCCTTGGTGTTCTAGAATGTACCAAATGGTGGGGTGCCTGGGTGGCTCAATCAATCAGTTGGGCGTCTGACTCCTGATTTTGGCTCATGTGTGATCTCATGGTCATGGGATCAAGCCCCGCGTCAGTGAGATTGAGCCCCGCATCAGGCTCTACATTGAGGGTGGAGCCTGCTTAAGATTCTCTCCCTCCACTTGTGTTCTCTCTCTCTCTAAATAATAATAATAATAATAATAATAATAATTAAAAACAAAATAAATAAATGCTTAAAACATTTTTTTAAAGACTGAGATTCTCAAAAGTACCAGATGGTATATCTGAAATTTTTCATGTAAGAGCCTCCTGCTTGCGGACCTGTTTCATTTTGTGATATTCCACAGGAAGATCTTCTGCTTTCAGGCTGTTTCATGTAGTGTGTGTGTGTGTGTGTGTGTGTGCGCGCGCGCGTGTGTGTGTGCGCGCGCGCGTGCGTGTCCGCACGTGCACACACTCATGCATGTGTGTGGATACATTACACATTACTGAGGCAGCCTATTGAGTGCATACCATGGCCTCCTGAAAAAATTTGCACCGGGACAAGCCAGTGTGTCTCTGATGAAACTGAAGAACAAGGACCTGGATCCAGAGAGTAGGGAGGGATCACCATTTCCCTGGCACTTTCCATGTGCCAGGCCCAGTATTGATGCATTTAATACTTTGCCTGTCTACCCTCACACTATTCCTCTGAAGCGGATGTCATTAGAAGTAGAGACAGACAAGTCTACTCATTTGCCATGGCCACATAGCTACTGAATGTGATTTAAGTTAGGTCCCACTTCCTAAAAAGCTGTGCCCTTTTCTCTTCCCAGTGTTACTATAACAACAACAACAAAGCATGATCAAAATGTTTTGTCCTACGGACTACAAGAAAGTACTTCAACTTTTCAGCCAGTTTCTCACCTACAGTCAGGTGCAGGTGCTCTCCCTCAGTTGCACATGGTCTCTCTCCCTCTCTCTCTCTTCCACTCTTATCCTCCACAATGTAGCCAGAACATTCTCCCCTTAAGTATATATGCCTCTAAATCTTTGCTTAAAAGACCTTTCAAAACCTTCCCATAGCCCAGAAGATAAATAGAAAGTTCCTTAGCAAGACTCTTCTCAACCTGTTGCCATCCTGCCTTTCCAAGCTCATCTTCTTCCTAAAATGCAGTCAGTATAAAAGACATACAAGATACTGATTACCCTCCAAAACACCATTCACCTTTATGTCATTGAGTTTGTTTACGTCTATAAAACTTCTACTTCCTTCTCCAGACCTAGTGCACAAAGTCTGTCTTTGGTGAAGGTTTCACTGACCTACTATTGTCTACCTCATTCCCCAAGCCAGATACCATCCTTTCCACTTCTGTGAGGCTACAGCGGTTGATGGGAATATAAATTGGTGCAGCCAGTGTGGAAAACAGAATAGAGTTTCCTCAAAAAATTAAAAATAGAAATGCCATACAATCCAGTAATTCCACTATTTGGCATTTACCCAAAGAGAATCAGAACACTAATTTGAAACAATATATATACCTCTATATTTATTGTAGCATTATTTATAAAGATTTAGAAATTTGGAAGCAACCTAAGTGTCCATTTATAGATAAATGGATAAGAAAGATGTAGTAGATATGCTACATATAATGGAATATTGCCCAGCCATAAAAAATAGTGAACCCTTGCCATTTGCATCACATAGATGGACCTAGAGGGTATAATGCTAGGTGAAGTGCGTTAGAGAAAAACAAATACCATATGATTTCCCTCATATGTGAAATTTAAGAAACAAAACAGATGAATAAAGGAAATAGCAGACAAATGAAAAAACAGACTCTTATTATAGAGAACAAACTGGTGGTTGCCAGAAGGGAGGTAGATGGGGGGATGGGTGAAATTGGTGAAGGGGATTAAAAGTACACTTATCTTGATGAGCACTCAGAAATGTATAGGATTGTTGAATCACTATGTTGCACTCTTGAAATTAATATACCACTGTATGTTAACTATGGCTCTCTAATAGTTGATGAATTCCATTACCTGCCAGCCGCTTCGTACTCATCACTGATGCCCAGCCCAGGGTCTGACTCATGGTGTCAGTAAACCTATTTCATATGTATTTGTAAAGGGAAGAAAGGAAGAAAAATTCATAGATATGACTGTGTTTTCATAAATAGACAAAATTTAAATAGAAATCACAGCTCCCAAGTGAAAAGTCTTCTGGATTTTGGTTCAGAAAATTGACTACTGGTTCAGTCTTCACCACTTATGATATATAATACAATATATGTATGTATATATGGGCCTCCGTTTCTCTAAACTGACCAGAGTTCATTGTCTTTAAATGTTGATTACATAGTCTCTAGAGGCTTTCACTCATTAATTCTGATAATGTGGTTTTATCCTACTAATGGTAGCCCCTTCTTGCAGCAAAGGGACCATCTCAAATAGGAGCAGATGGCTTTCCTATATGTTATTTGCTTGGTTGTCCGTTTGTTGTTTAAACCTAAAGCCTGCCCCAACTGCACTTAGATTATATACATTTCCATCTGAGTCAATAGGTGTCACTGTTGAGTAGGACAAATATGCCCCCACACCCCATCTTTTGGGTGCTAAACATCTTAGTTGGTTATAGGGGCCACTCTTAGTTCAGTCTTGATCTGACCAAATAATTTAACTCCATGGTCACTATGCAAGTTTCCTGAACAGACTTCTGGAAGCACCAGTATTTTTTTTTTTTTTTACTTAAAGGCCTACTTTCTGAATATAATAATAGACCCAATCAATTGTACCCATAAAGGGGGACAAATAAGAGGAAGAAACTACAATCATTTCCATGTGTAGGGATATCTTATAGATAGAGGAGAAAGTCTGAGATTTAAGTGCTTGCGCTGTCCCTAGCCAGTGTAGTTGGCTCAAGCCAGAGATGCCACCACAGCAGATTGGAACAGGAGAAAGACAATGTTGCAAGTTATCATAAACATCAGATTACTAGTGTGGGCCATAGGTTGTTGGAAAACCCACAGAATTTTTCAGAAAGAATTTGAGAGGGGAATGTACTCACAGAAAACAAGTGGGGATAGAGAAAAAGAAATATGGGAAGTGTTACCATTTTCTTATCCTCAGGCCGACATGGCCTGGGAGACATGTGCAGTTGGTGGAATAGAATGGAATGGAGTGGAGTAGAAATGAGATGGGATTGAATGAGATGAGGGACTATTTGCAGTAGAAAATTATGGAATTTGAGCGTGAATGCAATAAAGAATAAAATAAAATGAGATGAGATGAAGTATTTTCCAATCAGAGCCTGGCTGACTGGCTCCCACAGAGAAGTGTGGCAAGAAGAAGGGCCCCTCTGCCGTCAGCGAGGTAGTGATCAGAGAACAGATCATCAACATTCACAAGTCCATCCATGGAGTGGGTTTTAAGAAGCCTACCCCTTGGGTACTCACAGAGATCCAGAAATTTGCCACAAAGGAGATGGGAACTCCAGATGTGCACACTGACATGAGGTTCAACAAAGCTGTCTGCTCCAAAGGAGTGAGGAATATTTCATACCATATCCATGTGTGGCTGTCCAGGAAGCATAACAAGGATGCAGATTCACTGAACAAGCTCTATGCACTGGTTACCTATATACTTGTCACCATTTTCAAAAATCTACAGACAGTTAATGTGGATGAGAACTAACAGCTGACCATCACATAAAAGTGTACAACTGCAAAATAAATAAACAAATGAAATGACATAAGGTAAGATGGAATGTGAGATGGAATGGAATGGAGAGGAATATGGGGGATGAATAGATGGACGATAAAATGGTGTGGAATGACTAGGTGAGAAATATACTCTAGAATGCAGCAGAATGAATTGAAATGAGATGGGCTAGTATAGACTGGGATTATAAAACATACTGCGGGGCGCCTGGGTGGCTCAGTCGGTTTAGTGTCCGACTTCGGCTCAGGTCATGATCTCATGGTTCGTGGGTTCGAGCCCCACATCAGGTTCTGTGCTGACAGCTCAGAGCCTGCAGCCTGTTTCAGATTCTGTGTCTCCCTCTCTCTCTTCCCCTCCCTTGCTCACACTCTCTCTCTGTCTCAAAATTAATAAACATTAAAAAAATTTAAAAAAAACATATTGTTATGTGAAAAGTTTGAAATGGGATACAGAATACAATAAAATGGGATGGACTTCTTCATTAAATGTTTTTGACATATAGATAAGCAAGTGGTTTCATTGGCATGGAAATAATTAGCAGATTTGGGAAATTGCCATCATAATTCTCATCTGGATGATTAGAAACTTGGGGCCCTAAATGCTTTGTGCCTTCCTTGAATTATTCCTCAAGTGGTCACCTGCTTTATGATTATGGCATACAACTGGTGTTCTATAGTAACAGCAACCAAAAAACCTGGCACTCTGCTAAACCCCTTGTACGTATTATTTCTTTTAATTCTCACATCAGTCAAATAGGATAGGTCCTATTTTGATCTGCATTTCATAGATAGGGAAATGGAGGTACCAGAAGGTTAACCTTCTTGCCCACAATTACACAGCTAGAAAATAGTGGAATCAGAATTCGAACACCAGGTAGTCAGAGGTCCTGTGTGCTGACCCACTATGCAAACTGCTCCTCACCATGTCAGGGACTCGGAACCTATGACACTGCATGTAGAAATATTAGGATTGGTATAAACTGTGTTTTAGCCACTAAATGTCACCTATAAAAGAGACTGGAGAACTTGGTAGAGGCATTGCCTTGATACGAACATGATGAAACAGGGCAGAGTCCCAAAGCCACTTATCTCTGCTGCCATATTCAACACCTCCAGAAACACACTGTCCCTTCCCCCTTTAAACCAGGTCTCACTGGGGGTGTCCCTCACCCATTAACCATTCCTAACTCCAATACTCATTTGCTCAACAATCATTTCCTGAGGGCCCACTACAGACAACTTGATCATTCATTTATTCATTTAATATTTGAGCACCTATTCTGTTTTTCTGAAACCTAAGAGTTTGTCTTTTTTTAAAGTAGATTCACTTTGGGGCACCTGAGTGGCTCCGTTGGTTGAGCATCCCGACTTCAGCTCAGGTCATGATCTCATGGTTTGTGGGCTCGGGCTGTGCTGACAGCTCAGAGCCTGGAGCCTGCTTCAGATTCTGTGTCTCCTTCTCTTTCTGCCCCTCCCTCGTTCGTGCTCTGTCTCTCTCTGTCTCTCAATAATAAATAAATGTAAAAAGTTAAAAAAAATAAAGTAGATTCACTTCTTGGAGATAAATTCTCAACAAGGAAAGGCGGCCATGCAACTAGAAATTCAGGTAAGTAGACCTTCCCGCCTACTGAGGTGCTAGAATGCTCTCATTCCTGAGAATGTCTAGTGAGGATACCAATAGCTGCTTTTGTTTGGTTATTTACTACTTGAGAGAGATTATATGATATACTGATTGAGAGCAGCTGCCTGAATTCAAATCCTGGCTCTGCCACTACATAGTTTAGTGCCCTTGTGTGAGCTATTAGACCTCTCTGTGCCTCAATTTCCTCATCTGTTAATTGAAGAGGATAGTTTGGAAGATAAAATGAGTTAGTGTGCATGGAGCACTCAGAACGCTGCTTATCACAAATGAAGAACTTCATAATGTCAGCTGTTATTATTGGGTAGGCTTTACATCATGTGCTTCATAGGCATAATCTTTCTAAATCCTTTTAACCATCCTATGAAATAGGTGTTATAATTTTTGTCATTTCACAGGTGTGAACACTGAGTTTCCAGGAAATTAGGTAACTTACCCAAAACTACATAGTAAGTAATGCAACCGAGTTTCAAATCCAAGTTAGTCCAACTCAAAAGCCGGTGTTCTTAAGCATTGTTCAATGCAATACTGCCTCCTTTTCAAGCTGTTGGGAGGTCACCAGAACATAGACAAGGACACAAGCACTTGGGCAGAAATGAAAGGTTTCAAGCAGTCCTAGATTGGGGAGGGGTGTGGAGAGGAGTACATGGGTAGAAAGAGGTGAACTTCATGCAGAACATTTTTAAAACCACTGGGACATCAAAGAAATGTGTCATCTCTTCCTGGAAATAGCTCAGGGCTTCCTGAAGGCTCCACCCAAAAGACCACATTTAACCTCCTCTTGTACTTAATCTATACCATCTGGTTGCCCCCTACCTTTCTCCTACCACACTCTAATTTAGTCCCTTCTGACCTACCATTATAGCCATGCCAACAGGGCAACTGGGTTACTTAAGAAGGCCCAAGACCTTGGTGCCCCCAGTATGGCCTTGTATCAGGCTTTATCTAATGTGCTACCTTTCTGGTCCAAGCCATTATCTTCTTACCTATCTATGCAATAATCTCCTAACAGTTCTTCTTGTGTTTCCATGGGTTGTCCCCATCTATTCTCAACCTACCGCCAAAGGGAGCTTTCTAAAACTTTAATATGATCCTCTCATTGAATTGTGTAATACCTGATCTCCATACTCTTAGATAACGTCCAAAGTTCTTAACAGGAAGTATCTTGTGCAAAGTCTCTGAGAGGGAATGTGGTTAGTGGGAGAGTAGAATGTTTGCATTGTCTAACTAGAATGAAAGAAAGAAGGATGGAACTGTGATTGATAAGTTATGGGGTTCAGAGTCCTTCAACTATAGCACTAACTGCAGCTTATAATGTTACCCTTCATTGGGAGATTATTTAACTCATGACATCCACATTCATCCTGTGGTTCAGACTTAAAGTCCTGGAGTCATCTTTGACTTCTCTCTTCCTCTCATGCTCCATGTCTGATCATTAAGCAAATCTTGGTAGCTCTACCTTCAAAATACCTTCACCATCACCACTGCCAGCACCCTGGTCCAAGCAACCTTCTTCTTTCTTGAAGAGTCATCACAGGCTTCAGACCAGATGACTCCTTCATTCAGAACCTTCTGGTGCATTCTCATCTCACTCAATAAAACCCAAGTTCTCACCAGGACATGACAGGGCTCTACACAAAACTGCCCACCACTCCCTGCTTCTACATCCTGCCTGACCTCATCTCTACCGCTTGCCTTTTCCCTTCCAGACTGCTGCCCTCATTCCTGATCCTCAAGCACTTCAAACATACCCCTGCCTTTGGGGCTCCATCCTTGCCTTCCCTTCTCAGAATCTGCCTCCTCCAAATATTCTTAGGGTTTTCTTCCTGGCTTCATTCTGGTCTTGGTTCCAGTGTCACTTTCTCAGAAAGCATTTCTGATCATCCTGTGTAAAGTAAAACTACTTATTATTTGTTTCCCCAATATCCTACTTTAATTTTCTCCTTATCACTTTCTTCCACCTGGCATGTTATTATTTTGTGTCTGTTGCTCTCCTCCCCACCTTACCCCAGTACAATATATGAGGGCCAAGTTGTACCTGCTCATTCTCTACTATATCCCTCATGCTTAGAACAATCCCTTCCAAGTAGTGAGTACTTAATAAATATCTCATGTTGATAAATGAATGTCTATCTTCACCAAGAAGCTATGACTCCACAAGACTAATATTGCTCACCATTGTGTCCACAATGCAGAGCAGAGTCTGGCTCATAAAAGACGCTCAATAAACATTGTTGAATTAAAGGGTGAATGGAATAGGGAATGAATGAATGATTAGGATAGTTCACTGACAATGAGATGAGATCACAGAAAATATAGTGAAAGTGTTTGGAAATATAAAGCAGGGAGGTCTGCCTGGCTAATTGTCACCTAAGAAAGTTGTGTAGGAAGGGTAAGTCAATATCCCAAATTCAAAGAGCCTAAATTAAATTCTAGGCAGGGAATGGGATGGGGCTGAGGGATCAGTCTGGACTTTAGAAGTGAGGTACACAAATGGAGCACTTGATACTTTATCTCAAGATGGTGAAGCCTGTGAACATTCTCCAGCCTCTAATGAAGTCTGACGTTAGAAACAGGCATGAGGGAGTCCCCAGTAGAGTGTCCAGTGGCCCCATGCAGCTGGAAAAACTAAGCAGCACAGAGTCTGGGACAGACAAGACCTTTGGGTGTGTGTGGGGGGGGGGTTCTGGGGGCAGTTCCATGTTGGCTTTTAGTTTTCTCAAGAAGGCATCACTTGGGTGGTCAGGGGGATTGTTAATCCACACAGAGCCTCATGGCCTGGCCTGCATGTGAGCCCAAGCCTGCTACAGAGAGACTGTGAACTCCAAGATGTTTTAAGACTATGCAAGCACGACTGCAGTGCCACATTTTGCTGACCCACCTGAGATGCAAATAGGAAGAGCCTGCTTCGCTTCAGCTGTTGCCTTACCTCCAGCTCTGCAAGAAGCTGATCAATAATAATTTTACTTAAAACACTAGGTTCCAAGGGGCTGAATCTGAAAAGATGTCTTGATATAAAGAGGGAAAGTAATGGAGGGTGGAGGAGATGTCATTCAAATTTCAGAGAACATCAACAGTGAGATGTCTCTGCTACATGTCTGAGAGTCAGTGTGATGGGGAGATGGGGTGGAGTGGGGCACTCAGGTCCAAGCCTCAGATCCAGTACCTACCGACTACAGGCCTCTGAGATGATACTTAAGGTCTCTGAGCCTCTTTTATTCAAAAAATATGGTTTCCTGCAACCCTATTAAAGCTTCGTTACAAGGTCCCTAACAAGAATATCTGCACAGTAGTTTATGAAGTACCTATTGCATGCGTTTGTTGATTTAATCGTTTCAATAATCCTGTAGAGTGAGAATGATTATGGTTTTCATTTTATAGATGAGAAAAGTGAAAAATTGAAAGTACAAGTGCCTGTCTCAGGTCCCACACACCTGTTGGAGGTGTCTGTGGTCTTGCGGTGAACCGATCACTCAAACTTCCTCCCTTCAGGGTTCTTTACTGTGGGAGCCATGCTCCTGGGATCATCATCTAAACAGAAAATAAACCAACACCCTGTAAATAACACATACAGTCCCAATATCTCTCAACATGGAACTCTCTGGTAAGGAATTGGGAATATAGGAATGCCTGAATCCTACCACACTTTCCCAGCAGCCCTCTGTGTGGCTATCAAGGAGGATGAATGCACAAAGGATCCATGACAAGACTAATAAGGGCCTAAGTCATCCTGAGCTGGTGTGGTGCTCTGAACTCTTAGTGAAGCAAATGGAGTTACAGGGCCCAACTAATAGACTGGAGGGCCTTTGCAACCCTTTACATGCCATTCCACTTTATTCCCAAAATTTACCATCAAACCACAGAAGGTAGATGCGAAAGAGCAAAGGGGGAGCACAAGAAAGCACATCTAGGGGGGCTTTTCCTAAGGACTAGAAAGGAGTGGGGAGAGATACTCACACTCGGGTGGGTTACCCTCCCATCCAATGCTGCTGCCATTCAGTGATCAGCCTGGACACTCAGTTGGGCCAGGCCTAAGGCGAGGCAAGCAGGGTCCCATCATCCCAGAATTGAAGGAGGCACAAACCCTCAGATTCCCTCAAGTGCAGGGTCGGCACCTGCCAGTGAGTCCCTGAAATGTTGCACTGTCCAAGCCTCACTTGCCTTACCCTAGTCCTGACACTCAAGGTCCTAAAGCCAAACCAGTTAGACCAGTAAGTTCTCTTCTTACGGAGGATCTAGGTAAGAAGATAAGTGGGAACCTTTATCTCCCCACAGTGCTAAAGGTGGATCTTCTCATTGCCTTTCATTTACCATCCCTCTAGACTTTCAGCCCTTCACAAAATTTAATGCATGTGTGGATTACCTGGGGATCTTGTTTAACCATATTTGGATTCAGCAGTTTGGGGATAGGACCTAAGATTCTGAATTTCCAACAAGTTCCCAGATGATGTTTATTTGTGTCTGTCCACTTATCACTCTCTGAACAGCAGGCTTAGAAATGATGGTTCTCAAGCCCAAGTGAGAAGTCAGACTAATAAATTCAGTTGCACAACCAAATGGGCATAAAGCCAGAACAGAACAACTGTGGGAAGTGGGGCATCTGTGAGAGTCACCTGGAAACAGGAACTCAGGAGCCTGAAGCAATAATAAAAACATATGCCCATGGATATTTGCAGAAATGTGGTGAGACGTAAGGTGCTTGAGGCCAGGTCTGATTAAGTGAGGAAGGTAGGTTTGTTCAGACTGTTTCCTTTTGAAACTGCTCTTTTCCAGGTCCTCAAGAAGGATCTAGCTGTCTCACATTAAGACTCAAATGGCCAGTTGAACCTGTTAGGCACCTTTGCACACGCAGCTCTGTATAACCCTGACAATTTATGTGTGCAAATAAAGTAACTAAAAGTTAATTTAACAGCAACTTTCAAATGGTAACATTAGGCCCATAAGTTTATTCTATTATGGAAATAATTTCTATTAGATGTATATCTTCTTATTCAAAAATAGTCTATTTTCACAAAATACCATGATTGCCATCCTAGAAGAATATATAATACATATATAATATATACGTACATACATTGGAATTTATACAAGCAATGAAAGTCCTTGGACCTTCAATAAGAAATGTAAAGTTTTAAAAACAATCTCATATTGACAAAAAATGATTGAGTGCCTGCTATGTAAAAAGATCATGTGAAATGTGATAAACTGTGCCTGATGGACAGTATATTTTCCCACTCTAGACCCATTCATCTTTATATCCCTGATTTCCAATAAACAGTTTCATATATAGCAGATAGTTTAACATATGACTACATTACTAACATACAGTTAATATATAGTTTATATAGATAAACATAGTGTTTACCGTATGAATACATTATTGAAAAAACAACAGAGAAATGGAAACACCATAGTACCAGGTGATGGTTCCATTTTGGAGCAGTATTTTAGCCAGGATTAGAGGGAGGAAAGATGAAGTAAAATCCCCAAGAGTGAGATTTAGGAAGAACTGATCAAGGAATAATTTTTCAATACAAGGGCTTGGACATTTAAGGTAAACTCTAGTCCTCCTAGTGAAGTAAAATTCAGACACGAAGTGGGAAAGAAGCCCAGTTATTCTGGCTGGGATTAAAGGAAGGCTTCAGTGCCGTCCACATTCCACTATTTAGGGTTCACACAGGGCACACCAGGAACTGGCCATAGGCAGGAAAACCATTCCTGGCCTCATGTATAACTAGCTCTTGGATACTGAGCATCAAGAACAGTGCCTGCAACAGAATAGGTATTCGATAAATATTTATTGCATGAACACATAATGGATGAGAGGATTAATGTAATAACAAATGAATGCAAAAGTGAATTAGATGGACAGGGGCTTCAGTAGAGGATTGCAGTGCCTAACTTTGAATCAGGAATTGATTGATGTGGAGTGATGGCCTTGGTCATGGCCTTGGAAGAGGACACAAACTAATTGAGGAAACATGGCAGAAATATAGGAAGGGTTAAAATAATGATACAAAGATTAAAGAGCAGAAAGCGATAAACATTTACAGCATCTCAAATCTGGTTATTTAATTGGGTAATGAAGGTAGAAAATGAAAGGACAGAGTTGTATGGAGTGGCCCACAACAGAATTTTGAGAGATGAGATTTGATGTGGCTTTTAAATTTTTTCATGAGTGTTTGGGATCTTTTCCAAAGAGCCAAATTCATGAAGATCAAAACCACAAAGGTCCATTGTCTGACAGTGCTATCTATTTCAGCTTACAGCTTGCATGTAAATGCCATGTAAAAGGCTGTCTCAAAAGTGATATGACTGGGCCAGTTTAGCTGAATCCCGAGGTTCACGGATTATTTAAATTGAAAACTGTTTCAAGGAACAAGGGAGCTCAAAATAGAAATAGTATCGGCAGCAGCCCCATCTCCCTGAGCCCAGTTCTCCTTACTTTGGGCCATGTAGACTTCCGAAATAACCTAGAGAGTTGCTCAGCTTTGCTCCACGTGGATAATTTGGGATAAGTGGGCTTTCGATGTCTTTGTGCCAAATTTGTAAAGGAGAGAAGATGATTAGTTTTTATAGGCAGCAATTAGTGTGAAGTGGTTTGGTAGGTCAAAATCCTAGTCCATCACCTCAGAGGTAGTGAAAATAGCCCATGCGCAGCACAGAGATGGGACTATCTGGCCCATCCAAATTCACTGTTGCAATTCGCTGTTGCCCCTTACAATGTCTTCAGGCATGATGATGTCAAGTAGGGGGAGGAAGTATCGTTCAGATTCCTTTCCTCAGAAGACATCAGCATACAGGAATATACAAAGGCATTGTCGGTTCCTCTTTATGAACAACAAGATGCTCTTAAAATAATTTCTAAGTTGCTTCTTAGTAAAGCCATTATGTCCAAGATAATCTGTCAAATGCTCAAAATGATATTAAAGTCAAGCTTATCTATAGAAGAGAATCGCTGTGCATAGCTCTCAAGTCGTGCATAACTAATGGCTACATCATCATGATATTGGCCTCTTCCACTGACCAAAGAAAGAAAGCTTCCCTTTTTGTAGTTAGAGGAATTGGTCATGAAGACTCAGTACACCCAGAAATAACGCAGAGCTATGTTACTGTCCTCTCTACTTCTCTATGGGAGGAGTGAAAGATAACTTACCAGGGGGTAATGCTGATAGAAATAATTTCATTAGCGGGCTATGGGAAAGCCACTATATTAATTCCTTAATTGGAAATTCTCATTGCTGGAACGTTTGAGGGAATTTTAATATTAAGTTCATTTGAAATTCCATTGTAGTGCTCAATCTCACAAAGGTAGAAGAGCAAAAGTTGGCTATAGAATACAGAAATGAGCAATGTATGGGTATGCTGTGACTAGCCATCAACGAGGGGTAGTGAAGAAGGTACCAACTTTTATCTCCAATTTAAATTTCTCTAAAAGCATTTATACATGTAGACATGTAGAGTTTCATGTACATATGCAGCAATTTATGCATACTCGTATATACAGTCTTCATAATGATTAAAACTAAAATTAACTATTCAAATTCAGTTATGCTACTAAAGTCTACATTTTGAGTTTTAAAGGATAGTAAGTGAAAGGTATATTAACTTTCCCAAATAACTTCAAATAACTTTGAACGAATAAATGTGAGTCAACAATTATTAGTCAAAGATGGTGATCACGAATGAGGCCGTTATTGCCACCTGGTGGCAGCATACCCTAATTGAAGAATTCATTTTTTTTTTTTTTATTTAAAACTGAGGCGTTTTTATTTATTTATTTATTTATTTTTAAACTTTATAGTTTATTGTCAGGTTGGTTTCCATATAACAACCAGTGCTCTTACCCACAAGTGACCTCCACCAAGACCATCACCCCCCATTACCTTTCCCCCTTCCCCTTCCCCCCTCAGTTTGTTTTCAGTATTCAAGAGTCTCTCGTGTTTTGTCTCCCTTCCTCTCCCTAACTCTTTTTCCTCCTTCCCCTCCCCATGGTCCTCTGTTGGGTTTCTCCTGAAGAATTCAATTTTGAGTGAAATCGAGAACTCTAAATCTATAAAGTGACAGAAATCGTATCACATGAGTTGATGTCACACAAATGAAGTATCAAACTGGTCATAAGCCCCTGTAATTTAAATACAATGCTTGTGTTTTTATTTTCTATCTCAAGTGAAGAGGACAAACACAACTCCTTGGTCTTTGGTACAAGGCTTGTTTCCTTTAGGCTCTAAGATGTTCATTTAATGAGCCACAAATCCATTTTACCCAGCAGGTGGCCCCAGGCCTATTTTGTCACCATATTGACTAAAAAGGTTTAATTATGTCATTTTTATGGTGTGGTAGAAATAACATTGGCTATAGATCTAATCCAATGGTGGATTCTAAAAATAAATAGTACTCTTTACCCCTCAAAAATCTCTGTAGTTCAGTGGATACCTGCACATACTTATTTACAACAGATTATTTTATTAAACTAATCCCAATGGCCTGGCCACAATTCGGACAAATTACATCATTGTCTCTGGAGATGGAAATAAACATCGATGTTTTTGTTAAAACTTCCCAGGGGTTTCAATGTGTAGCCAGTGTTGAGAACCACTGAACTGGAGTAAAGAGAAGGTCGAAACTTGGGCCAAGGAAAGATGATGTTCCTGCTTGAAATTAGACAAATCTGCAGCAAACCCAAATATAAAATTCAAGTGCGGATGAACAATACACAGCCACAAAACAAAGGCCATTGGCATCTACCCTCTAAAATTCTTCAGAAACTCTGAAGAATACTGGAAAGCAAACCTGTCTTAATTGACAACTCTCTGTGCAGGCACTTTTTGTATGTGTTCCATTTAATCTTCACCCACAAGGTGGACTTTATTATCCCTGTGCCCCTTAGAGTTTCAGAAACTGAAGCAAACGTAGATTAGCACAAGGTCCTAGCATTTGTAAATAGCATAGCATGGATTTAAACTTAGGACTGCCTGACTCCAAATCTCATGGGTGTTTCCATGACACCTTGCTGAGTTCAAATTGCTTGAGAAGTAGAGCAGTCATCAGACTTCCAAGGTTCTCTTTTGATACATTGACAACTTCTTCTTGAGCCTGACAAACCACTAGGACCGAAGCTTTAACAGGTTTGGAGACAGGAGACTCCACTCCGTGACTCATCTGACTTTCCTTTGTCTCATCTCCCTGTTTATCAGCCAAGCTAGTCAAAGGAACACTGTAGTTCAAATGCAAAGAAAGCAGTGGCTTCCAGCTGATCAGAAGATGAATCAAAGGCAGATTTTTAATGGGAATTTTGTAGAAAGAATAACTTTTTCAACCATAAACAGAGGGCCCCAGTGATTTTAAACTGGTAAGGTGTGGTGTCTGATCTACCATCTCCTCTATTTTTGGACTGTATGGAACCCTCTGGATTTGCCTAGCCCCTGGGCTATTTCACTTTATCCTACTGTGTATCCTGATGATCCAGTCAGTCAAACAGTACAACAAAACTTCCTGAGCTTCTACTGTGGATGATCCCTATAGACCGCTGGCATGATGGGTTTGTGGTCTGGTAGAAGAAAAAAGCTATGCACATGTGCAAGTCTAACCATGTCACTTCCCTGCTTAAAATCCATCTAATGGCCCTCCTTTGTGTTTAAGATAAAAATAGAGGTCTTTGACAGGTTCTGAAAAAGTGTGCTCGATTTGAACCTTGTCCACTTCTCCAAAATCTTGTTACCCTCTTCCTCTCAGTTTCCGAAAAGTGCATTCTTCCCTCAGCCAACCTTTGCCTAAACCTCTCTTTCTCTCTGCCTAGAATCCAGTCCCAGCCCCCAAACTAAACTTGGGTTATTAGTAATTTATTGTCATATAACAAACCACCCCCAAACTCAGTGTCTTAACATCCCAGCCATTTTACAGGCTCGTGATTCTGTGATCCACAATTTGGGCTGGGATCCTCTGGTATCTGCTAGAGTTGTTTTTCCCAAATGATCTAAGGCAGTGTTGTTCACAGTTGGAGCAAGGCGTTAGCTGGTTGGGCTTAGAGAACGCAGCAAGGGCAGCTCTTCTCCAGGGTCCTCTCATCACCTGGTAGGCTAGATGGGACTTGAGTTCGTGCTCTCAGGGCTGTGCTCCAAGGGAGCAAGAGCAGAACTGTCTACTTCAACATGTGACTGGTTACTTAGGTCAAAGGCTAGCCCAGATTCTGTGGATAGGGAATCCAATTCCACCTCTTGATGGGGGCAGCTGATAGCACCTGACTGACTAATGCTCCCACTTCCTTTAGATGGCAGTTCTCATTCTCCTACAGAAAGCATTTCTCTGAAGCTTTGGCTGTGATTAGATCCTCCGTTATGTGCTCTCAAATCACCTGCCCCTTGTTATTGCAGTATTTATTGGTTAATGAGCAAATACCTATTTATGCGATCGTTCTATTAAATCTGACTCCCCTCCTCAACTGTGACCTCGAAGAAGGCAGGGACAGGGTCTATACCTTCAGTATTTTCCACAAAGCCAGCCCCAAAGTCTCCATCCGGTAAGCAAGCACTTGCTGACTGAACACAGCACGTGAAAGTCACTTGGGAGGAGAATAGCTTAGGAGGTAAATGGCCACTTCTGAGTCGTCGAAGGAATTCCTCAGGTTGTATGACCCCTTTGCCTTAAGTTTTCACATCTGCGAGCGTTCACATCATGGGTGCCAACAAATGCCCGCAAAAGCAACAGGAGATCAATGATGTAATTTTTAGTGAAAAACAAACAGGCATTTCATCTTCACATATTTTTAGTGCATGAAACGTCACAGGTAAACAGGGAATTATTAACTCCTATATTGATTACTTAACATTGGCATATTGTAAAATACTGCCCTAACTCATCATGTGCCATTTGTATGTAAATAAGGGTAGATGTTAGAGAAAGATAGAAGTCTTAGGCCAACCACTGAGTCTCTGTAACCCTCAGGTGTCTTTTTTTTTCCAGCAGGTGGGGAGAATTTCCCAGGGCTAATCTACTATCATGTCAAAAATACCCATGATTTGTCAGTTAAGCCCCTGATATTTTTAGTGCTGGAAAATCTGTCAGAATGACCAAAAAGGCTCACATTTACCGAGTTTAAGAAACAAAACCACGTGGGTAGACTGAAATGAAACAGTCATTAGTAGTAAGTTTGAGGTTGAATGCTCTTTAAAAAAAAGAAACAAATCAGTTTCTTCTGTTTTTCCAGTGCTGTCAGTCTTCAGGGGCCCCTTTGTACCCTCTGAGAATCAGAAATATGCCTACCCATTTCTGGTTTCTTGCCACTGTGTTTAAACTATGGGTTTTACATATTTGGGGTATTCACCTGGGTAACCTCTTCAGTGAAATAGAGCTAAGTTAAAAATAGTGTACTTTCAGAAACTCAGTGCTCTGCGGGTTACAAATGATTGCCCATTATGCTGTTCCCACCAGGGCAGATGACATCTTTTGTAAATCCCGAAACATGAGACACTATTTTTTCTCATCTCGTATCCTCTAACTCAAAATATATCCAAAAGGACTTCCCCAAAAACACTGTGACAGAAAGACATTTCAAAAAGCATGAGAGAGTTTTTTTTTTTTTTTTTAGTTTTTATTTAAATTCCAGTTAACAGACAGTGTAAAAAAGCATGAGAGAGCTATATCAAAGAGAAATAGTTTGCGCTAAAAGGTTAATATATCTCTGGGCAATAGGCTTTCATAATTTTAGCATTACATGGGTCAGATATATATTAGTTTAAGCTAGACTGTGGTAGGAAACAGATCCAAATTTGCAAGGGCTCCACACAACAGCATTTTTTTTTTATTGTACCAGTATGTAACACTCCAGCCAGGTGGCGTAGAGTGTGGCCCTGCTCCACGCTCACTCAGGAATCCAAGCTGATAGTGATTCTGCCATTTTGAACACGTGGTTTCAGTAGTCACCTGGGGCTGCTTCCACAGTCAGCCAGAAGAGGACAGGGAATAAAAAAGAATGCGTGGGGGTGGCTCCTATCATATTCTTTCCCATTCTGTTGGCCAAAGCTCAGTCTCATAGCCACAGTAAACTGCAAGAGAAGCTGGGTGAGGCCATGTCGGTACATGAAGAAAAAACAGGAAGGTGGTAAACAGTACCTGAAACAAAATATCGGCACACAAAAAATGTAAAGCTCTTAGTAAGAGAACACTGTTCTTCAATATTATCTCCCATTACTCTCAAAGTATCCTTGATCTCACCCTCTTGACCAGCTCTCACATTGTCCTCTAAAATATAGTATTTTTCCAATCTTCTTGTCTCTAGCTTCTCCATCTCTTCAGCCTATGCTGTATACTATGGTCAAGGTCCCTTTTCTAATCCATAAATACAATTGTCTTGTTACTTTTCTTCTTTGGTAGCTCTCAGTTACCCCACGGATAAGGTGATAAGGCCATGCTATACAGGCTCCTTCATAATTCAGCCCTTAGACTGTACAGTGTAGAGGTTGGGAGCACAAATCCTGCAACCAGATTGCCTGGGTGTGACTTTTTCTGAGCCACTTACTGGCTGTGAAACTTCAAGCCAGATTTAAAATCTCTGAGTTTCTTTCCTCATCTCTAAAATGGGGATAATACTCACATCTAACTCACTGAGTCTTGGTGAAGTTTAACTGATTTTGTACGTATAAAGTACTTGGAATAACCAATGCTTGCCTGAATGGTCATTATTCCCCAACCTTACCTTCCATGATTTTATCCCCCGAAACATTCCAGTTCGGCTGTACACAGCACGGGGGAAAGCAGGGTCCTCACAGAGATAGCAATCACTAATACAGTGCTTCCTATGTTCCAAGAGCTGCGAGATAATAAACTTTCATTGTTTTAAGCTAAAGCCTTTTGTTACAAAGCAGTAGATAAGGTAATGAAAGGTCATGTCTAATTTATTTACCCTCTTTGTGTCTAAGTTTCTTATAGCCCTTGAGTCTTCATTATAAAGTAGAGGTAATACCCATTTTACCAAACTGTTGTGACAGTTGTATTAAATTATCACCTTAGACTCAACCACATGTTAGAAGGGATATGAAAGTGTTTAACTCAATGCCCAGTACTTAGAAAGTATTTAACATTTACATCTTCCTTCTCCTGGAATAAATCACTGCAGGCCTCTTGTTACTACCAGCTTGGGTTTCTAGCACTCAAGATGGATTATTTAATAAATTCTACACATAAGTATCAGCCCCTGTATAGGTCTTATCTGAGGACTCAGGGGGAAAAATATTTTCTAGACTAAAAGCTTCCTTGAACAGCTTTCAGAGGAAGCTGTCTCCAGTCCTCAGTGTCCCACCCCAGGATTTTTAAATGTCCCATTTCAAACTACTATAGTTAATGTAGTGCAAATGTAGACGGACTTGGCACATTGGTAACAAAAGAAATGCAACAAAATTCGCAAACTCAGGAAATCTGCAGATTTGAAACAATGAGGGACTTCACCCTGTCATGAAATGCCTCATGGAGTACACTAGGGCAGCGATTTACTGAAGAGGATGTGTGGATGGCACAACCCCAAATACCATGTGGGCTCATGTAGAGAAACTGCATGTTGATGGACCTGTCATTTTCTGTGCTCACAGCCTAAATAATAAACATCGCAAGGGCTCCGTGGGTTCGTAATTATCCGTGAAACAGGGAATCTCTTGGGGTTTTGTGGATTTGTCCTTACTCACAGGGTGTGAATCGAGTGGGCAAGAGGAAAATGAAACATGAAAAGTGAGCAGTGCCTCTCCTTCCTGGAGGGCAATTCATTTTGGGAAAGAAGCTTTAATGCTGGCAAGGAATCTAGAGGGTTCTCCTGTTCTTTGCTTTCTTTGCCAGTGTCTTCTCTCAAGCTTATATCAGAAGTAGGCTTCCATGGGAAAGCCACAACAATGGTAATAATAATAGGTGAAATTTATGAAGTACATATGTGTCAGTAATCAATACAATTCTCAGAGAACAGTATGTATATGCGCACACACACACACACAGCCATTATCTCTATTTCACAGATGAGGACACAAAGGCAGAGGGACGTCAGTAACTTGACCACAGTAATACAGCAAACACATGGTATCCTGAGGATTCTAACCCAGGCATTCAGATTCTCAGTCCAGCCTTGCTAATGTTAGCCAAGATTATTCATAATAATGAATTATCAAAAAAAAAAAAAACACCCTAAACATTTCATACTTTTTACAGTAGGCTATTTTTTTTTCCCCATGTACTGTCTCATTCTCTGATGGATCCTAATCATTCCCATTTCACAGCTGAAAAAGCCGAGTCAGGAGCCAAAGGGTCTTCATCACTCAGTGAGTGTTGGAACCAGGACCCCATATTTACCATGCAAACCTTACCACAAAGAGCTTGTGACATTGAGAGAATTGTTTTACTTCTCTAAACCTCTTTGAACCAATTTCCTATAAAATGAGAATAATAAGAGTTTCTACCTCATGGGCATACTGGCACATCAAATGGGATTAGATGTATAAAATGGTTAGCAGACTTCATGGCACACATCAGGGGCCTGATAAATATTTGTTACTACCATCTGTAAAACCATCTCCATTATTAGCAGGCTTTTTTTTTTTTATATATTATTGGGGGGGAAATGGTGGATAATCCCTCAACAGAGTTTCATCCTTTCAAATATATCCTCCCAACTCTTAAAACTACTTAGAAGAAATTCTTCTAAGTTAGACTTTGAACAAAGAAAAATTCTGCTCTGGCAGGAAGCTGGTGAAGTAAAAAGGGGAAATTTTACTTTATAAGCACTTTTCCTTTCTCCGGGAGGTGGACACTAAATGATTTGTGTGCGCATTTGTCGATGCAGCTCTCAAAATTAAAATTCCTTAGAGGGAACCACTGAAAACCAATCATTCAAAAAGCTTAAAAAATGACACTTGAAGAGCTCCTTGGTGCTAATTCATCAAGGTTAGCAATGATTCAACTGCGATTCTTTATTCAGATTCATCTCTCCCACAATATTCAATGCCATAAAGCTTCTCAGCACTGTATCCCAATGAATGGAGATACTAAGAAGAAAGTAGGGTGAGCAAGTCAGAGGAGAACCCTCAGATGAGCCCACCCAAGATACGCTCAAAAAAGAAAAAGAAAAAGAAAGAAAAAAAATTTGGGGAAGAGTGATCGCTTAACCTTGACAATTTCTGCACTCTTTTAATAGTGTACTAATAGGATCACTTATCTCAAACAGCTGAAGACTGGACGAAGTTTACAATTAGCCTTTCTAAATTACTTTGAAAACCACTTTCAGCAACATTCGTCATGCAGCCCTTAGACTAATCCTGCGGTTGGAGGAGTATCATATTCCCATTTCAAAGAGGGGAGGATGGAGTCACAGAGAGGTTATTTATTTACTCCAGATCAACAAGTCAGCAAGACCAAGAACCAGAAATAATACTGTCTTCTCTAAATCTCCTGTTCTTCACTTTATTGTTAGTATCTAAAGAATGTTTAAGATTAATAACAGCTCAATAATAATAACAAATAAATGTCCTTCTATAAAGTCTAAGGCTTAAGAGTTAGGATCATCTATTTATAAAATAAATTAAATGCCAATCATTTAACAATATTTATGGAGGACATCCTACAAACGAACATTAGGCCAGGGGTATATATGAAATATAAGGCCCTATGTCTGCTCATAGGGATGAAGCATACATTCTAGTTACAGAGATAAATAGAAGCCAGGTAACAAACAAAATTAACAGTGGATGGAAAAAGGTCATTACTTTAGACCAACTTTTACTAAGCTATAAGGTGTCTTATTAGTTCTTCCAGGTGTTAATAAGGGGTCTGCCTTTAAAACTGAAGCAAAATGGAGTGCTTCATAGTGGAGAGACATGATATGAAAACACAGCATACATCTCTTATCAGAGATTCACTGTGCAAAGTAGCCTATCCCAAGTTCCTGAAGTCACACAAAAACTAAAAACATGGTTAGCTTTATCAAGCCCACATCTCTTAAACTTTTCATCATGAAACAGGTTTACTCAAAAAAAAAAAATCCCATTAAGGAAATAGTGTTGTAGAGCACAGTGATTCTCAAACTTGAGAACACACGAAAATCATGTGGAAAAGTTGGTAAAATCCAAATTCCTTGGCTCTACCCCCAGAAATTCTGGTTCAGGAGCTGTGGAGTACAGCCTCAGAACTTGCATTTTGTACAGGCTCCTGCATTTTGTACAAGCTCCCAGTTGATCCAATATTACAGGTTTGAGCACTAAATTTGAGAAGCATCTCTACACAACAGTTATGAAATGTTTTTGTAGAATGCAAGACCCTTACTGTTGACTGAATTGTTCCCTCACCCCCCAAAATTCATAGTTGAAGCCCTAACCCTCAATGTGATTATATTCAGAGATAGAGGTTTAGGGAGGTAATTAAGTTAAATGAAGTCATAAGATGGAGTCCTTATCCAATAGGACTAGCAGCCTTATTTTTTTTTTTTAGAGTGAAAGGGAGAGCACAAGCAGGGGAGGGTAGTAGAGGGGAGCGAGAGAGAGAGAGACAGAGAGAGAGAGAGAGAGAGAGAGAATCCCAAATAGGCTCCTCAATAAGTGAGGAGCCTAATGCAGGGCTCGATCTAATGACCCTGGGATTATAAGAAGAGAAGGAGGCTTCCCCCCACCCCTGCCTTCATGCACATGTACCAAGGAAAGGCTATGTGAGCACACCGTTAGAAGGTGCCCACCTGCAAACTAAGAAGGAAGCCTTCACCAGAACCAGACAATGCCGACACTTTAGAGTGTCAGACTCCCAGCCTCAAACAAACCATGAGAAAAGAAATATCTGTTGTATAAGCCACCCAGTCAGTGGGATTTTGTTACGACAGCCCATGCTGTCTAAGACAACTCCGAGGCCCCCGATTTTTTTATAGTAGTCACAAATGCATATCAATAGTCTCACACACATAGTTGCATCCCTTTAACTAATATGCCAGAAAAAATACCTGATCTAAGCAGCAAAGAAAGGATGAAGAGGATATTTTTAGAAGACCGTAGTTCAAACTCTATGTCTACAGCTATTAAGATATCTAACTTTGAACATGGATAGGAGGGCATTTCAAATTGAGGGGAAATTGTGCACAAAGTTTAATGAGAAATGTCATAGGATATGCAGGGGATGAGCTATTTTGCTGAGCTGGAGGTGAGGAGATGGAAGTTGTATGTAAGGAAGGACATTCTTAGTTGAAAGCAACAGAACGTTCGGAACAAACTAGGTGAAGTAGTAAAGCAAATGTACTGGCTCACGTCACTGAACTCTAGAGGCACAGCAGATTTCCAGTTAGACTTGGTCCAGTAGTTCTAGCCCTTCTGGAATGGAAGTCACGGGTAGCCAGAAGTTTTCTATTCTAACTGCTATCCTCCTGATATCTGGTATACTGCCTGCATTAGGGTAGGCACTCAATAAATTCACGTTGGGTGAAACAAATGTTCTTAAAGGCTTGGTTTTCCTTCAGTGTCACTCTTTGTTCACGGTTTCTACTTCTTTCTTAAATCTGACTTGCCTCAAAGGCACAAAGTGGCTGCTACTAACTTCCATATCCTAATACTTCCTTTTTTCATACCTGTGAGAGACAATCTGGTTCTTCTCCAAACCAGTTTCCTCTTCTTCCCAGGTACACAAGTAGTCTACGTTTCCCGGCCTCTCTAAAACTAGGGTATGAAAAATAAATAAATAAATAAAAATAAAAAAATAAAACTAGGGTATGGCTATGCAACAGTTCTAGACAATGGGATGTGAGCAGCAGTGACATTCACCCCTTGCAGACTTTGCCCTTGCAGGCTCCCAGGCACAAGCCCGGCACTCTTTCCCAGACCTCCTGCTTGGTGTCAGACAAGGCTATCTATTAAAGTTGGAAGAGCCATCATGTTTAAGCCCTTATATATTTTTGGTTTTGGTGTTGCATTCGTTGTACATGCTACTACAGCAGCTTAGCTTACCTAACAAAAAAGCAAATAGAAATAGAGAAGAATAAAGCATTTTGTTTGATGTTTCTCATCAGAAACACTGATATTCACTCTTTTTAAACCGATTTAGTTCATGTGACCATCCCTAAAACAGGCGCTAAGTGAGGGAAGGGAATATGCTGATTGACTAAGCCAAGATCACGTGGTCCAAACCTGGAACAGCGTGTTGGTGTCAATTTCCCTAGAACCACATAGACACCCAAGTGGAAATCAGGCTCTGTTGACAAGGAGGAAATAGCTTTCAGAAAAGCAATGACAAATGCCCAAATAAGTTAATAAGCTCCAAGTTAGGAAGGATTTTCCATTAAGGAATTTGGATGTTGTTTGTTAGCCAGTTGGAGGCCACTGAAATATTTTAAGCAAGGGAGAGATACTGTGAGATTTTTTCTTAATTTTAAAATGCTTTAATGTAGAGAAAATTCAAAAGAATAACATAAGAGTCATACACCCACTACCCTGCTTAATCAAATGTCATACTTTTCCATGATTGATTATTTAAATTAAGAAAACATTATAGATATGGTTTAAACATATGAGGTTCTCTGCTTCTAACACATTGCCCTCTTCTCAACAGTAATCACATTCTGACTTAGGTAGTTGTCATTCTCATGCATGATTTAGTGCTGATTTCTATATATACATAAATGATTATAGAATTGTTTTTGTGTTTTTCAATTTTATATAAATGGTATCAAGTGATTAAAATTTTTTACAACTTGCTTTTTTTAACTCAGTCTTTTTCCGAGATTGGCAATGAAGATATTTCTTTAGATCGTCCATTTTGACTGTAATATCATTTTTCATTGTATGAATGTGCCATGGTTTATTTACACACTTTCCTACTGATGAACCTTTATGTTTTTTTTCCATATTTTTGCCATTAAACAATGCTGTTTTAAACATTCTTATGTGTTTCTGATTGTGCATATATGTGGAGTGTCTCTAATGTATTCTGGGGTATATTGCTGGGTGAAAGGTTATTCAAGTCTTTAATTTCCCTATATGTTATACCAGTTTAGTTGGTGAATCATTCATCAGATTCACAATTACATGGGGCATATGTGACCTATGGGTCAGACTGACTGATGAGAAGAAAATCATTGCCAATGCCAGTGTGAGAGATACTGAGGGTCTGAGGTACATAGACATCGTAGACACAAGACAAGAAAGGAAAGAAGTTAACATGTTTACGAACAAAACTCATGGGACTTGGCAATGGATTATGGAGACATGAGGAAGGAGATGGAACCAGGAAGGACTCTTCAGTTCCTAGATTGAATGCAAGGAGGAAGCTTATGTATAGTTAGGCTGATGACGAATTCCCTTAGAACATGTCGCCTTTGGAGGAATGGGAGAAGACCAGAAAGCATGATCCATCAGACACTTGGACATTTAGGTCTGAGGACTGAGAACAGATCAACTCAGAAAACAAAAGATGTGGAATTGTCAAACTAAGTGAAATTCAAAGAGTTGAGCTGGGGAAAGTATGTAGACTTAGAAGATAAGTGAAGTGAGAAGATACCCTTGGGAAACATTAATATTTAAAGAGGGGGGTGAAGGAAGAGAGGACTGTGGAAGGGAAAGACTAAAGAAAGAGTCAATGTGTGTGATATCATGGCAGCCAGAGGAATAGAGTTTTAAGGAGTAAGTGGTCAACCACATTAAATGCAGCAAAGAAACCAAGAAGGTAAAAACTGAAAATTAAACAGTGTTGCAGTGAGGCCATTGAACCCATATGAAAGACAGTTTCAGCAGAGAAGCACAGGTGTAAGTGATTGCAATTGTTTAAGGAATTAAAAGGAAGAAGAGCAAATACAGATAGCTAGTTTTCACAAGTTGGATTTTCTGCAACTTGTGAAACAAGAGAGATGCAGTTTGCATGTGAGATATTTATTGGAAATCAACACATGTGAAAGGAAGGAATGAACCCAGAAAACTTGACTTCAGAGTTCATGTATTTAATCACTATGTTATAGTCTTTCTATCCTTAGGGGGAAAAATGTTCGTCTCACACCACCAAAGTTAGATTCATGAAGGGGCGCCTGGGTGGCTCAGTTGGTTAAGTGTCTGACTTTAGCTCAGGTCATGATCTCACAGTTTGTGAGTTCAAGCCCTACTTCGGGCTCTGCTCTCAGTGTGGAGCCTGCTTTAGATCCTCTGTCTCCTTCTCTCTTTGCCCCACAGTCCCCTTTCATGCTCTCTCTCACTCTCTCTCTCTCAAAAATAAATAAACGTTAAAAAAAAAGTTAGATTAATTCAATCCTTCTGTGCCATGTGGTCACTATTTTCATCCTTATGGCCTTACTTGGGAAACTGAAGTAAAGGGTTAGGAGAGCCTAGAACATAAAAGAAAATGTTCTATTTCTCCTTCACCTTTGCTCTCTTTTTATTTTCTCCGTTGTTGGTAGAATGAACCCTTAGAAAACTATTGGTTAAACAAGTGCCTGAAAATGAAGCCCCATGATTATGAAAGACAATTGGTGTTGACATGTGAGGACCATGGCTAGGGATTGGGAAGGTAGTTGACTGAAGCTCACTAAACCTGATCACAAACAACATAGCAGTGATCATAGCATCCCTCTCTATCATGAAGGTTTCCCTGAATCATGACGATTCAGAAAGAGCCCACTATATTAAAATCTCTACCACAGCTCCTGGCACATTACAGGGCTCACTATGTGGCAGCTCTAGGTGTCCCTGTCTATCATTGTTGCTGAAGGAGGAGCGAAGGCAGCCTTCAGATCCCTGGATGCTCACTGGGAAGAGCTGGGATGAAGCTGTCAAGGATCTGGCAAAGACTTAACTTTCAGTCAACTTTCTTAGGAGCTAAGAAGTGAAAGTTGAACTTAACTATCAAGGAAAATACCAGTTGTTAACTGGGCCCCCAGGAGGAAGTCAGCAAGCTCCACCACATCTAACAACGCCTACTGCTGACAGCCCTTCCCCCAGGTCAGGCAGCTCTACACCTAGCTCTTCTGTGCTCCAACTGGGGGAGGATGAATGGGCACCAAGAAGAAATTATTTCACTTCCTTCCCAGAATTGAGAAAGGAATGAAGGAATCAGCATGTATTGGGCATCTACTCTGTGCCGGCTGCTTTATAGAAGTTTTTCAGTATTATTCTCCCCACTATACAGATGAGAGCACTGAAGCTCAAAGACTTGTTCAAGACACACATCTGGCTGTTAGGGACCCAGGATTAAAAGTCATGTCAGCCCGATACCCAAGTCCCCATTCTTTCTGTAACTACATCTATCTCTAAATAGTCTAGGTTTAAAATAATGAGTCCCACGTGAAAGGAGACTGGCTCTTGGAACTTACCTTCTTAGCAAGCCTTCCATCATCACGTACTCTGCCTTTATCCTCTGTGCAACCTCAGCACCTATTGTTGGGCCCTTCTCTAGGAATTTGCAATCCAGGAGGAGAAATGAACATGTGAGGAAATAATTTCAAAGTTGCATAGTAAATGCAAAACCAGAGGAATGCATTGGTGACTGAGGAACTGAGGACTGTGAACACCTAAGCCAACCTGGGGATTCGCAGAAACCTCTCAAGGAAAAACCTCAGAGTCCTAAAGTATGGATGAGAATGGAAGAAAAAGAAAGGGGGCGGGGGAGAAAATTCCAGAGACAAGTTAACAGCTCAGATAAAGGCAAAGAGGCATAAAACAGCCTGGACATTTCAGTCTTTGGGCAAGTCTCAAGCAGGCTAATAATAATGGAGAAAAAAAATATGAAGTTGAGAAATGGGAGAAGTGAAGCTGAACTGATAGTTCAGCTTAAGGAGGTCCTGTACAGGCTGAATTCCAGGGGTTGCTGTAAGATGCAGACAGGAAAACTTATATGAGATATTTTGGGATCTTTGTAGAATATTTAAAAACCCTGGTAGACATTTCATTAAGCACTCCTTTCTTAGTGGCAGAACCCACATCATATCAAACCTAATAAAATGTACTCACATCACACAGTGACACATTTATTTAACAAGTATTTATTGAGCACCTATTGTGTGCTAGGTACTCTCTTAGTCATCTAGTATCCCAACATTAAAAAAAAAAAATTATAAACACACCGCTCTACTTGGAATGACCTTCTGGTGTAAGCAGACAATAAAGAAAACAAGTGGATTATATGTTATCTCAGAAGATGTTTCATGGGAGGAAGTCAGAAGTGCTAAAGGGGGGATTTTAATACTAAGAGAATGTTCATAAAAATCTCACTGGGAAGGTCATGTTTGAGCAAACACTTGAAGCAGGTGAGGGCGTTGGCCAAGCTAAACTGGGGGAAGAACATTCCAGGAAGGGGTCCAACAAGTACAAAGACCCTGAGGCACACATGTGCTTGGCATGTCTGGAGTGACAAGGAGGCCAGTATGGCTGGAGAATACTGACCAAGGGAAAAGGGAGTAGGAAATGAGGTCAGGGAAACAGTAAGAAACAAGAGGTTCTTCTGTAAGCGGGGATTTGGTTTTTCACTGAGAAGGAAGAGAACCCACCAGATGTGTGTGTCGGGGGAAGGGACTGAATGTTTTGAGCAGAGGATGATATAATCTAACTCAGGCTTAAATGGGATCATTTCAGGGTGAGAGTGGGAGCAGGGAGGCCAGCGAAGAATAGTCCTGACAGGAAGCGTTCAGGCTTGGACCAGGGAGCAAGCAGCAGAGGTGAAGTGGCCAGGCTCTGAGTATGAGAAAGAGTAGGCAGAAGAGAGTGATATCAGGGATAAGCCAAGACTGGCCTGAGCAACTGGAAAGAAGATACTGGAGTTCTGTTTGCAGCTTCATTTTCCTTTAAAAATGTTTGAAAGAATTATACTTTGAGTTTTATTCATATTTTTTTCTATGTGTTCTTGTGATCCAAGCTACATTTTAATGTCAACAAAATTGGGTTGCGTTGGATTAACCGTGATATTACATATGATAGAAATTCTATTAACATCTATTAATTTTTAAGGCTTCATTTTTATTTTTAATTTTCGGAACACTATATTCATTTTTTGGGTCTCAGGCCACCAAAAAGCTCCTAGTCCTAATCACTGATTTTATATGGGTGATGAGAAAAAAACACCCCGGCTTGCACTCTTAGAGTTGGAAGTCGAGAGCAAAAAACATAATGAAAATAAAGGTGTGCATTTTTAATTAGTGTGGTTTGGGTTTTAAATTAATTATTTCACTTAATTCTCACAACCACCCTATGAGATACACACTATTAGTGTTTTAAAGATGAGGTAATTGGAGAAGAAGAGAGGTTGAGTAACCTTGCCCAAGGTCACAAAGCTATGTGTTCACCTGGGATTTGAGTCCAGGAACCTGAGTTACCAGGGTCATTGGGTTCTCTTCACAAGTCCTTTGGTTTACAGTCGGAGGTAGTACAATTTCAGGAAGCATTTGAAAAAAGGAGAGTGAGGCTCTTAGCCCATTCCAGTGACTGGAACACCACTGTCATCTGGGAGGAACAGGGAGGATAAACATCTTTTAGCCAGTAGAATCTTTATGCCATGAGGAGATGTCCTTCCTGAAAGGGCAGTAGTGCCTCCCCCACACACCTTGTAAAAATACCAAGGCTAAGCCATTTCTTCACTTTCATAACCCATTTCTACCTTATGGGTCAAATGTTTGGTGACAAGGGTAAATGTTTGGCATTGGTGAATTTTGTAAACCCTCGCATGTCTCCCTCTGCTCTCTTTATTTGCAATCATCGCTGCCCTGAGCTGACTGTAAGATTCACATCTCATTACATTGGTTTGGGGGGATGGGCAAATTCTTTCAGCTGTCCTGAAATTCTGGTTATTAAATATTACTCAGTGGAAGCAGAACATTGATTGGGACTTGATGGTATTTTCATTTCCATTTCTCTCGCAATAATACATATTCTACATGTAAAACTAATCAATGTAACATCTTTAGGAAAATTATGAATGAACATAGGGCATTAAGTCAAAGAGAGAGAGGTAAAAATATGTAGGGTGACCTGAAAACTTGCTTTGAGACAGGCAGTCTTATAGACTTAAAAGTTAATGTTACACAACTAGTAAAGGACAGAGTCTGGATCTATTGTCAGATGTGAGTCCACAGCCCATGGTTTGACACTACATCAGGTTTCTTCTCCGTACTGGGATTCAGAAGAGCTGGATTCTTTTTTTAAGAAAATTTTTTTAGATGTTAATTATTTTTGAGAGGGAGAGAGACAGCGTGTGAGCAGGAGAGGGGCAGAGAGAGAGGGAGACACAGAATCTGAAGCAGACTCCAGGGTCTGAGCTGTCAGCACAGAGACAGGTGTGGGGCTTGAACTCACGGACTGCGAGATCATGACCCTAGCTGAAGTTGGACGCTTAACCAACTGAGCCGTCCAGCCGCCCCAGAAGAGCTGGATTCTAATCCTAATTCTGCTGTTATCTGGCTGAGTGATACTGAGGCTCCCTTGAGCCTCCATATCTACATCTATAAATAAAGAAAGCTAGAACACCTAAAGCCTCTTTTATCTCTTCCATTCACTGCTTGTATAGGCTTTTGCTCCGTAAATAGTTTATTCTACTTTAGGGAAACAAACTTTGTCCTTATGTTGTTGTCAGACGTACTGCTCTTAACTGCTATAACTACTTCTCTTTGTTGATGACATTTATACTAAGCCAGACGTGATGGCTATGGAGGCTCTGGCCTTTTAGCTAGGTCTAGCACAAAGAATCCACCAACAGGTCCACTAGGCGTCTGAGGCCACCAGCCTATGTGTCCTACCATAACACTTACAGTTAGGTAGGGATGAAAGTTGGCTTTCATGATTGGTACCCGAATTTGAGAGAGAGAGAGAGAGAGCAAGGTCTTTAGGGTCAAGTGGGCATGGGTTCATATCCCAACTCAGCCATACTTTCCTGGGTGTGTAATCACAACCAAGCTTGAATTTTAATGTCACTTCCTCAAAGAGGCTTTCCAGGGTCTCCCAGAACACTGTTTTTGCCCCATGATAAATCTCATCATATTTAATAGTATATAGTGGGCATTTAATAAATACTTCGAGAATGAATGTTGAATCAACATTTGTTGAGTAAAAAGTCATATGACTTTCCTCCGTCTCAGCTTTTCTCCTACGAAATAGGCCGAAAACAAAAACAGAGTTCTTATGGAAAAAAAAAAGTCAAAAGGCTTCACCCATAGTCAACACTGTTACAATGTTAGATCATATAATTATAGTCTGAAATAAACTAGTTTGAAAAGCAAATCTCAGATTCAAGGGAAGCTTTTTCTAGTTTATTGAACCTGGAGTTAGAGGGAAAATGAGGAAGCTAAAATGTACTGAATGTCTATGATAAGCCGGGCACTGTGTGTAACAGGATGATGCACGTGTAATACTTGCCTATGAGTATAAAAGTGTAAATTTCCAGAGGAGGGAAACAGGTCCTGAGAAAAGCAAGGTTTGCTCTAAATTTTCACACACAGTAGTGGGCCTCCTTGCCTTCTTCTTTTACGTTGGAACTTTTGAGGCCCCTACTGTTAGGAGGAAAAAGTGTGTGATGCTTATCTATGTTCAGAACTAGAAAATGCCCTCTTCCGCTCCCTAGGTTGGCCCTGTTGTTATTCAGGTGCTGCCTGTGAGCAGACACCCACAGAAGACGGAAAAGATGAATCCGCAGATTGCTACACACACAGGCTCATCTAGGTGAGTGGCAAACACTGCAGCATTGGTTCTACCAATAAGTTACCACCCCATGTCAGGATGACCACACCCTTCTCAAAAGTGGCAGGGGCAAGGGTGAGGGGAACATCACCAAGGAGAATACTAAGAGGACAGCTGGGTTCTGTGGGCTATGTCCAGCATAAGAGTCAGAGTGTCCAGATTGTTGCCCAAGATCTATTGCTTGCTAGGGTCCTCTGTAAACCTGTTTTCTCACCTGGAAAATGGGTCACTGAACATCCACATGTTTGCATATTCAGTTTTTCACTCACTGACTATGCCTACAGCAAACGTGCTATTGATAATCAGAGACTATGCAAGACACTTGAATACACAGATCTGATCACTACAAATTCCTGCAGTGAAGGAGTCACCATCTAGTGAAGGAGAAAAGGATGAAAACAAATAACGAATTTAGCAAAAGTTCAAAAATTCTTACTAAGATATAGGAAGAATGTTATGTGATCACAGAGGAAAAAGAGAGTATCTCAATCTGTGCCAGGTAGGGGAAGTTTTTACTAATGTGAAGATATTTGAATGAGTCTTAAAATATGTGTTAGAATGTGTCATATTAGCAGGTAGAGAAGCATGTTCAAGGCAGAGAATGTCCGAAAACAGTGAGTCATGAAATGACACTTATGAATGAATAAATGTATGCATGAATGATTGAATGAACATTTGGAAAAGCATAAAAAATTAATTTTTCCTGCATGGAGTATGTAAGATTTAGAAAAGATAGCAGGGGCACCTAGACAGCTCAGCCCAACTTTGGTGTCCAATGTTGGCTCAGGTCATGATCTTTTGGTTCATGGTTCAAGCCTGCATCAGGCTCTGTGCTGACAGCAGGCCTGGAGCCTGCTTCAGATTCTGTGTCTCCCTCTCTCTCTGCTCCTTAATTGCTCACATCTGTTTCTCTCTCTCAAAAATAAATAAACATTAAAAATGTTTAAAAATGTATAAAAGATAGCAGAGTAGAGATAGGAACTAAGGGAAATTTTGGATAAACTTAAATATCCAAATAAGTCATTTTGACATAATTGTGTTTTTCTAATCTAATTTTGTCTAGCAATTGACTCAAGCTCTTGTTTAAATCTCATAGTATTCTTCATACCTTTGAATATCCCCCATGTTTGAATCATGAACGATGGTTTAGTTGGGGAAATTGAAGGCAACTTGATATGACTATAACTAATCAAGCAGCAATGTCATAGTAAAAGGCTACAATTTTTAATTACATGTTTATCTATTAGTCATTCACTTACTACTTACTAAGTATACATTTATCAGTAACTCATTTATTAATTTAACAAATTTGTATTAAGCACTTACTTCCCAGGCATTGGGCTAGGACCTGGGTTTGTCGCTGTGAACAAATCAGTCATGCTTTCTGCATTTATGGAGCTTACAGTCCAGTAGGTAGAGAGATGATATACAGATGAGTGTTCAAATAAGTGTATCAAATAGAGGTAAATACTATGAAAGAAAAGAACAATGTGCTAGAAGAGAAAATAATGGCAGTGGATGACCAAATCTAAATTAATTGGTTATGTAATATGGTAAACATTATCTCCCCCTGTAGCAGCCATTGCTTATTGCCTATCTATTGGCCAATTCCCCGTTTTCATTGCTAATAGCATCCCTGTTTGTTCTGAGATGACAGTACACACAGCTCTAGTGGAGTCATTGTAGTCGGTCTCTGTTTTCCATAGTAAATCCCCCCTTCTTTTCCAGACACTCATTTTCCAGCCTCTCTTGTAGCAAAGGGTGACCTGTGATAGAATTCCTGCCACTGATACATAGAAAAGGTCTTCAGGGGAGCCTCTAGGAAAGATTTTACATCTTAACAAAAGAGACAAATACTAGAGAAAGCCAGCCCTTCCACTTTTTTTCTTTGTTGAAATTTTGGAGGGGAAGTTGTCCTGTTTATAACTGCAGCAGCCCTAGTGGTCTTGGATGATCAAAAACCAAGTCTGAGGATGAGTAGAAAACCTTTGGTCCTCAGTAATGTTTTTTTTTTTTTTTTCCCCTGCACTAATCTTAAAATCAAGTACCTACAGATATCCAGCTGTATTGGAAATTTAAACAGCTTTTTAAGTCTAAGAATATAGCTTTTTTATATTATTGACAGCTGAAAGCCACAAATTAATAGGCTCAGAAAAGACAGGGTGTGTCCGTTTTTTTTTAATGGATTTCCCAGTGTCTTCCAAAGTGGCTGGCACATAAGATCCACTTAATAAACACCTGTTTAGGGGCACCTGGGTGGCTCAGTCTGTTAAGTGGCCAACTCTTTATTTCAGCTCAAGTCATGATCTCACAGTTTGTGAGATTGAACCCCGCATTGGGCTCTGTACTAACAGCGTGGAGCCTGCTTCGAATTCTCTCTCTCTCTCCTTCTCTCTCTCTCTCTGCCCTTTCCCTGCTCATGTGCATGCACATACACATACTCTCTCTCTTTCTCAAAATAAATAAATAAACATTTAAAAAAATAAAAAATAAATAAATACCTGTTTAATGAGTGAATAAGCCATGGAAGGAATTAATGAAAATTGCATAGGTGGTAGAAGATTATAGGAAAATCAATTTTGAGATAGTCTAACCTCCGTCAATCACTCCTTTACAAGGTTAGATCAAGGAGTTACATAGGGCATTGGACACAATTCTACTAGAATAATTAACTCAGTCCTGAGTGATAGAGGTTTGTTAATACAAGCACAAGATCTGTCCCACCAAAAATGCTTCAGAGACAGTATTCTTTCTCTTTGGGCCAATTATAGGGTCAGAGAAATTGGGTTTTGTCCTTTCAACCTCTATATTTCATACTATATTTTCCTCAGCTTCAAACTACAGGTATCATATGTTTCTCCCTATTAATACTCGTGGTTAATATTATGCAAGTCTTGGGTAGGGCAATAAGGTAAGAAAAAGAAATAAAAGGCATACAGATTAACAAGGAAGAAGAAAAACTGTCTTATTCAGGGATGATATAATTGTGTAGAAAGGAAATCCAAACGAATGTGCAAACAATCACAGCTAATAATGGAATTTAGCAAAGTCACTGGCCACAGAGTTTTTATTCAAAAATTAATCATAGTTCTTTGCACTGAGAAAATTGGAGACAGTGTTAAAAATAATAACATTTACAATAGCATCAGAAAATATCAAATTATTAGGACTAACTCCAATCGAAGTTTCCAAGACCTCTACACTGAAAATTGGAGACCATTGCTGAGAGAAATTAAAAGACTTGAATACGTGGAGAGATTTACTGTGTTTATGGTTTGGAAGACTCAGTATTTCTAAGATATAAATCTTGTCCAAACTTATCTACAGATTCAATCCTATTCCAATTAAAATCTCTGAAACTTTTTTTATTTTTCGTTGTTGGATATACAAGCTATTCGTAAGTTAACATAGAATTGCAAAGAACCTATAATCGCCAAAGCAATTTTACAGAAGAAGGAAATTGGAAGACTTACACTGTGAGATTTTGAGAACTTACACAAAGCTACAATTATTAACACAGCGTATACTGATATGAGTAGACAGACTAATCAAACAGAAAAGAGTCCACACAAGCATAGTCATTGATGTATGATAAAAGTCCCAAGGCAATTCAGAGAAGAGAAATGGTGTCCTAAATAAACTATTGGATGTCTGAGTGTTCAAAAACAATAAACAAACCTTGCCTGTACCTCATACTGTACCCCCAAATTAATTACAGATGTAACGCACACCAAATGCAAAGGTGAAATATCTAGAGAAAGAAAGAGGTATTTTCACACCTTGGCGTAGTAGATATTTTTAAAACAGAACACAAGAAAGCAAAAAGGCAAGGCACAGTCTGGGATAAGGTTTCATAATACTGTACATGTTTATATCTGACAGAGGACTTATACCTAGAATACATTAAGAACTCTTAAAAATTAATAACAAAAGGACATATACTCACTTTAACATGACAAAAAAATGACTTGAACAGGCACTTTACACAGATCATTCATCAGGAAAGTGCAAATTGAAACTACAATGAGTTACCACCACATATTTATCAGAATTGCTTAAATTTTAAAAAGGCAAACAATACTAAGTATTGCTAAGTTTGGGGAGTAATTGGAGCTCTATGTATTACTGTTAGAGTGTGAACAGGTTTAACTGCTTTTGAAACACTGTTGGAACTATCTACTAGAGCAAAACATTTGCCTACACCATAACCCAGAAACCCTTTTCCTGGATACATACACAAGAGGAATGTAATATAGTAAAAGGCATGTACAAAAATATTCACAACCACCGTGATTCATAATAACCAAAAACTGGAAAAATTCAAATCCCCATTAACTTGAAAAGGAATCAGTAAATTACAGTCTAATCACACAATGGAACACTACTACTCAGAAATAAAAACCAACTGCTGATATATGCAACAACATGGGTTACATTCACCACTGCTATGTGAAGCGAAAGAAGTCATATACAAAAGAAAACATACAATATGATTACACTTATATGCATTTCCAGGACAGGGAGACCAAATCTATAGTGAGAGAAGTCATAATAGTGGTTATGTCAGGAGATAGAGTTCAGAAAGGACACAAGGGAATCTTTTTAAATGGTGGACATATTCTGTCTTGCTTTGAGTGGTGATTACATAGGTGTGTACAGCTCTGCATATATCTCAGCAATTAGTGGGCTGAACACTTAAGATTTTAGCCCTTTGTGCACTTCACTGATGTATTCTTTACTTCAGTTTAAAATATAAAAAATTTGTAAATTATTGGGGCCCCTGGGTGGCTCAGTCAGTTGAACATCTGACTCTTGATTTCGACTCAGGTCATGATCTCACAGTTTCACGGGTTCAAGCCCCTCTGTCAGCACAGAGTCTGCTTGGGATTCTCTCTTTATCTTTCTCTCTGCCTCTCCCCTGCTCGCTCTCTCTCTCTCTCTCCTCTCTTTCTCTCTCAAAATCAATAAATAAACTTTAAAAAATTTTGTAAATTATTATATGTCACATTTCCCAGAACTGCCTCCCTCCTTCTCCCCTCACCCCCACCATCTCTCTCTCAACCTCTCTCTTTCAATCTTTCTCTCTCCTACCTTCCCTCCCTGCCTCTTTTGGAAAGTGAGTCCAACCTCAGAGAAGTAAAGGAAATCCACATGGACAAATTTGGGTTTAAGTAAGCTATTTTAACCATCAAAATGGAAGACAGCAAAATTGAGTTGAGACTGAATTGCCTGCTTTGGTTATCTGTAACAAAGACCCACTGGATAATTGCCCCAAATCCCACTTTACTTTATGTTCCGTACTTTACTGGTTTCTGGTTTGAATACTAAGGAGGATTTGCAGCAGAAGAGGAGAATAGCTTCCCAGTAAGAGTGGCCTTTACTCCCCACGTTCACTGGACACCAAAAAAGATTATGGCTTCCGTCCAGTCTACTCACAGTGAGCAGTGTGGACTCCAGGCTGATCACGTAGCCCTCTGGGTCTCTGAACCTTCGCTAACCTTTGCCTGAAACATGAAGGGGCTGGACTGAGTGTTCTTAGGTATCTTGTTTTGTTCTAATGAAATAAAAATGGTCTCTATTCTTCCATGTTTCTCTGTGTCTGCTATAAACGAGGTGTTATGTGAGGGATACAAATTCAGTTCAGTTCTACTTTATCTAGTAATCCTTATGATTTTACTTTTGTAGAAAAAAAAAAGAAAACAATATTAGTCATTTGATGCAAGGATGACCTCCCCACACCTAGCAATAGGGAGGGATGGGGACTGAGAGTTCAACAGGCAACACTAGCAGTGATACCTGCTTCTTTTAGAGGAGAACACAGGCCCCCAAAGGCATTGATCGGACTGACGGGCTTCTTACGTATTCAGCTGACAGTCTGAGTATTTTGGGTCTTTTTACTTCCTTCCTCTCACAGAGAGTCCAAAGCCAACACCATGCCTGTATGTGTGTGTGTGTGTGTGCATATGCACATGTGTACATGTGCATATACACATACGTGTGTAAGGGCGTTTACATATGTAGAGAATAGGTATAGGTGATTTTGTGTACATGTGTGTTCACATATGCATGTTTCTTAGTGGTTGCATGTAAGGATGCAGATATGTATGATGTGTGTTTATATGTGTGCGTATATGTGTAGGAGTGGAGGGGTACACAAAAAAGCTGTCCTAGACTTTATCCTATTCTTTTTTTTTTAACGTTTGTTTATTTTTGATAGAGAGAGAGAGCAAGCAAGGAGGGGTGGAGAGAGGGAGACATAGAATCCGAAGCAGGCTCCAAGGCTCCGAGCTGTCAGCACAGAGCCCAAGCCCAACGTGGGGCTTGAACCCATGAACTGTGAGATCATGACCTGAGCCAAAGTCGGAAGCTCAACTGACTGAACCACCCAGGTGCCCGGGCTTTATCCCTTTTTAAAAGCTAAGTAATAACATAAAAAGTGTGAATCAGAAAGGTGAAGGGTTAAGTGTTTACTGAATACAAAATTCATTCAGAAAACTGTGCTTTGTAACTGGTAAGAGGAAGTATTGACCAGTTTCTGGTAAAGTTACAATGGCCAGACTTGCAAAGGAAACCCCTCCTAGCTTGGAATTTTAGAGTGTTTCCTAGAGTTTGAAAGGTATCCAAAAAATGAACAGGCATTGAAACAAGAAGGGGATGGAATGGGGAAACCTGGAGTTCAGAGCATGAACTCATCTTCCTTTTCATCCACTACCCCTTTCCCCATCTTTCACAAATAATTTTAAGAAAAAACTAATGGATTTATACTTAATACCTTCTTTCTTACCTTTTTCTTTTTCTTTCTTTCTTTCTTTCTTTCTTTCTTTCTTTCTTTCTTTTTTTTTTTTTTGTCATGTCCTGTCTTCTAATGGGGTCCAGTGCATAGTGCAGGAGAAACCCATAACCCTTAATTCTACTTCCTCTTCTTTTCACTAAATGATCTTAGTTCCCTCGTCTATCCAGTGGGTGTAATGATTATCTTGGAAGTGGTTGCTATGCATCAGACAAGCATAAGCTTATAGCTTACAGTCTGTAAGCTCTGTGGAAATAGGGAACACTCCTGGTTTGTTCATCGTTCTCTACCTGCTATTCAGTATGGTGCTTGGCACATGACAGGTCCCTCAAAATATTTGTTGCATGAGTGTATATATAAAAAGGAGGCAATGTTTTAAATACATCATTAAGCACTATTGTAAAGTCATTTGGTGGTAATGGTGAAGGAGAAGTAGTAGGGAGGGATTTCTCTAATTTGTATTTTACAGGGATTTCAAAAGGTAGAAAGCAGGAAGGAGATGGTCTGGGTGGGAGCCAGAGGCTGGAGATAGCAAGCCAGGCTGAGCCAGCTCATGCTTACGGAGACAGATCTCTTTGTTTATTGCCTCCCCTCCCTGGTTCCCAAGTCCTTGGTCAATCTGCCCCCTCTCATCCCTTGCAAACAAAAATCCCTCAATCGACCAACAGGGGGTGCTCCTCTTATGAGCTTGGCACTGACCTTGATCCTGTGATCTGACCAGCAAGGTAGGGAAAATAGAGACTTTGCAAATCAGGCATATCCAGGTTCATATTCCTCTTCCAGTATGTACATAGGCCCTGGTATTAATAGGATTTTATTTATACAAGAAAAAAAAACTACAATATGAGACACTAAATATTTCGCTGAAATAAAATACACAACGGAACACAGAACTAATGATTGGATATCATAGTGCTCCAGGGGGTTTCCCACAGGACAGAAGGGTGAGTGGCTACCCAGGTAAGTACCCAAAATACCCAGCCCTCTTCCAGATGGCTTAGCTAAATCCTGGAGAGTAGGCTGCACACACATCCTCTTTCCCACCCCAGGCTCAACACTGTTGGGATTCCAACAGCCGTCCACATCTTGCTTGAACCATTTGCCATCATTACTATAGTTATCCCCTTGCTAAGGGGCCAGTTTACAATTTCCTTAAGCGACCTCATTTCAGTTAAAGCTTCACACATTCCTTCCCCAGTAAGTAGTTGTCAGGCTTGGTTTGGAGCTCAAGACTTGGGGATAAATGGGGCAGAATTTCGCTTCTGAAGTTCACCAATACAGTGACTGCTTTATTGTAATGATTAGCTGCACCGCTTTCTTCCTCTGTTGTAAACACCATGCAGAGGCTTTACGGCCCTTTATCTCAGTTATTTCCCACCACAGCTCTGTGTCGTAGGTACTCTTATTAGAGCCATTTTCAAGACAAGAACTGAGGGTTAAATGGGTCCATAACATGCCTAAAATGGTCAAATTACCGATGAGAGATTCAAAATTGAAATTCATACAGTCTGACTCTTGAGTGGCCAGTCACTTCTGTAAGAGAAGGGAAATGAATGAAATGGCATAGACCCATTTAATGGCTATAGAAGTCAAGGGAGAATTTCCTGGTGCAGGATAATTCCAGGTGGGTCTTGAAACTAAATGGAAGCACGTAGTTAACAAAGAGAAGAGAAGGCATCCAAGGAGGAAGAGAGAGCATTTACAAAACATCTCAGAATTATAAAAGCTCCTATTACATTGTGGTGCCACGGTCACCGGTGAACCCCTTTCTCCTACCAGTGGGATTGGGTGGTGGTGAAGGCACACGGTGGTGAAGGGTGGAATGAGGCTAAAAGACTCTAAACTTTCTGAATTAAAACTCGAATGATCATCTTCTTAACACCAAAGAGAACTTCAGTCTTTGTGTGTGTTTTGGATTTGAGACAACCAGGTTATTTAGAGTTGAAAACGTGAGTAAGTTAGGTGACTATCGTGATTACTCGTATTAGATCTGTGCTTCCAAGGTCGTAAGGCAAGTTTTGTTGTGTGGCTCACATATGACCTTAGAAACTGGTGCCTAATGTCAGTCCAGTGTATTTTCAGCAAGGGTATCAGAATTTCAGTGCTCAAGATGGACATGAAGGGTAAGAATGTGTAAGTTCCGGGGTGGGAATTAAGGGTTGCGGGGAAGATAGGTATAACCTTTTCCAACCTTCTGCATTTAGCCAGAAATGTGATGTCTTCACCAGCTTGTCCTGCCCTGTGAAATGGGATGGAAGATATGGTCTTCTTCTCCCCTTTGCCACAGGCTTTTAGGAAACGAATCCTAGGCATACAGAGCCATGGACAGGAAAGTCACCCATCAGAACGTATTTATTGCAGGAAGATAATGTAAGTGATTCAGTAGAAGGGATGCTTAAGATATCTTTCCATGTAAGTTGTCTATCTGTCTGCTTTCTCACTGGCTACATTCTGTACTTACAAAGGAATAATCTGCACAGGACACCATGGGGGGGTTTCGCTTTTTTCGTTTTGGTTTTTGTTTTTAAAGTATACGACCTGATGATTGGATAGACATAGCCATTATAAAGTGATTACCAAGATGAAGATAATTAATGCATCCATCATTTCAACATTTCACATTGTTGATAGAGGCACCTTTCTTTTATTCTGCGCTAAGAATACTTAAGACTGACTCTTGCCAACTTTCGAATGTGCACATCATTCACGATGGCCACCATGCTGCACAATAGAGCCTCAGAATGTATTCTTCCTAGAACTGAAAATGCATGCTCTTTGTCCTACATCACCCACATGACACTTTGAAAAGTGAGCGATGGTGCCCAAACTTGGTTGGGAAATTGTGGAAACAATGAAAGATACGTGGGTGTCCTCACCTCTGCTGTCTCAAAATGTCCAGCTCTCGGGTTGAATGTTTTCCCCCATGAAAAACCCCATTAAAAACAGAAACCAGAACTATGAACTAAAAGAAAAATATCTATTTGAATTTTTCTTCCGGTGAACTGCCTTTCTAGCTATTTTAGTATGTTTTCTTGGTGGCTGAAACATAGCAAACAGAGTTGTGTTTCTTTCCCACAGACATCATATTTCCTCGAACAATACCTGGAGTGACACTCGTTGCAGGGCATTTAACACACAACATCAAAGCCACTGGAGGAAACATGGGTTGGGGAGAGGGGAGAAGCAGGGGGTACCATCCCACCTGGGGTCCTATTTCTCAGAGGCCACCAGCTAGCATCAGATGATGAGGGAGAGTTTCCTGGAAAAGTGAGAGGCTTCTCTCTCTTGCATATTGACTGCCATCCCTGCATCCCACTAATTCTGGAAGTCAAGTGACCAAGATCGTCAGTGCCGGAAGGGGAACAAATATTAGTGATAAATCATGGAAATGCAGAGTTGAGAGCCGGACAGAAGGTCAAGAAGATATCTGAGTCAGCCCTCTGACTCAGGTTGATGGGTTATTACACTGATTTTGAAGACCAGGCACCTGGGACCCAGAGGTGTTTGGGCATCCTCTTCTGGTCCAAGGTCAGCTCCAGCGGGAAATGATTCTCTTTCCATTAACACACATACCTCCTCAACTAATCAGCAAGGGACATAAAATCAACATTGTAGCCATATCTGTAGCTCTGGAAAACATGAAATTTTCCTTTTGCACACACACACCTATCTATGAAAGATGTACCACAAATGTGGAACAGGTCATCACCCCGGGGGATTAGCTTTGGGACTTCCTAATACTCAGAGCAGCATAAGCAAAACCGCCTCACTTTGCATAGCTGAATTCAGAACTGAGCAAAATCATATTGAATGTTCTGTTCTCTTTTGTAGCCAGATATTTTTAGGGATTCCTTTTTTTACCCATTATAAAAATAATACAGGTCTATTGTGAAAACAAAAGGTAAATATAACAAAGCTTTCTCAAAAGTACATTCTGCAATTACCAAAATCACAATTAGCATTTTAACATACAGTAAGAGGCAGCAAAGTTTTTCTCTAAGAACCAGATGATACGTATGTAGGCTTTGAGGACTGACGGTACTTATCACAACAGCTCAGTTCTGTCATTGTGGCACAGAGGTAGCTCGGGGCAAATATGAAGAATGAGTGTGGCGGTGTTTGAATTATTTACAAAAACAGGCAGCAGAATAGATTTGGCCCATAGACCATAGTTTGCTAACCCCTGGCATGTAGAATTTGGAATTTCTTTCTATGCGTATCACATCCTGTGTACAACTCTGTTTCTTGCTCTTTTCACTTGATGTTCTAACATAAATGCTTTCTCAGGTTATTGAATGCTCTTACACAATACTTTGCACTCAACTGTTGCATAGCATTCATTTTATGAATATACCAAATTTTGCATGACATTGGATATTTAGATGTTTTACAGTTTTCTTACTATTTTACATACTGTGATGAACATCTGTGTGTACATCTATCTGCATTTCAGGTTATTCCCATAGGACAGATTTCTGGAAGTTTTTAAAAAAATACTCTTAGAAAATATTGCCAACTTTTTTTTTTTGTCTCAAAAGGCTTTACCAGTTTACTCCCAGAACTGTGTATGAAATTGCTCATTTCTCCATAACCACACCAACACTGAATATTACCACTTTGTAAATCATTGTTGATTTTATAAGAGCCAGAACATTTAGGTAAGTGAGGAACTATGCAAACATGGTACTTAGGTCACTAGGCCTCCTCATCCTTCACTCACGCAGATGACTCCACCAGGAGGGAATGCTAAGAGATCAGGGGCCTAGCTCTTTGTCCTTTCCTGTACCCTCGAAATCAACCCCCCTCTTCTGCTCCAGGCAGAGGGCAGAGAATGAAACCTATTATCTCTCTGAATGTTCCTTCCCTCTTCCTGCCCATCTCACATCTGGACTGAATACAAATCCCCTGGTTTCCTGTTTCTCTCCCCACGAAAGGTCCCAAATGTCAATTCCAAATTAACTCTTTTTTTGCTTTTTGCTGCTCTATCTCAGTTCAACACCAAACCCTTTCCTGACACTTTCTTACCGTCTCAAAATGAGTTTAATGAGCTCTGCCTTTTTAAGACTCCCCATCCAGCCATCTCTGTCCTCACTGGGGCAGACAGTTCACGCGAATATGTGAAGAGGCTTTGGGGCAATAGAGAATAGTGGTGTTGGTGGTGCAGGTATGTGAATTCAAACTCTTCCACCAATGAGCCAGCCCAAGAGGTTCTCCAGTGGATGGACTAGATCAAGCCCATAGGTCTTACACTTACAATCCTGGGTCTACCTCATCACCCTCTTCTACCTATTTATCTTCTGCATTTTTCCCAAATACTTGGCTAGGGTCAGATACATTAGGCTCAAATTTTGACTGTGGAACTAATTACGGCCATGGAAAAGTCACTTAAGCTCCATAAACCTCTATTTCTTCATCTGTAGAGCAGGCATAACACTACCTTTCTCCTGGAGTTAGGATAATAATATCTTGCCAATAATGACTTGTTTTTTAATAAAACACTGAAATATATTTATTTATAAATATAAATCATATTTATATCAAATGTAAATATGATTCCACATTCTTATAACTCTACCTGTCCACTCTCTTTTATCCTCGCTGCCACTGACTTACTTCTAGTCAAAACCATTGCACTGTAAGTCTGAGCTAGAGTCTCTGCATGCTAGCCAAGCACACAGGCCTTCACGACCTGCCCTCGTTCAGACTTCCACAGCTTCGTGTCTCCCGCAGCTGTTCTCAGACTCCGGCCAAACTCCATCGTCCCCACACACATTTTTAGCACAGCCAGACTTTGATTCATCATGATCTTTCCCCCCCCCCATGCGTCCTTTCCTTGCAAACATTTTCAATTAAGAAAAACTCGGGGTGCCTGGGTGGCTCCGTCGGTTGGGCGTCCGGCTTCAGCTCAGGTCATGATCTCGCGGTTCGTGAGTTTGAGCCCCACATCGGGCTCTGTGCTGACAGCTATCTCAGAGCCTGGAGCCTGTCTTCGGATTCTATATCTCCCTCTCTCTAAAAGAAAAGAAAAAAGAAAAAAAACAAGAAAAACTCAAACACCATCTCTCTGATACCTCCTGTCTCTCAGATACTTCCTCCCACCACACCAGACCCATAGCCCAGACCCATAAAGCACTTCAGTCTCCTAACAAATATTTATCGAGCACCTAGTATGTGCCAGGAACTGCACTGAGCATCGGGAATACAGCCAGGAGCCACACAGACCCTTGTTCTTCTCATCCCACTTACCATAGCTTCTGCATTTGGACCATTATGTCACTCGGAAGTCAGGGGCCTTCCTTCCAGAGTGAGAGCTCCATGAGGAAAAGGTGATGTTCCATTTGTCAGTGAACCCAGCTCTGGGCACACCGTGTAGGTGCTAAGGGGATGTTTATGGAATAACTTAATGTTTTGTTGCTGACAGGAAGCAGTGACCTTCTTCAGAACAGGACAGTGTCTGATTCACCTCTGTATCCCCCCCGCAAGCAGCCAGCACAGAGCCGGGCACCATAAATCCTAAGTAAATGAATACAGGAGGAAATGAATAACTGACACCAGATTGCCTCCTGACCCCCTTTCCTTAACTCTCACCAAAGAAAACAAAACCCAGCAAAAAAGCAAGGAAGAAAACTAGCTCCCAAACCTGAATATCCCCATACACACATACATAAGCTCTTCTGTTTCCAGGAGGATGTGAGCTTCCCACGTTATAAAAGTTGATAACAGTAATAATAACCGTAGTTATCACTTCGTGATGGCCTCTTGTTGGCTGAGGAAGCTGCGGTGAGGGAAACTGAGCCTCAGTTTTCTTTTCTGTAAGATGGAGACAATAAAGCATACACAAGTGTGTTGAGGGATAATTAAATTAAGCGAGGTAAACTACGTGTAAGTGCCTATCTCCTGGCCCAGAGTAGGTATTCAAGAAGTGTTAGGATTTTCTTTTTCTCTCTACGACCCTAGTAATCTAGTGTGACAGCAAAATTTAAGCTTGTTTTCATTAAAAGTGCCTCCTGTTTTTCCTCCAGTCAAATGCACAGATTCTTATTTCAAGAGAGTCATGGGTATCTGCTGACCCCCAGAGAATTCTGAATTTTCTCAGCGTACGGGGTGGTACTATAATAAGGGACAATAGAATGGTATTTAATTGCGTTAACTGGTTAAGTGTTAAGTGTGCTCTGTTCCCAAGGTGGCTGAGTTGAATTCCCTCATTCATTCAACACCTATTTCCGAAGGACTGGCCATGTGCCAGGCACTGTAGTAGGTGTGGTGCACAGCAGAAATCAAAGCCCTACTCATATGGAGCTGATTAGAGAATCGAACAATAAACGTCTAACAGTTCTATGTGAAATGAGGATGAGTGTGATGGAGGGAGATACAGGCTAAGAGGAGAGGGTATGCTGGAGAAGGCGGGGGCGGGAAGTTGGAAGTGGGGAGAGATTGAGTGTCTGCTTGGGAACCCACAGGATGAGTGACTGTGACCGGTGCACAGGTCACACACCCATGACCCAGCCCTGGCTTTGGGCAAGCTTGCAGACTTTTCTCTGCTTTGATTTTTTAATGGGAAGAGACTAGGAAATATTGACACATTTGATAAAGGATATTGGATCTAAAGCTCTTCTCCCCCAAAACACACTTGTACCAAGTTATTTTTCTAGGCTTCAGGGAATCCTGGATGGGATAAGCTTGCGGAAGGTCTAACAACCTCCTGGAATGCTATATAAGAGTGTGTGCAAGTGTGTGTGCGTGTTTGGTGTGTGTGATGTGTGAAGTGGCAGAGAATATGTGTGATTGCATGTGCCTGTGTGTGCCTGTGCGGTATATATGGGGTGTGTGATATGTATGGAGGGTGTGTGTGACAGATTGCTTGTGCATGTGTGTGCATATGTGGCATTTATGGGGGGAGGGGTGCTTGTGTATGTGTTTCCACTGGGAAGTGAAGGCAGTTTTTATCATATTTTCAAAAAAGGTGCATGACCACTTCTAAAGGGTTAGGAACCATTTACTTAAAGAAATGGATTTAGAAATTTTACTTTCGCATTGGGAAGCAATACTATTAATTTCTACCATGTGTGCATCTCCTACTGTATGACATGTTCGTATTTCATCTCATCTGTGTGCAGAGAAAGCACTAGGCTAGACAGAGCAGGAATTTGAGAGCAGTTTTTCCTCCCTGATTCCAAAACCCATGTTCCTAAAGGTCCTCGCCATTGGAGGGCATCACTGTTTACCCTTTCCGTCTCGGCGTGTTCCTGAAAGCAGCAAATCAAGGGCAGAACCTCAGTTTGACCTTAAACTATTCGGCTCCACTTAATTACCTATTGTGGTGGAAGCACATAAATACAGGATGTGCCTTCCCTCTGCCATTCTGCTCTGCATCACTATCAAAAAGACAAATGTAATTCGTGTCCAATTACTCACTCACCGCAAGGTCAGAATATTTATTTTTATCTCACTTGTGATGTTTAGGATTAGTGATATCAGTATTTATTCATGGCTAACCTAAATCAAACATCCTGTTGATATCTATAAAGGGCCATATAGTTATTGTCGCAGGTATGCTGACTCACAGAGCACACACAAAGTTTACAAGTTGACAGGGAAAAGGCTGCAGGGAGGGGAGATAAGTGTGCAAGTGTCTTGTGAAATAAGCCACATTGTTTATTTATATTGTCCATTTCTTGAACTTGATAGGTGCTTGGGAAACCGTAGCCAGTTAGAAACAAAATACCGAGGATTTTTTTTTCCTAATTATTATTATTGTTTTTAAACCTGACGGTGGTGGTAACTTTTTGGTTAAATTCATCGAATACTCATTTTAGAAATTGTTTTCTCTTTCTAATGGAATAGAGCCTTGACCAGCTAGAGAAAGACAAGGAAAGAAGTAGGAGAGATGGCGAAATACAGGGGGCTCATGTGACTAGGATTAATTTACTCAGAGATCCAGAGTAGCAATAACTGCTGTCTGTCTAAAATTCCTGTGGTCAATTAATGAGATTAATTTGAAGAGGCTGTATTGAAAGGGAGGACCCAAACACTTAGAAGTCGCAATATCCGATTGATCTATTCCTTTTCCCATTCAGATTCGCCCAGTCAAACATATTTTATTGTCTTTGGCCTCTGTCATCAAAACATACTAGCTAATTTCCTGAGCTTCTTGTCAATTCTCTGTCTTTGCCGACCTCACTCTTGTAGGTTATGCCTGGTAGTCGGTCTTTATTTTCTTGCCCTATTCATCTACCTACATTAACAGAATATTTATATATTTGTTTTTCTTAACCCATCCCACTGTTTCCCTTGGTGTCCTTGGACCCGTCAGCAGTCTGGGAATCAAGCTTCCAGATGAAATCTTACTGTGAGTTTAGTAGCTGTGAAATGTGGGCAAATATTTTACCTCTGAGCCTTGGTTCTAGTGTATAAAAGGAGGATGTGAAATCAAATAGTTTCTCTGGTCCCTTCCTATTATATCTCTCTATATTTCTCTAATTTTCTAGCTAGTTACTGTAAGGCATGTGATCATTAGTAATGGGGCAGCTGACTCTCAGCTTAATCAGACAAGCCAAGCTGGGGAATTTGTGAACAATTTTAGAGTCTCTGATCAATGATAAGTGAAATATGAGTCATCAATGTGATATAGTCTCCAGAAAGGTAAATTTGATGTTTGAATATGTTGAAATATATTAGATTTTAGAATATGAAATTTCTATTTGGGTGGATCAAAAATGGTTGAGTAAAGGCAATTTCATAAGGTTCGTAGTCTATGGACTGAGATAGAGGCAGGAAAAATCTGGTTTGCTCTGTTCTGCTCTACTCAGCTCACATTTGATGCCACACCAAAAAGAGGGGAAAAGACCAAAAGAGAGACACATTCAGAAGACCGAGAAAATGTTGGGAGGGGATTGAAAGGATGTCTGAGAGAATGGGGAAAAATAAAGCGGTTATTTCATTTGGAGTTGTTACTAGCCTTCTAACGTTGGCAAAAGTTACACAAAAGACAAAATATTTCTGCATATATATATAATGAAAAATTAAGATTGTGACTAGAAAGTTCACAAGGACTCAGATTCATGTAAGGATGCACTTTTGGGGCAGAACTGTCCAAAATTTGAATGTGCCATGTAAGCTGGTTGTGAAAGTGCCCTCACTGGGGTTGTTTAAATCCAGGGTAATCATGGCCATTCCAGAAGCACAGGATGGTGGGTATAGTCATAAAGTCCAGTGGCATCAGTCTGGGGTAGGTTTGCCATCCAGGGGACATTTGGCAATGTCTGGAGATATCTCGTTGCCACAGGTCTGGGCGTGCGTGGGATGGTATTATTGGCATCTGGTAGGTAGAAGCCAGGGATTTGCTAAACATCCTATGGTGCACAGGACCGCCCTCCACTGGCAAAGAATTATCTGGTCCCAAGTGTGCCGAGGTCAAGAAACCCTAGTCTACAGAATTTGATAATGATGTTTAGTTCCTAACATCCCCACAGGCGGGAGAAAAAATAAAATTGATCTATCAGAAAAATGATAGGCAATTGTTTAAAATGATGTTTTAAAAAGAATGCTAATGACGTGCAGAAGAATAGTTAATGAAAACACATATCTACATTGGAAATACAATCTTAAAATATTGGTTTGAGAGTGGTTATCCCTGATTAGCAGGATTATTCATACTCTGGTTTTCTTTGTTTGTTTGTTTGATTATTTTTCTCTATTTTTCTAGTAGTTATAAAGTACAGGTACTGCTTTTAAATTTAGAGGCAAAAAAAAATTTAGTTGAATTTTGAAAACCTGTTATGCCCCTGAGGACCTAAATGGCACATGGTAATAATAACAGTAATGGTAACTTCAATTTAGCTGGTGAGCGCATGTGGAGATAGGCCAGCTTATTCACTCCCAGTCAGAATGTAAATTGTTATAACCCCTTTGGAAGAAAATTTGGCAATATTACTATAGAGCCTTAAAAATATTCATAGCCTATGACCCAGCCATTCTATTTCTGGGAAGGTAGCCTAAGGAAATAATCAAAAATAGGCACAAAGATTTATGCACAAAGATGTTCATTTAAGCATGATTTATAATAGTCTAAAATTCAATTTATAATGGCTACAAATTGAAAACAGCCTAAATGAATAGAAATAGGTGAATTATTAACTAAATTATAATAAATCCATTTGATATAATACATAGCCATTGAAGACAATGTTTACAATGACTGTGTGACAATGTGGGAAAATACTTAGGATACATAGCTAACTTTAAAATAAAATAATAAGGATCCAAAATGCATTAAAAGGATAACACCAAAATGTGAGTATACCAAGGAATAAAAATGTTTGAAAGGAAATATGTTAAAATGTCAACAAAAGGTAAACAATTTTAGAATGTGAGATATAAGTGGCTTTTCTTTTCTTTTCTCTTTCTTTCTTTTTTGTTTTTTTAAAGTAGGCTTCACGTCCATTGCAAAGCCCAACACGGGGCTTGAACTCATGACCCTGAGATCAAGACCTGAGCTGAGATCAAGAGTTAGACGTTTAACCTCCTGAGCCACCAGGTACCCCTATTTTCTTCCTTTTTCAAAATTTCTATGCCATTTCCAAATTGTATACAATGAAAAATATAACAGTTATAACCAGATAAAAACACTGGTGAGATTTATCAGATGCCAAATCTGAGTCCATTGCAGTTGTTCATTTAAGGACCATCATCTCATTTAACGTTATAACTACTTTCAAGGTAGGTACATCGTGCCCATTTCCAGCTGAGAAAACTGGGGCTGATCCTCCTCAGCCTCCATGTCTTATCTTAGAGAGTGTTTCCTCTGAGAAGCCCTCCTTGACCTTCCAAGTCTGGTTAACTTTTTCTCAGTTCCCATTATTTCCATTGTCTCTCTGAGTGTTTTGGGTTTTGGTGGGGGGAGGGGGTTGATACAGGCAGTGCCTAGCGAGTATACAACACAAACTATTTGTGGACTGAATGAATGGACAAAGAAATGAATAACTTACCCAAGCTGGTGAGCGGTAGGGTTGGCAGGTCAGCCTAACTTCAAAGTCAGTGTCGTCACAGAATGCTCCAGATGGATTGTGGAGAAAACCAAAGTTCATTTCTCAGCCCCTTTCCCAAGGTTCAGAACTTATTGTTGAAACAGAATGGAGCCTGGCCTGGAAGTTATACATTTATCCAGCTCTGAAGGCCTGAGTGCCTTCAAAGGGCAGCGTGGATTTTTCTCTGCGAATCATGAGCATTTCCGCAATGCTTAACATGGCAGCTGGTAATGATTATTGCTCCAGTTTCCCTTTGAAATCTCATGTTTGTTTACTTAACAGGGCATTACTAATCTGGAGGAAGAGAGTGGGTGAAAAACCCCATTTGTAAAGAGGATAACAGGTTAATGAAAAGAAGCAGAGATATGTGTAGGTGATGGTGTTTCTACAAGGCTCTGTTCAACCAGGATGATTTAAGGCCGAACCCTGGCTGGCTGGTCATAATAATAGCCAGATTATGGAGGGGATTTACGTGGCAATTACCATGGTCCTTGCTAGTGGGTAACAATGTTTTAGGGCTCCCTGGATACTTAAGATTAATGTCTGAATCAGTAATGTTATTGTTGCAAGATCTCAGTATGATGGGGAGCCATTTGAGACAGGAATTTTTATCCCTTATCAGAACATAAAATATCTCATAGTCTTGCAAGAACACCAATGCCTATGGCCTGTAGCTGCTCTCAGAATAGGTTATGTGTCACGTGGATTGGGTTTTGTTCCTTGGCAGCTAAAATGCATAAATCAGTCTAGAGCTACTTTCGCTCATCCAGGTAATATGATTAAAATGGGAATTAGACATGTTCAGTCATTCAGAGATGAGAGACTAAAATCACCAACGTGAGCCAGGCAAATGATGATAGAGAATCTACTATGTAAATGATCGATCAAGCCTGCGATTAAGGACTTTTCCACGTACCCCAGAGAGAGCAGATCCACAGCCTTCTCTGAAAACTCGCTATGCTTTTATCTTCATGTATTTATTGCCACCTGGATCTTAAACCCAAAGGAGTTTGAGGGAATTGATGGGTTAAGTGCTAAATATACACCTGACCAAGATTAATTCAGTGAATCAGCAATTCCCAGGAATCACATTGTGAGAGCCCTAAGAGAACTAATTAATTTCTCTATTAGTATGTTTCCTCAAACCTCAATATCTGTTGAGGAGAAAAGGTGCAGCGAATAAGGAGCAAAGTCCAAGAAGTTTCCCCCAAGAAAGTGGTCAAAATGAGTAACTCTTATTAATAAATCAGTTTGAGACCCAAATCATCCAGTCAATGAGATTAATGCCTTAACTTCTCTTCCCCAGAATCCCACAGATTAAATCTTAACACCATCCCAGCAGAAATGAGATGAAGATGTCAGCATGGGGAATATGATTGCCTCATGGCTTTCAAACAATCAAATAAAAGAAATGGCATTGAAATAACAAGTCACTTTTGAGGGTGTGGGTGAGACTGGTGTGGAAAGATAGGATATTTGCCCAGGAACTTGTAAATATCTGAATCTCACCATTGCCCATGACCACCCCTTCCCATTATATCTCTAAAAGCAAGGAAAAGTGATAAGTATTAGCTGCGTTGTTAGCCCCAAACCCCTATGTGAAACTCCAATGAATCAGACAAGACTACATAGAAAATTCCTTTTGTTCCTGGACAAAGTATTACCAACTGACCTCAAAGTAAAGTGGACCAAAACCCTAATCCTATTTTTCATGGATTTTGGACTTTTCCATTTTTAGAGGCCATATCCACCTCTACCCAGAAATATTCTAATCTGATCCCTATGTCTCCACTTCTCTAAAACTGCTCAATTAACATCTTGAAACTGACTGCTCAGATTAGCCTTCCTCTCCATCTTTGTGTATGTGTATAGAGAGGTAACTTAGAGGAGGAGAAGAACAAAGAGGGGTTTTGAGCTTTTGCTAGAAGCCAATATCAGCAATTCAGAAGAACAAGTCAAAGGTCAACCCATAAATGACTTAATGTCGGCAACTCTCCTTCACTCTCCCATTTATTTATTAATACATCTATTAAGCAAACATTTGCTGGCTGCTAGGGATGCTGTCAGGTACCATGTTTGGTGATGAAGCAAGCATACATCAGGAGTGAGGAGATAACAAGAGTAGAAGCCCCAGGGGAAGATTATTACCCAACCTCAGAACAAGAAAAAGAGCAGCGAAGTCTTGTGGACCCCAAAACTTACTCACGTTCTGCAAGTGCAAGAACTGAAAGCAAGATGGAGTTTGGGACAAGAGACACCATCAGTCTGCCAAAGAGTGAATACAGTGTCTTCAGGGAACTTGTGAGATATTTGATATTTTCAATACACACACACACGCGCACAGACACACACACACACACACACACACCACACACACACACACACACACACACACCATCCCCACATCTACCAATTACATATGGAATCAGACAGTCTTATTTTCAAATCCCAGATTTGCTTGTTAGTTGTGTGACTTTGGACAACTTGGTTACTCTTTTTGGGCAACTAATACCTCCAGGACTGCTGTGAAGACTAAATGAGAACATGTAGAAAGTGTGTCTAGCACCAGGACTGGGGTGTGAATGCCATCTAATAAACTATAACTTTTATTCCCTTGTGTCTTCTTTGAAAGCAGAACCAGTTTTCTCTGCAATAAGACACAGCATTGTGAAAGGAACAAAGGGAAGGAGTGAGAAAGGGAAATGAAAGAAAGGGAGGAAGAGAGGGAGGGGAAGGAGGGAAGGAGGGAGGGAGGAAAAAAGGAAGGAAGGAAGGAGGGAAGGAAGGAAGCAAGGAAGGAAGAAAAGGAGAAAAACAACCATAGTACAATCAAGAAGCTAAATTTGCAAGCAGATTTGATGTACTTTTCAACACAGGGACAAGTCCGCTATGCTTAGTTCTAGCCTTATTCTCATGAATGCGAACAGTCAACACTTATTCAGTGATGCATTTAGGACAATCATGTGAAACAAAATGCAAATGGAAACTGGAAGTACCATGCATCATTAACCACCATTATAAAACACTAGCTTCTTTGCATATCCATAAGCCCCCACTTTTGCTGGCCAGACAGGGCAGAACATTTGGAAAGTATCTAGGCCTCTCCTGCGTCTCAGAATAATAATTACAAAGCCACAGTTTATTGGTCACTTGCTACATATCAGGTGCTTTTATTATATTTTTCCTTTTATCCTCAAATATCCCAGGGGTGGAGGTATTTCTAGTTTAATTTTCCAGTGAGAAAACTGAGGCTTAGGTACAGTTAAGTTAGATGCCTGAAGTTAGTTAGCTAGAAAGTGACAAAGTCCAGATTCCAACCAAGGTCTGTGTGCCTCCAAAACTAACATGCATAATAACCACCGCACTGTAGAGTCCGTTACATTTGTAGGAGAAAGGTGGGCTTGAACTAAAGGAAATCTAATTTCTGCTCCATCTGGCAAGGGAAGGGTTTTCTAAAGTCAATGGAATGGGAATTAGGTGAGTAAGAATAAGAAAGATGCAGCTAGAGGGGAAAGGAAGCCCATAGCAGTGAGGAAGGTCCATGGATCTTTCATGCATAAGTGCATCAACATTCATGCAGCAACCCAAGAAATGGAAAGATGAATAAATACCTCAATATTTCCCTCATCTTTCAAATGACCTGTCTGAAAGTTTTAAATATGCATTCAAGTCACGAAAGCACAAAACAGTCAAAGAAGCTTTAGATCCAAAGACTGAAATACACAGAAGATGAAAGAACGTGGTCTTTCCTGAGCACTTACTGTGTGCCAGTATTGCATATATCCTCTTTTTTAAACCCCGTAGCCTCCTGGCAAAGAATTTATTCACTTACAGAGTTAGAAACTGGATCTTGGAGATGGTAAGCCCCTTGCCCAAAGACCTGAAGCTACTTAGGAGAAGAATCCATGATAGAACCCACACAACTCTAATCTCAAAGGCAAGCAGTGGTCATTGTTCCACATGCTGATCTTGACCTGGTTTCCTTTCACGAACTTCAACAGTGGATCGAAACCGGAAATTGAGAACATAGGATGCCTCCAGGTAGAAGAAGTAAGTGGCTGAAAAACAAGAGTAGGAGAGAAATTTCCACTGATGCTTTACGTACCTTTCCAGTATTGAACTGTGTGAATTTAGTACCTATTCAAAGTAATTAAAGTGTCAAAATTAATTTTAAAGTGGATTAGCATGAGCATTAAGTAATAAAAAGAGATCTCATTATTTCTGAGTTGAAATCCCTATTATGGTCAAACTTAAGAAATATATGTTGACAAAAAAGAAAAAAAGGTCTCAAAGAAAAACACTTATTGAATTTTTTTCTTTCTGCTCGTTTCAATTAAATTCAATGAATACGTATTCAGCAACGCCTATTTGTCAATTGGGGAATCATACAACTTGTTAAAATGTTGATAAGATTATAGGTGAAAACAAATTATAGGTGAAAAAAGTTAATTGTAATTTAGTTTTTCTTTGTTTATAGGTTTATAGCTTACTTTGAAATTCTTTTGTGAAATGAGGTGGGAAAAAATAAACAAAAACTAAATAAAAAGGTCAAAAAATAAGGTATTAAAATCCTATCTTTCTTTCACCATTAGAAAGTATCATTCCTAAAGGTAACTTTTTTTTAACTCAGTGTTTTTCTTTCATAAAAGTAGAAGCCAAAATTTTCCCTTTACTTGGAGAAATCCCACTTACAACCTGAGTTGATTCCACTACAAATGTGAACAAACAATGTAAGTGTGCATTTTCTCTTTCTTTTATTTTTTGCTAATAATAACAACAGTGACATTAAATGAATATTGTGTGCCTGACACCAGGTTAAATATTTTTCACAGGTTGTTATTCAATCCTTAGAACCCCCTGGAAAGTAGATATAATTAGTCCCATTTCAGAGATGAGAAAACTGAGGCACAGAGAGGACAGTCCTGTAACTAGGAAGAGGTTGAGCTGGGACTTTAACATATTTGACAAAAGACTGTGCTCTCTCATTTATTACATTTTCTTGCCTTGGAAGGATAAATATAGGTCATAGGATGCTCGGGGAAGACAAGTGTTCTGCTCTTTCTAACCAGCACTAACATTTGATAGCGGCTTTCCGTTAAAAATGACCCTCATGGATTGGGATCCACATTCCTGACATGAATTCATTCAAAAGCACCCAGATTTCACAAGAGGAAATGATGAGGCGTTTTTCTGAGGTGTTGAAATTGTTCCCTTTGTCAGTCACCAATTAAAAAAAAAAATTATTCTGAAAATTCCTCAAAGGTAAAAGGTAGCCTTTCTTCTCCTGACATTCCGATACTGGTCCCAAAAGGAAATAGAAGCTTGCATAATTCAGGCCCCAGCAATTCTTCTTTCATTCTTATTAACTGCAAATCTTTGCCACATTCTTCTTTGCTAATTAGTTAAATGCTTAAGCTCCTGAGTCACTGGGCCGTTTACTGGTTAAGGCTTGTTCTAGCTCTTCCACCCTCCAAAGGAACTTGCAAAGAATTAGGCACTCCAAAGATCCCACATTCATGTAGTGAAAACAGCCAACAATGAAATCAATCACCGCCGAGAGGGCTGGGCGAGCGCGAGCATTAAAGGCCCACTAATGCTGAGTCAAGGCCTTCAGATACGTTGCCAGTGGGAAGAAGATAGAAGAATTCTGTTTATTCATTTTAAATGTATGCATTCTTTCCTCCAAAGGTCCGGATTTCACACTGGTCCTCTTGTCCCTGTTACAGTCAGGAACACGGTTGTATTTAGCCTGCTGCTTGAGAATGCAATTGAGCTTTTCTCCCAACAGTGATGGAGCCTGACTTGAGAGGTTAGCTTTTCCATGTGGGTGGCTAATGGAGGATCTGAGATGCCAGAAGTTTGTCGAAGCTGCCCGGTCAGAGAGTGTCAGCCAGGCACTCCTTGAGGTGTGACGTGACTTTCGCCATAAGCATATACAGGAGGTGGGAAACTGCTTCCTGTAGAAAAGTCCTGTCTTCAGCATAGATTATTTGAATCCACACCACTCAGTGCCATGCAGGGCTCCCAGTATGTGTTCCATTAATAACTGTCATACAAACCACAGGACAAAAGCTTTGAGTAGCAGTCCTAGCTGTATCTTTTGACATAAACTCCTTACTCTAAATACATAACCTTGCATTCACTGATCAGCTCCAAAACACTTTTCCAAAGCTTGCCTCCCCACTTATTCATCAGTGTAGGTACCAGAATGTTCACTGCTCCCCAGAAGTTGTATTCTCTTGTGCCTAATTTACCTTCTCCATCCTTCTCATGCGGCCATTATCTTCCTAAACACCCAAACCTGATTATGTCATGTGTGCACAAATACACACACACACACACACACTCACACACCACATTAGTCCAGATCTCTACTTTCCTGTGTAGCATGGAGTCCAAACCCATTAACCTGGCACATAAAACCCTTCTCAACCCAACCCCAACCTGTTCCTCCAGCCTCATCCTCACTCTCCCCTTCATCTTCTCCCTTCCCCGATGTCACCACAAAATCATCCCACATTCCTCACCATTTCAAAAAGATCCCAAGCCCAAATGCAATACTTTTGTGCACTGCTACTTCTCTGTGTGGTGTGGATTTCCTCTCTATCTACCAAGTAAACTCTTTCTTACCCTCCATGAGCTAGTTCAAATATGCTGCTCTAAGAGGCCCGTTGTAAAGGCCCCAGATGAAGCTAGTGACACCCTTTCCTGTGAGCAAGCCAAGAGAAAGCTGCTTTACTTTTGCATATATCAGACTGCGTGATAATAGCTGGCCTGCCTACCTCACCATTAGACTGTATATTTCTAGAAGGCAGGAATCATTTTCGAATTATTTCTGATTCCTCAGTACCTAGCACAATGCATATCACCTAAGAGTTGCTTAGTACATATTTATAGATTAAATAACAAGTGCCCCAGTCACTTGGCATTTGGTAGGCAATGTTGGCAGTCTTGGAAAGGCTCCTTGTGATCAGGTAGTCAGGCTACCCTGCATTGTCTGTTACAAGCCCCACCATCAGCGTTGAGAATGGCCTTCTCTCCCTCTGAATATACTAGTCTGGCAAAGACAGTGAAATCATAGGGTGCATAAAACAGGAAGTGTTAGCTCCAAATTCACTGGCTCCTCACATTTGCTCAGGACAGTAGAGAATGTTAACAGTGGGCTGATAGGAGCTGAAGTGACCACCTGGTTTCGTGTACATGGTAGATCTAAGAACAGCGCTCTGCAAATCCTACATCCTCATTAAAGATTGAGGAGAAGGAATTCCATAAATCAAAATTATAGAATATCAAGGCTGAAGGGCCCCAGTATCAACCATTCTATTGTAGAAACAAGAAAATTGAGACCCAGAGAGGGAAAGAAACAGGAACATGAATACAATAAATTAGCAAATAGACGACAGATGAAGTAAAAGAAAGGGGGTGTCTGTTTAAGGTGCTAGTTTTTTTCTGTTTGCCCCGGAAACACTAAAGCACTCTGCTCTGCGGTGCACCCCAGATCCCCCTGTAGGCCAGAACAGATCTGGGGAGCTGCCATGGACCTTGGCAGCCTCCACTGTGCCTGTAGAATGGTGACATTTTAGTTAGGGGTGACTAAGAGGGAAGATTTGCCTTGGTTAGATATTAGTCAGATGGCATTTCCTTAGGCTTTGCTTTCATTTCTCAGTGAAAGGGTGAAATGCATGAACCCTTTGGTTTTTCTGTCAGATTATTTCATTAATGATCTGTAGTTATTGCATAGTTTCCAGAAGCCTTGGTAAGAGAACTTGATAATGAAGAATACCCCAAACACAGGAGATACCATGCAGGCATGGACTGGGGGGGCCTCAGGAGAACTCATTGCAAGTCCTGAATCTTGATTTTCTCACTTGGAAAACAAAGAGTTTACCAGGTGAGCTCTGGTTCCCATTCCTAGGCCAAGAATCTTTAAGACTTCCAAGGTCATTCAGGAACAGTCATTCACTGTCATTTCTCTCTTGCTCTGTGACTGGCCTTGAGAAGTGAATTGTAACAAGATGGACTTCATTCCTGTCATCACAGAGCTTCCCAGTCATGTAGGGAGCACCAGAAAACATAGGTTAAAGTTATTAACAATCACTGTGAGTGCAGTGAAGGAAATAATGAGGTTTACATGAGATAGGGAATTACATGACAGGGGGTGGGGTGGGGGGTGTCCTCAGTTTAGACCCAGGGTCAGGAGCATCTTCCTTAGGAGGGGTCTTCTAAGCTGAGACTTAAAGCCAGCAATTCAAAAGGCTTGAGCCTTCCAGACAGAGGGAAGAGAATGTACAAGAGGCTGAGGTGGAGAAAAGGTTGGTTGGTTTGAGAACCTGAAAGGGGACACCTGTGCCCAGAGTACAGTGAGTAAGGAGAGAGGACGGGGTGTACATGATTAGGTAAGAAAGAGAGAAAGGCATGAAAGGTCAAAATCTAGGTTTCAGTATCACTCTACAGGTGTTCATTAATTAAGCAGAAAGGTAACACAATTTGATTTTCCATTTTTCTGATGGCTGTTTGGAGAATAACCTGAACTGGGGCCAGCACAGAAGCAGGCAGATAATTTAGGAGGCTATGGTAGTAGACCTGGTAAAAGATAATGGTGGTCTGGTTGAGGTAGCAAGAGGTAGATGATTAATATTAATATTTTGGAGAAGACATTGGGCGACCTCTTGATGGATTAGTATTTGAGTAATCATTTATAAGGGGCACCACTGAGTCAGGAGCTGGGTAGGATGAATGAGTGTCCAAAAGTGAAGAGGATGTGGTCCCAGGTCCAGACCCTTAGGAACTCAGAGTTCACAGAATTGTCAGCAAGTGTGAGTGAGCAAGTTATGATAGCAATGATATGTTCTTTTGCTTTCACAACACAGAGGAGAGAGGCAGCCATGACACAGGAGGAATAAAAAGAGTTTTGACAAAGGAGTAGGACTGTGAGCCGGGCCATGGAAGCAAGGTCTGGTTTAACAAGCAGACAAGCGAGAGAGATCATTCAGAGGAGCAAGAGCAGAGCCAGCGTGCTGTGAAGACATACGCTGCGACTCAGGAACCTTGAGCAGTTCAGTCTAACTGAGTAAGACTGGGGCCAAAGCATGGAGTGTTAGGAAGACAAGGTTGGAAATGTAAGGTGAGGTCAGATTCAGGCAGGTCTGAAGCTTTTTGGAAGGTCTGCACTTGTTAAGAATTTCAGAGTGATATTATTCATTCTAAAATAGGAATGATAATTCTGCAGATGAGATCTGTTTAGGGGTAAGATGAGCCTAGTCGCTGAGTTTACAAGTTACTCTAAAACTCTTATGCAGGTGTGTGTTGGAAACCAGCACAGACACCTTTTTCCAGGTTTGTGCTCTGAACCAATGGAACAACGAAGCAAAAAGTTATCATCAGTACCAAACACTTTCGTAGAGCACTTACCTTGTGAAGGCACTGTTCTGAATACTTTATGTATATTAACTCATTAAATCCTTACAGTTCTAGCTGGGCAGGTGACAGAGTAGGGATTTGAATCTCAATTGTTGGAGGCTATTGCCTACATTCTCATCCATAATATCTTTCTGCCTCTAGATGAATGTAAGATGAAAATATTAATTACCTCTACTTAGAAAGCACCACTCTGGGAAGTGAGGTTATATCAGGCAGTGGGCTTCCTCACCTAAAGCCCAGAAGCAGACAGGGTTATCCATCAGGCATAGACAGTGCTATAATGTTCCAGGCTTCAGCCAAAATGGTTGCATAAATGTCCCTGCATGTCCAGGAACAGAGGCGAATGTGTGTGCTCTGTGACCAAGCCAGTTCTGGACAAGGAAGGGAAGGTACACGCGTCCAGGTTGTTTGTGTCTGGGTTTTTCTTGCAAACTCACAAGTCATATTAAGGGCTCCTCCTCCAGAGAGAAATGAGAGATGGGGGGGACAGAGATCAGCAGTGTTAACATGGTGTAACTTCTTTGCCACAGAAGGGAACACCAAGGGCAAAGAAGAAGGGTTTCCTCCCCAACATCTGATGTCTAGCAAGGTTGGCTTTACTTAGAATGATATATTGTTAGATGAAATAGAATATAATATACTTAGCACTAAAATTATGATGAAGGAAAATCCACATTATGATATGCTGTATTCAGTCAATGGATAACTATTTACTTGTCTACCATATGTCCAGCATTATATCTAGAGCCATTATTAAAAATATCCATATTTTATGCTATCAAAGTGTAAATTTCCCCATTGCACTGACTACTGTATAATTCCCAAAAAACAAATTTATTTTATCTAGAGATAATTTTGACTTCTGTTGTGGTATATTTATCAAAAAAATCAAGGCATCCATGAAAATAACAATTCAGACCATAGAAGCCATAGGCTTATAAAATGTTAAAATCAACACATTCCAAAGATGCCCACCCTATGCCTTGATGTTGTGTGTGATAGCTCTCATACAATTTGTGGCTAAAATCCTTTGTAACTGAGGAGATAAACTCTCTATTTCTTTACTAAAGGCTGGAGACCTAAAAACTAGAATGGATCTCCCACAGTGAACTGGAAGTAAGTGTACTAACATAGGCTTGAAACGCTGTCAGATAGTCCCCAAATTTATTTAAAATCAAGAAAAGAAAATTGGGTAATGTTGGATGGCTGACAGTTGGGAACTTTAGGGTTACACAACACTAGCATATCATTACCTGATCATTTGTGATCAACAAAAAAGGAAAGTTTATATATGAGGAAATTATAAAATGATGGCAGATTACAGAGAGGTCCTTGTCTGTGGCTTTCCTTATTGAAGGAGGAATAATCAAGTATCAGCTAAGCCTCCTTTCAGGTGTAAAAAAATACCAATAAGGCATGGCTCTGGGTCTCATACCTTGCTTGAATCTTTACTGTTACTTGAGGTGAGAGATCATTGTAAGAAGCTAATGTGGGGAAAGAGTCGGGGAGGCATTGCAGCTCGATGCAAAATGGTGAGCAGGGAGAACCCACTGAATTAGTCAGGCTGTTCTGTCACCTGCTAATCTTGTGTGAGCCTGGACAAGTCATTTAAGCTTGGTACATGTCAGCTTCCTCATCTGTAAACTAAGAGAAGTTGGTCCAAATCATCTGAGTCCCTTGCAGTTTGAACATACTAGCACCTTATGCACAGTTTCTAGAAGCTGAACTCACACCTCTGTCAACTCCCTGTATAATATGACTTTAAAAAAATCTGGTTTGACTATACAAATTATCATTCGGTCTTCTCAAGGCCACTTTAGGTATCAGTATGATAAATGGCCAGTATCAGTAGCATCAGTTATTAATATAATGATGTTTTTCTGACACTCTCACACCCAGGCTATTAGAGTGTTATCTTAATGATTCCTCAGTGTGGAGCAAAGGGCAGAAAACACATTTATTTCCTATCTTGAATGGTACTGAACCACACTCCATATAATTCAATATAATTAAGTCAACAAATTAATACCCCTATAATTGCCCAGTGTCAATTTCTCCCACCACAGGAAAAGTCAGATATGCATGTTTTCAGAATCTGTCCTGTTATTTTCAATGTAATCTATTAAACTAAGTACTCAATAAACTGTATGGATTAAGATGGAAATATCCAGTGCAATTATCTAAAATGTGCCACAGTATAAAACATTTGATGTTAAGGAAACTTCAGAGCTTGTTGTACAAATTCTTTCACCTTTGTGGTGAAATTCTAATCTGCCACTTCCTCTTACAAAGATCAGGAAGTTACCAAGAAAGATGGCAGAAGGGTAATCTTATACCTCCACAGTAAAGAATCAAAGGAAATTGAATAATGTACAAAGATAAATATATCTCCGGTATCATAAATCCTACCACTTGGACCTGAAGACTGGGTGACCCTGGGATACTGCTAAAAATAGGTCTTTAATCCTAATTAATATTGATTACAAAGAGATTAGAAACACAGAGGCCACCAAAATTGGGACTGTTAGGTTCTTGTACAAGCAGTCCTCAAGCACGTAACATTTGGCACAAAGGAATTAACAATTATTCCTTGTGCTCTTAAAGCTGAGGGAATTGCGAGAAGAGAGGGGCACTTAATGATGCTGGAAGAAGTATGGATTTGCTTTTCTATAATAGCGGGTATTTTTTTTAGAATGCACTACGCATTAGAACTTTTTGTTTTTACAAAAAAAAAAAAAAAAGGCTGAAAATAAGCTTGTAAGATTTCGAGCTCTGGCAATCAACCAGATTACAAGGAAGCAAGATGAAATCTGTTGGACATACCTGACTCATAGTGATAATACCTACCTAGCTGGGCTCTTCCGTAGATTCACTGAAATGAGCTCTACCAAGTACCGAGCCGGGTGCCCAGCACCAAAACCACATACAGTTCTCATTTCAAGTGGTGGGTTCAATTACTCTGAACCAGTTGTCTTATTAACGCAATTCATATTAAAATTTCAGACAGCCTGGGGCACATGGGTGGCTCAGTCAGGTTAAGCGTGGGACTCTTGATTTCGGCTCAGATCATGACCTCGCAGTTTGTGAGATGGAGCCTCACTTCCAGCTTTGTGCAGACAGTGAGGAGTCTGCTTGAGAGTCTCTCTCTCTCTCTCTCTCTCTCTCTCTCTGCCCCTCCCCCACTTGGGCTGTTTCTCTGCCTCCCTCTCTCTCTGTCAAAATAAATAAATAAACATTTAAAAACATTCAGCCTCGTTGGCAGAAGTCACTTAGAAGGGTGGGTGTATTAATATACATGCACTCCATTCCAGCTTCTTAGAGAGCAAGGTTTCCGCACAGTAAGATTCAGAGGTGGTCTAGTCTAGTGCAGGCCTCCCAGCCCTGTCTGTGCAGTGGAATCACATGGACAGCATACAAAGATACGAGTGCCAGGACCTCATCAGTTGAATCTCTCGGGGTGAGGTGTGGGCTTCCCAGAGTACAGAAAATTTCCACGTTATTCTAAGTACAGTCGAGTTTTAAAGGAACCAGAGCTGCCTAGGTTGAATCTCAGTTCTGCTTTGAATCTAGGTTGAATCAAACGTTCCAGGCCTCATTGTACTAAGGTATAAAATAAGCATCGTAGAGGTAACAGTGATGCCCTCTAAGGGTTGTTTTGAGGCTTGAACAAATTAATTTATTTAAAGCCCTTATGATAGTTATAATTTACAGTGATAAGGCATGCCTTTTGCCTCTGTATGGGTGGATGGTATATGGTGATTGAATCAAGATCTAAGATATGATAGCTATGAATCATAGAGATTATCGAATTCTATCTTGAGGTCTATTTCCACCCCTGATGCTGCATCTTATAGAAGCATAATTTCAGGCATGGTAATACGACAACTTACACTGTGTCCATAAGCACTTATAATTTATTAGCCACTAAGTAGGTAAAAGGCAAAGAGGTGTCATAGGAAACAGATTCAAGTATGAATTGTTGCTCTACCATTTACCAGACACATGACCCTAAGCAAGTTGTTTTGCCCATCTCCAGCCTGCTTCTCTACCTGTCAGTGGGGATGGTGCTAATACCTACCACTTAAGAATAATTTCAAAGAATGAATGAGATCATCAATGTGAGGAATTTGGTATCAGCACCTGGCACTGACTACAGGCTTAGTACATGTTCCTCAACCCCACCCGAATGCCATGGGGGTACAAGAATTAATGAGAGAACCATCTCAGGCTTCACAGTCTACTTGAGAAGATAGGAAATGGACACAGAGACATACATATCACTATTATGTTTAAAATATGTGTATCAGAGACAGGCAAGGAGACAAGCAATGATACAGAGCTAGCATCTATTTATAGGAAGTTCCTCATGTTCATGTGCTCAGTTCCTTGATAGGGTACATTTGGGGAACTTCTGTGCATGGTTGGTCACTGTTTTGATTTTTGGGCTTGGGGGGGTTGGTTGGTTTCGTTTTGTTAGAGTCTTAAAAGCAGACATGATTTGGCAGATGTTTAGAGTAGCAGGTGTGCCTTGCTTTTGATGTCTTTGAGAGCACAGAGTGCTTGAGGACTTGGGTGATGTCTTTCTACAGGTTGTGTTCTCTAATAGCAATGCAGTTCGTGAGCCTTTAACAATGTCACTCCAAATTACGGAACAGGCCATTCTTCAGGAAGCAGAGTGAATTAGTGTGAGTGAAAAACAGCACATTCCACATGAATCATGTTCAACCCCACTTGACGAGGGGCAAAAGTGATTGGGGAGTTAAGAAAGAAACCTGAAACGGATCCTGCAATTTATTTAAAACTTGTAAATAGTCTTAAACCAAATAGTTCCGAGATAAACCAGTGATAGTAGTTGGAAATTAATCATGATTGTCCACTGGAAATAGAAATGCTGACCCGGGATTTAGGGGACATGAGTTGAATTCCCGTTTACATCCCTAACTAGATTTTGAATTGCATTAAATATCACTTGACACTTAAGTGATACTATAATTTACAAGGAATATCTCCACCACCATCTCATTTGATCCTTACATCACTCTGTGTACTATTACTCTCGCATTTTACAGACACATAAGTCAAAGTTCAGAGTTTATAAGTAATTGAGGCTTTGATCCCAGCTAGTCTAGTACCATCTACGGACCCCCGGTGTGTCTTGTCTCTGATGACTGTACTCTTCCCACAAAATATTAGCCATAATCAGTAGTAGGCAAGTACCTTTACCTGCCTGTGCCTCAGTTTCTTCGTCTGTTGGCCTTGCTTACCTCACAGTGATAATATGATAAAAATCCGAGTTACTAATGGAAAGGAGCTTTGAAGGCATGAAGTCCAGTGTATGCATATCATGATATTTCAGGAAGTGTGGTCGTGGATCTGGACAAGGCATGTGTATAAGTAAGCCTACCACCCCCATTGAAGTCTACAAACCAGGCACTCTGTACGTTTTAATTATTTTTTGGTTAGCACTCTACATTTATAAAAGCCTCCTGGAATATTTTACTTTCACCTGCCAATTTTTTTTACTCCTACTTGGGCTGAGTCCAGACTTGAAAAATTGCATCTGCAAATGGATTTTTTTTCCAACTTGCATAAAGTTCAGAGCATAAAGTACTCTTTCAGAGAGAATAAAAACAAAGTTTACAGTGGAAATCATGTCATAGACAGGCCACGGGGCTCTTTGCTCCCCACCAGAACTGGGTGAGTGCAGGATGGAGACTGGTCTCAGAGACTAGCCTTTTTGGGTAGACCCACCTCACTGTACACAGCTACTCCTACTAAGGGTATTGGGAACATGCTGGGCTTGCAGTGATCTCACAACACTGTTTGAAGCCTAGTTACAATTGACTACATAGTTTGAGAGGATAACTTCTCCAATCATCTGAAGGAAACATGGCTCCTTATCAAAATTGGTCTAACCAGCCGGACCAAAAAGCCTGAAATTCAGAGCTGTTAACAAGATGGAGCCAATGGACCCCATCCCGATGGTGTTCAGCTCTAGGGAGACTTTATTTAAACACAGCCACGAACTCTTAGCTACCTCCTTTCTGTAATACGTGTTTGCGAATTTGAAACAAGTGACACCCAAGCTACTCCCTGAATTCTCATCCTCACTGTCCCATCATCACTTTCACCCTCTTTATGATTCAGAATACAGGTCAGATTCTTCCTCCTCCAGGAAGCTCTCTCTGATTCCTCAGACTGTGTTCAGGGTTCCCAACACGCTCTGTGTTTGCTTGCGTCTCAGAATTTTCTCCTCATTTTTTGCTTGTACTCCCCTGCTGTGAACTCTTCAAACTTTGTGGGACATTCTTCTCAACAAGACTTGGTTAAAGAATGACATGCAGACAAACCATTCAGTGTCTTGAAGGTGGAAGAAAACTGCTAGATATGAAGTGCTTTCAGTATGCCAGTCACTTCTTGGTACTTCGAGTGACTTATCATGTCATTCCAAATATGCCATGACTGATACATTACCAATATCATCATTTTATAAATAACAAAGAAGCTGGTGCGCTGAGAGGCAATGCAATTTAGCGGGATTGTGCCAAGATCACACCAAGAAGAAGGTATTCAGAATGAAATCTGAATCCCAAACCAGTTCTATATCATCATGTGGTTTCCCTTTCCCTTACTTCCTATGCAGAGCACGGATTTTGTGTTTCCAGATTTATTTTTTGGTTCACATCAAGCCAAGTGCCAAATGTGCTTTTAAATGTCCTCGAACAGGTTGCTGTGGATGCTACGGTATGTCACCCAGGACCGAGGCCCTCACTTTCCCAGGTGCAGAGGATGTTAGGCTGCTGATAGGAATTGCTGTCTTTGAAGGCAGCTACTTGGTCCCTTTGATGAATATTTTCATACCCTCTCTCTTGAGTCCTCCTGATCCATACCTGGTCGATGCAAAGGTACAAAGGCAGAGACTCCTCGCTTTAATTCAGGAAAGATCTGCAGGCCCATCCCAGTTCCAGGGCTCTGTGGGATTGGCTGAGGTTTCCACTGAATGCAAATTGCAGGTCAGTTTCTTCCTCTGTTAGCCCACTTCCCAAAATCTCCTACAATTGTTGTTCCTGAGGACACTACCCAGTTCCTGCATGCAAATCTCCATCTCAGAGTGTTTCTCAGGAAACTCAAGCACAGATAGGACAATAAGAAATCCCTAACTACAAGGGTCTAATCTTGGAAGAATTTGCAAGCAACCTTTTCCCAGTGGTTTAAGAATAAGAGGTATGGTTAAGAGGGGATGCCAGTGTCTCTGAGCGTACTCTTTGGCCCAGGAAGTGCCACAGATCATGAAATTGCTTTCCATCCACTGTTTCAGCCCCTAAGCCTCATCACTCCATGGGATCACTCTGTGATTTGGGCCAGGCCGTGTAACTTTCCCGAGCCTCTCTTTTTCAGGGATCTCAGCCATCACAGTATGCAGCTAGCTTTTCAAGTGTGCCCTATGGTGAGAGAGGAGTCATGAGGATCAGCAACTCTACAAAATCAAACCAGTCCGTTCACTGAGATTGCATACCTAGTAACAATCTCTGCTTTAAGAAAAATGAAGACAACTTTCTCCATGGAGAAAGCCACTGCTATGCCTGCCAGGCAAGGTTTCAAGTAGATACATTTTTAACCTGGACTATGCTCAGATAAAAGCAGTAAATGATAGGACTGGGAACCCCAAATCATGCCATATTGCCATTTAGGCATCATATAACCCTTATTAGTTCTGACTGACACTCATCATTTCAAATATCTTACCTCATTGTCATGGCTTTAGGGAGGCTATATTGGAAACATATGAACAGTGGATGCCTAGAAATGGCAAGAGAGTTTCACCCTAGAGAAGAGAAGGCTCAGGGCAAAGATAGGATGATTGTGGCTCCCTTTATGGAGTTCTTGCTCTCTGCCAGGCAAATACTTATATCATTAGATCGTTAACCATAAGATACAACTATTGTTTTCAATTCCGCAACCTTTTTCTTCAAATGCCACCAAACTCCTTTGCTGTTTACTCTTCAGAAATCATATTGCCGAGCAAATCCCAAGCTTTATCTCTCAAGAGCTCTGCAGAATAGGCACTGCCTCCTTCTTTCCAGTTTATGGATGATAAAAATAAGGCTTACAATGTTTAAATATCTTCCTCTAGGCCACACAACTGGCAAATGACTGAGCCAAGTTTCAAATCTGGGTCTGTCTGAATCCAAAACCCTTGCTTTTAATCACTACATGCGCACATGCTGCTTACATAACATAACTTTCTTGATCTCTGATGGGATGGCATTTGGAAGAGAGAGGGACTTATTTGTATGTCCCTATTGAGTAGTCCTAGGACAATGAGAAGAAGTTACAATGCAAATAGATAGAGACTTAAAATAAGTGTGTCAGGCATGGCCCAATTCAAACTGATCCAAGTCCAAAGTCCAGGGACAATCAGACCTAGCTGGTAACAGATGCTCACACAATGTGAGCAGAAGTATGTTTTACTTCTGTTGGCTTGTTTCTCAGGGTTAGACAGTGATGACCACAAGAACATCTAGTCTTACACCCTATCAGTTTAGCAACCCCACCAGAAAGAAAATCTGCCCTTCCTTAATTGCTCTAGAAAAAATTCCTTGAATGGCTCTGAATCAGCTGGCTTTCATTATGTGGCCACCTCGAAACCAATCACTATGAGTATGAGATGTTTTACAGTTACCAGCCAGGGCTGGGTAATGTGTTGTCTCTGGAGCTGGGTGGTGAGCTGGGGGAAGGTAGCATCAGCTCCTTCCAAATTAAGTGGACTGAGACAAGGAAAGGAGACATCTTCTACAGGAGAGGTTACCAAAGGGGGATGGGTGGGACATCCTAGGAAGGCAAAAGCAGCAGACAACTTTTGCAATGAGGAGTAGACTTTTACACCTTGAGGCATACTTTGTTGGAGCCCTACTCGTATATCCTCAACTCCTAAGACGTCTGTGCACACCAACTCAACCAACTGCCAGTGCCATGATCCTTTGCTACAAGGCTGAATATTGTTTTGCAATTCCAGCCTGTCCTTTGCCTGGAACGAACTCCTCTCAATAGCAGATACAAGTAATAATTGTTCAATCTGGTGGTTAAATACCCCAGCTACCTCCTCCCTCAGATTAGGTAAGTCTGAGATTCCTGGGGTTTCTGAGCAAAACTAAACCCCAATAATATAAAGCTATTATTTAATTAAAAACATACTCTCTCCTCATTTCCCTGCCAATCCCAAATATCAATTCCTCATGCCTCTACTGTATATACTGGGACAACCTCCCAAATGAACTAATTGCACTTGAATTCTTGTCTCATAAGTCAAAACTAAAGAAATAGGCTGTTTTATGAAATAGCAAAATTCTCAGGAGCAGAAGTCTTTAGTCATGAATGTAAGAAAGCATTTGGGAAGATCGAGGAATAAAATGGATGACTGGACTGAAGGGCCAACATTTAGACCTGATTGTCCCTTGCAATGCTAAGTTGAATCATAACTTACCTGATTTGTGACACCTTCACCCTTACAGAAAAAGAGACGTTACATTCATGCTTTGGATTCTGGAATTTATGAATGAGGTAATATATAAAGTTCTCTGGTGAGGATTTTTTTCTAGAGGTTGTTGGAAAGTATGATGTTTAGCCTCTTCTTTTGTTGTACCATTCTCATAAAATGACGTTCTTTGTTCATTCTGTTCTTCCTTCACTTAGGAAGGGCTCAAGTTTACAAGAATATGTTATGTCTTTGGCCCTGAATAGTTCTAAATTTTGATACCCACCATCATCCAGGCAGAGAAAGAGCCTTCATGGGGGAATCCATAAAACACAGAACATGCACATTTGTCATAAAGAAGGAGGAAAGTGTCATCATCTATAGCTCTTTGTGTCTGTTTGGGCGTGTGCCCGTTACACACTAGTGTAAAAGAAGTGATTTCTCTCAAAGTAAATATATCCCCCAAAAAGATGAAGAAAATAACTATTTCACTTTTTTGTTGTGTGAAAGAATGCATGTCATGGAATTTATTCACAAGCAATGTCTTTGTTTCCCCATTGCTTTTTTTCTCCAGCTTACTTATGAAAATAATAACAATAGACAAAATTTGTTGAGTATTAATAATGTGCTGGGCACTATGAAGACTACTCAATATAAATTATTACACTGGGTCCTCCCAATTAGTATATAAGTACATATAGTGTCAACAATTTATGTTCACACAACAGGAGATAATGTCTCCCTGACTCCAGTGGCATATTAGTCATTACTGTGTAATAAGCCATTTCAAAAGGCAATGCTTAAAACAATAAGCATTCATATTGCTCACAAGTCTACAGGTCAGCTGGGCCATTTTTCTGGGCTCAGCTGGGCTCACCCATGCATCTGTGGTCAGCCATGGGTTGGGTGGACAGCTCTGCTGGTCTTGTTTGGACTCACTCACATGTCCAAGGTCAGTTGGTTACTTTGGGATTTTCACAGCAGAGACAACTGGGCCGTCCTCCAGCCGGTCTCATCCTCCCAGAGGCAGAACAGGTTTGTTCCTGGTTCTTAATATTCCTCCATTATGGGGTACCCAGAGGCAGCCCCATATTCTGAATGCTGACTCACAAGTGGGAAGTCTAGTGGGCCTATCAGCTCCCCCAACCTGTGTACTCTGCTTTTATTAATACAACCCAAGATTGGCTTTGGTTTGTGTTTTTCTCCCCTACCTCCTCTTCCTTTTAAAATTATACCTTCTTGGGGTGCCTGTGTGATTTAGTCGGTTAAGCGTCCAACTTCAGCTCAGGTCATGATCTCGTGGTTCATGGGCTCACGCCCTGCGTTGGGCTCTGTATTGACAGCTTGGAGCCTGGAGCCTGCTTGAGATTCTGTGTCTCCCTCTCTCTCTGCCCCTCCCCTGCTCACACTCTGTCTCCCTCTCTCTCCTTCTCTCAAAAACAAATTTTTAAAAAAATTAAAATAAAATAAAATTATACCTTCTTTTTCTTTTTTATATTAAAATATTGATTATGTCTACAAAATTTTTGTAATATTATTGCATTAAATTGAATTTAGTTTCTCGCTCACAGTACAGGATCTGAAAGGGCTTCTCATCCCTATATTCTTACAACTTGTTTAGAAACCAAACAACAGGCATCTGCCTTTCTCACTTTGTCATTTTCTCTGTGAGTTCAGGCCCATCTTTCCAGTCCTTTGCAAGGCTGTGGACATTGATGATGTTATCGACTCTGTCCATTCATCATTGAGTGGTCCTCTACAGAGGTACTCTTCAATGCATGGTTTTGTACCAGGTGCTTGGGACACAAAAATGGATAAAACCTAGCACTGGTCCTTGAAGAGCTTATAGGCTCCTGGGGGAGGCTGTGGTTTCAGTCCCTTTCAGGTAACCTCAGGCTCTTTTAGATGCATGTGTGTCTTTTGGAGTTTCTTCAATATTCTCTTCCTATGTCCCAAAAGGACACTGGTGTAAAGAGAGAAGGCTGTGTAGCCTTGTGATACCAGGGAAGGGTTGTCTGGTTCCCACCCTGTCTCCTGCACTGCCTTGGCAGCACAGATGCTCTCATTCAGCCCCTGGCCATCATGTTGGCATCTTCTGCCAAAGGCAGATGCTGCTATGGCCTTCAGTCTTGAGGTCCCCATTCTGCAAGGCCCTCCTATCAACTCCAGGCCTCTTCCAAGCTCAGGATCTCCCTGTCCTCTGGGGGCTGGTGGCACTAATGCACTGTGGCTCTCTCTACATGGAGCGCATGTAGTGTGTGAGAGGCGGCTTCTGCCCCTCTTCTTCCCCACCACCCCTGAACTGCAGCATTTGGTAGCTTCATGCTGATTATGGGGCTTCTCTGAAGGGCTTGTAGACTCCCAAGGCTTTGCATGAGGATGCAGGTAACCAGGTTCTGATGGCAGAGTCTCCTAAATGATATTAGGTGTCAGTATCCTCCAACATGACATTTACACCAGAGCTAAGGTGGAACTCAAGAGAGTCATGCTTTGCCCCTTTTGTTTCCCTTTTTTCTCTGCCTATGCCCATCCACCCCCAGAAGGACCATCTCCTTCCTGCTTGTGAAGCCTTCTTTGCATCAGAGCAGTGTTCTCATGATGCTCTTTAATTGGCTTCAAGAGCAGCCTTCAACTTCTGCCTCCATGGATGTCATAAGATCATTTTTATTTGGCTTTCCATCTGTGAACACAGTCAGCTCTCCACGTATCAAAAGCATTTGCTTTCATACCATTGTCTCGCTATATTCTTTAAAACAGTGTTCCAGAACTCAGAGCGATAAAGTCCTGGTGTTCAAACTGGTTCTGCTCTCACATGAAGAAAAAAAAAATGTCATTAACTATAGAGCAGCAAAGGGAAAAGGAACAAGGATCTGAGGAGCTAGAGGTGAAGGTATGTGGGGGGTCATCATATTATTCTCTACACATTATACATGTGTGAAATTGTCATAAGAAAACTTTTTTATTCAAGTATAATTAACATACAATGTTATATTAGTTTCAGGTGTACAGTATGATGATTCGGCAATTCTATACATTATTCAGTGTTCATCACAATATGTGTACTGCTAATCCCCTTCACCAATTTCCCCCATCCCCCCACACACCTCCCCTCTGGCTACCGCCAGTTTGTTCATGATATTTTTAAGAGTCTGGGTTTGTTTGTTTTTTTTGTCTTTTTTTCTTTGTTTCCTTGTTTTGTTTCTTAAATTCCACATATGACTGAAATCAAATAATATTTGTCCATAATTAGAAAACAAAACTTTTAAAAGCTTAATTACCATTAAACTTATGAAGAGGTTTGGTGTGCCAAGACACCTAGGAATAAACAAAGAATCCGGAAAGCAGAGTAGTGACAATGACATGACTTCCGTGAAGGTTTCCAAAAGGCTTGATGAGATTTCTTCATTTGAGTTTTCCTCTCTCATCTAAATTCTAATAAAAGAAGGATGGTTTATCAAGCACAATCCAGTCAGAGAGAAAGAGGGAGAGAATTGGCTAGGGGAGGGGAGAAGACAAGAGAAAGAACACCAAAACTGGACTGGTGACCAGTGTCTGGAAAACAAAACTAAGTCTTAAAACGACTGAATGTTCTGAGAGGAAAATAAATGATACAAACTCCTCCTATCCTCAGAGCAGAGTACAGTGTACTTGAGACACAGAAGAATATGGAGACAGCACTATGAACTACTTAATTCCCCAGATGTTCACTGTTCCATTGGAAAGGAGGAGCTGTTAAGTGGCTAACCCAGAGCCAATGAGAGAGTAGCAGAGATAGTAATAAAGCATCTTATATTTTGAATAAGATATTCTGTCTCTTCCCATATATATTCCAGTCTAATACATGGGAAAATAACATATAGATTCATTGATTCATTCACTCAAGAAATAGTATGTGCCATACAGTAAGAAAAAAAAAAAAGAAAAAGAAAAAAAAAAGAAAAAAAAAGCCACGGGGAATACAGTGGAGGCCAAAAAGGCAAAAATTCTGCCCTTACAGAGTTTACTTGCAAATGGGAGAATATGCCATCAAATAAAATAAGCAGATCCAAATATAGTGTGTTAGGTGGTGAAACTTGCTAAGGAAATAAATAAAACAGTAAAAACAGGCAAGGATCCTTCTTGGAAGGAGTGTGCTATTTAAAATAAGGTTAAGGAAGGTATCTCTGAGTCAATGACATTTTAAGTGACCTGAAGGAAGTGAGGGACATCTGGGAGAGGCACATTCTGAGCAGAGGAATAGCAAGTACAAAGATCTTGAGGCAGGAGCTTGCCTGATTTGTCTCAGAGATAGCCATGGTGGCCAAAATGACTGAGAATCAATGGGGAAGAGAGTGAAGAGATAAAGTCAGAGAAATAGTAGGAGCCACATCTTATAGAGACTTGTAGGCCATTGTAAGGATTAGACTTTAATCAAGAAGAAAAAGCCACTGGGTGGTTTAAGCTAGATGTAACATGGGATTTATATATTTTTTATATTTTTTATTTTATTTGAGAGAGAGAGAGAGAGAGAGAGAGTGCAAGCAGGGGAAAGGAGCAGAGAGAAAGAGAGAGAGAGAGAGAGAGAGAGAGAGAGAATTTTAAGCAGGCTCCATGCTCAGCCCAGAACCCAATGCAGGGCTTGATCCCATGACCCTGGGATCATGACCTGGGATCAAGATCTGAGCTGAAATCAAGAGTTGGACACTCAACTGACTGAGTCACCCAGGTGCCCCATTGTGGGATTTATATTTTAAAAGAATCATTTGACTGATATATATAGGAAATCACTATAAGTGAGCCAAAGGCAGAAGCAAGGAAATCAGATATCAGAATATTGAAATAATCCAAATAAGAGATGATGGTGGCTTGGACAAGAGTGGTAGTGCTAGAGATGGTGAAAAGTAGGTGGGTTCCGGACATATTTTGAAGACAGAATCAACAGGATTTGCTAATGGATTAGATGTGGGGTGTGAGCAAAAGAGAAGTGTTAGGAGCTTTTGTTCGGAAGGAGGGATCAAGTTACCATTTACTGAGGTGGAGAAGGATGCAGAAGAGTAGATTTGGGATGCAAGAAGTTGGGAGTTTGTTTTGGTAAAAACTTGTAGATGTTCATATGGAGATCTCAAGCTGGTAGTTGAATATAATTTTGTGGCAGTTGCAGAGGGGACCCAGACTTGGTAATAATTTGGGACTTATCAATGTGTACATGGTTTAAGGCCATAGGACTGCATGGCAATGAGTATTTCTGGAGAAAGGTGATATTCAAGAACTGAATCCTGGAGCACGCTGAGGTTTTGTGGTCAGGGAGTGAGAAGCAAAGAGCAGAGGACATGGAGGTGGAACCAGTAAACAATATGAGAGACGTATCCTGGAAGAAATGAGAAAACCTTCTCAACGCAGAGGGAGTGATCAGTCGGTCAAATGCTATTAATAGCTTAAATAATTAGGAGTGATATTTGCCCCACCAGATCCCTGGTGACACTAACAAGAGACCTTTTTGTGAAGTGGTGAGAATATGAGTGGAGTTGTTCGAGAGAGAACAGGAGACAGATGTAAGGATCATGAGAACAAGCATCTCTTTGGAAGAGTTTTTGCTAAAAAGGGAAGCAGGGGTGGCGCCTGGGTGGCTTAGTCGATTGGGTGCCAACTTCGGCTCAGGTCATGATCTCACAGCTCGTGAGTTCGAGCCCTGCATCGGGCTCTGTGCCCAGAGTCTGGATCCTGCTTCAAATTCTGTGTCTCTGTGCCCCTCCCCCACTCACACTCTGTCTCTCAAAAATAAATAAACATTAAAAAAATAAAAAATAAATAAAAATGAAAAGGGAAGCAGGGAAATGTGATGATAGCTGGAAGGAAATGTGGCATCCAGAGAAGGAGTTTTGAAGACAGGAGGAATTATACACCAGCTTCATTTGCTAATAAAAACATTTCTGGAGGAGAGATAAAGGATGCTCGCTGGGGCAAGAGCCTTGACTAGAGCAAGAGAGGATGGGTTCTGGTGCAAAAGTGTAGCAACTGGTCCTGGACATAAACACAGACATTTGTTCACCCTAACTGGGAAAAAGTATATAGTGCAGATACATACAAGGTAGAAGTGATGGGCGGGGACGGGAGAGAATTGTCTTCTGTTTTCTTCTACATTCCCAGTTATATAGGTAATAAGATCAAGAGATTGTCGGTCACCGTGCAGTCAAAGCTTTATGGAGTCGAGGACCTGGAATAGCAAATTGGAAAGACAGAGCATGGCAGGGGCAGAGCGGGATGCTTGAAACTGAGATAACAGAGGGGACGATTATTTAATGCCAAGATCTGGGGAGGATGGACGGATGGTAAAAGATTAAGAGACCAGATTACTGAAAGGATTATCCTCACTAATACTGGAATCACCAGTGTATGCTATGAATAAAAACTGAGATGACAAGAATGAGTTAGTTACAAATGGTAAAGAATAAGGGGGGTGGGGTGGGCATGGTTCACAGGTCCAAAGGTTCCTATAACAAGGAGGGGTAATGGATGGTAGAGATAGATGACATAAACTTGAAGGTGGCTTTTCAGAGAGGAAGGAAGGAGAAGAGTCTGGATGCTGTAATGAGGTAACAGGACGATATCCATGCTGCCTTCAGGTTAAGGGTACAGGGAGGCAAAACAATTACAAATTAAAATGGCTTTATCAGGAGACAGGATTTCCAGGAGTCTGTGTGTTTCTGTTAGAGCAAAAAGGTATAACAGAATTTATGAAGAAGAGGTTAAAGATGTAAGGGGTATCACTGATGACTGACCTAGAATTGCAGGAAGCACAGTGGGAGGGTCTGAGAACTGGGGAGAGGTTAAGAGGCAGCCAGATTAGATTGTAAAAAGAGCTGTGTTGGGGGAACAGTTGGGGGAGAAAGGATGACCTGAGTGTCTTAAGCTTCTTCATGTCGTGTCTGATGGAGCTGAAGATCAAGGCATGATGGCCTCCAAGACATTGCTGGTAAGGCTGTGGATGTAGGGGGAGGCAGGGTGCAGGGCCTTCGCTGGAACACCAGAATTCTAGGGCAGTCCTTTCTTGCTCTTGCTCATGGTGGTATGGAAAGCTAGGGAGAAACGGTGTTATTAGTTGAGAACAATGAAGTCTGAGCCCCCTTTCCCTTCTTGCTGATGGTTTTGCTTTGTTCATTCATCAATTCATTAAACAAGTATCAATGTGGAGGCTACTGAACCCGAATAATAGATGGCAGAATACAACAGTGAGACAAGTTGGTTTCCTCTTTCATGGAACCTTCTGAGTATTGGGGGAAACTCCATTCACTCAATCAACAAATATTTGTAGGATGACATGATCAGAGTTGGGTTTTTCTCTCTAAGATTCATCTGCGGCACTGTGAAAAATGGATTCATTTAAGACAAGGGGGAGAGAGATACTAGGCAAGGTATCAGTGTTATAGTCCAAATGAGAAGCAAGAGAGCTTGGAGGGAAGTTATAGGGGCAGAGAGCAGTACATGGATCTTAATTATATTTGCGAGATATATAAACCACAGGACTACATGATGGTGGATGCGGTGCGTGAGGGAAATGGTAGCATCAAAGGCAATTGCTACGTACTTGACTTAAGCAACCAGGTGAACAGTGATGTCATACACTGAGATTGGAAACAATGGGAATGACCAGTTTTAGGGGATGAGAATAATGAGTTAATCTGAGATATTCAAATGGAGTTAAGTACTTACCACAAAATATTAGGACCTAATGTTTGTTACATATTCTACTATGTCAGGCTCATCACCTATGTGCTTACTAACTAACCATTTGAGTTATTAACCATTGAGTCCCAGAACATTATAATAAGGCTGGTACTAATTCCTCCCCGTTTTGCAAAGGAAAAAGCTGAGGCACCAGGTGATTAAATAACTTGCCCTCCCCACGGTCACACTGGCTGTCAATCATCCTAAAGCCCATACCTTACCCACCATTCTACGCCGTATCTCCAGGGGGTGCTCAAACATCTATCTGAATCGGAATATCTGACACCTCACAGAAAGGTCCTTTCTGGAAATAAAAGCGTGGGCCATAGTCAGAGACAATATGACCTAAGGAAAAAAATCTACACTTGGAAGAGAAGAATTATCAAGCGTGTGAGAAATGGGGGAAACGTGGAGTCCTCCCAGAATGTTAAATTGTTGAGAAATGCTTGCTTTTAGAGGAGATCCTTTTGTTTCATTTTGCTTTTTAATGTTTATTTGTTTTTAGAGAGGGAGAGACGGAGACAGAGACAGAGCACAAACAGGGGAGGGGCAGAGAGAGAGGGAGACACAGAATCTCAAGCAGGCTCCAGAGTCCAAGCTGTCAGCACAGAGCCTGACTTGGGGCTTGAACATGAACTGCGAGATCATGACCTGAGCCAAAGTCAGACGCTTTACCAACTGAGCCACTCAGGCGCCCCTAAAACAGATCCTTTCCTTGGGCTGCCATCACAAAGTACCACAAACTGAGTGGCTTAAAACAACAGAAATGTATTTTCTCACTGTTCAGGAGGCCAGAAGTCTGCAGTCAAGGTGTCAGCTCCGCTGGTTCCTCTGTTCCACGCCTTCCCCCCAGCTTCTGGTGGTGGCCAGCAGTCCTCCGTGTTCCTTGGCTTGTAGATGTATCACTCCAGCCTCTGCCTCCGTCTTAATATGACATTTCCCCCAATGTCTTTGTGTCTCTCTGTCTCCACATCTCCCTCACCTTGTAAGGACACCAGTAATTGGCTTTAGGGCCCACCCTATTCCAGTAAGACCTCAGCTTAATTACATCTGCAAAGAACCTGTTTCCAAATAAGGCCACATTCGAAGGGTAGACATGAATTCTGGGGGGACACTATTCAACCCACTGCAGAAAGGAAAGATGACATTCTAACAAAACTATTCTTTAACTCCACCTTGATTATACGCTTTTTAGATCTAGCTTTGGGGATCTAGCTTTTTTAGATCTAGCTTTTTCTAGATCTAGCTTTTTTGATCACTGTGATTACTTAATTTGAGCTCATCAGCAAAGTCCCAATTTCTTCCTTATTGGGAATATTTCTCATCACAAAGCCAGCTGTTTGGTCATGGCAGATAATCACATTTCTCTTCTAAGTCAGTGGTTATCAAACTTAATAAAATAGATACTGGTTCTAACTGCCAGCGTTTCTGACTCCGTAGTTCAAAGGCATGGCCCCAAACCTGCATTCTTAACAAGTTTGCTAGGTAATGCTGATGTTGACACTACTAGTTCTGGGCCACACTTTGAGAATCACTGCTCTAGGTTCCAAGAGATCTGCTTTCTCCAACTCTATTCCTAGGGAAAAGTATATACAGTCACATCAGTTATTTATTTCTCTGTTTCCTGCGTGCAGTTAAGGTACACAAAAGAACCTAGCTGACACAGGAGTGACAGTCGCTTATATATGGGTTGTTACCATAATAATGGCAGTGGTTCTTCATATCCTACTGTTAGTTGACAAGTGCCTTCCCATCCTCCATGTAATGCAACTTTTGCACCAGCATTAAATCAGATGTTGCCTCGCTTTACTGAGGATAGCTTACATTCGGAGGTGTCCTGTACCTGAAAGGACATCATGACCAGGGGGCAGTAGAACCTGTGTTTCAAATTCCAACCTTTTCATTCCAGAGTCAGCGCAGTCTCAGCTGCCCAGCAGCTGTTGGAGCTGTAGAACCTGAATTTTGATGCAGTTCTGGGTAGTGCGTGTGGAAAATCACCACAAATCGAGGCAACCAACAGGTTTGTTTTGCATTGCATTTTTGCCACTGGCTACAGCATCAAGGTGGTGGTTTCCCCTTCTTCTTTTCCTCTTATTCTAATCAAGGGCTTATCAGTCTAGTTCATCAGAGTGCTTTGTTCTTTGTTCTCTCTGTTTGTCCAAACAGCAAGTTTTGTACCTGCTAAGGCACATTTCCTAACACTACTTCTCTGAAGTTCATTGGTCCTTGCCCGCTCCTTCTGAGGGACCAGGGCAGGTAAACATGATGTGAGCTGTGTTCTGTCCGTGTCGCTTCAACCTTTCGTCTCTCTAATGGTCCCTCTGCTCAGCATCGCATACCTGGCAAGTGGCAAAGCTGGGGCTTAAACCTGTGCAGTCTGTCTCCAGAAGCTGTGCTCTGACCATTTCACCCACTGCCTTGCTCCCAGCCCTCAACAACTTTTCATTTTCTATCAGATGCTTGCTACATTCCTGACCCTGCCACCAAAGGTGGTCAATCAACTCCTCCCACACATTTGTACCATCTGTGTGTGTGCAGGCAAGGGCAGCTATTCCAGGCAAAGACGTTTCTAATCACCTCCCACACCTATCGGGCTGACCGATGGCTCATGCCCTCACACAGGTGACATGCATCAGATTGGTTCAAAACGCAAGCTTTGGAGCCAGACGACTCCAGATGTGACTTCTCACGTCTTCATTTACCTTGCAACCTTGAATAAGTCACTAACTCCTCTGAGCCATCGTTTCTTTAACTGTAAAAAGGATACAGTAATATCAACTTGCAGGGTTGCTGTGAGAATTAAATGGAAAATTTATGCATCTGGTAGTGTCTCAGTCATTGCCTATAGCTCTTTCATGTGTATCATTCTACTGCCTCCTCTTAGAGCACTCAACTTACTCCTTTCTGCCCAAATGTTCTTAAATTCTCACCTCACTTTCTCCTCGCATGAAAACACTCTGTTGAGTCATGCCATAGGCTCTATTATATTTTTAGTTCTCTTGGAGTCTGGGTGCACTGCACAGCAAGTATGCCACTCCTAATGGCAATCCCCTGCTTCGTGCCTCTCTCACACAGTATATAGCTCTACAAAGACTCTACTTCATCATTCAACCAAAATCATAGCCACCAGTTTGGGCCCTTAAAATTTTCCAGACAGGGGAGCCTGGGTGGCTTAGTTGATTAAGCATCTGACTTCGGCTCAGGTCATGATCTCACAGTTCATGAGTTCGAGCCCTGCCTCGGGCTCTGTGCTGACAGCTCAGAGCCTGGAGCCTGCTACGGATTCTGTGTCTCCTTCTGTCTCTGCCCCTCCCCACCCCGGGCTTGCATGCATGTGCACTCTCTCTCTCAAAAATAAATAAACATTAAAAAATTTTTTCCAGACACTGCAATAAATACCACTACCCTGTGCCGGAGGCATCACCATTACTATAATTCCCATTTACAGGAGAGAAAACTGAGGCTCAGTAAGTTTACATAGAATCATAGTATCTCAGAGTTGGAAGGAACCCTGAATCCACATCTGTTCCATTTCACCAGACTGATATTTTGATACTTGGGGCACTCACAATCTCTCATATATATATATGTCAGATTACATCACACATATATGATATGATATGATATAAATATCACATATTATATGATAAATATGAGATATATATATCGGATTATTATATGTATTAGACTACTTACCTCTCTAATGAGACTGCAACTTTCTTAGTAACTTTTGGTTCTCATCAGTACCCAAACCCTTGATCCTAGCGTAAAAAGTTTAAATTCCCTGGCCCCTTTCTTCTCTCCCTGCCAGCAAAACCTAACAAACCCTGCCTCGTAGCTGCTAAAAAAAAATAAAATTCAACCGAGTAAATTTGAAGATCTAATTGGCTTACGTGATTCATGAATCAGTCAACATCCCACCTAACAAGTAAAAAGATGCTCTGAGGAGTTGTACAAAATGGAAGGTTTTTATGGGAAAGAGGGTGGTGCAAGGCATAATTAGCAAAAGAAAAGAAAAGACTGTTTCACGCAAGGTCATCTGCCGATAAGGAGAAGGGCAGGGAGTCTTATCATGCAGATGACCTCATCTTCCTTTGGGATTTGGAGAAGGCCCATGTGACATGGGCCTGATTACTTGATTGGTACCAATCAGAGAATTCCTGACTGATCCATTAAGACTGCCTTTCTGGGGGAAGTTGAAACGGCAATTAGGTTAGGCATGAAGCCCTGGTTTGGTGACTTGGCCTAGCATAAGTGGCTCCATATTGGGCCTGTGGTTTTCTTTTTAACATGGCAGATGGTTTCTCTCTAGGTAATTTTGTTCACATGTCTTTCCCTCTCCTTCCTCCCTGCTTCTTAACTGGGCAACGTTTTACAACTCTACAACTAAGTTCAAAAGGTCCACCTCCTCCAGAAGTCTTCCCTCTTTATCCACTGAAGCTGGGTGAGGGGCTTACAGGTTGAGTTGTCACACAATAGCGTAATAATCCATTTACATACATCTACATCTTTGCACCTGATTGGGAACCCCTTAAGGATATGATTTGGGCTCCTCTCACTGTTGTATCTACAAGGATCTACACAATCCCTGGCAGGCACCACGTTTTCAGTAAGTAGTTACTGAATGAGTGAACGTCTTTATGAATAAGCACAAGGATGCCTCTAACACAACAGTGGGCACACAGGCTACCCTGACACTGCTTGTCAACTTGGTCTTAATTATATAAGTACCATGCTTCTGGCGCTCTTGGTGAACCTCTTGATGGTAAGGACTTGGCTCAAACCGAGCTGTGTGAAGGTGTTTTGAGGCAGTTTATGGAAGGCTCTGGTTCCCAATGGTGTCTAACTAAAAGCCACATTCAATGCTTTCTTGCTTCCATTCATAAACTTGAGCTCTCTTATGGCCAGAGAGACAATTGTCTCCAGGGTTGAGATGAACAGGATGTGGGCAAACCTGACTTCTACATTATCATCCAGGAATGGCAGTGAAGTTGCTACAAGTCAAGGTATTGTGCCAGGAAGTTTCCATTAATTTACATGGCTTTCCAGTAAGGTATAAACAAACACCGAGGCTTATCACTTCCAGACATCGCCATACCCTTCCAATCATCCTTCAGAATATCAAGATGCGCCTTAGCTCATTCCTCCCCGGTGTGCCCTGCCACCTCTAGTGGCATTGCTTCTGAGGCTTTCCAATAAAGTCACACCATACAACCCATCAGTCAGGATCTACCCAG
>CM053569.1:12993574-13099353 GCA_028646485.1 Cryptoprocta ferox | reverse complement strand
AAAGAAAAGGAAGGAAGGAAGAGAAAGAGGGATGGAGGGAGGGAAGGAGAGAGAAAGAGAAAGAGAGAGAAAGAAAAATAGAAGAATCAGTGATTGTTTAGTTGAAAAATAATGGCTGGGACAATAGACTAATTCAGAAGATGATAATTTGCTGATAAGTAGGTGGACAGGGAATGAAACCAGTGAAGGTGCAAGATGCCTGCCCTCCCCATGCATATAGGCTGGCAGAGCACTGGACCTGCCCAGCCATGAGCTTTGGAGACTCTCTCTCTGCTCTAGACTGGCTTCTAAAACACAGAGGTGGACTGCAGTGCTGGTGTCCATCGACCTTTTCATCACAAGGAATATCACTTTTATTGCTTTTGCTCAGGGATCCAGTGTTTCAAAAGGATTTGATCCACAAACAAATAATGGTAATTTTCCATTAGTACTTAATTCATTTCCCAATTTTTATTGAGTGGAAATATACAAATTGCTAAACAAAACTTCTGATCAACAGGAATCAGGCAGTAATTCCAGCTTGAAGCACGGGTTATTTAATATTTTAGTCAGTTTATAAAGTATTACAACAAATTAATGTGGAATATCTTCCAGGCTTTTTTAAACATTGAGAAGTGCACATGGCCTCACCTTGCTGGCTCAGTATTACCTTTGCTGGTTGTGCACCACATGGTGTGAGCAAAGACTGGGTGAATGAGGGGTTGGGGCTCATTGTGAAGAATGGAGGGGCTCAGAGGGTCAGCGTGTTGCAGTCTCCCTTGGAGTGTAAAGAAGCTATATTGAGGGGTGGGGGTTCACTGTAGAGTGTGCAGTGTGCAGATGGAGGAAAGCTTGGAGGTTCATGTAGCTGTCAAAGGGCTGAGGAGAGGAAGATTTGGTGAAGGACTTGAGGGTTTTTACTGTGGACTCTGAAGACGTTGTGGTGGGTGAGCCTCCTGGGTTACTGGGAAGTGTCAAGTATTAGAGATGGGAAAGGGTTTACTGTGGGGTGTGAAGGGGTGTGAAGTATTTGGGGAGGGAGGGTTGGAAGTTATGTAGAGGGTGACATAGTTATAAGGAGGAATGATTGGTACTTAATGTCAAATGTAAACTAGTTTTGTGGATGAGGGGATTGGGCTTAACATGGGAGTGGGGGGATGGAAGTGTGGTGTGGCGGGGAAGGAATGAGGCTTCCATGGAGTGTGACATGGTTGCAGCGGTGGGAGGGTTTACTATGGAGCAATAAGTGGTTTTGTGGTAGGCACATTGGGTTGACTCTGGACCGTCAGGGGCTTATGGGGAGGGAGGATTGGGGTTCATTGCCATGTATGAGGTGGCAGTTGGAAAGAAGACTGACTTTTCTTGGAATATCAAGGGGTGTGGGAAGGATGATTGGGGATGACTATAAAGTGTGGAGTGGCTGTGGCGGAGATTTGGTGCTTGGTGTGGATGAGAAGTGGTTGTGGGAAGGAAGGATTGAGCCTTCTCATGGAATGTGAAGTGGTCGGGGGAGAATACAATTGTGGTTTGCTGCAGAGTATGAAGTGGCCGTAAGGGGGAGGGACAAGATTCACATATTGTGGAGTGTGAATCTATTGTGGTGGGGCGGGTTTTCATATGCCATGCAGTGTGAACTGGCAGGGGTGGGGAGCTCACAGGGAGATAGGAAGTGATTGGTTAGCGGGGCTTACTACTCCAGATGGCTTACTATGCAATGATGCAATCTTCTGTATTATCTCTGGCCTGCACTTTTGCTCTCTGTCTCTCCACAATCTAGCTCCCCAACCTGACTAGATGGGTTCTCCCTTGGGAGATGACTTAGAATCAAGAGAACTTTTCCACCTCCCCTATATCCCTCATCCCTCCTCTTACTCATCGATATTATTTGAGCACCTACCATGTGCCTGGCCGAGTCCCAGGAGCAGGACAACAGTATGAAGAAGACAAGGTTCCTCCCTCCTGGAGCACTCAGTCTGAAAGCAAATAATGAGAGGCTTGAGCACAGAGAAAGCAGGTCACTGGGTTTTTGCATGAGCTCCACACTCAATGGAGAGTGTAAATTGTACCACCAAGTTTCTACCTCAAGTATCCACTTCGGTTCTTCAGGATGAAATGAAGTGTGGCATTCAAGACAGACATACTCTCCTGGATAGTGAATGTGAATCTGGCAGCAGCTTCAGGGATTTTGAACAGAGCATGTGAGGCGTCACAAATCCAGGACCCCTAACACTGGTGATCCCTGGGTCCTCTGGGACAAGGGCGTTAGCAGGCAGCATGGAATAACATGGTTAAGCACATGGACTCTGGAGTTGGCTGGACCTGGCCTCAAATCTCAGTTTTATGATTTTAGTGGGCACCTGTCATTTAGCCCATGTAAACACCCTCTCTGCATGTTGGTAGTTCTCTACAGTGTAAGTGTATCCTTTCCTTTTTTTTTTTTTTAAATGCTTACTTATTTATTTTTGAGAGAGTGCACATGAGCAGGGGAGAGACAGAGAGAGAAGGGGACAGAGGATCCCAAGCAAGCTTTGCACTGACAGCAGAGAGCCCAAGGCAGCACTTGAACTCACGGACCACAAGATCATGACCTGAGCTGAAGTCAGATGCTCAACTGACTGAGCTACCCAGGTGCCCCCTGAGTGTCTCCTTTCCAACATGGAATTCAAGTTTCTTGTTGCAGGACCAACATGCAGTATAGATTCTGGTAATCAAATGCACCCTGGAGGACATTTGGGGGGGCACTGAGATCGATTCATGGAGAAGGAGACAGGATTCAGCATGTCCATTCTGTTGGCACAGACGGATACAGATGCGGCCTGGTTCTGGAATCCTTAGCTGGGGTGGCAGCTCCTGGCTCACAGTGCCCCAGTCAAGACAGGGGCAGCCTCCCTGGGTGGCTTGGTCTCATGGTGTGGCTCTGAGACTCTCCCCTGGAGTTTTAGCCCACAGTCTGTTACTCGAGCCTCCTCATCAGTTGTGGGAGCTAGCTACATTTTTTAATGGATCTCGTTCTTAAAAAGCGAACTCTAATTATGTTGTCTGCAGTAAAGAAACAGGACCAGTATAACTACTAATTCAGTTGGAAACTTTGAGCAAATCGGCCTGCACAGACCCCTTGGCCTTCCGGGGCAAAACGGCCTAATGGTTAACAGCACAGGCTCTGGAACAAGACCACCTGGTGTTGATTCCTGGCTCTGACTCAAGTTACGTGAGCTTGGAAAAGTTACTTCACCTGCTTGTGTTTCTTTTTCCTTTTCCATGGACTGAGAATAATGTTGCCTTCCTCTTGGAGCTGTTCTGAGAATTAAACAGGCTAATTCATAGCAGGAACTTAGAAAAGCACCTGTGGTGTATGAAACACTGAATTCATTATAATTATCACCCTCTCTGAGCCCCCATTTTCTCTTCTATAAAATTGAAGCAACATATAACAATTAGTTTTTTTAATTTTATTTATTTATTTTGAGAGATAGAGCACATGTGCGGGCGAGGAGAGGGAGGAGAGAGAATCCCAAGCAGGCTCCTTGTGCTATCAAAGCCCAAGCCTGAGCCATGAAATCATGACCTGAGCCGAAACTAAGAGTTGGATGCTTAACCAACTGAGCCACCCAAGTGCCCCAACAATTAGGTTATTAATGATGCATTTGATAACTCTAGGCTTGTTTGCTGCTTCCCTTCCTTCTTTCCTTTCTTCCTTTCTCCCGCTTCCCTCCCTTCTTTCCTTCTTTCCTTCCTTCCTTCCTGAATGGAGAAAGGAAGAAATGGCTTTTGACCATAACCCAAAGACCCCTGAAGACAATTATCCACTTACTGATAATTGACCTATTATCAATTTTGAACTGCGTCCTCTCCTTTGGGCCATCCAGAATGAAAACCACACCCCCAAAAGTAATGAATGCATTTCAGGGAGAGACAGAGACTGAGAGGGAATTAAATCACTGTGTGAGTTGATTAAGTCTGCTTTAAGGAGTTGAGCAGTTAACATGCTTTTAAGCTCCCACTGGGCAAAGAACTTTCAGAAATATTTTTGTTGTTGTTTTCCCTTTTTATTTTTTGTTTTTATTGACTGGCTTTTAAATGTATTCCGTGTGCTTTTTTGTTTTTGTTTTTGTTTTTGTTTTGTGGATTTTTTGCGGTGTTCATAGTTTTTTGGGTTTTTTCTTCCATTTTATATCTTGAAGAATACCCTGTAATTAGGTAGAATCTATTTTTCTTTATTTTCAATAAATATGTTCCCCACTAAGGAAGGTAAAGCTATTAGAACATGAAGTTCCTTGGGCAATGATCATTACCACTCTCAAGTATCTAGAATTTTTTTAAGTTTATATTTTTATTTTGAGAGAGAGCAAAGGAAGAGGCAGAGAGAGGAAGAAAAGAGAATCCCAAGCAGGCTGTGCACCATCAAAGTAGAGCCTGATGTGGGGCCCAAACTCACAAACTATGAGATCATGACCTGAGCTGAAGTCGGACTCTCCACTGACTGAGCCACCAGGAACCCCAATACCTAGAATTTTTGAGAAAATAGTAAAGAGAATTTAGATCAACAATATAATCGACACTTATTCCATCTTTCTTATCCTTCTGTAAATTTTATCCTCTATGTTAGTTAAATTTGTTTTCATTGCAAGCCATGGAAAACCCAACTCAACTGGACTTGAGGACCAGGAGGAAGTTGGCATGAGAGATGGATTCATCCATTGCTGAAAGTTGCCTACTGTCTTTAGTGCTAGTTGCATTCTAAGACAAGATAGAAACTACTGGCTAGAGGCCTATGCATTCCTACGTTTATGTCCCACAGAGGTCAAGCTTTTTTCCCCATCAAAATTCCCACAAAATCTCAAGCCTGACTTTCAGTGGACTGAATCATGTATCACCCAGCGATATTTGGACCAATCACTGGAACTAGGACAATGCCATGTTTTGATAGTCAAGATCTGAGTCACATGTTCACCCAGATCATGTGAATGGAGAGTCAGGAGATGGTAATGCCCCAGTGGAAAATCAGGAAATTGTTACCATAATAGAGAAGGAATCCTGGACAGCCTGATAAAAGCAATTGTCCACTATAGTCAACTCCAGATTATGTTTGGACCATCAGTTGAAGAGAAGTATAGGTCTTTCCATTAAAACAACATACATGTTGCTCCTGTTGAAGTATGTGCTTATTAGTTCTCTAACCACACCCTGGTTGCTGGGGTTAGAATCCTGAGATTTCAAAGTCACACTCTGAATTAGTGATTTTCAACCAGGAAGGATGCATTGCACAGGGTGGGGATAAGGGAGAAGGCAACTGAATATTGTTGACAAGGGGTTAGAAGTAGTTTGATAATACATACTTAATATTATAAGTATATGCCTATCAAATAAAAATCAAAGCCTTATTGTTATAATAGAAACCACCCAGGGAAAGGAAGATAACATTATCTTAGCCAATGGCAATAGGCTAAAGAAATACTTGGCATGTATGCACTATATGGCTGGGGTATGGCTATACATTGGCTACTGTAGATATGCCACAAGTGGAGTATATGGCATGAGAGGAATATACTGGAATTTCAAAGACATGAGATTACTGTGTAGAAGAACTCTCACTTTTTATTGAGAAGTAACATTTTAGATTTGCTAAAATGTCCTTTTCAGTGACCTACTCTGACCACCAAATTTAAGTTCATACCTGTCAACTATTCTTCACAATTATTCCTTCAGTCTTTACCACAGGGTATACTTATTTTTTCACCTGTTTGTTGTGTATCTTCTTTACTAGACTAAATGTTCCATGAGTACAAAGATCATGTCTGTTTTGTTTGCACGATATCCCTGGTCCCTGAGGTTCAGGGAGGAGCATTATTTTAGTCAAGATAGGACAGTCTGCTGTGGTAACAGATAAATCTCCAAATCTTAGTGGCTTAGAAAAATAAAGGTTATTTCTAATTCATGTAAAATCCATTTCAGTTTGGACAGATCTTCTTCATCTTATAGCCATGCTATTTAGAACATATGGCTTCCAGGGTCACCAAGGCAGAGAATGAGAGGGACAGAGGACCATTTTTACTGATTAAACTCACAAGTGACACATTACTTCCACTCAAATCCATTGGCCAGACAAAGACACATGGCCCCAGTGTAATAGTAAGAGAGGCTGGGAAATACAGGTGACAGTAAATGTTTGGAGGGTGTCTACTGGCTTGACCACAATTATCTCCAACTTTTCTGGTTTCCATGAGGAGGAATTTACCCTAAGCCCTTAGTCCTCTCTCCACTCTCTGTCTTACCCTCCACTGGGAAAGGAAATGACTTTGCTACTGGATGCATTCAGGAGAAGGAACTAAGCTTGTTGGAACAGTCCCTCCCTTTCTTTCACTCTTTGGGGGTATATCTGACAGTAGAGAACATGTATTCTGCCCTGCTCCTCCAAGATGCTGAAGAAGGATACCCGTCAAGGCAAACCGAAAGGGGGAACCCTGTGATAGTCCAGCAGTGCTTGAGAACAGATGAACAAATTAGTTTCCTTATGATGTTTGGTGGTAGAAAAGCCACCAAACATCTCTGTTCCCTTCATCCTGCTATGCTTGGTAGTGTTTATCTGTAATAGTGGTGACGTGTGAATCTCCACCTGTCTAACTTCAGCATCTTCCTCTCTATTGGTTCTGAACTGAGGCAGGAAGTAAGAGGGGTCTTGATGGATCCTACAGCCCACTGCCAGCTTGTTCAGTCCTAATAGGTATTCAATAAACACTCAATGAACGAATGAACTTGGAGGACACCTAAAAGGTTATCTAGACCAAGCAGCCCTTAGCAGAAACTCAGAAAGGTGATCTGACTACTCAGAATCACCTATCTTGACAGCTGACCTTCGAATCTCACTTCATCTAACAGGCTGGAAATACTAAACACAGATGGAATGTCAAGCAGTATCTTTTACAAGGCACCTTCTTCTCTTCATAATTTTAGAGACCTTTACCACAAGGAGGAGGAAGTCTTAAAAGAAAAAAGAAAGGATTAAACTCCTCTGAGTGCATTTCATACTGTTCTTTTCTAGGAGGTAGTGGGGTAAATTCTTTTCCTCTTCCCATTCCTACCATCCAAACCATTGAATACTTTTGGGTGAATCATTTCCAATCTGAACCGATAATCCTTACAACAACCTTTTCTTCCTAGACCATAAAAACGCGGCGGCTTGTTAATCATACAACTATTTAACCCAGTCCCTCCCTAGCCCTACAACTGAGCTCCAAGCCTATTACTTATAATCTACCCACCCACACATATTGAAATGAGATTACTTTTCCCACAGAAAAGAAACTGCAGTTACACAAGTCCCAACTCTGTTCCAGAGAGTGATAAAAAGGAGAAGGAAAAGGCGCAGAGTTGTTTGATAGGCTTCGAAGGGAGGCAGCGAAAGGATGAAAGCTTACCCTACCAGGTACATAATGTGAAACAGTGTTCCTGCAAACCTCAGAGGGCTCCCACCCTCCACCTGGGCATGCTCCCTAGCCCTTTGATCTGGAAGCCATCACAGGTTACTGATAGTTAAAAAGGTGGTCTGCGTGAATGCACTTATCTCTGCTCAAAAAGTAATAGCAGCCAGGGCGGAAGAAGATTCAGGAAAAGAACACTGTGGCAAGCAAGAACCCAGACTGAGGAGGCTTAGCATGGCAGAATGAGGAAAGGCTTCCGATGATACAGACACAGATTGTGGTCTCAAACCTGCCACGTAGTAGCTGCGAGAGTCAAAAACACAACTGCTAATGAAGTCTATGTGCTACAAACTATATTAGGCACTACAATTTCAAGTGTCTAGAAGACCTCCGCAGAGGTCTCACCTGCTCAGAGCTAGACCTTCTCCTTGAAAGTGAGGGTGTTAAAGCCAACCCCATATAATTGTTATAAGGAACAAAGAATATGCCCAGCTCATAGCCTGCGGTCAGTAGAAATGATGGTTTTTCTTCACTCTTTGGGAAGGACTAGTTGCCAGATGTCCCAGAGAAGGAGGGCCATTCATCTGAGGACCAAACACCCAGCTGCAAGCCTAGAGAGAGTTCCAGATAAAGTTTGGAGTAAAAAACCAGGGTTTGAGCTTCAACTCACTGACCACCCAAAAACCAGAGTATGTCCTATATTAAAATGACATATTACAGGGGACACTGGGAGGGGATTGAGAGAGACAGGATCTCTGGGCTGGGAACCTAGATATTGAAGCCACAGATGAACACACTGGGAGGCTGCTAGAAGTTTGGAAGAAGATAGATATGCTTTAACTTTCCATCATTCCTTCTTAGAGAGGCAAATGAAAACATAGTAAACCAGTCTGTCCTTTGAAGATGAAGTTGCAGAGGGACAGAGGCAAGGCTGGTGTTCTCTGGGACTGTTTTCCTGGTCCCTCTGACAGTCTCAGCAAAGCCCACAGGCCTTAGGCACTGCTGCCCCATGCATGGCCTTTTAATGTTGCCTAAAAATTCAGTACTGAAATGTCTCTCTCCTCCTGAACTGGCAACTCCCCCAGTGCTAGGACTGTGTTGTATTTGTGTTGGTAAGTGACTTATGCACTGTCTGACGTACAGAGATATTTATATACATGAGCACACCTTTTTTAAAAAAATTAGAATAATACTGCAAACACTGGTACCCTCCGTTTTTTTTTTCTTCTCTTGAAGTTTAGAGCTGTTTCCTTATCTGTTTAGTGGTTGTAAGTACTTCATTTTTTTTCAAGTTTATTTATTTATTTTGAGAGCTAGAGAGCATGTGCAAGTTGGGAAGGGGCAGAGAGAGAGAGAGAGAGAGAGAGAGAGAGAGAGAGGAATCCCAAGCAGGCTTGGCACTGTCAGCACAGAGTCCAATGTGGGGCTCAATCTCACAAACCATGAGATCATGACCTGAGCCAAAACCAAGAGTAGGGTGCTTAACCAACTGAGCCACCCAGGTGCTCCTGTTAAGTACTTCATCATATAGACATACTATAATGAACCTAAGCATCCTTCTATTGATAGATATTTAGAATTTTTCCTGTTCCTGTTACACTTTCAAATAAATCCTCCATAGTCTTTTTATCACTGACTATTTCCTAACACCAGAAACCTAGACATGGTCATCACACTGTCTTTGGTGCAGTGAGGCAGTAAATAATAAAGAACAAAAGCTCTGGAGCTGGACCACATTGACTAGCTGTGTGACCTTGGGCAGGATATTTAACTTCTCTGAGCCTCCGCTTCCTTATCTCAAACTGTAGCTGATCAGAGTCACCAACTAATAGGGTTGTTGCAAAGAATAAATGAATTAATGTATGTTAAGCACACAGAATCTTGCCTGGCACATAGTAATTGTTCTGTGAATATTTGCCATTATTATTTATATTTACATAGCTGGGTCAGACAAGACTGGGAGACCCTTGAGGGCAGTGACCATGTCAAGCCTCCACAGTCAGGTGCTGAGGAGTTCTGTGCACATTTGCTGAATAAATAAGAAATGCAGATGTGAAAATCAACTATTGATCTGACTGTTACCCAGTATTCCCACAGCAAGTGGTTCATTAGTTTGGATTAAATCTCTATCCCCCAAAATATATTGAATCTTACCAGTCCTTTTCACCTTAGTTTGGAATGAGTTTATCAGATAGTTTGTAGAGATAAGAATTGATGAGAAGGAGAAAAACACATGGGAATCCAGGTGCCCTAGAGAAAGGGCAGAGCAAATACCATGAGGGAATCATAAGGTACAAGAGTGGGAGTGACCAACCTAAAGACAAATGTCAGTGGCTCCCCAATTTTGTTGGCTCTGTACCTATGAAATTCTATTAGAGCCAGGCTACTTTCACCCAGCTGTGGCTGATTATCTCCCCTTCTATCAGCAGATTAAACTTGGAATGAGGAAAGCAAACTAGAAAGGAAGCTGATGATTATTGAGAGCCTACTGTACAACAAAGGCTTTTAAATCATGATTGTATTTGAATATTACAGACACCCCAGGAGGTCTGTATTATTATCCCCTTCCTACAGATGAGAAAACTAAGACACAGTCATGCATAATCAAACAGCCAAGAAACACAGAGCAATGACTTAAACTCTGACCTCTTTGCCTCCCTGTTCTAATTCTTCCTTCCTTGTTTAAGCAGAGCCCAAATGGGGTTTACTTGTAAGGAGCAAAGTATTGCAAGCTAGGATTCTGGCTTCTGACACCAGGCAGGAAAAGATAGTACATTAACTTTAAATCCCATCCATAAAACTGCCAAAAAAAACAAGCATAGTCATTAGCCTTTGTTTCTGCTTATGTACCATGATTGGAGATGGGAAGGAGCAAAGATGTTTAAACAGGTAGAGAGGTAAGCCTGCCCCGTCTACAAGTGGAAACTTGCATCATCAGGGAACAGATGCTACCGAATGTTCTATAGTTGAGGGGAATGCAGCACAGCTGAGTATCTGGGTCAGTATTCCAAATGTTATATCAATTTCTTTTCCATCCCCAGCTTCCATCCTGGTTGTAAAAAGAGGGGAGAACAGAAACGTCACAGAATTCTGTTCTTAGGTTTCATTTTTAACCCTGTCAAACTGTGATCCTACTCAGAAAGGCTGAATTGATTCAATGTGGTCCCTATAAGAGTTTGGTATTTTCTGGAGAAAAGTGCAGATGTATTTAGAATATATGCACTGCTTAGGCATATGAATCATTTATGTCCTAGAGTAAAATCTTAGATTTATTTTCAATGTTGCTTCCAAGGATTTTATAACACAAATCTTCCATTATTGCCTCATGTGTTATCGTCTCTTAATGGGGAAATAAACTGGAGACTAGAATTTATTTTCCCACCTATATAAGGGGGAAATGTGAAGAACTAGGATTAAGTAACTCATCTAAGTCTAGAAAAACAAATGCATTAGGAAAAAAGAGAGAGGGAAAGAGGGAGAGAGAGAGGAAGGAAGGAAGGAAAGAAGGAAGGAAGGAAGGAAGGAAAGAAGGAAGGGAGGAAGGAAGGAAGGAAGGGAGGAAGGAAAGAAAGGAGGGAAGGAGGGAGGGAGGGAGGAAGGAAGACTCATTCAGGGGCCTAGAATCATACATCTCAAGAGACCTTATCATATTTTACAGCTAATGCTACCATAACATTGCCACCAACACAGGGATTGTCTGTAGCATGTCTCTGGGTGATGGCCATCCAAATTCTGCTTCAACACATCCAAGGAAGAGATGATGTGTTTCCTCTCAGGGGGATCCTGTATTTCAAAGAAAAGATTCCACATGAGCAATGCAGGTACTTAAGCAGGCATTGAGCAGGCCTGGAGAATGCTGGAATCTATCCACAAGGCCATGTTAATCTCAGGTGATTACTCGTCAGTGACAAGGTGAAACTGATGGTTTATTGAAATACTAACTACTTCAGGAACAGTTGTATGTGGCTGCTTCAAACGCTGAGTCAAATCCTCACCCTTCCTCACGTTATACTTTTACCTTCAATTTTAACCTTTTTATAGGATTTATATTTACAACTAATGTATTGAATATTTACTGAATGAAAAACACTTATGAAGCACTTTCAAAGCATTTATCCCTCCAGTGACTCTGATGAAGGCCAATTATCTCCGTTTTATAGATGAGAACATTGAGGTTGAAAATTTGTCTCAGTAAGGGAAGCAGAAGACCAAAAAAGCCATTAGTGGTTAACTGCTACACAAGGAGTTACTTTAGGAATCTCTGGAAATAGTAATTCTAGCATTTGATGGAGGGGTGGCCTATTGGAAGAGAAGACTTCTGAGATGGGCCTTGAGGATGAAGGAAGAGGAAAGCGTTCCAGACAAAAGGAACTCCATGAAGGTAGTGCCCCTGATGCCATGACTAGGCTCTCTTCACCAAATCCTTAGGCTTGGTGTATATTTATTGATTGCCTTATTTGTGATTCAGATGTTTGATTTCACAGTACTTAACAGAGGAGATGGATCTCCAAGCTCTCAAATATGGAATTTACTTTTAAACCCCACTGAAAGTCATACTGACTGGTGTGGCATCAGAGAATCCCCAAGCTTGCTTCAAGAGCAAGGCTTGGATGGACAGTATGTTCAGACCTTCCAGATCCCTTCATAAGTGGAAGATTTTCTTTTCTTTCAGTGATACCTGCAATAAATGTTGACTAAAGGCAATGACTGGTTCCGCTCCCCAAATGGCAACTGGTATGAGTATCAACCCTCAGGGAATCGCTCATCTTTTAAAAAGAAAAATCTCATTTGAATAATTACATGTTGGCCTCTGGGTTAATGCAAATTGCAGGATGCACTACCAGGACTTATGCCGAGAATATATGAGACATTATTTGTAATACTCAATGCTTTATGCTTCGAGCTATTAATTCATTTCGAGCCTTAACTAGATCAGCTGTGGATCTAGAATATTCTGGGGAGTTTGACACTGAGTCAAATGGGAAAAAAGTAGAATAAGAGAAATGGTAGAGTTGAAAAGGTCTTAGGAATGGCCTTCTTTAGAGTTTTCAAACTTGTTTTTAACAATGGAAACTCTTTTTAAGATAACACCTTAAATGGACCCTGAGGTAGGTTCCCATTGCTCCTATTTTTCCTCTTTCTTGATAAAATATACCTAAATTTTCTTTGAGAAAATACCCTTACTCCATTTATATTGTGGGGTATTGATCCCAACCCGGTTCCTTTGCTGCTGCCATTAGCATTTCCAACCTGAGGCCAATGCTGGCTCCGGAACCAGATCTCTGAGAAATATAAAGAAATGAGCCCCTAAAGTAAATATAATTAACCTGTAGAACAAGGTGTACCTGAAGCCAATTGTCCCTGGAGTTCTTAGTTATGTAAATAAATAGATTATCTTTTATGCTTAACCAGCTTGAGTAGGATTTTCTGTTACTTGAAAGTGAAAACCAGGTAAAACAGTCCCAAACTGAACAATATAAAGAAGATAAAGCCAGACTCTCCGGCTGAAGAAAGGGTAGGAAACCTGGAGCCCCACTCACAGTGTACTGCCCTAATTCCAGAAAGCCCTGTAGATGGACTCTACTCTCTAGTCCCATCGTTTTTACAGATGGACAAACCAAGTTCAAAGAAGAAAACTAAAAATATCGACGGCACACTTGGAGGAATTAAACATGAATATAAGCTTTTTTTTAATGTTTATTTATTTTTGAGAGAGACAGAGTGTGAGCAGGGGAGGGGCATAGAGAAAGAGACACACACACACACAGAATCCAAAGCAGGCTCCAGGCTCTGAGCTGTCAGCACAAAGCCCGAGGTGGGGCTTAAACTCAGACCATGGGATCATGAGCTGAAATCCGATGCTTAACCGACTGAGCCACACAGGTGCCCCTGTAAGCTTTTTTTTTTTTTTTAAACAAGTTTCAGAAAATTTGAATGAGTAGTTACTACTTAAATATTAGAAAAAAAATATTTAAGGAAATAACAATAATATATTATACAAAATAACATAAAATAAGTCACAGTTATACCACAAGGGGTGTGTGGGTGGTCCGACTCTTGATTTGGCCTCAAGTCATGGCCTCCAGATTGTGGGATTGGGCCCTGCACTGGGCTCTGTGCTGAATGTATAGCCTGCTTAAGATTTTCTCTCTTTCTCTCTCTCTCTCTCTCCCCCCCCCCCCGCCACTTGCTCTCTCTCTCAAAAAAAATAAATAAATAAACCACAATAACTCCTATAGTATAAGCATGTTTCACAAAGTCCATAGAATGTATGTTTGCCACCCTGACCATGCTTTTTATAAGCTTGTCAGAGAAACGTCTGGCATGTTCTGACAAAAATTAACTTTTCCTTTAGGAGCTGACTTTATATTATGCCATTCATCTTTCCTCTTACTTCGGCAGGTTATACACAGCTTCACAACTTTCTCTTAAAGAACATCAATGTTGCAAGATATATCCTTATGATGAAACAAGAGAAATGCAATATATAAATCAAAATTTGGTAGCACAATATGAAAAGCACGTGGTAGACCCTTGTGCAATAGTAGACTGGTGAAACATCACAATCGATAAAGGTCAGAAGACTTGGCAAAGTTCACAAATCAAAGAAAGGAGAATCTGGTCATGAATTTATAATTAATGACTCATTGTTTCTTTCACTTACATAAAGTTAACCTACTTAGAGGGGTTAATTCCACAAGCCACACTGCCTCTCTCTTTTCAGTGAGTGAAAAAAAATAATCTAGTGGTTTAGATAAACAGATACTAGACCAAAACTTGAAAGAACATCATTTCCTTCTGTCTCTTATCTAAGGATGAATCATTTCATGACCTCTTTCTGAAGTTTAAGAACCATTTTATAGAAATGGTGTATGATTAAGAGCTGGGAACTCAGTAGAAAAAGTACTACTAGCTAGTAATAGCTAGTCATCATTTTAGTGATATACTGAGTAGACAGTGCTGTTGAGTTCTGTCCTGAATTCTTAACTAGAGAACTGTGACAAAATAAATTGCTGTCACTTTAAGCTACTACCTTTGTGGTAATTTGTTACACAGCAATAGCAAACGAATACACTGCAAATTATTTAAAGTTGTACCTCATCTGCTTGGCTCATATAAAGCTAGGAGGCTAGGCAGTAAAAGTAAGTAGTGCCTCCTTGCTGCTCGCCTGCCCCATGAGAGAAGCACAACTTAGGGAATCGTGAGGCACCAGAGGATGGTTCCTATAGGTGGGTTGCTGTCATCTTCCCAAATGCCTCTAGTTCCCTCAGTACAGTCCCCAGAAGACCCTTACTCTGCAACACCATCTCCTTCATGCTTCTACTTAATGGAATTGTAAAGATAATTTGCTTAACCACTCAATCTAACTTTGGCCTCCCAGAGGCCAAAGACATCATCACTTACTTGCTTTATAACATATGTCTATGATTATCTTGTTTGCACTCTCCCTGGCCTACTGTTGTATTCTATAATTGGAAAGTAAGCAACCTGACAACAGGACCTTCTCTGTCTTGCTCACTGTTACAACCTCCAGATACTGGACAAATGGCTGGCACCTAAGGAAGGTTTCCTACATGAAAGTATTATAGAAAAATGCAGCCAATACTGCAGAAGCAAACATGTAACATGGTTACACATTCATATGCCTGGCATTCATGCAAACTTTTGGTTACACATTCATATGCCTGGCATTCATGCAAACTTTATTAAAAGACTTTCATAGCACTTTGTTCATATTCTTGTTATAGAATTTTCAATGCTATTTTATGAGGTCCTGGAGGACAGAGGCCATGTCTTCTTCTCTTCATGTCCTTAGTGCTAAATACAGTGGTCAGTGCATGGTAGATGTTTAATAAATGTTTGTGGAATATAATGGAATTGATGAGTAAGCTATGAAAATCAAATTATCCTCAATATGGCCACACAAATGTAGATAGAGATATATAGATACCTAGATACTGATTTGACTAAGTGGAATTATTTTTCATTCTATGAGATAGAGCAATTTTCCACTTTTTCCCTTACTCCTAAGGCCTTGACAGGAGTCTTCTTCCAGTATTCACCTCCTTTATCCACATTAACTCTACATTCAAAAGTTCCCCCAAAACTTGATGAAATGATCTTTCCGTATGAAACTCAGACAGTCCAAGAGTACAGACCAGCTCCAATGACAAACCATAGCATTTCAACGGCTTCAGCTGACCCATTATGTATGACTTTACAACAGGTGCTCTTCCATGCCAGGAGTTGACTCTGATCACAGAGTGTCCCCTCAGCCATCCTGTCCTGTTTGCTGATGCTCCCAGAGATGTTTGCACCCATCTGTGGCTGCCCTTCCCTATCCCCTCAATACTGCACTTCTCCTTTAGGGGTAAACTTACTGTCCCTCTGCATGTAGACAAACCTGAATATAATACTTAAGACCCACCAGGCTTGAGTCTCTCCTACTCTTCACCTATTTTTCTTAAAGATGTTCCAGGCATCTCATTTTCCCTGGGGAACTGTGATGAACTACTACCCTGAAGATGGAGTGTTGGTCTCTTCCTCTGGGCTCCAGGAGCCACCTACACTTGCCCCTTTCATAGTACTTAGCACACTGGTGCCTAATGACTAGTTCTTATGTCTGTCTCCTTCCTTGAGTAAGCTACTTGAAAGAGTGTTTTATTTCTGTCTACACAATTCCTATCATACTGCCTGCTACATGACCGGTTCTTACAAAATGTAGTTTGAACTAAAAAATAAACAAATCATGAATGAAGGTGCTGTAGGCAGAACAGTGCCCTCCCCCAGAGATGTCCACATCTTAAATCCCAGGACCTGTAAGAAAAAAGACTCTGCAGATGTGATTAAGGATTTTGAGGTGAAGATTGTCCAGATGTATCCATTGTAATCACAGTGAACACCTGTATCATAGGGAGTTAGGAGGGTCAGAATCAGGGAAGGAAATGTGGCAACAGAATAAGAGGTTGAAAAGGGAAGATTCCTGGAACCAAAGATTTCAGGCAGCTGCTAAAACCTGGAAAAGGCAAGGAAGCAGATTTTCCTATAGGAGACCTTGATTTAGTCCATGAAGCCCATTTTGGAAGTCTGACCCCGTAACTATAAGATGATAAATTTTTGATTGTTTTAAGCCACAAAATTGGTGGTGATTTCTTACAGCAGCAGAAAGAAACTAAGGAATGAATGCATAAGGAAGAGAATGATCTTAGATATCTATCTCCTGTTTATAAAAATCTGCCTGCATTGCTGTCTATTAATCAATGATGTTAGGTCCTGCCAAGAATAGGAACCATGAGCTTTATCTCTGGGAAAGCTTTTGCCATCATCTCCCTGCCTTCCTCTTCAAATTTGTGCTGAATATGATATGGCTGAGTAGAAACAACATGGGCTTCAGAAGCAGAGACATGTTAATTCAGTCCTAGTCCCAAACTTCTCAGCAGTGTGCATTAGGACAAGTAACTCCATGCCTGATTCTGTTTCTTCATCTCATTTTTAGCATTGTTACAAAGGTTAGACAGCAAACAAAGAAATCATAACAAAGAAAACAATGTTATTGGCAAGCAAGGTAGCCTTCCAAGGAGATGGTTGAAGTACTCACACTAGAGTTTTTCTTCTCTGGACATCCATGGGATCGCGTGATGCCAGGAGGTGTGGATAGCTAAGTTCCTTCTTCACGTTATAGAAGGAGAAGAATATGGAGCCAACAGGTACAATCATGGAAGAAGAAAGTAACAGAAAAGATTGCATGGAACATAAAAGGACAGTGGATTGCAGAAGACAGCAGGTTCAGTATTGTGAACTTCCCTAGAACTTCCAAATCTTCAGGAGAGAGTTCTAGTGTATAGTTTTTATGGAAATGCATAAAAGCCAATTCCTAGAACCACTTTCACTTAGGGCAAAACAGAGAAGTTTCAGGTGGAGGGTGACTATGAGAGAGGACCCTCTGGGAATTAGCAAAAAGTCAAGACTTTGGACATCCATGGACCGTGAGGTTGAGAGCTAAGGCAAGCTTACCCAGCTCTCCCACAACACATGAGGGAGACTGGGAGGTCACACTCACACAAACAATGAGGATTCAGTGCTGGGGGTGTTCTGTGCAATTTCTCCTCACATTTGAAATGACTGACTCCCAGTTGTTCACATAGAAGCACGGGAAACAGTGGGGTAGGCAGGTGGTAGGAGCTGTCAAGAGATCCATTCCACCTCCAGGCCTGGGACTTATCCTCTCTCTTCTCAATCTCCTCTCTGCCCTCTGGGCCAGTGCTGTCTGCTGGGGAAGGCTTAGTGCAAAAGAGCAGGTGGCTTCACAGCCCTCTCATTTAGGTAATGAGTTAGAATCTTTACCTAAAGGCAAGCCCAAAGATGTGTCCAGCTGCTACACACTGGAAGTTGACAGATAGCAACGTGTGTATGTGTGTGTGTGTGTGTGTGTGTGTGTGTGTGTGTGTGTGCATGCACTGAGAGGGAGGCTGGAACGTCTTCATAATAAACACATTCAGGGCTGCTTCCTACCCCCCACCTTTTGGTAAACGATAACAGCTTCTTGGATTACTTGATTCTTTTATGGGCTGATGAAAAGAAATCAAGCCTAACTTTAGGCAATAAGCTACCTCTTTGAGCAATTAGCTCTATGCACAATTTTCAAGGAATTCCTCATTGCCTCTTCTGAACTGCTGTAGGAAAAGATTGGAAAAAGATAGGCAAAGACCAGCAATGTAAAGCGAGGCCCCTCAGTACCCTCCTCGGCTCAGGGGAAGGGTAATGAATTGCATTCTGAAGACAAAGGGAACTTTGACAACAGAGGGTCTGACAGTTTTCTTAAGGCAGGAAATGTGGTCATTATCAACCCAGAGCTCGGTGTGCAAACATTGTCCATATGTTTATATACCTTTTCCCAGCTTGTGGACATTGTTTAAAATGGGAGGGGAGGAAAGTGCAAGAAGGAAATCCTCTTCCGTTTGGCAAGACAGAACTTCACATGCTTGACCTGCATCTTTCATCTGAAGGAGCAAATGTGACCACCTCTGTATTGGGTGTCCCAGAGAGTTCACGAGCCAGCATGGCCGCCGTCAACAGCCGTCATCCAACAGCCATTTATGGGACACTGATTGCAGGACAGTTACTACACTGTGCCAGGATTACAACAGATGAACAAGAGATCAATGCCCTTCCCTTCCCCCATAGAGCTCCTGGTCACTGTTGTGGTTTGACTTGTCACCATCATTGTCCCTACCACCTCTCTCCTCATCTCTTACGCCAATGCTAGAAATCAAATTTACAAAGCATGTAGGGATAAACAAACGTGGACACTAAAAACAAAAATAAAGTCTTAAAAAATAAAGGAATGGAAAATAATCACCTGGTGATTTCATTAAAATGCAAAAGATTTCCAGCTGCATTTGCCCTACTATGAATTAGAAACTCTTGAAATGGGTTCCCGGACTCAACAATTTCAAAACAATCTAAAGGATTCTGATACAGGCATTCCATGGCTCGCATTTTGCGAACACAGTCTTATGTTATACTACTTCATACATTTTTGTCACATTCATTGTGTTTTGAATGTCACAACAGCTCAAGAAAATAAATAGGATGGGAATTATTATCTCCAGTTTACGGATGAGGAAAAGAAATGCATCAGAATGTCTATTCAACCTAATTTAATATAACTGGCATCTAATTTGTTCAAGCTCTGTGCTAGAAGTTGTAGAAAATGAGACACCCAATGAGTTTGCATTAGAAGGATGGAGAAGACAAGCGCACAAATATGCCAGGTGCTTTACATGCTGTTCTATATGCAATTTACTTTAACAAATATTGGTACATGCATGCATATAAATGTATTATATTAACTTTATTCTGTGCCCTGCGGGTGATAAGTTCACTCATTCACTAATTGGCTCATCCGTTTTACCCAATATTTATTGAGTAGTTATTATGTGCCTGGCATCGTTTTCAGTATTGGGAATACAGTAGTAAATAAAATACACAAACACATCTGCCTCCATGGAATTGACATTCTAGTGGGGAAAACAAAGACTAGGAAACCACACCATGAGGTAATTCTTGCATATTTGAAGGGACCTATCCAGGAACAAGCTTGTATGGCTGTTTGGGACCTATTTAATAATGAATATTTATACAAGTGGCAGAGACTGGCTTTTGTCAAAATATTCTTTCCAGAGGTAAGATTGTCAGGGAACAGATGCAGGACCCCCACCGACCTCTAATTGTCATAAACCATTGTTTACCAAAATAACCTGACATGTCAATTTGTAACAGACTATCTCATTTAAGCTTTTTCCAGTAATATTGTGGTATAGATATTATTATCCCATTTTACAGATTAGGCATTTGAGATTTAACAGGGTTAAATAATTTCCCGATGCTCAGTGATTAAGTATTGAGTAGCAAAGCCAGGATTTAAACTGTTTTTTTTCCATAGTCTGTACAATTTCCACCTCCCCATCTGGTCTACAATGTCGGTGTCATGAATTCTATATCACACCAGCAATATTCATCTCATCTTTGTGCCTCCTCTCTAGTCTTCTGTCTATGGAGAGCCAGCTTAAGGTTCTCTTACCAAAGAATTTTCCAAGGCTGGTTTTAATTGATGATGATTATGCTTACTTCTTAGTTTGTATTGGATCTTGTTTCCCCCAAATTGGTAGCTGAAACTTTTCTTGAGATTAAGGAGTATTTTTCCTAAACTTTTCTGATAACCCACAGCATCTAATAAGATACAATACATGTGGGAGACATGTAATTGTTGTTGCCTTGGTAGATAAATTTTAACTGCACCACTTAGAACACAGTACCTGGCACATAATCCTCAGTATTTGCTTTTGTAGATAGAATTCTCACAAGATTCTGGATATTACAACGGATGCCTCTTTCAATTTAGATAATCAAAAATAGAAAATCAATGAGAACTTAATTTTTTGAGATTCTTTGATTATAAATGGCTACTAATTTACTTATTCTCTTTAATATAGGTTTAGAATTCTTAGGACAAGAGGTTCATTTTCAATATATAGTGTATGTATCTAAAAATCTAAGTCAGCAATGAGGTTATCTGAAGGTCATCTGAAGAAATATTTATAGAGAAAGGTCCTGGATAAAGTAAGCATAACTGACATAGAATATAGAATTTAGGAAAGGGAAAATGTGCAGGGGGGAGGGGACAGAGCACATCTTTATAGGTTTTCTCCTTGATGTTATCACAGGTTAGAGAAAGAAGTGGTGTATGAACCATATATTAAGCTAACAGGGGTTATGTAAAGAAACCTCTCCCTACTTTGGAAACACAAAACACATTTCATCTTGTCACTTCTTAACGATTAATATGCACTCAATTAATGCATTTGCTTGATGGCACTGAAACCGATTTGGCAAGTATTGATTAATTACATGTAAACATGAGACAGAATCAGAGCAGTTAATATATGCATATGTCTGTATAGATGTGCAGACCTTGTTTTTCAAGTCCAAGACTAAGATAAACAGTTCAAGAGGGGATTTTATTAATTTATGAATTTCTCTAATGTCTAATAATACAGCACAAGTTTGTCAGATTTAGGTATATGTATCTGAAAAGAGTAAAATTATCTGAAATTCGGACTGTTGCCGACATGGGAAATATGCTCATTCTGTAAACAAGTATGTACAATATAATTAGGAAAAACAACTATCCAAGTTTTAGATAGACTCATGCAATCAAAAACATTATACCAGCAAAAACTTAAGAAGTGTGTATATGACACACACCCATACATGTACACACACATACATACCTGTGTGTTGAACTCCTAGAAACAGTGATTCCATGATGAAAGTATTCCTGGCTACATTTGTTTATCTCTCTGAGTCTCAGGGTTTTTTTTTCTCTAAATATAGGGAAAATCATAACTGTTCCTATCTCAAGGAGATGTCAGAATTAAATGATAGGGCATATTTGAAAATGTCTAGTTCATGGGGGATATGTAATAAAGATTATATTTACCCTGTCTTTTTTCTTGCCTCTATTCCTACTTATCATGAGCTAGCCTTATGCTATTCTTTTTGGAGGAGCCATAAGAAATAGATAGAATCATACCTGCTCAAGGACAATTTTTGGGGGGAACCAACTTGTTCATAAATAGAGTATTGTTATTAATAGATTATTATTATTATTATTAAAAGATTATTAATAAATAGAATATTTCTTTTTCTGAAGAAAGATTCTCTTTCTTCAGAAGAGAGGGTATATAGCCAAACATTCACTTATGTGCTTCATGCTTTTGTATATAAAGTAGAGGGTAAGAATCTTCAAAAATGCTCATTGAGGTTTCCCCAAGGTTTATGCTGCTAGACTGTGACCAGCCAGAATTAGAGACAAGATCTTGAAGGAGCCAGAAAATTCAGAATCCAGGTCACTGCTATGCTGGAGAGGTGCCCTGAATGCAGGAAGTCCCAGAGGAACAACGATGGGCAGCAGGGGGCCAGGAAAAAGGACTAAGCACATGCTGGAGCGAGGCTGTAGCAGGGGAGAGGAATCAGAAAAGTATACAAAGAGAGGGATCTTCCATCTGAGCCCAAGCTCCAAGACCTTGAAGCTCACAGATGTTGTACTGTTTACCCGCTTGCCACACCCAGGTGCCAAGAACAGGATAGGTAAGGAGCACCATGCATGCCTCAGTGACATGGACAGCGATATCCTGATCTAATGGAGCAAGCACTGAGCCAGGAGCCAGGGCACCCAGCATCCAGCCCCTCCTCTACTTTACAGATCTATAGTATTGGACAAATAAATTTCTCCAGTGCCCTCCCTTGTAAAGTGGGGATATTTGCTTTCTCTCGTATGTCATGTCAGAGCCAAAGGAAATAAATATGAAGCATTATAGGTTAGTGGTCAAGGGTACAGAGCTCCTAGATTCAAATCCAAGATCCACCGCTTATGGCAGAATACGATCTCAGCAAGTAGTTATTTTCAGAATCCTCATCTGGAAAATGGGATAATAAGATGCCTTTCTCATAGAGTTGCAGTGTTACCAGCAATGCACGTGAAGTGTTTACAACAAAGCCAGACACGTAGTAAACATTCAGTAAACGTAAAGTGAACTATGATTATTAACAAGAACATGGTTTGTGAACAACTGATGTGGGAAGCACAAAGAAGTTACCTTAATCATCAGAGAGATATAAGCTCTAATTCAAACTCCATTTATGAGCTGGATGATTTGAAGGAATTCACTTAACTCCTCTTAAATATTGACTTTTAAAATTTGTACACTGGGCATGATAATTCACTATTCAAAAGATTCCTATGAGGATTTGCAATAGCCTGTATCGAACAAATGGAATATAGTACATCTTCAATGAATGGTAATTATTATGTGTACATATAGGGTGATATGCATATCTAGAAAGTATTGCTATTAGAATTGCTATTACCGTCAAGTTCTTTCCTAAGCAAGAGGTGACTTCCCAGATGCTAAGACTGTGGCGCTCTTGAGTTGTGAGCAAGGTGGACCAGTACACCTGGGAAAACGAGAACCTTATATCAAGCAAGCGTAACTGCTTCTTCCTATAGAAAACCTGATCAGAACAGAATGATTCACACGATGCACTCAACCCCAGTGGTTTGCATTTGTAGTGACACTTTGCCCAGTCCTCTCTCTTCTCTGGTCCCATGTGTCGGTGACACCAATGGGAAGGACATGAAATGTCCTGGGAGAAATGCCACAGGTAGCCTGAGGACATGAGCTCTGTGTTCTTTGGGACTCAGACCTCAACAACGCTGCCACTGTCCTTCCCAGAAAGGCTGGAAAGTGGACAAGGGCCAGCTGGACCCAACTTCCACAGAGCAGACCAAAGCATTGCAAATGGGCCAGGAGGAAGGCTGGAAGATGGGTTGTTGAGAATGTGACTGGCCGTGTGCTCTCACAGTGCTCTTCGAAGTGCTGGACTCCTTCCAGCTCCAAGGTTGCCAAACACCCCAAGGAGCAAGCAACACACTTCTAACTCCCAGTAGGAACTCCTGGCTCAGAGGGTCCACAAAGAAGAAGAAAGGTTCAGAATAAATAATTTCCTTGTATGTGGCAAGTACTTTATACCTTGACCCCATTTGGTCCCCACAACATCTCTGTCAAGTTCCAATCATTATTCCATTATACACAGTCTAATTGTGCATTGTAAACCTTCAACAAATGTTAGCTATTATTATTTTTGTCATTGTCATTCTTATTATAAATGAAGAAAATGAGGCTCGTGGCAGTGAAGTAACTTGCCCATTGTCATATGGTTGTTAGTGACAATAACCCAACTGTCTACCTCCAAAGCAAATGCACTTGGCACCAAGGCCTGCAGCCAGTATGGCTTATTAGACACCTTCCCTCCACCAGGGGCCATACTAGGTGCAATAGCAGAGAGATAGGAAATGTTCACTTCCCCAAAACTCTAGTGAAGTGCTTTTCAAACTAGGAGTCTAGGCCCTCAGGGGTTCATGAAACCACTTTTGAGGTCATCACAAATGCTTTTTTACACTTGATCTTAGCCAAAAGGCCGAGAAGCGACTGCACAAATGCTTTTTTAATGATACAGAATAAAATTTAAGTAAAGAATACATCTTACATAATTCAACTCAGTATTTAATGATACTGTTGAAATCATGTATAAAAACGTGTAAGTGTATACTAGATCGTGATGTACAAAGTGTGTCTTATAAAGATCATCGTCACAAATATTTGAAGGCCATCAATCTAGTGAGAATGCAAGCAACAGATAGAGAGATTTGTGTGATACAATTTCCTGCTTGCTAGCTCTTCTCATTAGTCTCTTTGGAACTGTGTGGTACCCTTTGTGGTATTTCCAAAGGAAGGGAGGGATCATGATGGCCCATACCAAGGGAAGGGGGTCATTGGCTAGGACTTCATAGATCAGACTTCTGAAATCCACTGTGAACATCTCAATATACGAAATCCAATAGCATGAAATGAATTGAATTTTGAATCAAACTAGGATAAATCTAATTATTTTCATTCAACCTTTAACTAACATGATTTGAGCCCCTCTGGGTACCAGTCACTGTATTAGGCACTGAAACAGGGGAAGGGTTCCAAAAACAGATACGCTATTGCCCGTGCCTTGTAGAGTACACAGCTCCTTCCACTACTATGAACTGAATACCTTCTATGTACTAGGACCTGAGCCAAGACCTAGGAAGATCAGAGCCAGGCCAAGCTAGGTTGGAGCCTAAGGCCAAATGAATTTTAAAAGAAGTTTTTAATAGCTAATTTTTTCTAGAACACTAGAATGGTTGAAAAATCAAAACACAGGAGTATTAAAGCTCACAAAATTATTTTAAAAGTATTTTACTTATATCCCAAACTGAATTTATTATAGTTTTACTTCCTTCATTTTATTTTTTTTTCTTCCCTCATTTTAGTGGAAGCAAACTCATCGATAGCATTTCAAAATCAAATTCTTCCTTTTCTCATTTTTTTAAGTTTATTTATTTTGAGGGAGAGAGCTTGAATGGGGGAGGGGTACGGGGAAGGGGAGAAAAAGAATCCCAAGCAGGCTCCATGTTGTGAGGGCAGAGCTCAACGCTGGGCTCAAACTCAGGAACCATGAGATCATCACCTGAGCGGAAATCAAGAGTCAGATGATTAGCCAACTGAGCCACCCAGGTGCCCCATTTATCTCATTTTCAATTGGAGGAATTTCCATGTTTGACAATTTCCCTTAACCAAGTGATGATCTTAAATAATGTTTAATTAACTTCAAGTTACTGGTTGTCTTTATTTACAATTTTGATATTATGTTCATCATGGGACATTTGCACTAATTTTGATTTATTTTAAGTAATACATTAAAATATTATTTATCTTGGTTTTTTTGTATTGATTTTTTCCCTCCTTCTACCAAATTTTGCACTCAGGCAAGCACCTCACTCAGTTTACCCTGAATCCTAATACTAAAGGATACATAAATGAAACAGTTTGGAGCCCTTCTTTTTCACCTTTTATAATCCAACGGGGAAACTCAAACAAGTAGATACATACTAACTAACACTTCTTGAGCATTTATTAACTGTTGTTCTAATTACTTCACATGTATTAATTCATCTAGTCCTTCCAACAATCCTATAGGTAGCTACTACTTATTAGTCCCATAAAAAAAAAAAAAAAAAAAAAAGGAGGGACACCCAGGTGGCTCAGTCAGTTAAGCATCCAACTCTTGATTTTGGCTCAGGTCATGATTTCAAAGTTTCATGAGTTCAAGCCCCACCCACTTGAGGCTCTGTGCTGACAGCCCTGAAGCCTGCTTGGGATTCTCCCTCCCTCTCTCTCTCTGTCCCTCCCCAACTTGCGTTCTCTCTGTCTCTCTCAAAAATCAATAAACATAGATACATACATACATACATACATACATACATACATTTTTAAAAGGAAATTTAGGCACAGAGCAGTTAAGAAACTATTCCAAGGTCACACACGTCTAAGATATAAAGCCTAGTTTTGAACCCATTCAGCCTGGCTCCAAAGCCTAAGTACTCGCTAGGTTAAGGCAGGTGATTGTGGCTTTCAGTCTAAAGAATCACTGCTAAATAATTTTATTTCCTTCTCTCAAAAGAATTATCTAATTTCCCTGAACCATATGCTTCTCATTCCCAAGGTGGCTAATAGCAACCCTCTACAAATGTGTAAAATTAATCATATAATTCCCTTAGGGTGGCAATGTGGTATCAAATTGGCCATTCTTCCACAGTGAGTAGCCGCTGTGAAACCCATAACATAGTATCCATGTTTCTTGCATATTTCATCTTCTCAGTTCATTCAACAAATATTTATTAAGCACCTATTTTGGTCATTTTCAGAATTCACCGTCTTATTTTTAAAGGAAATGTAAAATGTCTTTAAAGTATCCATCCAGAAGTCTATTTTGCTCTGAATTTCTCTGAGAAGGGATCCCTAAGGAGGAAAGTGCACTAATGGATGAAGCAATATCCTCAAATATAAAACTGTATGTAACTCACATATGTATTATAGTTTATAGGTTACAAAGTGCTTTCATGTGCATTATTTCCTTTGCTATTCATCCTCTAGAATGTCACAAGAGATAAGTGAAATTAAAATAACACTAATTTAAAATACTCTAATTAAAGAAACCTAAAATGGTAAGTAAGCATTAGCAATAGATAAACTCTAATTGTTACCCCACTGAGGAAGACAGTTTAAAAAAATAGGTCAGATATAATACTTACCCTGATTAAGAAAGGAAGATAAATGCGTAAGCCCTGCCAATAACCACTTGGATGATGTCAAGTTAAGTCATTAGATTCTGGATTTCAGTTTCCTTACCAATAAAGTAAGTGTTCAATCACATGCCAGTTCATCTCAGAGAGTGATTTTGGGGATTGATGACGCATCTCTCAAGTACAGAGATCGTTCATCTTTACATCACTGCAGTCCCCAGGCTTAGCACAGTTCCTGATGTGTGGAGGGCACCCCCAACGTATGCTGATGGATGGTTGCATGGATGGATGGATGGTGACTAATTGAACTGGCATCCTCTGCCATTGGGGCTTTTTCAATGAATTTGTACAAACGTCCCATCACATGAAGCTAGTTGTGGGTACTAGCCCATCGATGGTATTTGCCCGGACCTTTGCACTTGCTATAGCTACTATAGCCTGTTATGCTCATCTCCCAATTCTTTACCTTCCTTATTTCTACTTGCCATTTGGACCGCAGTTCAAGTGTATTCTCAGAAGGATCTTTCCTGATCACCCATTAATATTACTTGCTCGGTCCTGTTTTATCAGTCACCCTGCTCTTAGTACTGTGAATGTTCTTACAGATCTTTGTTGATTTACAGGTACATTGTCTGTTTTTCCCCTTGAATGTAAGCTCCATTAAGGTAGTTAATTAGTGTCTCTTATTCACTATTGAACCCTCAGTTCATAATATGCTGGTGGTACACAGTAGCACATAATCAATGATTGTTGGATGAACAAATGAATTAGCCTAGACCATTCTTCCAAGTACCAGTCTAACCTAATTGTCCTTTTTTTTTTTTTTTTTTTAATCTTCTGGCTATTGGATCATCTGGCTTTATTCTCTTGTTCCCAACATTTTCAAGTCTGTCTCTGCATTTTAGCAAAGTCTTCATTCTTCCTTATCAATCTTAACCAATGTGAATCCACCATTCACTAATTCCCAGAACTCTACAAATGAGAAAATTTTCTCCTCTTTACCTGTCCCATTGAACTCTCACTAGTCAAGCTTATTATATTTTCTGTTAAGAGAGGAACTAGAAATGGATGGATGGATGCATGCATGCATGCATAGATGAATAGATGGGACAGACAGATAAATGAATAATCAATTTGAGAACACTTTCAAGGTTTTATGGCCATTTTTACCAGTTGGATATTTGTTTAAGTTCTTTTGTTTTCTCTATGAAGATTTCTCCCATGAAAAGAAAATTGCCATTATCCTAGGACCCCAACACTACTCTGTTTTTACAGAGACTATACACAATTATCTCTTCAATCACTAGTTCAATAATATGTGGTACATGTACAGGCTGAATTTCCCACCTTGAGTTCAGAAACAATTGATTAAGACAAAAGATTCAAAGCTGGATCTGAAAATCAAAACATCAACATTATTACTAAAAAAGCTGGATTGGTGGATGTGACATAGACGTAGCATGGCAATGGGCTTTGTTCCAGTCATCTACTGCTGCATAACAGCCACCCAAAAACTGATGAATTAAAAGAACAACATTTACTATAATGAACCTCCAACTTGGGCAGGACTCCGTGGGGGCAACTTGTCTCTGCTCCACGTGGCATCAGCTGAGGTGGCTCTGTGAGGGTCGGAGGATCCATTTTCATGATGGTTCACTCACACAACAGGAAGGTTGGTCCTACATATTGACTGAGAGCTCAGCTGAAGTTGTCAGCTTAGGAGTCTTGGGTCCTCTCCCTACGGGCCTCCCTATGGGCTGCTTGAACTTCCTTACAACCTAGGATGGGGTCCCAAGAGACAGTATTCCAAGAGAATAAGAAAGAAGTGCAGGAAGTTGTGGTCATTCCACCACAAATCCCTGCCCCTGTACAACTTGTGAGATAGAGGGACTGACCATAGAGGAAGGAGGTGATGACTCCTATAACCCAATCAGAGCCAAGGAAATACAACGAAACCTTTGTTAGGGTTTCTAGGACAGAGAAGAACACTCTCTCCAGTGGGACTTGATAATGTAAGGATGTGAGGCTTACAGCGGCTTCAGATATTTCGTCAGCATTAGTATAAATAACCAAGAAATAAAGCCAGTACACAGTGGAATCAGAGACAAAAACGATCCTAGTGGTATTATTCAACTGAATCAAACTGCCACTGAAGCTGTTTCCACCTTTGGACTGGGACTTTGCATGTCCCAGTAAATTCCCTGTTATTTACAAGACACTGAGTTGGACCTTAATTCATTTGCCACCTCATATATCTGAAGTATCCCTTCTTATACTTTTTATGTCATTAAAAGGGTGTCTTAAAATGAACACTACAGATGATAATGAAATATAAATACTATCTTGGAACTTCTCTTTCCTATCTGGCACATTCCAGGTACTCCAGTAACACCTGATTCAGATCTGGGCACCTTTTCCCGAAGGTTTCTCCAATTGCCTCCCTTTTAGTGAGCTTATCCCAGTGACTCCTACATCCAGATCATTTCTCATCCCCCTCACTCAGCACCTCCCCTAACCAATGCTCACATCTTTTCTGACTTTGTCACTCTTGTTCTTCCATCCTTTCATTAATTCCCTATTTCCCACTCTGTTAAGTATAAAGTTCTTACTCTTGCCTTCTAGGCCTTCCATTCTACCTTCCCAGCTTTAATTCCCACATACCTTATAATTCATCCAGACTCTATGGCTCCTTCTCTTAAAAAAAAAAAAAAAGATGCTTCTCTTTTTCCTCATTTCTTGACTTTGCTCTTGCCATTCCTTCTATAGTAGATTAAATATGGCCACCAATTCTTTGACATTTCTTCTATTAAGAGAGAAAGTCTGCCTTGAACATGGGCTGGCCTTGGTGACTTGATTGACCAATAAAATGCAGCAGAAGTGCCCTTCAGGGAACAAATGTTTGGTATTTCCAAGGCAAGATAATAAGGAGCCTTGCAGCTTGTGCCTATGCTTCTTAGATGTATGCTCTTTAGGGTGCTTTTTCTTAGAATACTGTCTCTCAAATCCCAGCCACCATTTTGTCAAAAAGCCTTGTAGAGAAGATTCAGGTAGAAATAAATGCCCAACCGGGCTCCAGCTGTTCCAGCCATCCCTGACAAGATACCAGATGTATAAATGAAGCCATATTGGACCTGCTAGACCAGCCCATTCACAAGCTGATACCACTGAGTGACCTCAGTCGGTGCTCCTTGGAGCAGAGGTGCACAGCTAAGCTCTCTTAAATTCCAGATTCACCAAATTAAGATGTCATCAAATGGCTACTTTTTAAGCCAGTGAGTTTTGGAGGTAGTTTGAACATAGCTATAGAGTCAGAGTAAGGCCAAGTTCAGAGAAGTAAATCCCTCCTGAGAGTTTATAAAGTTTATGGATGAGAAGTTTTCATTGAAAGTAAGTAGTGCTAGATAGTCTTAACGAATATTTCAAGCACATCATCTCCTTATGTATCTTGTGATTGATGAATGTATTGAGATGGCAATAGAACATTATTGGAATAGAACATTATTGGAAAGGTGGTAAAATGAGGAAACAAGGTTATTGTGTTAGAAGTCCAGGAATGACTGTGAATTGATCATGCCCTGAACAGAGAAACCATCTGCCTCCAAATGGCACCACACCTAACAGCCTGTTTCACAAAATGTAAAAGAGAATCAGTATTCTCTGATAAACATTTTTAAATTACTTTTTATAATAAAGATGATTTTTCTCTCTCAGATGCCCCTAAAAAAGAAAGAAAAGATTATTATCTGTTATCCTAAGTTTCTCTCTTTAACCAAACACTGCCAGCTGCTAATAATTTGCAATTGATTTCAGAGTTTTACACATTAAAATAGAGGATAATTTTGTCATATTTGAAAGGAGACCAACATTGCATTATCCATTGCCTTTACCATTATAAACAATTAACCAAAAGAAGAAAGAGAAGGAGGAGGAAGAAGAGGAAGAGGAAAGTCATTCAAGGCAGAAATACTCACTTACAGATAATATTGTGTAATTCTCTGCAGTTTTTCAAATCCTTGTTTAGAATATAAACCTTAACCACTAGCTTTTCCATTCCCCACCAATTTCAGTGCAGTACTATAGAAGTAAAACATGAGAGGCACAAAAGCAATTTTTAGCATAAAGACTGAGTACTAAACAAAAAAGTCTAAACATGCTCTGAATACTGTTGTAGAAATAAGATACCAGAATCCAAAATATACACATGCACATGCATACATACATATCCATCTCAATATGTATCATTGTGGAAATCTTTTCTTCAGTTGATCTCAACATATCTCAAAGACTGTGTTTGTTCATTCATTTATTCATTCATTCATTCTTATAAACATTCATTTAACAAATGTGGATTGTCTCCTACATGCCACTCCCTATGCTGGATGCTGAGAATACCAAGATGAACAAGGCAGACATTGACCCAATTCTAGATCTCAAAATCTGATGGGTGGACAGAAATTAAACAAATAATTAGGCAAATTTTGGTCAGAATTTTTGTCATTATGTGGGTGTGATTTATCAAAAAATCTGTTAACCAGTAGCCTAGGATGTTATAAGAGCATGAGAACCGGATGATCAAAGAAGGCTTCCTTGGGCAGAACTACAGATTTCTCTTTGAAACATGGAGTTTGGCTTCATAACAGCCAGCGATTTCAATTCACTTCTTCCTTTTTTCTTCGGTCTTAACTTGAGAGGCTACAAATGCTAGATCTTCAGTCCAGGCCTCCCATGCAGCTAGGGATAGCCGTATGACTCAATTCTAGCCAAAAAGACATTAAGGGACCTTTGCTAGAGTTCTATGGGAAGTATTTTCTCTACTTTGTTAAGTTAGATAGGCATAAGAGGGGAGATCTCACTCTAATCTGGCCTCCCCTTATTTGCTGACTTTGAATTCCATTGCTGTAGGAGATCACCATTTTGCAGCCATGAACAAAAAAGGAAAGAGGGTTACATCAATGGTGGCCGAGGGCCCTGATATTCTTGAGCCATTGAGCCAGCAATAGACATCTTGCCATGTGCAATAATTATGTCTTAATTATTCTAGATTGGCTATTGTGTTACTTGGAGCTGAAATCATTACTAGCTTCCAGATTCTCAGAAAAAAGTGATCTTAAACTGATCCTCCTGCATTACTAAAATATCTACCCTATGTTTTAAGCAAACCCAGCATCTTATTTATATCTCTCCCATAGCATGTATTTCTCCATATTGTATATTGCCATTTACACAAATTTCTACGTTCCTCTCATAAGCTACTATCCTCCAGGGCAGGAATCATGGCATAGTATTCTTGGCATCCCCAGGGCCTCATAGAGTGCTAGGCTGTACTCAGGCGGTTATAACTAAGTCAATAACTGCTCAGTAAGTAACTGAATTAAATGAAGGTAGTAGTGATGGCACCACCATTAGTGGTGGTGGTAGATACTGTGCTGGTGCAGCTATGATAGTTTTTGGTGGTGGTATTGCTGATGGTGGAATGGCGATATTGTTAGTGGGGGTCAGCGTACAGGTTTGGTAATAATGGCCAAAGCAGTGCTAACAATTCTGCTAATACAGGTGATAGTACTGTTGAGTCTGGATCAGAGGAAGGGGTGTTATATTATCCAGGAGTGATATCATTTTGATAATGAGGGGAAAGCTTGATAACCCTGACTTTCCATCTACACCACAGTTTGGGGGCAGGAAACAGTATAGATTGGGTGAATTAGACAGCAGAGGCTATTAGAAGAAATTTTGTCAACCACAGAAAAGATGGCCTCTGGAGTGTCCTTCCAGCTGATTCCCCAAATGCCTCTTTGCCCCAGGACTTACTTTTTTCTTTTTTAAGGAATTGAGCAACCAATATAAAAGAGAGATAAACAGTCACACCCAAAGTGACTTCCAGCTCCTCATTGTCTCATGCAAAGAAAAGAAATTCAAGGAAGAGGACTCCTTCCAAAGAAAACATCCTGGCACCCAGGCAGCCTGCTCCTAGATCCCTAGTAGCCAGAGAGCTGACTCACTGACATTTGTGCAGCTCCCTGGAGCCAAAAATTATAATAAGGACATTCCAGGCAATCAAATTACTGGGGCTGGAGGGGGGTGGGGAAGTGGAGGTTGCCCACATAGGTCACTTTCTAGAAAGCAGGTTCTGAGAATGTCTTTCTGTGCACCCAGAAGGAGATCTCGCTCTTCCAACAGGATACGTTGGCTGAGGGGGTTAAAATGCATTGGGTTTAGTTGGAAGCTTATTGTACTTAAGTTCACAAAAATTAGGAACTCATCAAGCTTATTTGCTCTGCACTGTATTTAAACCACCTCCCTCCCGCCTTTGTTCTGTAAATAACTATTCCCAAATCCAGACTGCCTATCGAACAACAAACCAATGATTCAGTTAATAATTATAAACCCGAACAATTCAGCACACACCCACATGCAAAGGAACTAGATATCACTTGCCTGAAATATTTGACAATCATACAAAAAAGCCAGTGGGACAACCTGAACACACCAGTCATGTCGGGAGCCATTGGAGAAGAAGTAGGAGAGGGAGGATTTTTGGTTGTTGTTGTTGTTTTTAATGAAACTTTCCCTAAGCATTCCAGTTGATTCTTTCCCACACCACCTCAAGCCTACATCTCCCTGAAGTATTAGATCCGTTCACTTCCTTGTGCTCTGCTCCAAGAATTAGTGAGTCATGTTTTAAGCACAAATTCTTAACATAGGTGCTACTGGGGAACAAAGGAAAACAAAACGCCTCATTCTTTTATTCATCCTTTGAAAGGAAACTCATGGCGGAAACATTTGTATAGCATTCCATTTATATAACAGGAGAACTATCAGCTGAAGGAAAGAACATGCAGCTGAGGAAGGGGAACATGTGTGTTTTCTTTTCACACGGCTGCACCCCTCCCAGCCTAATCAGTTCCTAACGCCCTATCACAGATCCCAGGCCAGCAAGGAAATGCGAGGGCCCATCCTGGGAGGCAGGGAGGTGGAGGGGAAAACAGCAAGAGAGCCAGAGTCACTCAGCAGGAGTAGGAAATGGTTCAGTGGAGAGATTGCAAGCATAGACTCCAGAGTGAGGCAGCCCGGGAGTCAAATCCTGCCCCTTACTGTGTGGAGCCCCTTACTTGGCTCCTGACTGCCAAGGCTACGTGGCCCTGGGCAGGTTATTGAACATCCATGTGCCCTAGAATTGTCATTGGCAAAAGAGGTTTAAAAACCCAGCTCCTCTATAATCTATGCGAACCTGTGCCTGATACATACATTAAGTTCAGGAAAGCCCCTGAGGTTCAGTTCTGGCTTCTTCTCTTGGACTGGTCATCATACTTGAAGCTTCCATTTCTCACCTTGCTCTGAATCTCAAATATTCAACTAGGATGGGCAAAATACAGGAATGTACTGAAATGGGAAGTCCCTGGACACCAGCTATATAGTTCAGACGTGAATCCTCAGTGCTTCGTGACCATACAAGGGAAAGGAATAAGAATAAAGATCCTTTGAACTTCTTATAGCCCATGTATCTTGGAAATGTTGGAAAATACCTTTATTTATTTACCATCTTCGAGTTACTTTATTAATGCCCAATTTTTCTTGAACCTTTTCATCGCAGATGATGTGTTAGACAGGGCTCTAGATGCACACAGGCAGGGTTTCTTCTGTTGTTGTTTGTTTGTTTTGTTTTGAAGGTTATTTATTTTGAGAGAGAGAGAGAACACATGTGCACGCTCCTGAGCGCCGGAGGCGGGGTGGAGACAGAATCCCAAGCAAGCTCCTTGCCGCCAGCGCAGAGCCCAGTGCAAGGTTTGAACCATGAAATCTTGAGATTGTGACCTGAGCTGAGATCAGGAGTCTGAAGCTCCCCCGACTGAGCCACCCAGGTGCCCCCAGGCAGGGTTGTAATTACAGATTTTCCACTATGTGCCCTGGAGCCAGTGAAGTGAACCCTCTTTTTCCCTTCAGCAGGCTTGCCACAGTTCATCTCAATCATTGGTCTTTTCAAGAACCAGTGTTTGCTCCTCTTTATCTTTTCTACTGTATTATTTCCTACATCACGAATTTCACATATTGTACGTGTCAGTTCACACATTCTCTCTCATGATTTACTTTACGATTCTTTTTCTAGACTATTCATTGGAATCATTCATTTATTTTCAATAATAAAATAATTATAGCAGTTTTGGTAATACATGTGTCTCTACTTATAGGTTCACATCCAATAGGTTTTGATAACAAGAAATCATCTTTTCAAGATTCCTAGATAAGATTTCATTTCTATTTTTATTTCTTCTTTGCTCTCATGCTTATATTAGAGAGGATTCTGTACTTTCCTGGTGGTTAAATTTAAACAATTTGCTTTCTTATTCTCTTTGTTATGCATACAAACTTTTGGTCCTTGATTCTTAGATTTACTTTAAAGACCTCTATTTGGGGGAATTTAAAAAACCTCCATTTTAAAAAAACCTCTATTTGGGGGAATTTTTTAAGTATTTTATTCATTGTGACCCAACTACAGGTTAGGTTTTTACAATTGATACTTGGATATAAGACAATGATTAAAATCTTCTATTTGTAGGCTCCTTTCATGTATTAAATCAAACCCATTTGGATCACTCAAATTGTCTCTATATTCCCAGAATTTTTGTCAGATTTTTCTGTCACACTCTGAAACAGGCAGCTTGCCTGCTTATATTTCTAGGAGGTTTTTCTGTTTCAGGCAAAAAGGTTTATGACATCTTGGATTTCTCATTTCACTATTTCCCAAGAAGGCTCTGCTTGAATGCTTTGGACTTTGAATTCATCTCTTCCTAATGGACCCCCTCTCTGAGCCTCAATTTACTCATCCATAAAATGGGACCAATGATGGCTACGCTGCAGAGTTATGGTGAAAATATACAAGGAGAGAAGCAACGTGAAGTACCCAGGCTAGTGGCTCTCTATCCTCTCTTCCTTCCTGCCCTGTAAGTTCTCTGTCTTGCAGTGGGAAGAATAAAATCTTGGAGATGGAGAAAGGTCACTTGATTTCTATTGAGGAGCCCTTAGAGACCAGATCATTGGGATTCTTCTTTCCTAGTAACTACTGGGCTATGGGTTTGAAAGAATATAATATCATTCTACACAGAAGCTTGAAAGGCTGGTGTTCCGAGCCAGACCAGAAGGTTTTCTGTGAAATAATATAGCCATTGTTCTCCAGAGTCTGGTTCTAATAGGGCAAGGATGCACTGGTGTATCTAGGGTAGCTATGGATCCTGGGATTTCCCCTTTACCACAAAAGAGATGACGTAGGTGAGAAATTCCAGGCCTCTTGCCAATCTTTTGCAACCCATGCTTCCTTTCTTCTCTCCACTTGTTTCTTCAGATTCCACCTCTACAGCCCACCTGGCTTAGAGCACGGATGCTTTCCCAAGGCTCCGTCCTTGAACTTCCCAGCAGCTCTGACTGCACCAAGGGAGGTAGACTCACTGTTCTGGAAAATGAACTAAAACCACACACAATGCTTATCAATACCCAAGAAATTCTTTTGAGTGACTTACCCAACAAATGAACCTCTACGTTTTAAATTCTATGCCCTTGCTCATTAAATATACACTTAGCTGCCTGCTCTCTCTCCTTTCCTTCCCCCATAAGTGTTTGACAACATGTTTTCTTTTCCCCGTGACTTCAAATACCTCGACAAAGTGACGTCTTTTAAGAAAGAAAACGTATTTGGTACAATAGGCATGACATTTTTTCAACAGTTCGGTCACACCTGTGTATATCGCCACCCTGCCTTTTCACAAAAAGCTTGAGAGAAGACGATCATTGTGTACCTCTCTGAAGACAAAACTGGGGCTCAGAAAATTGACTGCCGGAGGTCTCACCTGGCAGACGTAGGAGTCTAACCCCCTTCTCTTAGGCTCCAAACCTTATTTTTCCCATTGGACTGTCCGACCCTCCCACGAAGCTTCCCTGTGCTTCAGGGGAGCCCAAAGTGAACGTGGAGTGTTTTGCCTGCATTTCCTCGAGCTGGAGTTGGTCAAGGAGCCACTTCTCCAGCATTATTAGAGTAGGGGTGATCCCCTAAGTCGTCTAACCCCTTTAAGAAAGCCACTGATGGTTTTGTGAAAAGCAACGAAGGGAGGCCTCCCTAGACTGGAGTCAGGAGGTTTGGTTGTGGGGTGCTCTCACACCCCACCACGGGCAGCCACTTGCACACCCTTCAGGAAGACATGGACCTTGCCTGTGGAAACTACTGGGCTTTCCCAGCCAGAGGAACACACCTAACCTCCTCACCTGGCAACAGCCCGGCCAATGAGAGACCATCACAACTCAGCCAAAGCGAAGCCACTATGCTTTCAGCTCCCAGTTTACTCCAGTGGACTATTTGGTTAGAACAGCCTCCCTCAATTCCTTCCCTTTCCTCTATGAAAGAGCGTTTCTCCCATTTGTTCAGGGGACTCGAGTATGGTTCTGCCTTAGCTGTTTTGTCCTGGATTGCAATTCTCTGCCGTTCCCAAATAAACCCATCTTTTGCTGGTGAAACAACTCGCAGTTTTATTTTTAGTGTTAGTAGTCTCAAATGCTCATCTGGCACAAATGGACATTTGGTGCTGTTTTGTTTGGTATAAGGGTTGATAGTTCTCAGAGGCAGGGTGCTGTGTTTCAGATTCCTATTTTGTAGCAAACGGTTGGGAAGATACGTGGTAAGTAGTCTCCAAAGATGGCACTATCTGTCCCTTGCCTTCTTATATGTGGATGTCATGCACCCATCAAAATGTGTCATCGGTGTCCTATCCCCTTAAACCCAGGTGGCATATAGTAGAAATAGTGCTGTACCAGTTTCAGGCTTAGTCTTTGAGAAGATTGGCAATTTCTGCTTTCCTTCTGGAAGCCAGCAACTGTATAAAAATTAGATTACCCTGAGACTACCATGGCTTGAGAAAACCCGAACTATCTACGTGGAGAGGCTGCATGGAAGAGAGCAAGGTCTGTACTCGGGAATGAAGACCTCTCAGGTCTTCCAGCCCAGCCCGGACAACAGCTGAACACATGACAACAGCCAAAGAGATGACCAGCTGATAGGATGTGGAGCAGCAGAAGCACCCAGCTGAGCCCAGGCAATCCACAGAATCATGAGAAGTATCCAATCACTTTTGTTTAATGTATTCAGTTTGGGGGTGTTTTATTACACAGCAATGGATAACTGAATGATGCTTAAGTCAAGAATAGACAAAGGGAGGGGTGCCTGGGTGGCTCAGTCAGTTGAGCGTTTGACTTCAGCTCAGGTCGTGATCTCACAGTTCGTGGGTTCGAGCCCCACATTGGGCTCTGTGCTGGCAGCTCAGAGCCTGGAGCCTGCTTCTGATTCTGTGTGTCCCTCTCTCTCTGCCCCTCCCCTGCTCATGATCTGTCTCTCTCTCTCAAAAATAAATAAGTGTTTAAAAAATTTTTTTAAAAGAATAGACAAAGGGAAAACTCCCAATCTCCCACAATAATTCACCAATAGCCAGGACTTTGCAACTGCTCATCAGAATCACCTGGAAAGCCCTCTTTACTAGAGATACTCAGGTCTAGTATAGATCTTCAGAACACAAAACTCGGGCTTATACATTTAAATGTTTTTTCAATTCCCCCAAATGTGTATAATGAGCAGTCATCATAGTAACCCACAAAAATCAAAGACTCATTTCATTTCAGAAGCTCTCCTTCTGAAATGCAAATTCCTTCCGGGAGTGATAAATCAAGCAGAGGGTCACAGGATTACGTTCCTAATTAGATTGTTTTCCCAACACCTGGGTAGGATTGGCTAATGTAGAGTGTAATCGAGCTAAATATGCACACACCAGAGCAGGGAGCCGTTGATCGAGGCATCCAAAACTGTCATCTGAACAATGTACGGCCAGCTTGAGTCCAGTGGGGGCCAAGAGATGGGTACAGAAAAGACATTAGAAAATGATAATGCTAAGTACCTGTACTCTGATGGACTGTCCCTAAAAATCACCTCAGAGGTCACCTTTGGAGCTCATTATTTAGGACCCTGAGAAATGATTACGGAGGTTGCTACAAGGGACTGTGGCCAAGAGCCATCCAGATATAACACCTGTGTTCACGTCTGATCTCCCAGGAGGCCAGAATATGGCGTTTCCCTGATCCCTTTGTCCTAATTATGTAAAGAAAACGTACCTAAAGATCAGTCCCACAGGACTGAGGGTTCTTTACCGAAAACAGAGCTGAAGGGAGGCAGGGCGGTGAAGGTGGTAAGTAGTAGGGGGATCCCCTGTGTCTTTCTCTTTTCTTTCTTTGTTACCTCATGTTTCCCCCACACCACCTCAGCAGCTCCCCACAAAGTGTCCCAGGCTGGCCACCTCTCCCTGAGGGGTTGTGAATCAGCTTCTCTGAATGCTTTTCGTTTTCACTCTTCCTTCGTCCCACTCATTCTGTACCAAGACACACCTGGGGGTTTCGTGTCCCCGAAAGAAAGGAAGTGAAAGGCCATGCATTTCCTATAAAGCGCAGCTTTCCTTTCTTCTATGAAGAGAAAAATAAATCTATAATTCCTGAAACTTCTTTACTTCTCGTGTTGCTGAGTCAGTAAGAAGAGAGTCCGCAAGTGTTCAGCACCTACTGCATAGCAATTGCATTACCTACATCATCATACCGAATCCTCGTGTCCTATAATTCTTCCTTCTTGAGACAGATTTTAGTTACCCCATTTTACGGATTGAGACACGGAGGCAGAGTTTTGAGATCACTTAGGAAGTAATGGAGATAGGATCAAAATCCAGGTTAGGCTGACCTAAATCCTATTTTTTCTAGCCTACATAGTACTCCTATCAAAAAAATATTTTTAATCCACTGCTGCAGGGTGTGGGTGACAATTTTTCATCAGGTCATTTTTGATATCATACATCCCAGCCTAATGCCTTACTATTCCAAGTGTGGTTCGTGGTCCAACAGCATCAACCTCACCTGGGAGTAAGTATCATTCAAGAGTGGTCCACTGACTGGCCTCATTACCTCACCTGGGAGCTGTTAGAAATGAAGCATCTCAGCCACCCCCCACCTCCCACCTCCTGAATCCGTATCTGCATTTTAACATGATCCCCAGGTAACTTAGTATGCACATTGAAGTTTGAGAAGCGCTGACCTGAATTACAGTGTTCTAATTATTTGAACTTGGTATGTCACAGAACCTCAATTATAGACACAATGCTACTCAAATACTTGAATTCCTACAGCCGCTGAATTTTGCAACAGGAGGACCTTGCAACTGACAGAGGCGAATAGACATCCCAGTAAATTAGTGGCAGAGTCAAACCTAAAATAAGTCCTTACCAGATGCCCAATTCCTGTTCTTTGCTCAACTATCACGTATTAAGCTCGTGTCTGTGTCCATCACCTTGCTCAGTGCTGAGAATTCAGAGACAGTAAGAATCTGCGTCCTCAAAGAACTCATGGTCCATTGGGTGTGACAGATACCCAGACAGTTATAAAACAATATGGCAGTGCAGTTACATAGATAAGTATAAGGTATTAAAAAGCCACCACGGAGAGACACTTAGGGGTCCACGAAGCCTGGAGGAAGTGTCGCCTTCCCAAATCCATGGACTGTACTGCTTCATGAGTAATTGACCCTTCCCTCCCCTTCACAGTCCCCCCTGGAATAGGGCCTTTCTTCCCCTCAAATCCCTATGCTTTCCTTCAAGTCTTTTCCTTTCTACCCTCCCTAATCCACAAATTCCCCTTTCTCTCCACATCCACAACTCTTACTTACCAGCAGTTCCCAGACCTCACTACACATTCAAATCACCTGAGTTTTTTTTTTTTTAATGCCCCATGACAGCCCCCCAGTCTGTGGAGATGATGCTAGGGCATTCATATATTTTGTGGCATTCCACGTAATTCTCGTACATAGCAGGGGTCAAGGGGAGAGCCTGTTTGACACCACTCACTTGACACTTAGCCCTGATACCTTGTGTTACAGGGGATACAATGCCTCCATGCCCATCATCCCCTTTGATCCCCATGTCAGCCCTGTAAAATGACACGCAAGACATGGCTATCCCATTTCACTGATAAAAAAACTGAGTCATAGGTGAAGAAGCATTCCCAAGTTGTACAGCTCTTGGACCCACACCTTCTGACTTGTCCTGTGCTATTTTGAAAATAGATATATACATGTAGTTAGGATGAAGGAAGGCCATGCCTTTTTCTTTCAATAGTGCACCCCAACCCCTGACGGGGGCTACCATATGTAAGTTTCTCAGAACAGAGCTAAGGGGTCTATTCCAACTATTCATCAGACACATGTGTCACTTCAAGAGCTCACCAGTCTCCCTGAGAAAGAGGAACTAGGAGTCAGTGTAAACCAGAAGACGTATGACCAGACATACTTGAGTGGACTCTGTGAGAAAAGGGAAGGATGCAAATAGCCTGAGGTATTGGAACTTTCCTCAAAGTCAATCAGGAGTCACGTTCTGATTAGAAGGGCAGATAACAGGATCATGAGGACTGAACTGTTCTAGGGTTTCATTTCTTTCCACCCAGCCACCACCTGCAATTCTGGGTGCTTCTGTGAATGGGCCCCTTCTTACCTCTCCTTGCTTACAAAGCAAACACGGAAACACTTGTCAAGCGCCCCCCCTCTGTATTTCTGAAGCAGCCCAGGAAGTAGGATGGACTGAAAGAGGCCTCAGCAAACATGAACTTGGGAAGGAAGGAGTTTTAAGTGGGGGATGGGCAAAAAGCCTCATTCATTTCTTTCCTTTGTGCTTCTTTTACAATGTCTCCGCTAGGGCTTCCATGGTGCTCTGCTTTAGAAAAAGACCCATCTTCTTGGGAATGTGTTCTATGCATATTTCATTCCTCTCTTCTCAGGAAGAGTTTTTAGTTTGCAGAAAAGAGCAAGACGGAGCGGCAAGGGGTGGGCTGGATGCCCCTCTGCCCTAAGGAAGGAGACCCCAGGAGACCCCAGGAGGGCTGACGTTACACAATCCACGGATCAGCATTTCTGGGGCAGCCAGAAGGTTATTCCTAAGGGGAGCATGTTTTAAACCAGCGGAATAAATGCTGCTTCAAAAATAAGCATCTCAGACTGCGACTTTCCTGGGTCAAAGGAGCCCTGTTGTCATTTCTCAGGGTGACACGGCTCCCGTGCACACGGGCTGTTGCGCTAACGCACTGATGTTCCAAGGCGCTGGGTCTCCGTTTTCATAAATAAATAAACCCTCTTAGGGCTTTGGAATCTGATTATATTTGGAACAGAACTTCTAAATATAGGGCAATTGTCTGCAACCATGTGACCAACCCCCATCTTTTAACCTAATTTTGTCCTTAGAGAAGGCATGCCTTCCAGAGCTGTGATAGGGTGGGGGTCTGGGTCTCAAAAAATATCTTGGGCTCTGTTTGTTGTCTAGGGGGAAGGTGGGGACAAATGACTTTCTCTTGATTACATAAACCAATACTTCAACTTTCACCTGGAAAAACTGTCTCTTGGTAGTTTATCATTTTTCTCGAATAAGACAAAGCCCTCTTCTCAGAGAAAAGCTTAATACGCACATCCATCTTCTGTATCACTAACTGGTGGAGAGGTTGGTTTCTGTCTCAGAAAACTGACCTGTCCCCAACCTGATTTTTTTCAATGTTTGTTTGTTTGTTTGTTTGTTTATTGAGAGAGCTTGCGAGTGTGTGCAAGCAGGGGAGGGGCAGAGAGAGGGAGACACAGAATCCAAAGCAGGCTACAGGCTCTGAGCGGTCAGCACAGAGCCTGATGTGGGGCTCAAACTCTTGAACCTCGAGATCATGACCTGAGCCAAAGTCGGAGGCTTAACCGACTGAGCTGCCCAGGCGCCCCCTGATTTTTTTTTTAACTTAAGGAACTCCATTCATTCCTTAGAAACTGACTTCCTACTGTGGCTATGTCCCAGGGGTAACTTGGAGAATAGGCCAGAAGTCTTTCTTGCTTTTATGAAGCTGTCAGTCTCATGGGTAGGGAGATGTTAATAAACACTCACAGTGTAAGTAACATAAATTGCATTAAGTGCCTTGTAAAGGACTATGATGACCTAGGTCTGGTTCATAGCATAGGCTAGAGATTCAAGAAGACCTCTTCTAAGGATATGGTATTGCAACTGAGACATCAGGGGTAAGAATGGGCTAGTGAAGAGAAGCCAGGAGGGCAGTGTTCTAGACACTGGGAAAGGGCAACGTGAATGCCCTCAAAGGAGGCCAGCACTTGCCACCAGCATGCCTTACCCAGAAACTAGAGATGGTAGTGGTTAATGCAAAGTGAACCACACGTGGCATGGGATGGGAACACAGAGCAGGGACACCATGGCCCAAGGCTTCCAGGAGCAGCCACACCTGGGCCACGTGAAAGGAGGCAGGATGGAACACATCCCTGAAGGGGGAGAATCACCAAGGCCAAGAGAGGAGACAGGAACCTGGGGAAGGAGGTGATTTAAGCTGACCTACAGGAGGATGCAGCTGGGGTAGTGAGGGCAGAGACGAGGGACCACTGCTCGGAGATGTGGATGGAGTAAGGTGCATTGGAGGGTTAACAAAGAGAGAGGCAAGGATGAACTGACATTTCCCGATGGCTTCAAGGGGTAAATCTGGAAACAGAGATTCCTGTTAAGAGGCTGTGGATGAATCACATCTCAGATTTCTCAAGATTTAAAAGCATAGTTATAAAAAAGGAATGCTTTCTTTTTCTTTGAGATTATTTGCACCCATGTTTTATCTGCATTGTTGTTATTGACTAAGTTCTTTTTCACTTTTCCTTTCTGTGGGTCCCATGTTCCCTCCGGGTGGTGGCAAAGCCCACTGGTGGAGAGGGTGTTTATTCCCTGTGCATTGTGGCCGGACTGCAAGGCAACTGAGAGGGTAAATCCACAATCTGAGAAACAGTGCAGCATGGGAAGCGTCCCCCAGAAAGAGCTGTGAATGGCTAGATCCCCCTTGCGCTCAGAAAGTGGAAAACCTTTGGAGGAAACCCAGGGAGTCCAGTTGCTCGGCCCGTACAAAGTCCATAGTCATAAAACCAGGAATAAGTCATCTTCCTGTGAAACATTTCCCCCCATCCTCAGGTCTCTTCTGTTGACAAGGTTACCAGGAATTGTCCTGGATTTCTGAAGGGGTCCTTCTAATGATAAGATATAATCAAGCCATCTCCCCATTCAATATTCTGTAATAGACCCTCATCACTGATGAGCCACAATCCAACCCCCCAGTCAAGCCTTTCAGGATCTGGCCCCTGACTACCTCCCCATTCTCATCTTCTAAGAACATATCTTACTTTCCCACCTTTTTCTCTTGGAGCACGTCTTCTTCCACCATGCTATATTATTCGTTTCCCAAAACATGGCAAGCTCTGACACCCCTAACTACTCACGCATGCTGTTTTCCATGCCTGGAACAAATTCCCATGCCCGCACCATGCCTTTCCTCCACTGATGTCACTATTTGCCTAGAGAAGTCCCGCTCATTCTTAGATCAGATGTCACCTTCCTTGAATTCCCAGAGTCACCCTTAGAGGCCCCCCTTCCAGTACTTAGGGCATACCTTCATTGCAGCAGTGCTGTGTTGGAATGGAATCAGGGGAGGATCCATGTGTCATGGGACATGAAGCCTTATGCAGTTTTAGGGGGTGCTCTGTAAAGAAAAGAAGGGAAAATTAGTACTCCAAAGTTGGACACAGCTTATCTGGGTTCAAATATCTTCTTATTGCAAATTTTACAAGACATATTGACCATGGGAACCTGTTACTAGGACTGCAGAAGGGGTCTGTGTGTATGAGGGGGCCCTGAATCCTAAGCTTTATAAGCTGCACTGTCAGTCTACCTCTGGCTGTAGTTGTGGGTTATCATGCCTGTCTTCCCATGAGACTGTGAATTCCTTAGGGTCAGGGACCATGATTTCTCTAAGTTAATTATTTTTAAGAGACCAACTTTATTCCAAGTCACATTTTATAATCTCATACGTCTTTTCTCTGGATTCTGCATCAACTGAGAATTATATTTGCTTTGGACTGAAGTTAATTTTTTTTTCTAGAAGTAAAACCTGCATAGGAGGTACATGACAGTTGTTCAGAGGTTAACATCTGTGGGGCAGAACTGAGAGTGCCCATGGGACGAAAGCAGGGTGGGGAGCATGTGAAAACTATCACTGCTCCCAAGAAAAGGGTGCATTAGAACCTTTCCTCTCACAATAAAGACTCAAAAATATCAGCCATTTACTATTAGTTTGTGGCCCCACAGCCATTCATGGAGGGTGTTACTTTCTGGGTTATAATAACCAATTTTCTATAGTAGTAGTTGGAAAGCGTTTTCTATAAAGAGCAGGAGAGTCAACATTTTCTGCTTTGCAGGCCAGGCAATCTCCATTGCAACTCTCATCGAATGCAGAACCAGCCATAGACAATATGTGCCTAGTCATGACTGTGTTTTAATAAAACTTTATTCACAAAAGCAGGTGACAGTGGGTGGGATTTGGCCCAGGGGCTGCAGTTTGCTGACCCCTGCTCCAGACCACAGACTGGAGGTTGAGGAAAAAGCATGATATAAATTAACCCTAGTATTATTCTATTTTGGGGAGGAATGCATTAAGAGAAAGTGACGTGCTAATATATCTTTCTATGCTAGTGGATTTCTTGCAGTTCAGAAACACAGTAAGCCAGTCAGGTGACAATGATTTCTTAAAAGTCTGCTAAGTGGCAGGCCTTCTTCTAGTCCTAGCGAATCAGTGAGAACAAGATCAATGGGGCATATTTCTGTCCATTCTATGAGCAGGTATGTGTTGATTGCTCACATGTGCCAGGTTCTGCGTGAGTTCCACAGTATTCATTACTCAACAAGATTGATAGTGCATCCATCCCTCCATTGGTCCATCCATCTGCCTATCTACTCAGCAAGCAACTAATGAATTTCTACTAGTACAAGACAAGGTGGCAGAACTCTGTGTAATTTACCAATACTCAAGCCATGACTCCTGCCTCCATGTTGCTTACCGTCCAGGAAGGGGATAAGCCATGTGCGTTAATATCCAGGGCCTGTGGTAGAGAGAGAAATGTGCTACAGGAAAAGTACAGATGGAGGGTTGTGGGTGCTCAGAGCTGAGCAGGATTACTTCCAGCTGGAAGAGATCAGGAAGGCTGACAAGATGACATCTAGTTTCCTGTTAACCCTTTAAAGTGACAGATGAGCCTGTGCGAAGATTACAAGCAGGTTCTGAGAAGACAAGACTCTTTTGTACATGTTACCAGCCCTCAGGTCCCACTGGGGCAAGCAGTGCACACACTTGGTGAATTCAGAGTTCCTGGGACTGGCTTCTCCCCCCGCCCCATCAAAATGACCTTACCTCTCAGTTTGCCTACTTGCAAGGGATTTCTGTATTTGTGGGCCCTTCAGTTATGCACCAAAGGGAGTCGTTATTATGCAAAAGAACAATTATAATAATTCTCACAACTCTATGGTATTGTCGTATCTATTTGCAGGTGGGGAAGTTGGGGTCAAGAAGACTAATTAGCTTACTGAGCAACACAGAAGAGAAACAAGCCCAGAACCCATGTCTTTGACTCTCAGATGGCTCTCTCTTTAACAAACTGTTTAGCTGCCAGTATCCAGATCAATAAGCTAGAGTCCATCTTGACTCCCTTCTGTGATGATCTTCCATCAGACTAGCTCCCTGCTTGACACTTCCTTCTCCACCATATTTCTTAGAGACATTGCCCTGCTTCACCCCCTCAGCCACCACACCAGGCTAGGCTCCATTGATATCGTTCATTGGGTCGACAAACATTTATCCCCTGGCCCCAGGGAGTTCACAGTCTGTTACTTGAGCCTCTAAATTGGTCTTGCTACCTCCTTCCTGCCTCTTTCCAATCTATCAACCAGACAACATTAATAAGCCCTCTCCTTAGTGTAACTTAAGACACATTCACTGACTAACTCCCTTGTGCCAGGCTCTGTTCTGGGTCTTAAAGAAGGAAAATTACAAATTTACAGACCTCCTAGTTTACAGACCATTTTAGTTAAGTCACAAAAGCTTCAGGACAAATAGCAAATCTCAGTTGAATTGGCAGCAGGGAGTCTGGGCAAAAGAAACCTTCCAGAACCAGGAAGAAAGAAAAGATGGGTGTTCTGAAAGAGAGTATTGACTGACCAGCAAAGAAGTTCTGTGTGCAACATTCATCACCCCCAGACCTTGCAATACCCACCAGCCAACAGCAGGAGAAGAAAGGGAGAAGAAGCATCCCATCCCCAGTTCCAGGGTGAGGATAGATACAGCATAGTTGCAGAAGGACTCAAGACCTGAGTGGATGGGGGCTGCCCTGTCTGAGCGCAGGACTTTAACACCATTGATCATCCTCTGCATTCAGAGGCTGCTCAACAAAGGTGGTTGATTATAATAATTAAGCTGTTTTTCAAAATAAAAACAATTCCAAGAAGGCAGGTTGACTTTGGGAAAATTTCTAGTAGCAATCATTTCCTGATTGATTGGAAATATCTGTAAACACACGTGTCCTGAGAGGTGAATGAGAAATGTGTGCTATGATTTTCTCCCTAATGAGTCAATTTGTCCTAATAGAACAGTTTGGCAGAGAGTGGCCTTGAGGAAACACAAGTGGCTGGTGATGTAGGAAGCTCCACTGTGAATGTACCTCATGGTTCAGGGACATCGGGGGTTGGGGAGATAGAGAAAGCACAGATAGAAAAGAGTAAACACAGTACACGATTTTAGGTCATGGAGCTGAGTTTTGGCAGAAAGCAAGTTGAGAGAAATAGAAATCAATGTTACCAAGTTTGAACTTTATCTTCCTACAAACGGTGGTTCTGTGGGGAGACGTTCATAGGCAGGAGTAATGAATCATCATGACGCCCCTTGTGTCACCCCTTGGGAAAGTATCTGTGCCTACACTGAGGTTTCCACAGATTCTCTCTTGACATTCAGAGAGAAAAGGAGAGGGAAATACCCTTCCCCTCCATGATGCCCTCAGGTAAGAAACCCACTTTGGGGGTTACAGTCGATGACAAATACACTCTTGCAAATTCTGTGCTTGCTTTCATGCTCTGTTTCTTTGCCAACTATGCAGCTAAGCAAAATGGAACAAGAAATAGTGTCTTGGAAGAAGTAAAATTGCTGGATTAGAGACAGGCACCCCTTACCTAAGGAAGATAAAAGCTAAACTATGGTACTGCTGAGAAGAGTCTATTTGAGTTAGTATAGAATTTTATGTGAGATTGAGATAGCTAGTCAAGGTGATGATGCCTGGGTATTATTATCTTCAGTAATAAATATTTCTGGAATTAAAAGGAATAATAGAGTGCAGTGCAGAGGTCAGCAAGCTGTGGGCCAGCAACCTGTTTTTGCTTTGTTTTGTTTGAAGGCCCTTGAACTCAGAATGGTTTTTATATTTTTCAATGGCTACTTTTATTTTAAAATTTTTTGTTTTTATTTATTTATTTTGAAGGTGGGGGAAGAGGGAGAGGGAGAGAGAAAATCCCAAGCAGGCTCTGAGCTGACGCATGGGGCTTGATCTCACAAACTATGAGATCATGACCTGAGCTGAAACCAAGAGTCAGACGTTTAACCGACAGAGCCACCCAGGCATCCCTAAATGGCTACATTTTAAATGGTTTATAGAAGCACCTACATAGTAGCCTCGATTTTGCCTATTGGGCCACAAATCTAAAATATTTACTACCTGGCCCTTTAAAAGTTTGTGGACCCTTTGTGTATTGCATAAGAATGCATCAGCTTTGGGGTCAAAGAGATCTGGATTTGAATTCTGCCCAGACATATCATTCATTCATTTGACACACACTTATCAAATATTTATTCTTTTTCTCACTTGCCTCCCAAGACACCACCCTCTCCTGATTTTCCTTGTCACTCACCACTTCTTTACAATCTCCTTTGCCAGTTTCTCCTGATCTTCATGACCCCTTAACACTAGGTTCCGGGGCTCAGACCGCGGACCTCCTTCCCTTTCTCATCTGTCCTCACCATGCGTTTAGAGTCATGCTTTTCCATTGCATTAACCTGCATGCTGATGACTTCCAAGTTTATATTTCTAGACCCCAAACTCCACAGTCCTAAATGCAAGGGTCTTCTTTACATCTTCACTTGACATTTAATGAATATCTCAAACTTCCCACGTGTAAAACTGAGCTCCTGATATTCATCTCCAAACCTGTTCTTCCTATAATCTTCCTCATATCAGTAAATGATAACTCCATTCCTCCCAGTCACGTCAGATTAGGCAAATCACTTAACCTTTCTGAATTTTAGTTTCCTCATTTATAAAGTGAGCGTTGCGCCCATTTCAAAGTCAGTGTGAAGATCAACCCACATAACATAATGTACGTGCTTCTCAGAGTACCTGCCACAGTTAGCATTCCGTAAGTGTTATTAAAGTATAACCTTTCAATTCTTTCATCCAAATGTCTCTTAGATCCGTCTTTTCTTTCTTACTCTTTTAGCCCCCTAATATCTTATCCTGAGAACATGACCAACGTTCCTTAACTGGTAGTCTTGATTTAGTAGTAAAGTAGTAATCATAGATTATAGTATTCTCTCCATTTAAAGATAAAGCAAATGGAAATCATCCAAGTATGACCCAGGTCCCATAGCTTAGGAAGAGCACCAAAGTGAGGATTTAAGCCCAGGGCAAGTGAAAAGCCAATGTTCTATATTCTCTAGTATTCACCAGGCTCATCCTCTAGAATGCAGTCTTCACCCAGCTTACTGTCAGGTGAAGAGCACAACCTAGAAGGTATAAAATGATAACCAAGGAGGGCAACAGAAGCATGGAAAACAAGAGAAGGCCTTCCTAAACTGGGCTGATATATCGGAACCCTCTGGATTTTTCCTGCAGGTTCTTGCTTGAGCCACTATATCAAAATTCCCATGGCTAGGGCTCAGGAATACATATTTTTTCAAAAAGCTCCAAAGGCAGTTTTGAACAGTCAGATCTGAGTACTCTTGCTCTAGAACGCTAAGTGGCAGGTTTCACAATATTTAGAGCCAATAAATATGATGCCGTAACCTAAACCACCAAAGGGGCAGCCCAAACTCAGACATTCCGTATATAAATAGGCAAAGGGCATGAAAACAGAATTCATAAAAGAGGAAGCAAAGTGGCTAATAGAAGTATTTTAAGTTGTCAGACCTATTCAAATTAATGCCAACATTTAAGAATGGATGACATGCCATTTTTTGTACCTATCAAATTAGCCACTTTTTTTTTTAATGCAGGTGAAGGTGTGATGAGATGGGCACTTTCATGAGGTAATGAGAAAATAAATATTGGTACTACCACTTTAAAAAACAATCCCATAGCCTGTATCAAGCTGTTGAAAGTCATCTTTAATTCAGAAATTCTTCTCCTATGAATGTATATCCAATGAAATAATCCCAGAAGAATATAAAAGGTACTTTACACATAAAGTGTATTTATAACAATCTCATTTATGAAAGCAAAATAAACGAAAGTAAGCCTAAATGTTCAACAATAGGAAAAATGAATTATTCAGCATCATTACATTATCAGTTACCAAATCTTTCAGAATATACTACGTTATTTCATTTTACTCAAATATAAAAATATATATGCCAGGAAAAAAAGTCTGAATGTCCTTACAACAGTGTTAACACCAGAGTCTGCGACTAGGACATAATATTATTCTCACCATTTCATTATGTAAAAGTAAAAATTATGCTAATTCCATGACCCAGATTGTTCTGTTTCTTCTTCTTAGATGGCCCGACCCATATTTCTGCACTAAGAAATGTTTTTATTTTAAGAACTTATTATTTAAGAACTAGTATAGCTCCTTTGTCTCTTACCTGGGCCCCATTTGCCAGTCTTATTTGCTAGCACAGATTACCTTTACCTTAGCACTTACTTGCTTTTCAAAAATTATTTGTTGGTGCATTTATCACTCCTAGTAGACTATGAGCTGACTGAGGGTAAGATCTGGGGGTCCCAGATGTCCAAAAGTGCTTATTGAATTAGACTCCACGGATGACAGGGAGAAAGCCCAAAGTAAAACTCCCATTTAGTGCCCGTGACTCCATCAAAAAGAATATTGTCGAAGACTTTAGGTTTTTGCTTAGGATGTAGACAGTGGGAGACAGTGGCACTGCATGGGCACTACAAAGACAGTGCCAAACAATCTACAAATTCACAAAGTTTTTTGAACCAATCAGAGTACCGAGGTCATAGGACCACAAACTAACCCTAAATCAAAAGATACATGTCTTCAAAAGGAGCCAGGAATGAGCACTTACTTACCGAGGACAGATGCCACCAGGAGCCATGAAAGCTGTTAAAAAAAATTCAGTTGGGGCACCTGGGTGACTCAGTCGGTTGAGCGTTCAACACTTGATTTCGGCTCAGGTCATGATCTCATGGATCGTGAGATTGAGCCCAAGCACAGAGCCTGCTTGGGATTCTCTCTCTCCCTCTCTGTCTGCTCCTCCCCCACTCATGCTATCTGAATAAGTAAGTAAATAAATAAATAAACAATCAAAAAAACATTTATAAAAAAAGAATTCAACTAAAGTTTTTAACACATTGCTAAAAGCCACACTGGGGTAACACGAGATTTTAGAACCTCTGGCACCCTGGGAATTTCCACCCACTCACTGGCTCTTCTCAACAGACACCTGACAACAGACCTCAGTGGGTGCTCACAAGAATGACTGGCGGCAGGGTGTGAAACCTAAGGGACTCTCCCTCATGACATAGGTCTCAGAGAGTAGGCCCACAGCCACCATGGGAAAGGCTTGAGCCCTACTTGGATCCTTCTACCCTATCTCTCCTGCAGAACAAAAACATTAAGCTTATAGGCAAGGAGAAACAAGCAATGCTGGCCCTGGGTGCTAAGGAAGACCCACTGCAGCTGGGGAAAGGAAGCAGAAAAAGTTCTTCTATCTCTGGAAGAAGGGCAGGAATACATCCTGAGCCCAGATATATAAGAGCAAAGACTTTTGTCAGAAACTATGCAAGTCAGGTGATAATGGAATAACATCTTTACAATACTGAAAGAAAAAAAATGTCCACTAAAATTCCATCCCTGGTAAAAATATTTTTAAAAATTACTGTGTAATAAAGACTGTTTTAATCAGACAAGAACTGGAATAACTCATTTCCAGCAGACCTAAAGAAATGTTCAAGGCAATTCTTCCTTCCAGAAGAAATACACAAGACAGAAATTTGAGCCTATATATAGGAAAAAAAAAGTACTGGAAATGATATAAGTGAAGATAAATATAACATTCACTTTTTCTTATTTTTGATGTTCAAAAAGATGATTTGAAAGTATAAAACAAAACCAGCAGTGATGCATTGTGTGGGTATAGCATGTGTGAAAGTGAAATGCATGACAACAATAGTACAAATATGAAGGATGGGAGGGAGGATCTGAAAATGGACTATTGTTTCAGGTATTTAAACTACATTTGAAGTGGCATCGTGTTATTTGGAGATGCTGATTTGCTAAATGTATGTTATAAACACTAGTGTAATCACTGCAAGCATTTTTAAAGATATATAAATAATAAGCCAACAGTAAAGATAAAATAGACTCACTTAAAAAATACACAGTGGGGCATCTGGGTGGCTCAGTCGGTTGAGTGTTGGACTTCAGCTCAGGTCATGATCTCACGGTTCGTAAGTTCAAGCCCCGCATCAGGCTTGCTGCTGTCAGCCTGTCAGCACAGAACCACTTTGGATCCTCTGTCCCCCTCTCTCTGCCTCTGCCTCGCTTGTGCTCTCCCAAAAATAAATAAATAGTTTTTTAAAAAAATACTCAGGGATCACCTGAGTGGCTCAGTCAGTTAAGGTCTGACTTCAGCTCGGGTCATGATCTCATGGTCTGTGAGTTCGAGTCTGGCGACAGGCTGTGTGCTGACAGCTCAGAGCCTGGAGTCTGCTTCAGATTCTGTGTCTCCCTTTCTCTCTGCCCCTTCTCCACTCATGCTTTGTCTCTCTCTGTCTCTCAAAAATAAATAAATGTCAAAAATAAAAAAAATACTCAGTAATTTCAAAAGAATACAAAGTAAGGGACCAAAGGAAAAAAAAACAGATGAAACAAACAAAAAATAGCTAGCAATTTGGTGAATATTAATCATACCATATCAAATAATTAAAGTACCTATAAATAATCTAAACATGCAAACTAAGAGGCAGAGATTATCGAACTGGGTAAGAAAACAAGGCCCACTTTTATGTTTTCCCTGCTTTTATATGGAAAGATGCAAACACTAATTTTAAAAATGTTGACGTAGCTACATTAATATCAGAAAAAGTAGACTTTAGAATAAGCTGTACTACCAGAGGAAAAAGGAAGCATTACATGATGATAAAAGGGTCAAGTCTCCAAGAAGACATAAGAATCCTAAATGTTTATGCGCCTAAACATAGAGCTTGCAAGTACATGCAATAAAAATGAACGGAACTGTAAAGGGAAATAGACAAATCCACAGTTAGAGTAGGAGTGTTCAACAGTCGTCTCTCAGTCGCTGGGAGAAGGAGTGCTCAGGAAATGAGTCAAGGTAGAGAAGAGCTGAGCACCATCAGCCAATTTAACCCCATCGACATTTAACAGAACCTTCCATAAAGTTTGGCTTACAAAGCAAAGGTATTTCTAATATACAGATATATCAGAAATTGGAATGAGCAATCCTACCAGGTAATAAGTTCGCCACTGGGGGAAGGTATTAGAAGACAGCTTGATGGTCGCACCAAGATTTTGTAAGTAGGAGAATAGCTTTCCAACTTTTACAGCTAGAGAACCATTATTCAAATTAAGCCATGGAGAGAAGCATAAAATGGGTAACAGAATAAAAGGAGAACCAGTATGGACAAAAACCCTATTGATGTATCATCAGACTTTACAGGGGGGCTGTGGTACCACTAGGAGTTGTCTAGGGCTCCACTATACATGCTTTTGAACTACCAGCTAAGGGGGTTTGGCTAGGATGTGACCCCTAAAATATTTTCCAACCCAGACTGGCAACTATCCTTTGCCCTGCCCTGACTCTTAAAACTTCTGTAGGTCTTGTTCAGTAAGTCAGGGCGGGCTCTGGAGTAAGTCAGCCTGTGTCCAAACTCCTCTCTATAATTTAAAAACCTTATGATCTCGGGCAACTTCCATAACTCTTCAACCTTGATCTAGAAAATGGGGATACGAATAGCATCTACCACAGAAGATTTTTTCAGTGATGAAGAAATGAGCGAATATTTGTGAAACATTTAGAACAGCATCTGACACACATGTAATAAATGTTAGCCATTATTTTTTCTACACATCAGCAGCTTTTTGTTTATTTTTGCAATTGTTTAAAACATATTATTTTACAGACAACATGGAAATATCGTCTTGTTTCATAGATGAATAGCATCTTATCCCCAAACATGAAAGAGGAAAGTATCCTAAACCATGAAAGGGGAAATTACATCAGTTTAATATCATAAATGATGTTGCATCAAAATATGAACAGAATGGATCAACGTGAGATGACCCGAACCGGGCAGACACAGGAGTGTCTACAAGAGCAACACAGGCCGAGAGAATGGAAAGTTCTTGTAACTTTAATACAATCAAATACAACTTTAGAGGACTTTGTTCTCAATGAGAAAAGCTCCTTATCGACTCTCTCCTCCCTCCTACCAGCCAAGCTTACCTACTGGAGTCCCGGTGTATATTTCTTGCCCTAAGTTTAGAAATTCAACTGACCTTGCAACCTTCACGCCCCATAGTTGAGGTGAATGTGACCATTTTAACAGCTGCCAAGTGCAGGGATTAGGGTAACACCCAGCACCTCTTTTGTAGACAATATCCGATCTTGAGGAAAGTACAGAAACACTGAAACCATGCACTTGAGCCAGAACTACCCCTCCCCCAGCCCCCTCACATACCATATTTTAGCTAGATAAATATTTCACAAAACCTAACTATTATATCATGCTGAAACCTCCTTATTAGGATAACTTTGGCACAAAAATAGGTTTTCAGTATTCCATAATGATTGTCTCCAAAAAAAGTTTGTAGTTGACATTTTCTGGATTGGGCCACTTAAATTTGCTTCCTCCCAGTGAGAGGAAACCAGAGGGGCTGTGTGGAGGGTCCCAGAGTCAGGCTCTGGCGAGGAGGGCCTGACTCAGAGGATCAAGGGTGCGTCATGGAAAAAGCATACACTGTGTGGCTTGTGTGGTTCTCAGTCAAGGCCGTCTGCTAGTTCCCTCAGTGGCTCCAGCAGGGACCACAGAAGATATGTGACAGTCATAACCCAGGCCCCGGCGTCTGGTCACAGCCCATTGCTGGACCTCTCGGTGACTAGACATCAGCAGCTTTTGCAGGTGGCAAAGAGCAAGGGCTTTGGACCTAGGCAGATGGTACTTCAAGTTTAGCCCTGACAGTTAGTAGCTCTGTAATCAGCGGCAACTTAACCGCAAGGCTTTCACTTTGTCATATTATTCTTCCCACTCTCGTTGACTGAACTAGTACTATGTACTATGTATTCTTCCTGGTTCTCTTTGTACAAAGTTAGTATTGAGGATTAAAAATTATAGTGCTAACAGATGCAAATAAATCACTTGGTAGTAAATTGAAAGATGCCTAAGAAATTAATCTTGCCTAATTTGTCTCTGGATCCAAGGTCTAAAACTATACTTTCAGAATAGTTTCTGTATTTCGATCTCCCTTGATTTTATAACAACCTGGGACCTAATGAGTACCAATAACTATTTGCCGATAAAAATGTAGTTGTCATACAAATTGTGATAACAGCCTAACGGGAATCATGATGTTCTTGGTGGGGCCTGATAAATTGTGGGCACATCTATTCAAAGCAAATCAGAAATAGGATTCTTTTATGCAGATTGTAGTTCTTTACATCTCAAAACCTAGCACCATATCTGCATTTTTCCATTTATTACATGTATGACCATCCATTCATTTGGATATGTACCTGCTAACAGGAAAGTCAAGGAAGGCTTTAAAAACCAAAAAAAAAAAAAAAAAAAGGTAGGGAAGAAAAATTTTAAATGGGAACAAAATCTTTGTCCTCCTTTCTGTGAACTGGGGAAAGATCATGCTGATTAAGTACAGCCAAGGACCACTCAAAGTGACTTTTCAAATAAGGTGCGCTATAAGGATGGAGTTTGAGAATCACTGTGGGATGGATCTAAATCAAGCAGTTTCTAGGATTCGGTGGGCAACAGCGAATGTGTCTCATTTGTGAAATCACATAGTTGAAACCTAAAATAAAAAGATTATGTTTTTGTAACCCCACCCCCTTTTTAAAGTAACCATTTCCTGTCCTTTAGACCTCTCTCTCTCCAAACAATCTATTTGGCCAGTCCCTACCCCCTGACCCTCCCTCATTATTCATGGCCCTCAATAATAGACTTAAATTGCAAACCTCTATCTCTCCTGATATTCTTCTTTCAAACCTTTATGAAAAAATGCAGCTTTTACAATATTACCTGGGGTTAGTTGGGATATCTCATTGCATTTCTTATCCTCATTGGCTTATGTGTGCAGGTTGTTGAGATTTTAGGAAAGATATTTTACTAGGCCAATAATCTTTAATAGGCATACTAGGAGACCAGGCATTCCCCAGAAGTTCCATGTGCTCATTCTCCTATGCAGGCAGTTTAAAACATGCTATTCTTTCTACTTGTCATGTCCCAACTTACCTCTGCTGGCTGGTGAACTCCTCACATCCCTCACACCTTGGTTCAAGCAACAGTTCTCTGTGATCTTTCTTTCTTCACGTTTGTTGGTGACGTCTCTGAACTGCTTTGTCTGTGACTTCTGTGGTAGGCAGAGTAACAATCCTCCAAAGAGAGTCAAATTGTAAACCCGAGAACCTATAAATACATTAACTTCCATGTCAAAAGGCAGGTGCAGAAGCAGTTAAATGATGGGTCTTGAGATGGAGAGGTTATCCTGGATTACCCAGTGGGCTGAATGCCATCACAGAGCTCTATAAGGGAAAGAGAAAGGGAAGAAAGAGAGTGTCAGAGATGATGGAGGCAGTTAGGATGAGGCACTGAAGATGGAGGAAGGGATCACACCAGGAGCCAATGACTGTAGGCAGCTTCCAGATGCTAGAAAAGCCAAGGAAACACATTCTTCCCTAGAGCCTCCAGAAGGAACACAGCTCTGCCAACACCTTGGTTTTGCCCAGTGAGACTCATTGCAGATTTCTGATCTCCAGAACTGTACATAATAAATACGTGCTGTCTTAAGCAAAGTTTGTGATAATTTGTTACAGCACTATTAGAAAACTAACACAGCTTCCAAAAGACTGATTGTCTTGGGGAGTAAGACTTCAGTGTGAGGATTTTTCCTCTTGCTCCATTGTCAATTTGCCTATAACTACTAGGTCTGGGTAAAATAAGGGTTCAGTAAATTAATGATGATTAACAAATGAATAAATGCATGGATGATTCACTGGACATTTCTTGCAAGCATTTCATCAAGGATAGGATAGTACAGTAGACAGAGCTATAGACTCAGGTCAGAAACCAGAATTCGTTTTAGCTCCTCCACCTGGGTGGAGATGAATCCCTTCACCTCTCTGATCTCAGCTTCTTTGCCTACAAAAAGAAACCAAGGTATTTTTTTTTTTGGTCCCCAAGCTACTTCTCAGCCATAAGATTATGTGACCAGATGCCAGGAAATTTTTGGAAGACATGTCTGAACTGGGTCGGGGGTTGGACTGATGACCTTACAGGTCTCATCCAGCTCAAAGATTCTATGACACAGACACAGCAGGACACATCTTGTGTGGAAAGTAGCTCTAAGACAACTGATTTTTCAGAGCCTCCTGGGGGGAGGGGAAGTCTTCTGAGAGCAAACAAAGGCACCAGTAGCTTTGGGTCAAACCCTGCTTCTGATTCAGGCCAAAGGCAACTTGAATGCCACAAAGAACATCAAAGGGCAGAATCTGGCCCTGGAACAAGAAGACGGATGGAGGGGAAGTCATGATCTGCAGTAAAACAAATAAATAACCTTTAAAATCACATCTGCAGACGGTCTAACGTTTTTAAATGCTTTCCAATAAGCTTCCCTGGTAGCTTGCCACAAAGCATGTCCAAGAGGATTTACAACAGATGGAGGCAGGGAATTGCAACCCAGCCCTGTTGCTGTTCCTAACCATTTGGGTGACCTTGGGCACATCATTTCACACCCGTGGCCTGTGCATTTCTCTTTTCAAAGTGAGGGGACTGAATTAGATGACTTCTGACCTCCTCTCTAGCTTCAAAATCTTACCGCCTCGGCCCCAGGACTAATTATGGATTCTCAATAGCACAGTGGTTAGTTTTATATTAAAAAGCAGACATTTACAGGATTCTGCAAAGGAACTCAAATTTAAACTTAAATCCTAGCCTTGGGAGAAGGAAGGGAAGGGAAGGAAGGAAGAGGAAAACAGGGAAGGTTACATAAGAGAGTATTTTTTTTTCTTCTTAAACCATTTCCTCATTGTTCCCCCTGTTGATACAACTGCTCAAAATCATCCATGACCAATGTCCTTTTAAATGACCCCACTCTAGCTAAAGATGCATAGGTCAGGCTTAGAGCTGTTGCTATCTTTCTGGGCTTAGGCGGACCTGCAGGCTTGGGCCTCCCAGGCATGAAACCCAAATCCCAAGATAATGTTTAGGACACTTAATCCTCTTTGTCCTCGGCTTTTCAGCGTAGGAATCCAGCAAGATGGAGCACTGAGCTATCTCCCAGATTCCCCATTTTAGGGCAGGTCTTGAAATAGTTTATGACATAACTGTTTCCACTGCATTTTTTTTTCAGACCCTTTCCTATATAAGCCAAAGTTGTGAGAACAAGAACTTTGAGTTTTTTGAAAAAGGCCCAAGTGAAAATCAAAAAGGGGGCAGGGTTTACATTTACCAGATGTTAAAAGGTGTTCTGAGCTTGAACTTTAACAAGTTGAAAATTTTACCGAGACCTGTCTTCTACCTGCTCCCCCGTCACCATATAAATACAGGGACAACTGTGCCCGTGGGACCATCTTGAGGTTCTAGGTCCCAGGATATACTTACCAGGAAAGAATGGAAGAAAATTATAAAGACAATAAATGTTCAAAGAGCTAGTTATAAATAATTCCATATATTTGCAGATTGTGTCAAAGCAGTATTTTCCAGGGTATGGTATGCACACATATATAAAATATGCAAAGCAATTTAAAGTAGAACATGTGTGTGATACATGGACCGTTCTTACTGCTTGCTCATGGGCATCCCTGTTCTTAGGGTCCTGTCTCAAGAAGAAAACCTGTGAAACTTATTGTGAGGAGGACACCTATTCCATTACGTCAATGACCTACCCACTTCCAAATGGGTCCTCTAGCTTTCCTCTGCTGTAGAATCACAATGGCAACACTCATCCCTCAAGTCCTACTCAATATCCCTCACCCTACACCCTACATAATATCCCTCTTTTCATTTGCATCCCTTCCCTTAACTTTCTCAACACTCCTGTGTTCCCAAATCAGCCTTATGTCTCCTCGAGTTCCCCCAATCCCCCAACCCTGATCCTTAGACAACCTCCTCAAAAAAAAAAAAAAAAAAAAAAAAAACCTTTTTCTAAACCCCTAGCTCTTCTTCCTCAGTCCCAGCATCTCCCTAATAGCAGTGCCTTATCCCACCCCTCATTATAAGCCACTGACACCACACTTCTCAGTCTTTACTTCTCTGTACCTCAATCCTCCCTTTCAGGTTAGATTTCTCTTTCAGTGGGTCAACCCACTACCTCGTGTCTTCCTCTCTTTTACTAATTCCATCTTCCTACTTTTTGATCCAGCACCTTGGAAAACTCATGCCCGACCCCGAGACTCCCTCCTGTCTGTTCTTTTCTACCATATACATTGAGCAACTCTTATTTTCTGAGCTATGATTCTTCCTAAATTTCCCTCTGTCTTTATTTCCTTTCCATTAATTTCCCTTTATAAATAAATTTATTTAAATTTTGAAAGTAAGTTGACTTAAAGAAAAACATGTTTACTAAATACTAAATAATAGTACATGATAATATTGATATGGCCCAAATTTTGATGATTTTAAATAAATGACAAATTGGCAAAGCCTACTGTAGCATTACAGGATATTTTCCCACATATTTTTTTTTCATTTGTCCTTGTGACATCCAGTAACAGCAGGGAGAATACGAGCAATTAACCCACTGTTGAGATAAGGAAGCAAAGACTGAGAGAATTTGGATGAATTACCCAAGATCAACAGCAAATCGCTGGTAGATCCAGGACTCAAATGAGAGCCCACAGACTTCAGGTCCCCTGCTCTTTGCACTTCCTGATGGTGACACTCTTCCTTTGCAAATGCACTTAAATATGAATCTTTCCTAATTCAAAATACAAGATGGAGACCTTAGAAAAGGGTATTTGCCAGGAGTAAAATGAAGAGGAATTTTTAAAAATTTATCTCAGGTACTTTGAATGCACGTCAAATTAAGGAAAAGTGTGATCTATAGCCAAGGAAAAGACAACAAATCACTGGAATATAAATAAGGTTCCCTGCAGAAAGTGGCAGAAATATGGAACACAAATATAACTCAAGGAAAATGAGATAAGACTCCTGCATTTTCAAATATCAGATGCTTGAAAAGAGAAGTTGCTAAAAGATGGGAAATGCAGATTCTGAATGGAGTCACTTTCTAGGAATTTCTAGGAATTTCACCACATACCAGGCCCCAAGAGATACTGAAACAGCAGGGAGGTGGGGAGAGGGGAATGGGGTGAGCCAGGTATTGATTGGGCTGTAAGCACAGCCCCAGCAGTAGATTTGGACCCAGAGGAGAGTGGGCCTGAACAGAAATGGCCTTGGACAAAGCATGGTGTTAAACCTGAACTTCATGGAGAGTCTTCACACATCATGATGAAGAGTGCAGGTGATGTAGGCAGAACTGGCCCAGGTTTAAATCTTAGCCTTCTCACCTATTTTCCAAATACATTAGCAATGTGTCTAACATATCTGTATCTCACTTGTTCTCTCTTAACATGGTGGCAACAACAGTGCCTGCCTCCTAGAGCAGGTTGAAAACTGTGTGAGACAATTCTCTTAAGAATATTAGCTGGACAGAAAAAGTCCAGTTAGCTGCAATAGGGGAATAAGACAATCACCTAAAAAGGGTGAGGAATTAGAATGACATCGGGCTTAAGAACAGCATTCAAGACTGCAAGGCAGTGGAATAATATACCCCAGGACCAGAGCAAATATGGTTTCCAACCTAGAATACTACAGCCCTCTAAATTCACAGTCAAGTGTATGAGGAGATAAGATATTTTTAGACATTCAAGGTCTCAAAATATTGCCTACCAGACAGCTTTACTCAGAAAGCTGTTGGAAGCCACACTCCATCAAAGTAAGGGGAGTCAGACAGGGAAAAGATCCAGGAAATGGGAGATCCAACTTAGCAGAGAAAAAGAGGTAATTCCAAGATGATGCTAAAACAAACTCCAAGGTCGGTGTGGTGCAGCCAGTGTGGAGAGAAACAAGATGAGACTGAAGCAGGAGAAAGAGGACTCCAGGAGAGTGTCTGCAAGGCGGGGGAGGGGACAGAAAAACAAAAAACCTTAACTGACAGATTACTTCATGCATTTGACGATAATATGCAGTTTCACCACCTGGAAGAGAGTTTGTGGATGCATTTGTGACAGTTGCATGTAACAAATGAAAAAGTAGGGCAATTTTCATCTCCCAAAACACATACCAAAATGGAAAAAAGAAAGAAAAAGAGAAAATATCATAATAACACACTGTGTAGCTCATCCACAAGGAATACATCATAGATACAAATTTAAACACTGAATATTGTTATAGCAGAACAAGGGAGTAGGGGGCGTGTTTAAGGTATAGATGTACAGAAGAGATATAATTCCTTATCTTCCAAGTAGGAAGCCAAAGACACATATCCAAAAATGTAAAATCAAGCAATTATAATATGAACACGTTATTAGGCAATGAGATAAATGGTAGAAGAACAGGTCAGATGATTTTAAAAATAGTGGCCTCTGAGTTTTATGATAAGCCTTATGGTATAATATGAATTTTTAAATTCTATACATGCATTTTTTGAATTTTAAAAAGGAAATGAAAAATAGCCTAATAGAGTTTCTGGCATAGAGAAAATACTCACTAAATATTAAACTATTATTATTATTGTTAATATTTCTCAGGAGATAAGTCCCAACAATAGCTGGGCATTGTCAGGCAAACTAGTAATCCAGAATCTAGTATTTGCCAGGCTTTTAGTCCACAGTCAGAGGACAGAGATCATGTTTCTCCTCATTTATGGCTTAGCACTGTCCCCTACCCCCCCACTCCAATGTAGCAGAGAGCTGGTACAAATAGATAATCAAAACACAGTCATGGAATGAATGAACAAAAGAACAAATGCATGAAAAATATAATATTCAATTGTTAATGTGGGGTTAACTCAGTCTACAGGTACAGAAAATAAGGTTAAAATGTTGACTCTGACTAGATCTTAATTTACTCACTTAAGGACCAAGCACGAGAGTCAATGACAATTATAATTCCCTGATTTAATATTTAATTTTAATAAGCGATGCAGTTCATATATATTATGTCCCGCCAACTTGTCTTCAATACCTCCCCAACCCCTATAATCTCAAATTTCCAAAAACTTATTTTATAGAGACCTGGAATGCGGCAAAGACAAGAAGAGTGGGCAGGAAAGAATATATATATAAACGAGTCAAAACTCTCTAAAATGAAAAATGAAACACAATTTCAACTCTCAGGAATATGATAAACAGGGCCTGCCAACATTTCCCAGACCATCCTCGAAAGGAAAAGGACACCAGGACATTCTCAGCCCAACATGTTCAGTTCTGTGTCACAGGCTGACAAATATGATGTCTTAGAGCGCTCTTATTGTCTGTAGAAGTCATAAAGACACCAGGTGGGAGCTTTGGCACAAACTAACTTTCTAAAGCATGCATCTTATAAAAATGAGAGTTTAATTCATGTGTTAGATACTTTCTGCCTTCTCTTTGAGATCTATCCTCCACACATTTTTTCATCCTGCTAACCTGGCCAATATGGATGCAAGGTCTTCACCATCTGGCTTCTGGTTGTGAGATGCAAGAGGTCAAGGGACAGAGGAAGTAAGCTCCGGCTGCTGATTCCCAGCCTCCACCCTACACACACCCACTTCTCTCTGCTCCACTGGCTCCGTTCTTTAAGTGAAGCAGCCTTCTCTATTTAGATCTTCCCCTTGCCCTTCAGACCTGGGGGTAACGACAACTCACTGCTATTGCCAACCCTTGAGATACTGCATTCTTTCCTGTTCATTTCTCCAAACCTTTGCATAGAGTCACTTTACAAAACTCTCCTCCTACTTACCCAGGGTAAGTTTGGTGACTGTCTCCTGCATGACTAATACACACTTGATTTGTGTAATGATTACATATTTAACATAAGCTACCAGGACTTATCATATTGGAGGATTGTCAGTAAGCTCAACTTTTCATAAATCCCCATGCCTCTGGGGAGACTTGCAAATTGAAGCCCTTCCAGGTACCAGAAAGTCCAAAGATGTGGAGAGGTAAATGGACTAAGGTCAATGATGTCAGTCTCTGGAGGGCAAATGCTGGAGTGAATAAGCTAGCAAGAGAGGAGATGATAATAAGCAAGTGGGATGTATGAAATCACGATTTGAGAGAGATGCAATTGCTGGAGTTAATAAAGACTAGGGAATCGACATGGGAGTAGGTGGCTGAGGTGGGGAAGAGGAGGTAATGGTTAGAGCTAAAGACACCAAAGGGTGAATGATCACAGTCATAGATGACCCAATTTCATGGATGCTGAATTTGCCAAGGATGTATCAGGCAGAAGAGAGGAGAGGAAAATTTAAGCCAGATACTCAAGTCATCAATCAGTTAACAACAACAACAAAAAATAACAGACATTTGTACGGCACTTATAGTATGCCAAGCACCATTCAGAGTTCCCATCTACCCTATCCCCATTTTAAAAATAAGAAACTGAGTCCCAAGGACATTAACTAATCTGCTCTAAATCTCACAAATAAAAAGTGGCAGAGCTTGGATCCTACCCAGGCAGTATGATTCCAAAGTCTCTGTCTTTCACCATAAATTTCCCCTCCTGCTCTAAAAAACAAAAATAAAAAAATAAAATATATAATTAAATTCAACACTTTGGAAGCACTTCTTCTGTATTTCTGTGTCTCTGTACTCCATATCCTGGTACTTTTGGGTACTTTTGATACCCTTAAAAGCAACTGGAATTTTTGAAGTAGGAAAACACACCATGGGGAGAGGATGTAACTCCCTCACCCTCAGGCCCTAAGTTATGTGGGGTGTGGAGATGAAACATCCACCAATGGAAGTCTTGCAGGGGAAGCTGCTTCACCACGGCACAAAAGACTTTGCTCAGATCAAAAAGGTGACAGGACCTTTCAGAAAGAAATTGGAACCTTGGGGACTTGTTCATGGCTCACCATGAATTTCAGGAAAACACAGAGGTTTTGGAGGGCAGGAAGAGGTAGGGATAGAGTCAGATTTGGGAAACCTAGAGGCAGGTCCATTGATAAAGGATTAGATGGGAACCTTGGCCCCTGACTGTGCCTAAGGAGGAAAGGATGGGAAGTGTGCGGGACAAGTCCTGGAACTCTGGGAGCATCTGGGAGTGATAGAAACCCTAGGTGGTGGAAGAACTTTATATATGCAAGGAGGCCAGACCCTCAGGGCAACTGATTTGGTCCACAAATGTGTTTCACTGATCTATATGGCACCAGTGTCTGGCACCTCGAAGGGTTTACGGAACAGAGCTGGTGCCTATACCCCTTACAAGGTCCAGCATTATCTGGCCCCTACCAACATCTCTTACTTCATCTTGAATTACAACCCTCCGTGTTAATTTAACTCCAACCACACTGGGCTCCACTGTATTCTCCAAATACACCCAGCTCTTTTCCACCTCAGAGTTTACATATTTACTATCTCACATCTGCCTGGACTCCCCTGACCCCACTGCCAACCAGTTTCTCACATGCCTGGCTATTTCTTATCACTTAAGTCTCTGCTCAGATGTCACCTCTTCATCGACACCTTGCTTGACCCCAACTTTAACATCTCACCCCCACTCTCCATCCCATCCTCGGTCTTTAGTCCCTTTATATCACATATCACTAACTGCTTATTTGTGATATTAATGTGCATATTACTTGGTATTTTTATATTTTCTTTCTCTCTGCGCTAGAATGTCCATGAAGGCAGAAACATAATCTGTCTGTCTTGTCATCAGCACTGCCCTAGCCCTTAAGACAAATACATATTCATTGGGGAGAAAAAAACCCGACTTCAAAAAATGTTGTTCAAACACTTTCAAAATTTGAGTATAAGTTTTATCAGAAAAAGTCCTCGTAAGGTTGTATCAGAAAAGCCCTCATAATTCCTGAAGCCCTCCAAAGCCTACCATCATCAAGATTCGGCTCAATATTCCCAAGCCAGGTCCTCGTGCTCCATCTGCAACAAAGTGTGTGGGTTCAGTGGCCGCAGCTGAATGGCTCATAAGGGGAGTAAGCAAGTATTTGGCAGGCTCATTTGCCAGAGTCATTGCCACCGATTAAAAAGCAATTAATTATGGGAATTAAGGAGAGTGAATGGCCTGTATGTCCCTAGGCCACCTTTTTCTGAATGACTCGTGCAGCCCAGGGCAAGACAGGACATAAAAGTAAAAAATAAACCCTGTGCTCTGAAGCCACACCGAGGCTTTGATAATAAAACTGATAAGATGGCAGGTCACAGATACGGTGACCTGACTGTAGAAGATTTTAAAGAGCATGCCTTTGAACTTCAAAATGAACAGAGGAAGAAACAGATTCTTAGAATTAAAAGAAAAAAAATAATACTTAAAAAAAAACTGAGCATTGGGTTAAAGAAAGCTAAGATTTACTGCACTGGGAAAACCAAAGAAAATCCATGCAAAGTGCTATCATGAGATGAAGCAACCGAGATAAGCCCTTTCCAGCTCTGAATAGAGGGTAGTAGTTTGAAAGCAAAGGGGGCTTTGCTTTGTCTCTTCCATTTGATCCATTTGATTTTTTTATTTGCTGGTCAACTTGACCTTTGAGTCTTATCCTAGTGATTTCTGACCTAGTTGTAGCATGGGAGGCTGAAGCTCTATAAAATAAACTCATTTGATTACACTGCCTAGCCACCATGAAATTCCTTCACTTGTCCCCTACTTTAAAAAATATTTTTCCCACCTCAGTCAAACCAAGCTGGTCTTTTCAGTTCATGGCTGCAAACAATAGCTTATATTGCTTTAGTACCTTCCAAAATGAAGAAATGAGTTTAGCAATCATCCACTTAGTTCCCGGCTCTGAGTAAGCCCCAGAATGGTGAGTGACAAAGCAGGCTAAAGAGCACAGGTACCTAGTGACAGGTCAGGGAATACAATGCTGAGTCAGGCGAACCTGAGTTTGTGGCTACCTCTGCCATGTGCTAGCTGTGTGACAGTAGCTTCTGTATCTGCTGCAAACAAGATTATTTCTCCTGACTGAAGTAGTCCTCATCTATAATACCATAAAAGAATTAGGAGAATCCTATTATAATAAAATAGTGAGAATCCCATAATTTCTGCAGATGTTTATCATGTACAAGCACTGTACTGGGATCTGAGGGTTCAGTCCAGATACAACACAAAATAGACACAGGAGTTCACCCTGTCTCCATAAATTGGTAGCTATGATTATCGTATCATATTATCTTAGAACTCAGATATTCTAAGCAGGGGATTTGGGGGAGAAATAAAGAGCAATTTCTCCCACCCACAGCTAAGGCTATGAAGACGCTACATACAGCAAGAGAAGTAGTAGGCTTGTCTGGGTGCATGTTTTATTTAGGACCCGCTCAAAAGGCTCTTAGCTTGGGGCCCCTGGGTGGCTCAGTAGGTTAAGCCTTGGATTTTGGCTCCGGTCCTGATTTTGTGGTTCCTGGGTTCAAGCCCTACCTTGGTCTCTGAGCCCCGCCTCAGGCTCTGTGGTGATGGCTCAGAGCCCGGACCCTGCTTCAGATTCTGTGTCTCCCTCTCTCTGCCCCGCCCCCACTCGAACTTTCTCTGTCTCTCTCTCAAACATAAATAAACATTTAAAAAAATTTTTAAAAGGCTCTTAGCTCTCCCCACTGCATATGTTAAAGTTCTACCTTGGTATGTGGTATTCTAGAACAATGGCTTCTATTCAGTAGAAGTTTATCATGGACTTTCCCAACCTTTTTCATGTCATGGCACACATGGAAAATGCAGATTTTTGGGGGCCTTATGGCCTGACACAGGCATTGACAACTTTTTCTGTAAAAGGCAAGGTGGTAAGTATGTTTGGCTGTGTGGTCTATCTGGTCTGTTACAGCTACTCAACTCTGCCCTTGTAGCTTGAAAGCAGCCTTAGACAACAGGGAAATGGATGAGCATGGCTGTGTTCCAATAAAATATGATTTATAAAAACAAATCCTAGGATGGACTTGGCTCACTGACCATAGTCTGCCAGGCCCTGACCTAACACAAAGTAAAATATCAATAAATGCTCTTTGTTAGTCATTGATTACACCTTCTATCTGTCGGGGCCCATCCTGGGTGCCAGGGAAAAGGGATGAATAAAAGGACATCGTTCTTATCCTCACTGAGCTTACAGTCTACTTTCTAAATAGGTAGTTACAAAGCAATATGAAAGAAACCAATGTGGGGTTTTTTTTTAATTTAATGTTTTTAATTTTTTTTTTTTTTGCTTTTTGGGATTTTTTTTGTTGTTTTTGAGAGAGAGGGGGGACAGAGACAGAGCACAAGTGGGGAAGGGGCAGAGAGAGAGGGAGACACAAAATCTGAAGCAGGCTCCAGGCTCTGAGCTGTCAGCACAGAGCCCGAACTGGGGCTCAAACCCACAAACTGCGAGATCATGACCTGAGCTGAAGTCGGATGTTTAACTGACTGAGCCACCCAGGCACCCCCAGGTATGATTTTGAGATAGGGAACAACCAGGATCTCAGATCTTCTGACATCAAAGCTCAAATTTTAATGTTGTGTATAAGCAGCGTGGAGGTGAACACACATACACACACACACACACACACACACACACACACACATACACAGATCTTTATTCCTATTAAATCTCATTGCCAGGCACAGTTCTGGGCACACATTAATCACTTCACTGAAAGCATACTGACTTTTATATTACATTAGGGATTTGGGTCATCATGGAGACTCTTGCATATCCCTGCCTTTTCCAATCTCTACAAATGTTCTCTCTGCAGATGTAGTAAGAATTGGCAGGCTAATTGACATGACTAATTTTGTTTTTAGGCTCAAGGTCATAGATGATATTAAAGAAACTTGTTCAAATTCCAAATCTCAAATGGCCTCAAGAAAATCTGTGGATGAAAAGCAGGCAATCATCCAAAAGCCTTGTCTTAACCTAGGTGCCCCCAAGAGAAACAGAGCCTGGACAAAGTCCTGTAGGGAGTTTATTTTGGAGAAGTGACCCCAAGGAACAAGAGATGGATGAGGAAGGGTAAAATAGGGAATGAAGAAAAGCCTGGCCAGGTGCACTGTCCAGGTGATCGCCCACTGGGGCTCAGTCCCACTGAGGAACCTTAGGGAATGCACTACGTGATGGCAGTCTCGGGGATAAATGAGGGGTACCTGCTCCCATCCCCCATTGGTCAAGGGTTATAGGAGGTGCTACTTCTCTCATACTCTCAGGGCTGCATATACCTCAGAATGTCTGAGCAGATTCCTTTAGGTACCTCACATTGGCCATGTCAAAATATCCAGGTGGAAAGCAAGAGCTAGAGGGTGCAGCTGATGCCAGATGCTATAGGGTTGACCTCCACGGTAGCTGGTTACTACAGCAGTGGGTGGAGTAGAAAATGTGGACCAAAAGGATGTCAGGTGGAGCAAAAGAGATGTCAAGTTCAGTCATGTACTTACATTCAGCCAAAATATACTAGGTGCACCAAGGAAAGGTCTAGGCTTTATACAGAGTGAATGCCCAGCCATTTGTCTAGTATAACCAATCCTCACCTGTAACCTCCTTCTCCTGATGCAGATAATGACAATAATTCACCTTCGTATGGTACTTGCATGGCACTTTTATGAACATTTGACTCTGACAGAAATCTTGTGTTCTAAATAAGAACTAAATCACTATTCTTCCCTTTTCTCAGATAAGGAAACCAAGTTTAGGTAAGTTAAGAGTAGTTGTCTAAGGAAGTGCTATCCCACGGCACTTTCTGCAATGATGGAAATGTTCTACACGTTGTTCAGGACAGTACCCATTAGCCACGTGTACCCAGCGAACACTCGAAATATGGTGCTTATGACTAAAACACTGAATGTTAAATTTTATTTCATTTTAATTCATTCTAATTTAAATTTAAATGGCCATATGTGGGTCATGCCACCACACTGACCCAGCAGCAACAGACACTGTAATATGCCTTTTTTAAATATTGTTATTAAAAATATTTTGCACTGAAGTTCAATGAAAGAAATGTGTTGACTTTTCCTCATATTTCATTTTTGTTGACGTATGTAGTGCTAAATTAAACAATTTCCCATGCATTCTTGCTATCACCTGGTTGTTTTCCAGGCTTAACTGTGATGTATAAAGGAAGGACTCACTCAGAAACAGCACTGAATAACTAATGCAAGCTGAAGCAGCAGAAATCTTCACAAGAACAGAACAAAGGACAGCTTCTCTCCCTCCCTCCACCCACCTTGGATTCTTGTTCTCAGTTTGCACTTGGACACGAGAGCATTTGGGGCTTCTGTGCAATCCTGCCTGCCTAAAATTACAATGCGTGCCTTGGAGAACAGTGCACCTAAGATACCCTCTGTATAAGGTGAGATGCATAACGTGGGGGCATCTGTGACTAATAAACGGCAGATTTGAGAGACTCCACCTCAAGCCTTCAGAGTTTTAATCCATGACTTTTTACTTCGTATGTTACTTCTTAATTCAAGGATGATAAGTATGTCAAATCCAAGTACATTCAATAAATGATTCAGGAGCTACTAAGTTACAGTACAATTGTTACTTAAATATTTATGTGTTGTTTGGAGGGAAAGAGGCATTTTAAATCTAAAGACAGTCACACATCATCCATCCTGAATTGTTAGAACGAGGCACCTCTCCTTCATGTATTTTTCAGAAAACAAGCTTACTGTAACCTTTACAGACTACGGTTTCTAAAATCCTATCCGCTTTTGCTAGAAAGGTTTCTGAAACGCTCTCCTCTTTCTTAAACAGAATACAAACCTTTTACTCTTTCATCCATTCACTTATTCATTCTTTTTTCAACAAATATAAAATAAACATCTCCCACAGGCCGTGCACCGTGGAAGACTGGCTCTGGAGTGCACTAAGCAGATAAGTCATTCTGCCCTCAAGGAACTCAACAGTCTTGAACCCCCAACCTTCCGTCCTGCCATTATTACTCAGAACAGGATAAATATACTGCTAACGTGTAATACGGTGACACTTTCTGGAGCAGTACTTTCCCATAGAAATGTAATGTAAGCCACTTAAGTGACTTTAAATTTCTTAGAAGCCATGTTTAAAGAAAGTAAAAGGAAGCAGGCATAATTAATTTTAATAATGTATCTTAATATATCCTACAGTTATCATTTCTTCAAAGTTCCATGTGTGTTTTATACATATAGCACATCTCAACTCAGACCAGCCACATTTCAGATTCTTAATAGCCACATGTAGCTAGTGGCTTCAGTACTGGACTTCTAATAAAGTATTAAAGATTAATTGCCCCTTCATTTAATGGAAACAGGCATTTAAATATTTTAACTCCATATGTCTGCTTGCCCTATTTTCTGACATCCCCCGCACTCTCAGAGAGCCTGTTTTCCTTCATTTTTATTATAATTGTGTTAGCAAAAGCCAGTGTCCTCTGTTATTCATTTAGTCTTCTAACCGATGTAATCCATTTTCCTAAAATTAACAATAAAATAACCCTGTCTAAAAACGGGGCTCAGGGCTCCTGGGTGGCTCAGTTGGTTAAGTGTCCGACTCTTTGATTTCCGCTCAGGTCGTGATCTCACGGTTCATGGGATCGAGCCCCATGTCAGGCTCTGTGCTGACAGTGGTGGAGCCTGCACGGGATTCTCTCTCTCCCTCTCTCTCTCTTTCCCTCCCCTGCTGTCTTTCTCTCTATCAAAATAAATAAATAAACATTAAACAATGAAAAATAAAAATAGGGCTCTGTTCCTTAGACAGGGCTTTGAGTATGGGTTAAAGAGACATTTTGTGAACAAAGCATGTAAGTATTTATGAAATCCCTAACATAGGTTTGACTTCCTAAGATAACTGTCACTTCTGTCTTTCAGCCTTCTTCAGGATCACTGGTTCCCAAAGTGTGGCCCTCACACCAGTACCACCTGGGGAGTTGTTAGAAAGGCGATGTCTTGTTCCCCACCCCATAGCTACTGAATCAGAAGCTCCGGAGAGGAGTCTAGCAATCAGTGTTTTAACAAGTCCTCCGGGTGATTCCAGTAACTGCTAATGTTTGAGGACCATTATTCTGGAAAAACGAGACTGCTATATACATGGACTTGACATGAATATGTACTCCTTCGCTCCTTTTAAATTCAGTATTTTAATTACTTGGAGAAGTGTTAAAGAGCATTATTTTTTTTCTTTAAAACATGGTATTAAAGGTTGTGTTGGTTAGCATACATAGTAGCTTCCTAGGGTTGCAGTTACAAATTACTGTAGATTTAGGGGCACAATAAAAATTTATTTTTTTAATTCTTTGATTCTATTTTATGGTAATTTTTCATCATAAATGTACTCTTTAATCTCCATCCCTTATTCCCCCCATTTCCTCATCCACCCCCACTTTGGTAATCATCAGTTTGTTCTCTAGAGTTAAGAATCTATTTCTTGGTTTTTCTTTCTTTTTTCCTTTGCTTATTTGTTTTGTTTCTTAAATTCCACCTATGAGTGACATCATATGGTATTTGTGTTTCTCTGACTTAATTCACTTAACATTATATTATTATATTATATTATATTTATTATATTATATCATATTATATTATTATATTCTCTAGATCCATCCATGTCATTGCAAATAGCAAGATTTCATTCTTTTTTATGTCTGAATGATATTATATTGTATACATATACCACATCTTTATCCGTTCATCTTTCGATGGACACTTGGGCTGCTTCTGTAGTTTGGTTATTGTAGATAATGCTGCAATAAACATAGGGATGCATGTATCCCTTTGAATTGGTGTTTTTATATTGGGGGGGGGGGCACATACATACCCAGTAGTGCAATTCCTAGATCATAGGGTAGTTCTATTTTTAATTTTTCAAGGAAATTCCATATAGTTTTCCACCATGGCTGCATCGGTTTGTTTTCCCATCAACAGTGCAAGAAGGTTCCTTTTTCTCCACATAGTTGCCAAAACTTGTTTCTTGTGTTGTTGAGTTTAGCCATTCTGACAGGTGTAAGGTGATATCGCATTGTACTTTTGATTTGCGTTTCCCTAATGAGTTGTGTTGAGCATCTTTTCATGTTTCTTTTGGCCATCTATATGTCTTCTTTGAACAAATGTCTATTCATGTCTTCTACCCATTTTTTATTTGGAGTGTTTGTTGTTTTGGTGTTGAGTTGTATCGATTCTTTATATATTTTGGGTAGCATCCCTTTATTGGGTATATCATTTGCAAATATTTTCTCCCTTTCAGTAGTTGCCTTCTAGTTTTGTTGATTGTTTCCTTCACTGTGCAGAAAGTTTTTATTCTGATTTAGTCCTAACAGTTTACTTTTGCTTATATTTCCCTTGCCTCAGGAGACATATCTAAAAAAATGTTGCTACAGCTGATGTCAGAGAGATTACTGCCTGTGCTCTCTTCTAGGATTTTTATGGTTTCAGGTCTCACATATAGGTTTTTATTCTATTTTGAGTTTATTTTTGTGTATGGTGAAAGAAAGTGGTCAAGTTTCATTCTTTTGCATGTGACTGTCCAGTTTTCCCAACAAGATATGTTGAAGAGACTGTCTTTTTCCCATTGTATATTCATTCCTCTTTGTCAAAGATTAATTGATCATATAATTGTGGGTTTATTTCTGGATTTTCTGTTTTATTCCATTGATCTATGTGTCTATTTTTATGTAAGTACCAAACTATTTTAATTACTACTGCTTAGTAATATAACTTAAAATCTGGAATTGTGATACCTCCAATTTTGTTTTTCTTTTTCAAGATTGCTTTGACTATTTGAGGTCTTTTGTGGTTCCATACAAATTTTAGGATTGTTTGTTCTAGTTCTGGGGAAAATGATGTTATATTTTGATAGGTATTGCATTAAATCTGTAGATGCTTTGGGTAGTATAGACATTTTAACAATATTTGTTCTTTCAACTCATGAGCATGGAATGTCTTTCTATTTCTTTGTATCATCTTGAATTTCTTTCATAGTGTTTTATTTTCAGAGTACAGGTTTTTCACCTCTTTGGTTGGGTTTATTCCTAGATATTTTATTGTTTAGGATGCAATTGTAAATGGGATTGTTTTCTTAATTTCACTTTCTGTGCTTCATTATTAGTGTATAGGAATGCAGCAGGTTTCCACACATTGATTTTTGTATCCTACTACTTTACTGAATTCATTTATTCGTTCTTAGCAGTTTTTTGATAGAATCATTAGGATTTTCTATATATAGTATCATGTTATCTGCGTATAAAAAGAGTTTTACTTCTTTACCAACTTGGATGCTTTTTATTTCTAATTGCTCTGGCTAAGTCTTCCAGTACTATGTTGAATAAAAGTGGTGAAGGTGGACATCTTTGTCTTGTTCTTGACCTTAGGGGAAAAGCTCTCAGTTTTTCACCATTGAGTATGATGTTGGGTGTGGGTTTTTCATATAGGCCTTTTTTGTGTTGAGATAAGTTCCCTCTAGACCTACTTTGCAGAGGCTTTTTATCATGAATGGATATTGTACTTTGTCAATACTTTTTCTGCATCTATTGAAATGCTCATGTGGTTTGTATCCTTTCTCTTGTTGATGTGACATATCTGGTTTATTGTTTTGCAAATACTAACCCACCCTTGCATCCTGGGAATAAATCCCACTTGATCATGGTGTATGCTTTTTTTTTTTTTTAACATATTGTTTGATTTGGTTTGCAAATATTTTGTTAAGGACTTTTGCATCTATATTCATGAGAGTTATTGGCCTGTAGTTCTCTTTTTTGTTGTTGTGTCTTTATCTGGTTTTGGTATCAGGATGATATTGTTTTCATTGAATGAGCTCAGAGTTGTCCTTCCTCTGGTATTTTTTGGAATAGTTTGAGAAGTATGTGTATTAACTCTTCTTTGAATGTTTAGTAAAATTTGCCTGTGAAGACATCTGGTCTTGGACTTCTTGTTTTGGGGGAGTTTTTTGTTTGTTTGTTTGTTTGTTTACTGTTGGTTTTTTTTTTTTTTGTTTGTTTTTTTACTGATTCAATTCATTGTTGGTGACTGATCTTTTCACATTTTCTATTTCTCTTTGCTTTAGTTTTGGTAGGTTATATGGGGAATCTATTTCCTTGCTTTTTCAGCTTCTAGAAGCCATCCACATTCCTTGGCTTGTGGTCAGTCCCATATCTTCAAAGCCAAAAACATTAAGTCAAGGGTTTGTCAGGTCATATCTCTACGCTTCTCCTTATTCAGCCTCTCTCTTTCTCTTTAGAGTGTCCTTGTAATTACGTTGGGCCCACCTGGATAATGTAAAATAATCTCCCATTGCACATTCAGCTGATTAGCAATGTTAATTCCATTTACAACATTAATTTCCCTTTGACACTAAACCTAACATATTCATAGGTTCTGGGGAGAAGGATATGGACATCTTTGGGAGCCAGTAATCTGCCTATCGCACTATCTGATTAATGAGTTACTGACATAATTTAATGAAAAATTTGTAAAAGTTATTTTCCCCCTTGCACATTTTTAGGTTCACATTCTGTACTTTTCATCAGAGTTGCAAAGGAAGTAATTGTTTTCACTTTGTAAATCTCAACATTTATATCATTTCTAAAAGTCCCTAAATGAATTTAAATGTTATGGTGATTTGATATAGCAATCATCCATTTAATGCATATTTTTATGCATTAGGGTCTTTCATTGATAACCCCGACATACATGTCTATAACAAATTTAGATAGATAGGTGGATATATATATATCTGTGCATGTATTCTACTTCTTGGGATCACTATGCTTTATGAGTTTAATTTTTTCCTCTATATTGAATTACTGATACTATTAAATAAGTAAACAATAGAGCTAAAATATTATACATTTCATAAATATTTTTAAACCAAATCCAAAATTTTGTTAGAAAGACTTTTTTGTTAAGGATGAGGGTAGAGAGAGCAAATTATGGTGTTTTGATTATATTAAATATTTTCAAACAACAATATTTCAAATATTCCCTCTGTATTTCTACACCTCAGGGACAACCTTTCATAGTATAATTCTGGGCAGTGTGAGACAAGCCTCTATTTGGTAAAGTGGGAGTGGTTCAACAGCAAAAGGCAAGGTGATCCAGAAGAATCATCCAGATGCCCATCAAAGCAGAGGAGGTCTCCTGCAGCAGATACAATTATAAATGCATTATGCACTTTTTCTTCTCTGCTTGGAATCACACAAAATAGGATATATCAGCATTCCAATGTTTATAGGGTACAAATCTTTACCACTACAAATAGTACGTCTCCTTGTGCGTGAGGTCATATGTTTTATGCATCCCAGCTATCAAAAATAAACAACAAATCCCAGTCAGCCCTTCTGGAGAAAAGACTAAGTTAGTTCCCAATGCCCTTTAATGAAAATGATATGGAGAAACCATTGCCATCAGGAAGGGAGATCAAAAGGGAGACAGCCCCCTGAAAAGTAAGAAAAAATTATTATAAAGTTGTATTTAAAAATTAAAATATTTCTCTTAGACTTTTCTAATGTTATATTTGCCAAATCTGTTGTGATTTTCCCCTAATCTAAGTACATGCTCATTTTCACAACTAATTCCATATTCATGATTATGTATGCTTTTTAAAAAGGAATCTCTAAATTAATTTTTTAACTTACAAATACAACTCGATAAATGCTCGTCAAACCAAATTGAATAGAATTCATTCAATCAAGTAGAAGACAATATTAATTGATTCGTCGTATATGACAGGCACCTTGTTTAGACTGTTTGGAAACAATATTCTATTCACTTCTCACAAAACAAGCAACTAAAACAAAAACAGGCAAAACATTATAAGCATGTATTACCATCCACATTCCACTGCCAGGGAAAGGTTAAGCATAATGTTCACAGCTAGTCATTCTCACAGCTAGTAAAACAACAATGCAGGATTAGATCCCAGGATTTTTTTTTTTTTTGGACAATAAATAGAGCTAATGCTGAATCATTATTAATATATTCAAGGGGTTAGGTCATGGTAAGGGCAACATAGAGAAAAGAAAGCAAGGGCAGAGAACTCAACACAGTGGCCATTGCACTGTTGAAAAAAAGCATATACGGTTTTACATGAGGTGGTCAGGCAGGAAAGGCCGTATCACCTACGCAATTCTTGAGCAGAGACTCAAGGGATGGGAGGACTTCGTTTTGCAAATAGAATGAGCCTTGCAGGCAGAGGGAACATCAAAGTGCAAAGGTTCTGAGGTGTTCTGGGAGTGTTCAGTGAACACTAAGAAGGACAGAAAATAAGGGCTGCACGTGGTCACAGGTGAAGCTGCAGCTAAGCATGGTTCGAAGCTCCCATAGGCCTTTGTAAACTTCTATAAGAACCCCAGCTTCTACTTTGGGGGGGATTGTAGAGAATGACTTGGTCAAATTCACATTCTCCAAGCTGGCGCTGTCTGCTGAGTGGAGTCTAGGCTAAAAAGGGGCAAGGATGGAGACAGGGGACCAGGTAGGAGGCACCCGCAGTAATCCAGGCGGGATTACAGAGACAATAGCAGAGACGGTGAGGTCCCATCGTGCACATTTTCTACAGATAGAGCCACAGGATTTGCTGATGGCATTTGTGAGATAGGAGATGAAGAAAAGCAGTCAAGATTATTCCAGGCTTTTGGGGGTGGGGAGAAGGTAGAGTGGCTGAGCAACTGAAAGAATGAATTTTCCACTGATTCTAAGGCATTAATTGCTCATTCTTATACAAATTATCTGTAATCTTCATGTCAACTCAACCCTACAGGCAAGATGGCAGGACCAAAGATAGAAATAAGATCCTGCCTGTCCCAAAGCCCTACGTATCATACTCTAGCAGCTCCCTAACGTTGGGCAAGAATAGCTTCCTTTCCTGAAGGATGTGCCAGACACAGTGCTAAACCCTCTTAAATTTCCCATTTAATCCTCAAAACAGCCCCATTAGGAAGGGATTATTCATCTGCATTTTCAGACGAGGAAACTGAGGCCTCGTCATGCCTTGCCTTGCGAAGCACCTGAACCAGCTGGGAGGCACTCTCTCCTTACCTCCCTTTTCCAAACTTTCTAAATCTGATTACCCCAGTCTTTCCTGTTTTGTTACTCCATACTCAGGGTTAAAAGCTGCTTCCTGCAGTTATTCACTGTTATTTTTTTTTCTTCTTGCCTTTACGGTCCTCTCACATTTATCTAAACAATTTACTGTATTAAATTCTGTTAAAATAACCAGAGTGGAGGCTCCTGGGTGGCTCAGTTGGTTAAGAGTCTAACTGCGACTCAGATCATGATCTCACAACCCATGAGTTGGAGCCCGACATCGGGCTCTCTGCTGACAGCTCAGAGCCTGGAGCCTACTTCAGATTCTGTGTCTCCCTCCCTCTCTGCCTCTCCCCCACTCACACTCTCTCTCTCTCTCTCTCTCTCTCTCTCTCTCTCTCTCTCTTAAATAAGTAAATATTAAAATAGGTAAATATTAAAAAATGTTTTTATTTAAAATAACATAACCAAAATGGTTTCTGTTTTTCTATCAGGAGAGTGAACCCACATTTACTTCCATGAGCATGTCATGCCTCTTCCAGGGAGCAGACACTGCACTAAGTGCTAAAGACACACAGATGAAAAAGACAGAGGTCCTGACCCCAGGGATGCCAAGGAGCTGGACAGACACATGCCAAGCTCAGTCCCTGTAAGCCGATCCGGCCATACCATGAGTTAAAATGCAAGAACTGTCAACAAAACATAATGGAAACACAGGGGTTATTTGGGACACCTGGGTGGCTCACTCGGTAAGCATCTGACTTCGGCTCAGATCATGATCCAGCGGTCTGCGAATTCGAGCCCTGCGTTGGGCTCTGTGCTGACAGCTCAGAGCCTGGAGCCTGCTTCAGATTGTGTGTGTGTGTGTGTGTGTGTGTGTGTGTGTGTCTGCCCCTCCCCCGCTCACTCTCTCTCTCTCTCTCTCTCTCTCTCTCTCTCAAAAATAAATAAACGTTAAAAAAATTTTTAAAAAACAATGGAAACACAGGGAACAGGGATTCTAACTGGAAGAATCTTATCAGCTGACAATAGGGCGCTGCTCCTTGAAAGAATAGGATGTTATGGGGAAAAGAAGAGGAGGGTAGGTCTAGGCAAAGGAAAGAGCAACAGTGCTTAGAATGACAAAGGCCGGTGGCTCAGCAAGGTAGGGACTGTGCCAGGTGCATAATGATGGGACAGTGCAGGCTTGAGGCAGGAAGGAGAAGGGGGCCTTTGCACAGCCTGAGAATCTGGACTCTTGTTCTCCTAAAGTTAATCAGAAGTTATCAAAAGAATGGTCGGAGAGTGGCACGGTTGGTTCTGCCTTCCCAGAGACCACTCCCTCTCACCCCCAAAACTGAGCTTGAATGGAGCCCCGGTGATAGCCAATGAGGGTTGGAGTTGGCCAGTGGAGGAGGGTATGGAAGAAGGGCGGATCTGAATAGGATAATATATGTAAAGCTGTTTTGAAACACAGCAATCCCATTAGAAAATCAAAGTACTGTTTGTATTTTCCCTCCATCTGCCTAACAGTGGCCCCATGCCAGGAAGGTAGGCAGCCTAGTGAACTTCATATTCTTGGTCTTGGATACTCTTCTCTATTCCTCCTAGAATATGGGGGGACATTCCTATAGGAGGCTTTTCAAATCCTATCTTAGTCTCTTTTCTCGTAATTATGTCATTGTACACTTGGACATTAACTCCTTCCAGAGTTTAAGCCCTATTTAGGGAAGCCTGGTGGCCAGTGCGTTGCCGGATTTCCAAATGACTTCTTGGGTCTTGACGGGTACAGAGATATTGAAGGGCACAGTGTGGACGGAGGTGGAACTTGGTTCTGTCTCTTACTGGCCTCAGAAAGTCACGTCAACCCATTAAGCCTCATTTTGCTAATCTGTGGAATGGGAATCCCAATACCTACCTCACAGTAGGTGATTTACTGGGATAAAAGGATGAAGTTTGCAGGATGGCTGGCATGGAGCTCAGACCACTTGAATGCTAGGTTCCTGAGAGAGGTGACCAGTCTCCTGTGCTCAGAGACTCCACATTTATTAAATGTCTAGCTCATTCAAATTAATAGTTGCTTGGCTTCTTTTGTCTTATTTTTTGCTTACTCTTTGCATGAATGTCACAAAGCTGAATTCTGCTGTGTAGAGTTCTCATGGAAAGCAGAAATCCTGGAGAAAACTCAGTTACGAATTTCTTACGCTATACTGGCATCACCGTGTGTGGTTTCCCAAAGCTTTTCATTTATTGGAGTGGATTGACCCTTCTAGGAAGCCAAGGGATGGCTATGTCCACACCACAGGAGAGGAAACTAAGATCCAGGAGGGAGAGTGATTGGAGGACTTTCATGAGACTAGAATATTCAGCTGGCACTGGAGTCAGATGTGTCCAGCTATGTAGCCCCTCCTGTCCTGAGCCATCAAGTGGCCATAAGATAGCCAGGATTCTCTGTTGGGGATGTGCCCTCAAGCTAACAAAGGACAAGAGGGAAGAGTACCAAGCCCCTCCCCAAACCCAAGGTGTGTGCTTATCCCCATTTGGAATCTACTTTTCCAGGTTTCCCTAATTGCAGCCTTCCTCTGTCCTTGGAGTAGTGCCTGGGTCACAGCAGATGCTGACACAGTATTTTCATTTCTTTACTTTCTTCCTTTTTTCTCCCTAATACACATTGTCCCATTCGCTGTCCTTGTCATCCCTACACATCTGCCTGCTTTGTTTATAAAGGCACCTGCCTGCCATGAGGCGCCTCCTCCTTCCTCCCTTTCTACCCTTCAGCTCTATCCTTACACACACCTAAATTAACTGGAGAGGGAAATTAATAAACCTGCCCACATTATTTACATCACGCAGGGAATTAAAATTTAACATCTTTCCCTTTTGCCTATGACAAAATACTTTAATTATACTGAAGCAAGGTGAGTGCTGAAGGCAAAGCTGTACTGTTAGAAACCAGAGTAAAAGCATCCTTTTCCCAAGCTAGACATAGTAGGAGACAGTCTTTAGTGAAGCAAGGGCATGGGGCCGGGAGATAGGCAGACCCTGGTTCCAATGCCAGTATTTCTACTTCTTCCTAACTCTGTGACCTTGAACTCTGCTGCTCTTGACATACTAAACTGTACTTTCCCTTTTCCCTAAGGACAAGACAAGTCATGTAACTAATTGTGTTTTCCTTTGTGCCCTGGCTTCTAGGAAGCTCATAGATTTGTCTGGAACTCAATTTAAATAACAATATAGGACCCAATGATATCTACATTAATCTTGAGTTACCTTTTGGTTTTCATCTTCTCCCCTACCATATTTTCCATTATTCTGGCTTTTTATACTTATATTCATAATTTCCTTTTTTAGAAAATGAGCATGTAAATGTGTTTTATTGAATCTTTGCAAATCAAAGCAGAGTATAAGTAAATAAAAGCATCTCTGCACTTCCATCTTTAGACCTACAAATGTGGATTTAAGCACCTACTATGTAGCATTGTTATGAAGATGGTATGAGATAAAGCTTTTACCGTAGCCTTGCACATGAACGATGCCTATTAAATATGAGTGCTCTCCTTTCCTTGAGATGGGAAAAAAGTTGGCTGCCATATATGGCCCATTTAAAACATTTTCAATAAGATGTGACAGATCTGAGGCATGGGAACATGTAGCCACGTTTAAAATATCTCACAGACACATGACCATCCCCCAACCTGCCCCAAACCTAGGCTGTGAAGATTCTAGTCTTCCATTCTTCAAGATTGTCTCAGGCTACCCTGCAAAGTCACGAAACTTTATGTGATGCTAATGTACACTATGCCTTGATTTGGCGCAAGTTCTTAATCTCTTTGAAGTCTCTGTTTACTTGCCTTAAAAATAAAAATAATATTGCCTCTCTGTTTAGGCTCTACTGAAGATTATGTAAAGTGAAAAATATGCATTGTTTAGATCATGCTAAGTACTCAGTTAAGGTTAGCCATTAGCTTTAAACTCAATAATCAGTACTATTGTTATTGCTTATATTTTTTATTACCCTACCTCCTCCGATCTTACCAATTTACAAAGGAAGGCCTTACTATCTCCATTTTGCAAAGAAAATTAAGGCTCAGAAATGTTTCATAATTTCCACAATTTAATAGGTGGTGGGAGATTGGTAGAGAAGTTGTGCATATAAAAGTTTTAGAGTCACCTAAAGCTATAGGATGGACTTGGGAAATAACTTCAGATCCAGTCCTCACGAAATTTGCATTTTCACATATATTGGACTCATATGGAATGGGTAACACCAATTCTTTATTAAGGAATAATCGATATACAAAAACTGCACATATGTAGTGTGTACAATTGGATGAGTTAGAATATATGCAGACACCCATGCAAGGGAATTAATGTCCCTTTGTTGTTGTTGTTGTTGATGTGTGAGTGTGTTTTGTTTTCTTGTGGTGAGAATACTAACATGAGATCTATTTAACATACACAAATGGTATTGTTAACTATAGACACTATGTTGTACAGCAGACTCCAGACCTTGTCCATCTAACATAACCGAAACTTTATACTCATTGAATGACACCTCTCCATCCCCACTTTCCCCAGTCTATGGCAACCAGTATTTACATTCTCTACTTCCATGAAATTGACTGCTATAGATGCCTCCTATAAGTGGAATAAGGCAGTATTTGTCCGCCTGTGGCTGGCTTATTTCATATAGCACAATGTCTTCCGCGTTCATTCATGTCATCCCAAATGACAGGATTTCCTTCTACTTTAAAGCTGAATAATATTCCATTGTATGTAGACACCATATTTTCTTCATCTATCTATCTGTCAGGGACACTTGGGTTGTTTCCATATCTTGGTTATTATGAATAATGCTGCAATGAATATAGGAGTGCAGATAGAAATGAAAGCTTCAATACAAAAGTAAAAACAATGTGTAAATGTGGAGTTACACTGGGGAAACACACTAACCCATTTTAAGCTAAGAAGAAGATTACATTCGCATCAGCTTACTCCCGCCTAGAGCTGTCTGTTTTTCTCAGAAAGGAAAAGCACTGAGTACCACTGAGATTGCTTCACCTTGGGGGCTTTGGAGTCCAAATAGATCTGGGCTCAAATCCCAGGTTTTAGCATTGTTAACATATTAAATCTTTGTTATCTTAATGAATACATACCGCTTAAGCTTAAAGAGAGATAAGTAACCCAGTCGCTTCATGGAATTCTAAGTTAATTAAAAATACTCCTAAAAGAATCTGACACATCTTCTTTTTAACACAAGATAAATTTTCAAGGTGAGTGCTGTAGGATTCATGTTATTTATAGGGAGAGACTTTATAACTGGGAGGGAAATATGTCTTTTCTGACCAAGAAGGGACTAGAACATTTTGTGTCCATCTTATTCAGTCATGTCACCCATCTCTCTCAAACCACCACATTTTTCTCTCTTAAAAAAAAAAAAAAACTTTCAACTTATTCCATACAAAATGGGTTCTAATATGAGCTACCTTGTCACATCAGAGAGATAGCCTAAGTATTATATAAACTTCCATTTCTGCATATTTTTATAGGGATTCTCATGTTACCTACTTCCTGGAGATTTAGAAGATTCACATTGCCTTCGTTCACCCTCAAAACTCAGCATGATTTGTTCGAAATTTTACTAGTCAGCATTGAAATAAAAAAATGGTACATCATGCACAATGATAAACTACCCCATGTGGTTTGGATAAATTAAATACTTTAAGCTTTCAGTCTCCCTAATGATTTGGAAATGAAACAGCTGTGATTTATGACTCTGGCTGATAGGCTAGATCTGAAGTTTACATTTTGAAAAATGCCGTATTTAAATTCCCCTATAAATAAAAAATCATATTGCTCTAAAAATCCAGCCTAAGATATGTATGTAATAAATTAGAGATCCTCATGTTGGGTGGGGAAGTCTCCAGGACTGATGGCTTTCTTCCTTGAAAAAAAAAAATGCACTGAGTGAGGCAGACCCAGATCTGTGTGTATCTGCTGCTACTACTTAATCAACAGTTATTTTTCCTTTCTGTCCATTTATTTGATCATCTTCATGACCACTGTCAGAGCCACGTGCATCAGCTCCGTTGTAAAGGTGACGTTACTGGTTTTTAAACCGAGATCAACTATTAAGAATCAGGTAGTTTCCAAAATCTTAATGCAAGCATCATTCTGGGTTCCTTGTGCTTTTTTGTCGTTTGCTTAAATGACAGACACTCTTGGCCCCTGCTTTGAGGCAGCTTACAGAAGCTGATAAGAAAACCACAGAAATAGAAATAGAAATGCACTTGGAGAGGGGTCCATTGATCCTGGGTCCAGTCTGGCCTCTGCCTCTCCCTACTTTGTGATCTGGTGCTAATTTCTTGCCTTCTCTGGGATCTTTTATACTGAAATGATGGTATATTTCATGCCTAAATCCCCTTCTTTCACTGACAATTATAGCACAATGCTTACATTGACGCAAACGTAACCTCACATCCTTGGACAAGATGCTTATTCCCTCCGCCTCCCAAATTTCCCTGGTATAAAATGGAAGTAATTACCCCTACTACACAGAATTTTCAGGGAGCTTAGAGGAGATAATATGTGCAAAGGACCACAATTCCTGGCACACAGTTAATACATAATCAAAAGTACTTATCATTATTATTTTTATAATTATCACTACCAATATTTTCATTATTCTGCCAGATAATAACCTGCATTGCAGGGGGGGGAGGGAGATGAACAAGCTTCAGGGAGGAAGTGATACCAAAGCAAGAATCGTCTCTCATATTTGTTTCAGAGACCTAACATCAAAGCCAGCTTGCAGTAAAAGGAATAAAGAAGTATACAGAGCCTTTAGGACCCTTGGGACTTGCCAGAAACTACCCAAGGCCTTGCAGACCTGGACCCAGTTTCCATCTCTGCCACTTATGAGGTCTTGGGATTGGGTAAGTCATGTAAACTTTTTGAGCTCCGTTTTCACTTCCACTGGGTGAAGTGGTAATCCCTACTTATATGACAGTCATGAATGCTATGTAAAACTGTGGCTGTAAAGCACTCAACCCTAGCCAGCCCATAGTAAGTGTTCAAAAAATAAAAGTTGTGGGGTGCCTGGGTGGCTCAGTTGGTCAAGCATCCGACTCTGATTTAGGCTCAGGTCATGACCTTGAGGCTTATGGGATCAAGCCCCGCACAGGACTCTGCACTGACAACACGGAGCCTGCCTGGGATTCTCTCTCTCCCTGTCGCTGCCCCTCCCCCACTCATGCTCGCTCTCTCTCTCTCTCTCTCTCTCTCTCAAAATAAATAAAAACTAAAAAATTAATAAAAAATAATAAAACATAAAAGTTGCTCCCGTTACTCTTTTGGTTACCATTATTAATTTTCTGGCATTGTTTCCCAGCCTTGCTAAACTCAAAGCCACTGCCCACCCCCACAAGTGTTTTTAGGTTTCCTCTGGGGTCCCACCACTTCTTTGCAACAGGACCACTTGACAGGCCGTTGTTCACTGGCCCTCCTTCCATTTTCTTTGCTCTGTTTGTACAGAAATCCTCAGCTCGCTGAGAAGGGCTCTTGTCTTATTTATGATTCATGAGGCATGGAGTATACAGATGGCATTATATAAATGTTTAATAATCACCATATGGTTTCCCCAGAAATTCTGTCACTCACTGATGAATCCAGACTGAAGGCTCCTCAGATGTGAAATAGATGAACAGACACCCCTCTCTCCTCCCCTCTCCAATACCGGTGCTCCCTACAACAGGAGAATAGTGTGCATGAGCCTGGGAGGTGTTAGGAGAACCCCAAATTCTGGAGGATTATGAAAAAATAAAGGCCCCCCATCATGGCTCTTACCCTTCTGTGTCAAAGACAGGTTTGGTGCTCCTATCATATCCTGATGCCTGTTTTAATTATTCCATTACAGGGCATTGTTTGAAGTGGTGGGGTAACCATGAGGTTTTCAGTTGGGTCCACTTTGACCATGATCTTGTTTCTCTCGGCTGTTTTCTTAAAGGGCCTTGTGACAGCCCTTTATTCGTGACGTTCTGCACTTCCGAATGGAGTTGCATATGTAATGAGGGAGACGGCACATTTGACAAATGGGAATCATGATTGTCTGGCCTCTTGACAGGTGTTGATGTGTTCTCCTGACCTGTAAATGTTGCAGCTGACTGATTACAGTAATTGATTGAGAAAACATTTGTCAATAGTTTTCTAATGAAAGAGAGAGGTGAGGAGGAGAGATTGCTGGAGCTCCTAGGAGCTGGTTTTCGCTTTAATAGAAAAAGCACTGCACCATGTTATAATCACTGAATTTCATACCCCCATCTGTAAAATGCAAATTTGATTCATCTGGTCTGCATTTGTGGAATACCTACTATGTGCAAGGTCAGAGGTGAAAAGCTGATGATTTATAAGTAGATATATGATCCTCAGAATTGGTCTATGTGTCCTGCCTCATTGATCTCCACCATTCTTTTGTTACAATTGGAAGCAGATGGCCAATATTTAGAATCAGGATATTTTACATTAAAATAGGTTTCTGGCATCTCTTGGGGAAAAAACCAGTGTTTGGCAGCACTGGGCCAGTATTTCTGCAAGGCAACATTTGTCTCAACGTGGGTAGCTGCTGCCTCTTAGAAATGGGCCCCTAAGTTTGCCCCTGTTCCTACCACTCCATTATTTCATCCATTAGTGTTAACTGTCTGGGTCCTGTAGGATTTCCAGTGTGAGATCCTGGTTTAAGTTCTGAGGATGCAAACATGGGGGAAAAAATATAATTCTGGGCCCTGCCTTAAATTATTCACAGTAGTATAATTGTTTACTACAGTAAATACTAAATTTCTAGCAAAAGAAAATTAGGCATTCTGGTTTGTTAAAAATTCTACACAGTAAAGCCATCGCATATTTGCCATGATGGCTACCATATGCAAGAAACCATTTTAAAAATCTTTGCCATACTGTCTCCTGCAGTGGCTGGGGTTGTAGTTGGAGGACTAGACATAGAAGCAGGGCACTTGTGCATGGTTTTTGCCTGTGTCACCAGATCGCTGATGACCTCAAATGAGTCGTTCACTTCCCTAGGAATCCTATTCCTCTAGATTCAATAGGGTAAGGGATTAGAAAATGTGCTATAAACTCTAATGCTCTGTACCAGGGACAATAAACTGTGACAACCTGTTGTTGTACATAAAGTTTACAGTCACATGCATTCCTTTATGTATTGTCTATGGCTGTTTTCACATTATGACAGCGGAACTGTGGCTAGAACAGAGATCATGTAGTCCATAAGGCCTAAGTATTTATGAACTAGCCCTTTAAGAAAAGCCCTGCAGACTTTTGCTCTCTACAGAACTTAGATATAAAAATAATAATGATACCAATACGCATCATTATTGAATATGACTTCCTCTGTCTTGAGAAAGGCTTTCAGTATTTTCAGAGCCTAAAAGTCATTATTGTGACCCTCCTTTTTCATCAGATTCCAGGTACACTGTGATGCGTTACTAAGCTTTCTGCTTGACAGAGCCACTTTTTCTTTCTTTGGGGGTGGAACCTTCAACAGTTGGGCTGTGGAGTGTGCACGGCCTTGAACAAAGCTTGTCTCCATCTCCACTTCTCTTCCTGCAATGACTTTTGGGGAGGTGGAGCCTCACTGCACCTAGGCCACCAGGGAGTTGGAGACAAGAGAGGCCATTTGAAAGACTCATGAACTGTGACTTGCTTGGAACTCCTCTAAAGAATAGCACCAGGAGATGGGTTGCAAAAAGCGAGAGGCAACATTGCACTACGGTTAAGGGTTCAAACACTAGTAGGGGACTACTGAGTCTGAGTCATTTTTTCAGTGACTTACTAGTTGCATGACATTGAGCAAGTGCTTAACCTTGCTGTGCCTCATTCTCTTCGGCTATAAAATGGAAAGAGTGGTGAGACCCATCTCACAGAGTTTTTTGAGGATTAAGTGAGGGCAATAATCACAAGGAAACAGAATGAATGATATAGAAAGCCATGTGCATGTGAGCCTGTCAGGTCCGGTGTGATGTGGCCAATGCCCTAATTTCAGAATATAAACTCCAGAAAAGTTCTTTTCAAAGTAAGATCATCAGGACACCTGGTTCAGAAACACCTAGGCTTCCTTATTAATGCAGATTCCAAGGCCTCACCCCAGACTTCCTAAAACAGAAGTGTCCCACTCTTTAACAAAATCTCCCCAGATAATTTTGATGGACCCCCAAATTTGAGAATTGCTACCTTAGGGACAGCAGCCTCCTCTTTCTGCACATTACTGCACACACACATTTTGAAAAAGGCAGGGAATTGGTGTCCAACACAATGCGTGACAGGCCAGATGAGAGCCAGTGGCATGAATTATGAATCGCCTCTTGTCAGAGAAAACCCTTCAGGCAAGAAAGACCTGCTATGGCTTTTAATGGAGTTGAGATAAACTGGGTAACCCAAAGTGTTTCTCCTCTGGACAGCTGCCTCCTGAGGCAGCTCTCAGAATCACTTCCTGCTCCAATGCCCAAACCCACACTCCAGCTAATTTACTCCAGATGGATTCCCACCCACCGTTCATTACACATGGGCGTTCTAGTGGGTGTTCCCAATGCAGCTTTAGTTCCTCTCTTATGGGTTCTCTTTTGATGGATGAGGACACATGTGTAATGAGAACACTGAACATGCAGAACTCATAGGGTTTAGTCATAAAATTAGCTTTTTGGGTGTTTTTGTTTTTTTTTTTTTTGTCCCCGACTGCCCTCTTAAACTCACTCAGTAGGGATAATATGCCTTCCTCTGCCACTGAGTGAAAATTCAGGCCATTCCAATGGTCAGATCATGATTATCATCCTAAATGGACAGTCTCCATTCAGAACTTAAAATATCCAGTCCAATACATTAATCAAAATTCTTATCCATATTCAAGGATAAGACTCCCCTTCCACCTGGTCCACTCCAGGAGCTAGAGCCTGTGGTAGCCAGGTAACCTGTCTTAGAGAAGGTTCACTTCTCACTTTCTCATTTGACAGTTTCTCTACTGGCTGGTGGTTATTTTTGATCCTTACTCTCTTTCAGATGAGAGTGGAAGAGGGAAGAAAGAAAGTAAGGGGAGTCAGAAAGTTCTTACTTACGTAGTGCTGTTGTAAAATAGCTCTGCTCTCTATGGGCCCAACAGACAAATCCTATGACTTCTATACTTTTCAGAAGACCAGCTCTAAATTGGACTAAATGCCCTAACTGTACCCAGCAACTGCTAACTCAGTTCTACAGAACCTAGGTTCATCCAAGCACATGGACAGAGTTCGACACCTGCCCCCACCCCACAAAAATACACCACAGTAGCCCCATGGGTAGGTGGGATAGAGCTTGAGGCCAGCTCTCTTTCACGTGTGCCCACATCTGATCTAGAGGACACTCAGGCACCTTTTGCATCTCTGTCCCTGGCTGTGTATAGAGGGGTGGAGTCACTTCTTCTTCCTGCTGAAGTCCCACGGAGGGAGTCAGTCATCATCAATCCACATCTCTGAGGTACACACATCAAGCTCCCTGAATAGTCTCAGGGAAGCCCCATTATACTTGACTTGAAGTGAGCAACAGACATCCACCACCTTGGAGAGGGACTCCCAGCCTTTTAGTGGCTTTCTAGAAAACTCTTCCTCAACATAGTCCACTCTCTTGATTTGCCCCTGGTAATTCTATTTTATGTTTTATTTTAGAGAGAGAGGGAGAGAGTGTGAGTGGGGAAGAGAGGCAGAGAGAGAGAGAGAGAGAGAGAGAGAGAGAGAGAGAGAGAATCTCAACTAGGCTCCACCCTCAGCATGGAGCCCAATGCAGGGCTCCATCCCACAACTCTGGGACCATGACCTAAGCTGAAATCAAGAGTCAGAAGCTCAACTGACTGAGCCACCCAGGGCCCCCCCCCCATTTTTTTATCTTAGAGAAAAAGAGTTCATGGGTGGGGGAGATTAACAGAGGGAGAGAGAGAGAGAGAAGGAATCCCAGGCAGGTTCCACACTCAGTGTGGAGCCTCACATAGGGCTTGATCCCATGACCCTGGGATCATGACCTGAGCCAAAATCAAGAATTTGATACTCAACTGACAGCCATGGAGGCCCCCCTGCTCCTGGTCATTCTAAATTCCACTTGGAAGAGAGGGGCTTTTCAAGAAAATTCGTTCTCAGATATCTTCTCTGAAATATGTCTGTGTTGATGTCTGATATCTGGTAAATCTTAACCTCCTCAGTAGAAACTTCCTAATCTTCAGCCTTGCTGACTGCCATCATGATTTCATTTTTAAGTTAATTTTTGAGAGAAACATTTCCCAAATAAAACATGTAAAAATCACTCTCTTAGACAAATATCAGGTCATACCAAATACTACCACTAGCTTGGGCTCTGAGCATGGGCTCAACCTCAGCAAAATTCTAGAAAGATGCCAACCCCTGCAGGCAACCAAGTCACTCTGTTATTTCCAAAGGGCCAGCCCCACACTGTGTGAGATGATGCTACATCACCTCTAGCTTGTCATTTACCAACCCGCTGTGACTATTTACTGCCATTTCCCCATTAGAATGAGGATTCCTGAGAACACACCATATCTTATTCATCTTTACATCTCCAAATACCAGCAAGGATTCATCACTTAGAAGCCACCATATAAAAATTAATTGAATGAAATACAAATATTTTCCCTTTGCAATCCCACCTCTGACCAGTCCTCTTAGCCACATTGAGGTAGAAATGACTGATGCCTGAGAGTAGCTTTAAACACTATATTTTTTCTAAGCAGATCTGTGAATACATCAAAGCATTAAGGAAAAAGTATAGAGTTGATACTGGGATTTGAGGAGTTAGCCTTTCTAATACTCTAAAATCACACCATGAGCGGTATACCAACAAAGAAGAATCCCCTTCCCCTATTACATGTTTTATTGCACATGTGGTCCAAGTGCATCCAGGTGCACCACTAGCATACAACGTATATTATATGATTTCATCAGAGATCCATTGGAGGCACAGATTTCTCATTGCTGATTACTTTCTTATTTTTTAAAAGTGCTTCTTTTGTGCTACTTCACATAGGTTGTTGGGCTTTGAGGAAGCAAGTCAAAGGAAGTGGGATAAGGGAAGGCTCCTGCTATGAAAGTCAACCACAGACTGGAAAGATTTTTAAGGAGCTCCGGAGAGTAGCATCTACACCTGTGAATGCAGCTTCTCTTCTCCTGAGAATGAAATTGCTTTATTGCACTCTTTTCCAAGTCCTCCATTTGATCTGTGCTCTCACAGCATTTTGCTCATCCCTCAAGCAAAGCATTTATCATGCTCTGTTATGGATAATTCACGAATGTGTGTCCCCTCAGGACTCAGAGCTTCTTTGGGGAAGAAACTTTGTCTTATTTATCTCAGAAAGCTGAGTACTTAAAACACATAGTTTTTGTTAAATGGGTAGATGTGAAGATTTGTTGGATAGATGGATGGATGGAAGGATGGAAGGAGGGATGAATGGGTGGATTTACTTCTTGCATATTTACTATGCTGAAATTAGAATCACACAGTGTCTCTGTCTCCCCTCAAAGCCAGGCAGTGATCAGAAAGGATCTGGAAATAATACTATTCTTTGCAAACAGCAGCAACATTATCCCACAATGGTATAATATTTTGAAATGTGCATGTGTTTAGATGAGTAATTTTTGTATTGAATTCCCTTTGAGATTAGGATACAAACTACATATGGGAATATTTACTCATGTGATAAAGGATTTTCTTATATTTGGGTAAATTAAATTAAATTTTTAATTAAAAAATTCATTTAGGTGAAGTGACTGAATATATTCTGATTAGAGTGAATATCTATTTTTGTTTGTTTTTGCTGCCAAGCATCCATTTGTCCTTCAGATAACCATACTGTGATTGTTTTCAAAGAAACCATGGCCTCATTGGTCTCAACCCATGTGCTGTAGGTAAGGTACCACCTCAGTGGAGCCAATCACATTGTTTCTTTTTCCTGGTCCTACAGATAGATTCAGGGTTGGATATCTGATCCAATCAGAGCCAGTGAGTAATCACCAGACTTTTGCTTACACTTCTGGGAGACTCTAGCTCATCTGGCTTAACTTGAACCTGAAAGAATACAAAATCTGATTGCTCAGCGGTCATCTGGCTATGGTGAGGAGGAAATATTTGTCTGAGAATGATTTTAACTTGGAGAATATGTATGAAACAGAATGACTGGGTCATGATTTTTTGAGTCTTTGAATAAAACTGTATTTTAAGCCAGCTCTACTCCCAGACTATATCTTTTTTCAAGTACAAAAAATAGTCATCTGATCCACTTCATTGAAGAAGAAAAAAATGTGGGTCTACCCATATAAAAATGATTCACTGGCCCTAATGTAGTCATTGATCTTTTCAGAGAATGGATCCTAATAGGCTCAGATTTTTGCAACCCCAGTTATGCATATGGTTAAGACTAACTATACTATTTTTAGGAAGCTGTGCATAGACTCATCTTCTACAAAAAGAATAATGTGCACCTACTCATCTGGCACTGTGCCAGACCCTTGAGAGACAAATATCATATCCCCTTTCTCAAGAAACTCACATATTTAATAGGGGGTTAGATTTATAAACAACTAAGTATAATATATGTGAATAAACTATTTGGGAAAATAGTGTGGTAAGAGCTTAAATGAAGAAGAAATTGCTTCTGGGTTGCAAATATTCTTCCTAATTTATAGTTACAAAATGAGTCAATAGGGTAAGTGGGTAAATGGGTAAGGTGTTTTTTCCCCCCATCCTGGCTGTGTGTTTTTTTTCCCCTCCATCATTTGGGGGCGTTAAAATAAATCTGATGATTGGATCCCCTACTCCAGAGTAACTCAAACAGACTCTCTGGGAGGCAGGTCACAGAATGAGTAATTTTTAGAAGGTCCAGAAATGATTCTCATGTATAGCCAGGGTTACCAATCACTCATCCATAGGAGTAATGCCCAATTTTCTTGTATAGCCAAATCACCATGGGGAGCTTAAAAATGTACAAATGCCAGGGTTCCACTCTCAGACATTCTGATTCAACTGGTCTAGGGTGGCATCCAGGTGTCAGCAAATTTAAAAGCTTTTCAGATAATTCTAATGTGCAGCCAAGGTTTCAAACTATTTATCTCTAGGGAACTCACCATTTTGGAGGTGGATACCAAGTACTAAGCATCATTCTAGGTGCATTTATATGTCTGATTTCCTTTGGTCTTCAGCAAAGTCTTTCAATCTTTCAAACAAATAAGAGCCCTATTTTACAGGTAAGGAAATAGATATCCTGAAAGGCAAAATAACTTGCCCAATCTGACCTATATAAGTAAGTGACAGAGCTGTAAATTGACCACAGTTTTGTCAGGCTCCAAAGTCCAGATTTTTTTTGCCACAGCATTTATTCATTCATTGTCACTCGGTCTGTTATTCTTTTAATAAATGTTTAGAGAAAGTGTGTGGCTTTAGCTCCTGCAGCACAGAGTGTGGATGGACCTCCCTAGGGATACAACCATGTGAACCCATGTGTAAAGGACAAATCACTGCGGAATAAACTAGCTGTAAGCCGCCTTCAGTACCTCAGGCTGCAAATACAGTGGTTGATTATTCCGGACACAACACAGTCCCTGTGACTCCACAGAAGAGCAAGCCACATAAATGAGGCTCTAACCCAAAAGGCAGGCTACATGTAAATGCACTTGATCCCATGATAGTCCAACAACTGGGGACGGAGGGGCAGGTAGAATTTCCTGTTGGGGAAGGAGTTGAAGGTGTGCCTAGCAGAGATGGGAGGGCAAAAGGAGTGTTGGTATGGCAAGCAAGATTTGTCTTCTGGGCACAATGAGAGGAATGTCTTTGTCTTGCTCAGTCCCCCAAACAACTTGCCCTTTGTGATCCAACCTGCTAGCAGCTCCTGCTTGAAGACTGGAAGAGCCTGTCCTCTAGGCAGACAGAGGGAAGCATCCAGTGCCTGAGGCAGGACAGTCAATGAAGAGGAAAAGAACAGCCACCTTTTCTTCCCCTCACCTTGATGGCCTCCTGTTACAGGTGAATCTCTGCCATTTCCATATCAGAGACACATGTCATCCACCATCTGGCCTCACAATGTTAGAATTCAGGGAATTCTATCTATGTTCATCTTGCTGTCCACCCACTAGATCCTCTGCTCAGCTTGGGGCATTTTGGTTCCAGCCTACATTTTCAGCTTCATCGCTTGCTACTACCTGTAGTTAATGACCCGTCCATGTAATCCCAGCAAGCCCCTTACTTCTCGGTTTTCTCTCACACAGTCCCCTCTGCCTAGAATTCTCTTCTCACTTCCTTCTCTTGGAAAACTTCTACACAGTTATCATGTCTGCTGGGGAGACTTCCCATTATGCCCATTATACTTTCCATTATCCCATTCCAACATTTCCATTAAACAATCACTTTTATAATTTTTTTATAAAAAGAATTCTCTACTTTTATATTGCTATTACTTGTATCTCAGGGGCTTAGGATTAAATCATTTTTACATACCTGTTTCTAGTGTCTCCTCTTCCAGGATGTCTTCCTGGTGTCCTCACTTTTTATCCTAAGCCCAAGGCCTGTTTAGGTGCCCTCCTTCATGCTCTTATAATGGTACCCCAGTAACTCTCAAATGTTGGTGTGCATCAGAATGATCTGAAGGACTTGTTAAAATTTTCTAGGCCTCCCCCAGAGTTACTAATTTAGTAAATCTGGTGTGGGACCCCAGACTTTGCATTCTATTATATTTCCAGTGATGCCGATGCTACTGGTCCAGGGATCACACTCTGAGAACTGTTACCCTACACTTACCTCAAACATAATTCTTTCATTGTACTTAAAGCATGTGCTGTAATTACTAGTTTGTGATTCCATCTCCCCCACTCACTTAATCAGTCAATAAGGCAATATCAGATAATGAAAAGCATTACAAAGAAAATAAATCATAGTATATTAGTTATCTATTGTTGTGTAACAAATTATCCCAAAACTTAGCTTAAGACAGCAAGCATTTATTATCTTATAGTTCCTGCAAGTCAGGAATCTGGAAATGGCTTAGCTACATGATTCTGGCTCACGGTCTTTCTTATGAAGCTACACTCAAGCTGTGGGCTTGGGCTTCAGTTTCATCTGAAAGCTCAACTGAGGGAGATCCTGTTCCACGCTCATACATGTGGTCGTTGGCATGTCTTAATTCCTCACTGATTGTTTCCAGAAACCTTAGGTCCTCTCCATGTGTCCTTTTCCATAGAAGGTGCTAATGCCCTCAAAACATGATAGCAGGCTTTCCCCAGAGAAAATGATCCAAAAGAGACTGCACACACCCAAGATGGAAGCCATGGTCATTTACAACCTAATCTTAGAAGAGATATACTGTCACTTTTGCTATATGCAGTGAGTCACACAGACAACCCTAGTTCAATTAGTGATGAGACTACACAAGGTTGTGGGTCCCAGAAGTCAAGTTTGTTGGATGCTGGCTACTGTACAGGATGGTGAGAGGGAAGGGAGGTGGTCCTATTCAGGTAGAATGTCTAGGGAAGACATTTCTGAGGGGATGCTATGAAAATTGAGACCTAGATGAAGAGAAACAGTCAGCTGTGTAAAGACTTAGGGCTCTGTTTTTCCAGACAGAGGAAAAGTAAAGACCTTGAGGCAGAAATGAGCTTGGTATATTTGAAGAAGAGATAGTAAGCTAGCATAGCTATAGCAGAACTAACAAGAGATCAGAGGTATAGCCATCATTATTAGCATCAACATCAGAAACATTAAAAAAATACTTACTGTGTTCAGGACCTTATACAATGAAGAAGGAAGGAAAAACAAAACAAAACAAAACAAAACAAAACAAAACATCATTCCTAACTTCAAGGAACTGACCTTCCAGTTGAAGAACACTGAATGTTTTTCAATTGGTGGAACATGAAAGAAAGTTTAGGTAATTCAGTATCAATACATTCCCATCACTACACCCATTTCTTCTGTATGACTTCCGATTATGTTTAATCAACCTAGGGGCAAGGGTTTGAGAAAAAACTACCAATTAATTGAGTGAAGCTAAGGCCATGCTTTACTTTCATCAAATTTAATGAGCCACGACCTTTCCAATATTGGAAAGAATACAACCTAGAATCAAGACAAAGCTGGACGAGACCACAGATATCATTCCATCCTTTCCTCTTCAACCCTGACTTGATTTTTAAAGAAGAAACTGAAATCAGTGAGCTGTAGAAACCAGTCCAGGGGCTCACAGCTTGTTCTGTAGTCCTCCATCCACTAATCAGATTAATGAACTAAATGAGCACCCATCACACGCCAAGTATTCAGAGTAGCAGAGGAATGACTAAAAGCCAGTCTCAGGATTTCTGGGTCAGCCTGATTTCCACAGCCAGAGGTGATGCAGAGGTTGTCTTCTGTGTAGGAGGGAGCAGAGATAGAGAAGAGCTCCTTCTCTCCCTCCATATTCTCCTCTCCCAACCAGAGCAGTGACACTTCCCTCTACTACCTATGCAAGATTTCACAAATAAGTCTCCTGCTAAAAAAGCTTGAAAACCACTTCATAGCATCATCCTTCCTTTCCTGACTATAACGCAGAGATCAGCAAACTCCATCCCTTGGGCCAAATCCAGCCCACTGCCTGTGAGCCAAGAGTGGTTTTTGCATTTTCAGATGGTGAAAGTAAAAAAAAAAAAAAAAAATTGAAAGAAAAACAATATTTTGTCACACATGAAGATGAGATGAAATTCAAATCTCAGCGCCCATAAATAAAGTTAGAACACAGCCACACCCATTTATTTAAGAATCATCTATGGTTGTTTTTGTGTTTTAACAGCAGAGCTGAGTAGCTGTGACAGATCATATGCTCACAAGCCTGAAATATTTACAATCTGGCCCTTTATAGAAGTGTCTGCTGACCCCTGGAATAGCCAAGTGTCCTATCCTTCCTTTGTCCTCTTCTTCTTAGCAAAACTTTATTATATACTTATATTTAGAATACAGTTAACTGGGACCATAGTTCTGGTTTTTGATGTTAGTGTATTTTGGTTTGTGACTTGGGTCAGGTCATGGTGTCATGTTTCCAATGCAAACCACCCATTCTCCTATCCACTTTCTAATAACATCCTACGGTCAGTGTAGCAGAAGAAACATGAGTGAATACCTCACCACTCCCAATGTAAGCACACGCTGAGGGATACAAGTTGTTCTTTTCCTGTCCCTTCAGGCCATGAAAGTTTGGGTAATAGAAAGAGCAGAGCTAAAGTATATGGACAACTCCACTGTCCACAGCTGCTCGAGCTCCTAGGTAGCTGGGCAGGAAAGGGAAGGGGGTCTATTGCTTTTTCTCCTTGGTGTAGGTGTGGGCTGTAGAAGTGTTCAGTGCTAGAGGTAACCTGGACTGAGGTATAGGTGAATAGCTATTATATGCTATCAGGAAGGACTATCAGATAAAAAGATATATTTTAAAGGTGTTTGTTCTCACTGCTAACCAAAGATGTGCAAAGACTGCACTAAGGTATCTCTTATACTCACTCAAATAGTTTTAAAGAAAATTAAAAATGACAAAGCCCAGTGCTTTCAGGACTATAAAGAGAAAGGAACACAAATACACTAGACGAATCATTTTAGAGACCAAATCAGTAACATAAATTCAGTCAATATAGTCATGCCTTCTGACAAGGAGTTCTCACCCTAAGGTACAAATTCAAAGAAAAGAAAGAATTTAAAGAAATTCATTGCAGTGTATTTACAGTTTGTTATTTAGAGGAAAAAAAACACAAACTTTAAATTGTCTTTTTTTTAAATGTTTATTCATTTTTGAGAGCTAGAGAGACACAGACCGTGAGTGGGGGAGGGGCAGAGAGAGAGAGAGAGACACAGAAGCCAAAGCAGGCTCCAGGCTCCGAGCTGTCAGCACAGAGCCTGACGCGGAGCTCGAACTCATGAACCGTGAGATCATGACCTGAGCTGAAGTCGGACACTTAACCGACTAAGCCACCCAGGTGCCCCTAAATGTCTGATAAGGCATTATGATTAATTAAATTATGGTAAACTAACCCAATGGAAGCATCTTGCAGTCATCAAAATGACCATGTTGCAACATAAAAAAGTTCCTTCAAAAATAATGTTAAAGTAGAAAAAATAGAACCAAACATTTTATATACATTGAAATTAATGTAAAACTATGCATGCATCTGACTAAAAATCGGGAAATGAAGTTTCTAACAGTTCTTTTTTGTTAGGCATGAGGAGACTGTGGGTGAATATTTGTTTTAATTTCCATGAAAGTTGCTGTAATAAAGCCCTTTGTTTTACTTTTAAGCTCACATTTTCATAAAAGAAGATAAGGAACAAGAAGAGTAAGGACTGATCTTTATAACATTACTTTTAGGAACATGGAGCGGGAACATTTTATTTGAGGAAGGCCAGCTCACAGCCTCCTGGAGGTACCTCGCAAGCCTACGATGCAGAAAACAGGATCGGGGTGAAAAACAAGCTGGGTTCTTCCCATGAGCTCTGGTAATCATGGCATCAGCTGAGATGGATGCTCTGATGGGAACCGGCAACAGGGGCCACTTGAGAAAGTGACTCAGCAGGACCAGATGGTATTTATTCAAGAGTTCATTTATTTAGATCAACTAACATATGAAATAGCAGGGACTCTGACAAAGACCTGTGATACCTCATTTCCTTGCAGATAAGAAGCTGCAAACACACTATCTGGCCTCCAGAGAGCCTGGGGAAGGCAGAGTGAGGTTCAAGGTGGCCAAGCCCTGAATGGAACACAGTTCTATGTGATGACAGAGACAGAAGGAAGTTTGTCCTTTGTTATGGGATGAATTGTGTCTCCCTACCCAAAGAACCAGGCATGCTGAAGTCCTAAGCCCTAAGACCTCAGAATGTGACCTTATTTGGAAATAGAGTCATTGTAGATATAATTGATTAAGTTGAGATGAGGCCTTATGAGAGTAAGGTGGGCCCTACTCCAATATAACTGGTGTCTTTCTAAGAAGAGGAGAGCCCACAGAGAGACGCACAAAGAGACAGCTGCGTGATGAAAAGGCAGAGATCGAAGAGGTGAATGCCAAGGAATGCCAAAGATTGCCAGCCATCACCAGGAGCTAGGAAGAATTAAAGAAGGATTCTCCTATGGGATTCAGAGGGAGCAAGGCCCTGCTGACACCTTGATTGGTGACCTCTAGCCTCCAGAACTGTGAGACGAGAGCATCTCAGCTGTTCTTGGCCACCCATTTTGTGGAACTCTGTTACAGCAGTCCTAGCTGGGAAGCGTATATACCCTGACAACTCCTGTGGGCGGCTGAGCAGCTCTGAGCCACATACTTTGCTTTGAGTATCTTTTGGATTGCCGTAACTGGTCACAGCTTGGGACCTACTGATACAGAAACCAAGTAGAAATAACCCGGCAATTGGAGAGGCAGCTTAGGCCTAAAGTAGGGTGGACAGAGCAGAAATGTGGGCTGTGAGCCAGGCACCCTCTCCCCATAGCACCATGCAAGGCTTTTTCAGTGGAGAGAGAGAGAAATGAAATGACAGGGTGTTAAGAGGCAGAAGAATATGTTGTCCAGGCACTAATACACAGTGTGTGGTATATACAGTGGTTAAGCAGGTGGATACAAGGTTCTAATACCAGCTACACCACTTAATCAGCCATGATACTAGGATAATTTAGTTAACCTCTCTGAGCCTCAGCTAGCTACCTTACCTGTAAAATGAAACTAATAATAGTTCCTACCCCACAGGGTTATTGGTTGGAATAAGTGTCTTGATACCTATAAAGTATTTAGAATTGTACCAGCACATAATAGGTACATCATAAATACCACCAGCACACTTCTATGTATACTATCACATTTAATCTCTCAGTTAATACTATCACATTTAATCTCTCAACTACTATAGGATAGAGATTTTGTTAGGTTTAAGAGTAGATAAACTGAGGCTTGAGCAGTTAACATACCCAACTTCATAGACAAAATAAAACAGTGTGACAGTTGGAGATCCAACTGAGGCAAGAGGTGGCAATGGAGGACAAAGCAGGAGTGTGAAATGTGAGTCGGGGACTTTTTAGGAAGTCCCATTGTGAGCCGGGTCACCTGGCTCCATCGCTTATTCTTTTTCTGGTCCCTCCTGGTACTGATGTCCTGGGCTCTGGACAGTTAATCTGTCAGCAATTTGCTGCACAGCCATCAGGAAGTTGCTTGCATTTCTTAATCTACACCAGGGTTTCTCAACCTCAGCATTACTGACCTTTTAGGCCAGATAATTGTTTATGTGGGAAGCTGTCCGTCCTGTGCACATTTAGTAACATTCCTGGCCTCTATACACTAGACACCAGAAGCAGCCCCTCGCCAGTTATGATAACCACCAGTGTCCCCAGACATTACCAAATGCTCCCTGGGAGGCAAAATTGTCCCAGTTGAGAATTACTGACCTACACAATACGATTCAAGTACTTGTGAAACTGTTTCATGGAGCCATTGTGGGAGCAAATTTGGTAAATGTGTTTTTTAATCTTTAAAAAGAAACAATGCATATGTCAGTATAAGATAGTATAAGACAAATTTAATATTATTTATTAGTGATTGCTTGCCAAGTGCAAAAAAAATCATAAAGAGGTCTTCCCTTCAAAGAAATCACAACCCAATAAGGGAGGGAGGAAGGGTGCAAAGACAGGGGGCATCACTGGGGTCCAAAGGCCTGGGAAGAAATCACCCTGGGTTGAATCACTAAAAGGATTTATAAAGGAGATAGCATATGAGCCACTTACTGAGGGGTGGGGATGGAATCTCCTACAGAGAAATGAATGTGTACCTACTCGGTACACAAAAGAAGCCAGGTGAGGGAAGACAGCAGCTGAGCCGATTCAGGTCTCCGGAAATGTGTTTTTCTGTCCGCCTAGAAGGCCCTTCCCCCTTTCATTGACGAATCAGATCTTCCTCCTTCTAAGGGACTCTGCTCAGATGCTACCTCCTCTGAGACTTCTCTGAACTCCCATATTTGGCAAGATGCCCCTTCTCCTTGTTCCTTTTTACCCCCAGTGGTTCCCATCAGTGTCTCTCCTACAGCTGCTATTGGCATTTGGACTGGTTGGTTCTTTTTTGAGCAATCCAGTAGGAGCCTCCCATGCATTGTAGGAAAATGAGCATCTCCGATTCCTACTCCCTAAATATTCTAAATGTACTCCCTAATCATTGTGACCAAAAATCTCCATGGCATTTTTCCAAATATGTCTAAGTGGGCAATACTACTCCCAGTTAAAGCCTACATCATAATATTTACGTTTGCCTGAAACCATATGTCTGTCTCCTCCTGTTGATGGTAAGTAAGCTCCTTTGGGATACAGAGTGCTGATTTCAAATCATATCTTCAATGGAAAGACCTTGCCCAGTGCCTGGTCTGCAATTGGCCCTTGGTAAATATTTGCTGATCTAATTAAAGCACAAGGTTCATCTAGGGAAAAACTGGAAACTCAGAATTGAAAAAAAAACTGGGGCCAGGCAGTAAGGGACTTCACATATGCTGAGGAACATGGATTTTATTGTGTTAGGTCAAAACATATGAAATTGCCATTTCATAAGTCAAAAATGATCAGTTATCAGCAATTTCATATAGTCCATCCTAATATAAGGCAGTATTATCATTCACTTAACTTTTGGTTTTAATTGAAAATACTTTTTTTAGCTTAAATACCTAATGTCTCATCTTAAACACAAATATTCATGAAATAATGGGCTATAGGTTCTGACTTTTTCCTTTAGAAAATATTAAAATAGTTGTGATCCTTAACAACCAACAGTCATCTATGAACCACCTAATATTATGTCCTGCGCCACAGACCCTGCTGTGGGAAGCTGCTCTAGGCAATAGGGTGCATTCCCTGCTGTCTGAGGGTGGAGGAGGTGGAGACTGGGGCCAGGGGGTGGAGACTGGGGCTGGTGGGTAGAGACCAGGACTGGGGGGTGGGGGATGGAGATGAAGCTGAAGCTGGGGGTGGAGATGAGGCTGGGGGTGGAGACTGAGGGGGGCTGCAGAGACTGAGGCCAGGGAGTGGAAACCGGGGTTGGGGGGCGGAGACCGGGTCTGGGGGGACGAGAGGGGGCTGTGTTTAAAGGAGAATAAGGAAAAGGAAAAGAACCATTGAGAACATGGAAGAATTCGAAGAAAGAAGAGGAATAAGAGGAGGAGAAAAATAGGAATAAAGTAGGAAGAGAGAGAGAGAGGAGGAGAAGAAGAAGAAGAAGAAGACGACGACGACGACGACGACGATGGCAAAGGAAGAAAAGAAAAAGCCTGAGGGGGAGGAAATGATTGCTAAGGGCCCAGATTTGTTCCTCACTTTGGTTCCCAGGTTCCACTTCGGTGCTGCAGTACAATCAGCTTAGAGCCTGATTATCATGGCTGACATAGCAAAGCGCCTGCCTATTTTTAGATGAAATTAATCATTTTCTTGTGTTATTTTTGGTTCAGATAATGGCTCCAGTACACAGCAGCTTCTTCATTAGCTGCCAGCAAGAATGTAAACAAGGTTGAATCTCCGCTTGGCAGGTTCTATATTCAGCTCTGCCATCAGGAAGCCGAATTCCCTGAGAAAGCTGGCGCTCCCCAGCCTGCAAGGGGCTGCAGGGGGCTTAACCATACCTGTGAATGGATCCACAGGAGTTGAAACGACTTTGGCCCCAATGTCTGCCTTGTTCAATTGCTCCTAAGTCAGGCACTACCCAAGTGGGCACTGCTGACAGTTGCACTGGGACATTCTTGGTTGTGAGGCACTGTCCTGTGCATTGTAGCCACAACTCTGGGCTACACCCACCTCATCATGACAACCAAACATGTCTCCAGATGTGGCCAGAGATTCCCCTCGGGGACAAAATCCCCCCCAGTTGAGAACCACTGCCTTAAATCAATAAATTAAAGTCATAATAGTGTAACTCAAATTAGTGTTAGGAGCACAGGCTTCTAATCACTTCACTGCCCGAAACTAGAATTTCCAGGCTGCCTCATTTTGTGAAAGAGGGAATGTTCTTATTTATTCGCTCTTGCCTCCAGGTTGCTAGTGATGACCCATGATAAACAGCTGCTTTGCCAGGCACAGGCTGCTGGCTTTCCACTGGTGGCCACCACACTACCTCCACCCTGGCCTCAGGGCCGCCACTGCTCTCCCCACCTGCTTCATCCCAAGCAGGCACTTCTCCCATTAACTCCACATGCCAGATCACAGAAGCCAATGGAACTGTTTATTAGATGTTCACTGAAAGCTCAATGACACCAGCAGGGAACTACAGTAATAGGATAACCCACAAGCCCTGCTTTGACCCTCCCTGGCCAGTGCTGGCCTTGTGCTCAATCTCTTTCTTAGGGTCTCTCCCTGGGACCTAAGCCAGCATGCTCTGCATTGTCCCCCTCTTTGCACCCAAAGCTCACAAAGGAGGCGACTTCCTTTAAGTCCAAACTGACACTCCCTTCCCAGATCATCAACTGCTACTTCAGGGACCACCCACTCCCAAGATGGCAGACAGTGGAAACACACACAGATCTCTGCTCCCATCATGGAATGCAATCTGATGTTGCATCCTCATAAAAATAATCACTCAACAGGCTGACATCAGAACTTCTCTCGAGTCTGGGCACACCAGACCTACACAGTCCAGAACAAGTCCATTTTTCCTCAGTGTCTCCTCATCAAGACTAAATTGAAACGCGGGGAGGAAACTCCGTAAGTCAGTGATCCAAATACAATGTGACAAGTGTCCTGAAAACCTAGAAGAAGCACATGGCCCAGGCTGAAGTGGTGCAGGAGACATTCATGGCAGAAGTGAAGCATTAAGGGCATCACAGAAGGTGACCAGAAGTGAAGCAGATAAAGTTTATCGGGGATGGGGCCCAAGGAAAAGCAAGAACTGATTTCCAAAGCAAAACTAAACCATGAAGGAGACCAGCCCCGTATATTAAGAAGGATACAACACAGATTTTCAAGGGTGTGCAGGTGAGAGATCAGAGTTGGACCAGGTCAGATTCTGAACTAAGGACAAGAGAAGGGACCTGGATCTGATGACTTGATTCCAGAAGACAGCTCTGAGGCTTATGACTGGGCTGCCCTGCTGTGGTCCCTCAACAGCTGGCGTTGAGACATATCAACCACAATCTCCTTCAAAAAGGGGCACCAACTTTAGTTTTCTATCAAGAAAGTAACCCTTCATTTTCCCAGCTGTAAGAGACAGGAGGAAGAAAAACTTTTTTGCTTGCATATGCTAGGCCAGAGTGAAATGAGAGCCAAGTATCAGAACCACGGTGGAGGGCTGGCCAGGACCTCCCTGTGCCCCAGACAGCTTGTTCCCTTGGAACTCCTCTTAAAGGACCCTGAGTGTGACTGTAGGACCCATGCAGATCCTGGCCTGGAGACACAAACCCAGACACACACAGACCAAGTCAAGGAACTTCTTTCTGCTCTTCCAGATCAGTTTGGACTGCTCCCACCCTTTCCTTCCAGGCCTGAACATGAGGAAGGAATCAAGGGGAGAGCTCTGATCGTCCCCTCTGACAGTTGTCTGGTGCTGGTACTATTGTCTTCTCTTAGCCACAGCCTCCTGGTAGGTGGTGGCTTTCAGACAGAATCTCCTAACCCAAATCCAAATGTCAGATGCTGGTTACAGCCTTAAAAAGAGCCTAAAAGAAAGGTCAGATTAGATCATCCCAGTAGGCTCCTGGGGAGGAACAGTGACCCTCCCATATTAGGACATTCCTGCAGAGAGAAGCTCATACCACAATGCATATCTGATGAAAGCAAACCACCATAGAAGACTGGGGGTAAGCACTACCCGGACCGTTTATTCCCTCTGTGTGAACAAATGCCTACTCATGTCCATGAGCCAGGGAGAGACTGTAAAAGCAAAAAGTTCTTAAAATCTAAGAGGCATGTTTATATTCACACCCAAAATATGAGGCCAAGAATGCCAGTTACCTTTCATCCATGTCCCAGCTCTTTTTACCCAAGGTTGGCAAGGCATCATGTTAACAAGAAGGCTGGGACAGGGTAAAGCTCCCCATAAAGAAGGCCGGAGGAGTAGTGATGACTGCTCCTGATGACAGGAGGGGTGACTGTCCCTGCATGTGCCGGGGGGTGGGTCATTAATTCTTTGAGTTTCAAACCACAGAAACCAAACTTGAATTCATGTACAAAGACAAGACGTTATTGGTTCCCACAAAACACAGAGTGTAGGGAGATGGGCTCCAGCCATGTGATGAATTTCAGCCAGCACTGAAATTCTGTCAGGACTTTCTCTCTGGTCACCTCTCAGTGCTGTTTCTATCAATGTGCTGACCTCATCCACTTCCACTGAGACGGGCTTCTTTTACGCAGTAGAGAGCAGGGCCAAAAGCTGACTCAGAACCACATTCTTAGGAAAAGAGAAGAACGGTCCCGTCTTCCACTTCCTATTTAAAATGGCCACAGGGATCGATGCTGATTAGTCTGGAGTAGGTCGTGTGCGCATTCCTGGTCCGGTCACAAAGGTCCAGAGTCTGGGGCATTATAATTGGCCCAGGCTCGATCAGGTGGCTACCTCCAGTGTCAGAAAGTTAATTTGTGTGTATGGATGCATGTTCGCACCTACACTCACACATATGTGTAAGTGCCTGGAAGGCAGAGGAACAAAAAAATCAGTATCTACTACGACAGATATGCTCAATTTAAAGTCCTTGGAATCTAAGTGAAATTTTTGAAGCTTGAGAAATAAAAATCTATTTTCTAAACCCCATAGTGGAAGCAACCTCTGTTCCTTCCTTTTGATTTTTATATCATTTCATCTGTAAGCCCTTTATACTCTTTATCTCCTTGGCAACTTATTTGAGCATCTCTACAAAGCTATGAGTACCTGGAGATCAGATCAGATAAGAACAACTAGTTCTTCTCATCCACACAATTTTAGCTTGCTTGTTTCTGTTCCTGTGTACTCTACATTCCTGCCTATTAACATATATAAATAGGTACTGCTCTTATCCAAGCCAGCCTTATCACTTAGGCTTTAGACCCCATCCCCTCTAATCTACTCAAAGATTTTGGATTTCAAATGATATCACCTTTCTCTTATATAAAGCATTTCTCCCTCTTCTTGGATCATTCCAATTAATATATAAATATAACATAATTTCTCCCATCTTAAAAAAAACTCCCTTAACCTCATATCCATGTCCCCCTCCAACAACTCCCCCATTTTTCTCCGTATAAATAAACTTATTAAAAGCATACACTCAGCTATTTGTCTCCAATTCTTCACATCCCTTTCTCTCTTTAACCTACTTTCATCAGGATTTTGTCTCCACCACCCCACTGAAACTACTCTTGTCAAGTTCACAACCTCCTCCATCTTGTCCAATCCAATAGATCATTTGGTTTTTATGTTACTAAAAACATTTGACATTTGCTTGTGCACACTTCCTTTCCTAAATGTTTTTTTTCACTTGACTTTGTGACACCACTTTCTGCTGGGTTTGCTCTTATGTACCTGGCTGCTCCTTCTGAATCTCCTTTGCTGGGTCCTCCTCTTGCTCACAATGTTTAAATAAAGCAATGTGCTTGACTCTATTGTCACTC
>CM053569.1:12896101-12993074 GCA_028646485.1 Cryptoprocta ferox | reverse complement strand
TATTCTCTCCCTTATTCCACTGGTCTTTTTCTGTCCCTCCCATTGCAATCTGATTCACTTTTCAGGGCCTTTACTATGTTTTCTTTTTTGAGAATGTGCTCCCCTCACCCCAGGTTCTTCACACACCTGTATCCTTGTCATTCAAGTCTCCATTCAAATGTCACTTTCTTAGGAAACACCTTCTGTAACCACCTACATACAACAGTCACACTTACCTACTAACTCAGAAAATCTTTATTCCATAACAGGGCTTTATTTCCTTTATTTCCTTTACACCATTTGTTTATTTAGGTATCTCTTTCTTTTCCATATCCTCCCACTGGAATGTGAGCCAGTACCATTTTTGTCTTATTGTCCTTGATTTCAACTCATTTATTTGCCTGTATCAACTCCTTGATCATTATTTGGCAGTAATCAATTCTAAATACTTGTTGAATGAAAAAAATAAATATGTGTCTTCCATTATCCTTTTCACAGGAGATGTTCAATAAGCTTCAGATGAATGGTTGCATGGATGGAATGGTGGGAGAAAAATGGATGGATTGAAGGGATAGATGGGTAGATGGATGGATGGATGGATAAACAGATAAATAGATAAAATCAACCAATTCCATATCTCCTTATTACTGGCAAATACAGAATAGCAGTTAAGATTTTTTTCCTTGTTTCAGTTATCTATTGCTATATAACAAATTAGCCCAAAACTTTGTGGCTTAAAACCATAGTTGATTACCTCACAATTTAGGAAGTTGATTGGGTGATTCTTCTGGTCCACCTGATATTGGCTAGGATGTTAGGGTGGCTGCATCATCCGAGGGCTAGATTGGACAGGAACATCCAAGATGGCCCATTTATCTGGCTGGTGGTTCATGCTGGCTGTTGGCTGAGAGTTCAGCAGGGACCATCACCTAGAGCACTTACACTTATCATCTGCATGTCACTGGGTTTCTCCCAGTATGGCAGCTGGGTTCAGAGGCATCCCAGGAGTGAGTGTTCTAAGAGATTCAAGAAAAAGCTCTAAGGCTTTTTCTGACCTAGACCTGCAAGCCCCAGAATATAATTTCTGCCACATTCTATTAGTTAAGCAATCACTAATGTCAGCCTAGATTTAAGCTTCCACTTCTGACATGAGGAGCAGAAATGAGGACAGCCATCTTGGAAACTATCAGCCCACTGGATTCACAGGAAAATCATAGTTACTCCATCCTGGTCCTTCTCTACTCTTTATGAAAACTACTTTGAGTATTTGCACCGATGTGTGTTAGGTGGATTAGACCTTACAATCATAAATGAAGGAAGAAAAAACACTTTCATAAGTCAAGATTTCACCTCGTTGGTTGCAAATTCATTATCTGAAAATGCAAGTCTTCAGAATTCATTGCCTTTTCTTTGTTCCAAAAATTTTTATATACTGTTCCAAAAATACAATATTTTTTCTCTTTCTTTAAACACTTCTGTGAATTCTAGCCAGGGTTCTCTGTTTTTTCCATGTCTACGTTCCTGTCACTTGTTCCCTTCCCTGCCACCACATCTCCTCATTAGCGCAGATAGGCTTGTACAGGAGGAAAAAGGTCATTTCTAAAATAAGAGCTAGAAAACAGGATCTGAACAATCAAATGCAGTTATATATCAAGGCAGAGAATTAGGGGTTGAATTATTATTTCAGTGATTGGCTTCTATTCAGTTGGGATGCCACCATCTTTGCTTCCAATGGTTCTCACTAGCTACACATGAAAATCACATGTGGGGCTAAAACAAACCAAAAAGAAAATAAAAATACTGAGCTTTACCCAGACTTATGAATCAGAAGCCTAAGGGGTAAGGCTGGACCCTTGTTTGTTTTCTTTTTAATTCACAGGTGACTCTGATATTCTGTCAGCATGAATTACCTATCTTGGGTTTCAAGATACCCAAGGAAAGGATAACCTAGCTTGTATAATTACAGTTTATCGTATTAACACACACTTATTATTTTTCTATTAAAGAAGGGACTAGGAATATCAGCTAAGTCTCCTCCCAGTGTGACTTTATGTCCCAATTTCTGGATGAGCATATTTGTACATTTGTAAGGAAACTTAATAAGAAGATAGCTTTCAATATGCATAGATTCACTTTCCAGGCATCTTTTCAACATTGATCGTATTCTGCAAAAGACATTGACCTCACAAGAAACAGTTACAGCCAGGTTCTCACTGTGCTGAATTTCCTCAAGTGCATCCTGTAAGTGGGCCACAGCTGCAGCCAGCAGATTTTGCACTTCTCTTGTTCCTGCTGAGGATGAAATGTGCTGAGGCCAATAACCTGGTGAATAATTCATTTTCCCGAAGAACAATTTGTAAGCCTCAGAATTGCTTTTGCCAAAATAAACAGCAAATGTAAAAGATAGTAATACTCTCTGCATGTATATAACTTTCTATAATTTTCTAATTATTCTCCTAACAATGAGGATGATGACTACTGCTAGTATTTGTTAAGAGTTTACAATATGCTTACAATGTGCTGGGTTTTGCGCTAACTGCTTCAACATACATCATCTCATTTAGTTTTCATAACCCTCAGAGGTAAATATTGTCATTTTCATCCCTCTTTACCAGAGGAAGAAACCGAGACTTACAAAATTAAGTACTTTTCCCAGGGCCACACAGGACTTGAATCCACATCATGGTCATTATGCTAAACTGCCTCCCGTGTCCATATGTCACTATATCTCTGTCTATCTATCCCTCCACTGTTGAGCAATACATAGATTAATAGATAGAGGTAAAGGTAGAGATAGGTTCATTTGACAATCACAAAACACTGCATGATAAACAGAATCAAGTACTACGGGCCACCACTTTGCAATGAGAACACTTAAGCTGCGGAGTTAAAACAATCTGCTCCCACATTAGGGAAACAAAGTCAGTTTTCTGACAGGAGTCCTTTGGTCTTCCCATAGCCCTGAGGCAACTCCGACAGAGCCAAAGGGATTTCTATAAATCTTGACTTGCAGTGTGAAGCAGTGAGGGAGCTGGTGGGGAGGGATTCGGCAATATGCTGAGCCCTATGATGACATTTTCAGCCAAGAAGAATATTTTATCAAATCCCCATCAGCCCAAGACTAGATCATACCGAGATTTTGCAATATGAACATAATGTTCCCTACTGTCCGGGACCTAATCCTTTTCCATCGGGGAACACATTTGCAAACAATGGCTCCTAACTGATGAGGAACAGGATCCAACTCTTACTCCACACACCAGGACCTTTACACCACGTTGGAGGCAACAGCCCTGAGGTTAAAGGGCTGTTCCGTGTCTAACCACTGAAGCTCTTGCTTGAAGGAAGGTTTCCCAAATGAACCCCCAAAGAAACCGAAAATGGCATGAATGTACATCCTGTTACTCAACACTCTCTGAGTTTCATAACGTGAAGTCAGGAAGAAAAGGTGCCAACATTCCTGAATGTTATAATCATTAAGGAGCAAACTCTAATGTTCCCACACTTGAAAGTTAAAGAGATGGGATTATTCACTCTCCTCCTCACTTACGGAATCACTGCAAAACCATATGGGCTGAATTAGGCATCCAACATGAATGCTCCCTACCATTCCCTTTGGGGGGCCTTGAGGCTCATCCCAGGCAATTGGCTTTAAAGACAAGGATATCCTATTTGGAAGCATAATCATGAGTCCTGATATTAATAAGCACTTTCTAACTTCAAAGTATTTTAACAACTGTTGCCCTAATTAAATCTCATAACCTCCCAAAGAGGCAAACTTCATCATTTCCACCTTACAAATGGAGAAACTGAGGCAGAGTCCAATGGAATATGAAACTATGGTCTACCTGATTGTGGAACCTCTGGAGTTTTATGCTTAATTAAAATGTTAAAGTGGAATTTTTTCTGTTATCTTTTGGTGAGAGCCAAAAAGGGCATTTAAGACTGTATTTGGATGGTGAAAAGCACCAGACCCACCAGTTGTATGGTCTTGGCCTAGTGATTTGACTTCCCCAAGCTTTAGTGTCCTCATCTCAAAGATGGAAATAGTAATAGAGCTTACCATAATGCCTTGTTGTTTGCATTAAATGAGATAACGTATGTTAAAGTTGGTGACACACAATTAAACATTCAATAAACCTTAACAGTTCTTATAAAGCCAGCTCCTTCTCCTACAGCCACCCATTGAATCATTTATTGATTCACAAGTATTTATTGATGGCCTGAGTGTTCAGAAAAGATACAGCAGTGAACAAGACAGACAAGGTCATTTCCTACATATGGAATGTATCTTCTTTCTTTTTTTAATAGTAATTTTATTTATTTATTTGTTTATCTATTTATCTATTTTATTTTTGTATTTTTTATATAGTTTATTTATTCTTGAGACAGAGACAGAGCATGAGTGGGGGAAGGGCAGAGAGAGAAGGAGACACAGAATCTGAAACAGGCTCCAGGCTCTGAGCTGTCAGCACAGAGCCCGACGTGGGGTTCGAACCCACGAACCGTGAGGTCATGACCTGAGCCGAAGTCAGATGCTTAACTGACTGAGCCACCCAGGCATCCCTCTATTTAACTATTTTAGAGAGAGTGTGTATGCAAGCTGGGGAGAGAGGCAGAGGGAGAGGGAGAGAAAATCTTAAGTAGACTCCATGCTCCGTACAGAGCCTGACATGGGTCTCGATCCATGACTGTGGGATCATGACCTGAGCTGAAATCAAGAGTCAGATGCTCAACTAACTGAGCCACTCAGATGCCCCTTTTATTTCTTTTAAATTATTTCACACCAAATCTGGTCATACTCTGTTGTTGATTTTAGTTTGATCTCACCATTTACATGGCTAAAGGATCTCTGATTGTTCTCCCAACCGGACCGCCCATCGTCACTGTGCAGGCTGTGGTTGACTGAGTTCTACTAGCAAATGCAAGAGGATTTGAAGGCAGTGGTCTGATCTTGGCATTTTCACTGAGGTCTTGTAGAATTTGACACCTACTTATTTTTTGTCCCAGTGCATGCAGTTGTGGAAATCTGTTTTAGGTTTCTAAACACAGGCACTATGTGGGGTCCTCTGCTGGGAAGTCGGAGCAGGAGTCAAGACCAATTGCAGTCATATTGCATTGGTAGTGTTTTGAAATGAAGCAGCATCAGTAACTATGGCGTTCCAGAGGGAGGGTACAGAATTAGCAAACATGGAAGTTCTGCTCTCTGGAGACTCTTGTTTGAGGGTCTCCAAGGTCTCAGCACATACAACTCCTCTATGCCCTTCTAATTACATTTATATACAAACGTACACACACACACACATGCATGCATGTTTTTTCAACAAACAAGTATCTATTGAGTAATACCTAAAGGAGATATTTATTGAGCTTTTATTCAATCCCAGAAATGCTGATGGATGCTCTAAAATATATTAGCACATTTAATCTTCCTGAGATTTCTATGATGTAAGTATAATGACTTTTCTCATTTTACAGGGGACAAAACTAATGTTTGGAGACATAAAAAATATCTTATGTCTTATAAGTGACAGAGTTGGAATTCAAAGCCCATGTGGCTCACTATATTCAAAGGTTCACTATACTAGGAAGGATAAAAGAGAGAAAGGAAGGGAAATAGGAAGGGAGGGAGGAATGGAGGGAGGTAACAGAGAATAATCTAGGAAACTCTCAGGCATGACAAAAGCAAAGTCTACAACTCACAGCCACGTTTTAAGGCCCAAAGGTTTAGTGTTGGGACTCACTGTGACGAGATGAGGAAGAGCCTGTTAGAAGATGTGGTGGGAGGAAAAAGAGGTGGTGGGGGTGAAAACAGAACTGTGGCCCCAACCTCCCAAGCCTTGCTGAGGAGACCCCAACACCCTGAGCTTCATGGCAGGGCCAGCGGAAATCACCTCCCAGGGGAAGACAGACCTACATCTGGTGCCTGTGAACACCCACTGTCCTAAGCCAGTCCCAGCCAAGGAGTCATCGCTTCCCAGCCTAATATTCTCATCTTTCATGACCTAAGTTAAATTCCTCTTTCTCCAAGAAGTTTTTCATGAAAATGCCCCCCACAACAGTGCTGTCTCTTGTGTCTGAAGCCCTTGTGTCTGAATTGTGACTATACACTGGTCAATAGCCACCAAGGCCTTGTGTTAAACACTTCCCATGTTTTCATTATTTAGATACCACGTTTTGAATCATCATGACAGTCTTTTGAGGAAGTTGACTTCTATTCCCATTTTACTGGGGCCATGATGGCTAAATAATTTCTCAACATCATCTTGCTCCCAAGTGACAGACAAGGTTGCTAACCCAAAGCCCAGATTTTTTCCGCTCTAGTATAGCTTTCCTGGTGCTTGACTGCTTGAAGATTTAGGCCAGGTGTTAAAAGGAGCAATGATGGAAAGGGCTGGCGAGCCGTCCCGAGCAGTTCTGAAAGAGCATTGCAGCAGTAGAGGGGAGAAGAGGAGAAACTCGGTGCCAGGGAGCCTGACTTGCTCGGGAAGAGGCCCAGCTCAAAGTATGATATCATGGGGACTGTCAACAGGAATCAGAGATGCATACCCAAGGGCAGAATCTAATTTCAATTCTAGGACATTTCATGAAGCAAAATGTAAGGCAACAATTATTTGCTAAATAGAAAATTAAAGGCATAAATAAAGTCAAAGCTTAAACCACTGAGGCAAAAATCACACAGGCTCCAATTTCCTTCTGCTGCTTGTAGCTGCCAATTTGAAAAGAAGAAATCATGGGGATAGTACAAATACAAGATCAATGGACCATGGGTGATAAATGGTGATGCCTCTGATCCCACACATTGCCCCCATCCCCACGTCAGCCTTTCCCCACCCACTGCCAAACCCAGGCACTTTGGAGGGAGTAGGACTGTGAGAAAGAGGCCCCTGTTTTTCTTCATAGGAAATCCGCTTTCCAATGAATGAACTCCAGCACTGAACACATTCCAGTAAAAAGAGCTTTATTTCCCTAGACTCCTTATACCTCCACTTATGCCAAAATATATTTCCTAAGTGTTTTAACCTTAAACACACACACGCTCACATATATCTTTTGGTATTTTTAAAATACTGAGTTTGCCCCTTTTCTGAAACTCCTATTTAGGCTTCCTGTTTGATGGATAAGTGGTGACACCTGACAGGGTATAAGCCAGTCTGAATCTTTGTTTCCCATGGGTACATATATAAGACACTGGGTCAAATGTCAGATGCTCTGGGTCATATTTTACAAACCACTGCTTAATGAGATTCAACTCCCATCTCCCCATTACCCTCTGTATTCACTCCTCTCCTTTGAATTCTTCCCTCCAAGTATCTCTCAAATCTTTCCCCTCCACTGCTTTGCTTGCCTAGACCATTGAAAAGCTGACCACCTCTACTCCAGTCTCCATACAGCTACAAGAATACATTTCTAATGGTTTCTAAGCCATACATCTGATTATATTTTATCCTTGTTCAAAAAATACAGTGGACTCCCCATTGCCCATGAGATAAGAGCCATTGTCTTCGGTCAGACATTCTTGAACCTTCATAGACCTTCTCTACCACTCATGCCATTTATTTTCCTTTTCATTCATTCATTTAAAACCATGAAGCACTTGCTATGCACCAGCCATCACTCTGGATATGTGGGAAGTACCTATGAATGTTTGCTGACTGACACCCTACCTCCGTTATCTCCCCCAGAAAAGCCACTCTGCCATTCCCAGTTGTTCTGAGGAGTGGGCAAGGTGAGTGGCTACCAACACAACAATATTCAGGAGGTCTCTCCCATGGCAAAACTTAACTGCAACCAGAATGCTCTGCCCTGGAATCTGGGGTGGCCTCACTACATGTTTAATTCTTAGCACACACCATCCTTTTAATCTCCTCTGTCCCGGTTTGTTTTCTAATCCAATATAATGTCATTTTTATGAACATGGACTCGGAAGCCAGAGTGCCTGTCTTCACTCACCAGCTTCACTGCTAGCAACCTAGCACGGTTTCCATTCTTCCTTCATAAAACAGGGATTCTAATAATCCTTACCTTGCAAGGTGGGTAAGAGGATTATGGAAGGTAATTCATGAGAAGTGTTTGGAATAGCAACTGGTACAGAAGAAGGGCTAGTTATGTGGTTAATATTATTTTCTCTTCGGCTCCCAAGATGGAATTTCCACACCGACATTTTCATAATCCTCAAGCTCATCCTTCCCACCCAGGTCTCCCTACCATTTCTCTGCCCTGAATTCCTCCCTCTTTTGTCTCTTCACTCTTCAAGATGGAGCTCAAGTCTTGTCCATGAAGCCACTCCTGGCCACTCTTCTCCCAAACAAACTTGATCCCTTTCTGTTTGTCTCACAGTGAAGCCTTTGCATGCTTTGATGTCAGGTTTACCACTTCTGACTTACTATCCATCCCCCTTATTAAATCCAGAGTGCCACGACCCCACTGACAGTGTCTGTGCACCCAGCACAGCCTCACTGAGCCACCACCCTGTGCCAGGCAGCTCTGAGGATCCCACATAGCTCAGACACAGTCCCTGCTCTCATGACACAGGTAAGAAACTAATCTTAAGATCTGTGGATGGGATAAATGCAGTCATATGCTGTCACTTTAAAGGAGTTCCTGTCCCTAGAAGAGTCCTTAGCAGTTACTAAGAAATCAGTAAAGGGGCACCTGGGCAGCTCAGTCAGTGGAACATTCCACTTGGGCTCAGGTCATGATCTCACAGTTCATGAGTTCAAGCCCCGCGTCAGGCTCCATGTTGACAGCTCAGAGACTGGAGCCTGCTTCAGATTCTGTGTCTCCCTCTCTCTCTGTCCCTCCCACACTCATGCTCTGTCTCTCTGTCTCTGTCTCTCTGTCTCTCTCTCTCAAAAATAAATAAACATTAAAAATAATTTAAAGAAATCAGTGAAGCAAGCAAAAAGGAGAGAAAAAGCTTTCTTAAAGAAACTTTAATTGCTGATGCCTTTAACATCGCATTTCCCAAAGAGTAGCCAACATGCCACGGAAGGCAATTTTCCAGGGTGTGGAGCCCTATTTTATCTTCAAATAACCACAATTTTAAAATGTGCTATTACTAAATCTCTAGCTAAATCTCTAAATCTCCATATATCATTGCTTTGTTCTGAGTGAGTTTAAACAAATTACGTATCAGTGAAATTGAGGGGCTCGGGTTTCAGGGCTCATCTAAAGGAGATTCTGAGGAAGGAATGCCTGGTGGCACCACCAAGGAAGTAGCTAAAATCTAAGATTGCAAAACTCAGAGGCACACCTGGCCCTCAGCCTAACTGACCAACACCATCCAATATATCTATCCCACACTCAGCAGAGAGAAAGAGTCTGTTCATCGCTTTCAGTGTACAGACTTATAATGTCTCGCCTATAAACATGTTCCCAGTTCCTAGATGAATAGACTGAGGGCTGAGGAGTGAAATTAGCCATTAATAGTTCATTGGTTAAAACTAAATCTAACTGCAGAAAAAGTAGCCTTGACCAATGGCACTTGTTAAACAAACTTTGTCATCCCACCACAGAACTCATGTCAGAAAATAGCTTATGTGGGTAATTCTTCCCCAGTCTAAACTTCAAACCCCCAAGGAATCTCATTTGGACCCAGTACTTCCATATAAGCGATAGGAGGAGAAATGGCACAATGCCTCGTTAATATCTTTCTTGGCAGGACATACCTTTAAAACATATAGACTAAGTTACAGTCATGATGGGATCACACTTCATTTCAAACAGTACCTGGGGCTCTGTTGCCTGTGGGGTGCTAGCCCTGGGAAACCAGCAGCTTCCAAAAAAAAGAATGTTCAACCTGCTTTTTATCATCCAAATAAATGACTTCCTTTGCCCTCTTTTTCTCAGACTTCTTTTCCCTCGTATCGTGCCAGACTTTCTGTACCCTGTTATTGTAGGATATTGTCCTGACACGCTATGACCCAGCATTCAGCGAATATTGACACCACCCAAGTGCCATAATCAAGGCAAAAACAGACGCCTAAGAAGAGCAAACGGAAGACTCTCCATATTGATTCAGGTAGCAGAACAGCCTGAGGCCAAGCAGTGACGTAGTTCATTAACTATTAGAACACCAAAGGCTCCTGACCATCTCCAGGAATAAAGCTGAGCATTATCCCCAGAGAGGAAGGAGATGCTTCTGTGGACCCCAAGGGCTCCCTCGGCAGCACACGCTCAGGTAGAGTGTCAGGTAAATCATTCATCTACCCCTGACTGATTTTCCGTACCTGGAAAGCCTCACCATTGGTTACTGCCAAAGCCACTAGTTGAATAAAGACAAGCAATGGGTTTAATTCAAGACTTACTAGTAGCTTGACTAAATTATACCATGTGTTTTCAGCATCTCTCTCTCTCTCCCTACCCCAGTATATAAGGTGTCTTGTGTATTGGACACAGTTTTATCTGGGACTGTCTAGGAAAAGTTCTTTCCTGGCTTTTATCCATCGGCAAGTGGGTTAACTCCTATTCTCAGTTCTGAAAACACATCTTCAGGGATGTCATCCCTGACCAACCAGTCTAAGTCATGAGCCGCAGTTTTAAGTTCCCATTAACACTGTATTCCTTTCTTTCAAGATCAGCACTTATCTGAAATGTAAGTGTACATTGAGTTGTGTGGCTATTTGAATTCCACCTGTTTTCTGTATTAGTGTGTAAGCTCCTCCAAAGCAGGTCTTTTGTCTGCTTTTGCCTCCGTTCAGTGACTATCTTGCCTAACACACAACTGACCCTCAATGAATAGTTAAGTTTATGAGTAAATGAATAAATGAATGAATGAATGAAAAAGGTGCCTCCAACCTTTACACCTTTACAATATCCATAATCTGAGCTCAGAATAAATTTATTCCTTCATTCCTAGGCACACTGCTGAGTTGCATTTCCCAGGGTCCCTTGCAGTTAAGGTGTGGTCATGTGACTTTGGGGCCAATAAAACATAACTTCCAGGTCTAACTTATAAAAATCTCCAAGCTCTTTCCCTTATGGCTGGCTGGGATGGAGATTGTCCTGGCAACTTTGGAAGCAAGCAGTAAGGATGGTAGAGCTCTGTGAGACTGTCTCCCAATAACTACATGAAGGAGAGCCAGTCAGGCAACACATTCATGTATTTCCAGAACTATTGTGTTGAACACCAAATAAACTTCTAAAAAGTGTGAACCTCTATATGCATGGAGTCCATTTGTTACAGCAGGTAGTCTTACTTGAGCTAATATACCTCTTTCCCATGATTCTCAACTGAAGAAGACTTTGGAGCCCATATTATGATTTTATGGGAGAAGGGATAGTTGGGAAAACCTCCCCAAGTGACTAAGACATTCCCACCTCCATGTCCCCCCATTATAATCATCGTCCTACACATTTTCCATTGGTTTTCCATGAAAGCTGGGATTTAAAGATATATTTAAGTAGACGAGAGTCTTCACACATGTAAAGAACACACACATTCACCCACATATGTGGACACAGGAGGCAGACACAACAAAAATCATGGCTTATCATCAGCAGTATCAGGTGATGTGTTATGATCCCTTTCTTTTCAGAGCAATCAGAATTTCATCAGTAATCATTATCATACCAATCACCATGGAGGAATGAAAGATGTAAAACACGTGGTTGGTGCCCCTGAAAAACATATCACAGCGAAATAGAAAGAGCACAGAATTGAAGTGTAAAAGACTTGGCTTGCAAAAGTGACTCACCAGCAGTGAGACCTTGGCAAAACTATTTCACCTCTGCCTTTCTTCATTTGTTACCAAAGGATTTAAATTTGCAACTCAAAATTGCTGTAAGGTTATATGATTCAATGCATATAAAAGGTCTTGTGGGGAAGAGAAATAAGTACCTCATGGATTATGACCAAGTCTTTTGCACGCTGTGGCAGAGTTTGATACAAAGTGTTGTGAAAACATAGCCTGTGGAAGTTGAAGAGTCAAGAGGAGAGACAGGGACACTTTAGAGTAGGAGATGATGCCTGATCCCAGGACAAATGTAGGATTCAAATGGTAGACGCTAAAGCTGTATAGAGATGATCAAGAGGAGTTTCCTGGATCCTCTGGATCTTGAACCGAACGCTGAAAAATGAATACAAAGACAAAGAGAAGGAAAACTGGTATAAGACTATGAAATCATCATCAAGCATGTCTTGAATACCAATTAACTTGTTAGATACGTTAAAGTTTCAAAGCTGGTGTGGACAGAGATACTGTGTAGCACAATGAAGCGGAAACCACTTTGGACCGGAAGTTAAGAGACAAGAATCTAGACTCCACTCTGTAATTAACTTCATATTTGACCTTGGAAAATCACACCAACTTCCCAAGCCTCATCTCCTCATCTGGGAAATGAAAACACTGGCAAGACGATTTCAGATTTCCTTTCCTGAAATTAATGTGGGATTCCATTTCCACCTTGCTCCTTCAGTTTTTACCAACTGCATCTCTCAACACAGCCTGCAGGGGGCACCGGACGAGGAATCAGAACACCTCTCTTCCCAGCTCCACCCCTGACCAATGGTGTGACCCTGGTCAAATTGCTTAAGCTCTCCATATCTCGGGTCCCCATCCATAAAACAGAGGGACGAGCAAACTCCCCACCTACCACTAAGGGGTGTAGCCAGGGTTAATACCCGCCTCGTCCTTTGAGCTCAGCAGATGAAAGGCACTGAAAAAAGTACAAAGAATTTTTATGTGCTATTGACTTTATTTTATTTTCTGTGGGGGAGGGAGTCTGCCCCAGCTGGAAAGCTGCTTTCTCTGAATCAAAGGGCAGGAACCCAGCAAGTTTCTCAGGATTAGGGCCTTAGACGGAGCTGCGTATCCTGACAGTGCCAGCCAATCCTCCAGTTCAGTTTCCTTTAACCTGGTGCTCCAGGCAATAACTGTGCAACTCTGCAATTTAACAATGTGTTCTTTGTCCCACAACTGTTCCCATTTCGCAACTGCCCAGGTAATATGTTTGAGCCTGTAGGAAGAGTCAAATAGTTAATGAGGGAAGGGTTTGGCGTGCCCTACATAGGTTCTAGCAGCAAGTCGCAACAAGAAGGCATTCTCTCTTTCCTGGTTTCCGACCTACTCCCAGAACGTACAAGTGTCACTACCAGGAATGAGCCTCCGTTCCCAGCAGGCTGTAATACCAGTTTGGCTTTTATCAATGCATTGGTGAGGTGTGTTTTGTTTATGGTTTTATGCTGTCTATTTTCCCAGGGATATTATGTTTTGTACAGAGTCCTGGAGTTTGCGTCAGCTTTTAAAGCTACCAGCACCTTCCCAGTTCTTATTAAGCTCTTAATATGATATGAATAGGGGAGCTATTAGACGAAAGAGCCATCATTGCCCCTGAGAAAAACATCCATCACCAGCCTTTATGTGGTTCCTGAACCTCTCAGGGGTGTATCTGACAAGAGTGTTCTTTGGCAATGCCAAGAAGCCAGTGCCTTCGATGGTACGCAGAAAGGCGTTTTCTAACCATTACCAATGGCCTTGTCTAGTGTCTCAATTTCACCTACATGATGAGCCTCAATTAAAATTGTTGAGATTTGATCCTTTGTCCCCAGATGCGGCTCTAACAGAGACGGCTGACATAAGTAATATGGGCTCCAAGTGCTTGCTGGGCTCCAGGCTCAGCTGGGACAGCTGTGGCTTTTTAAATGTCATTCCTAGGATATCCTAGAGGTGTTCAGCTTCCCTCTTTCTAATCTGGGAGGGGAGCCGTGGGCAACATCAGCCCAGATGACACGAATGCATCTTGACAGAGCGTTCCTGCTAGCCAGGTGTGCTACCTGCAGACACTTCCAACGGAGAGAGCCGTCACTGTCCGTAAGGAGGGTCTCCCCAAACTGAGGGCGTTTCATGCATAAGTCTTGAATCTCGTGTACCTCAGTAGGATTCCTTGAAAACTGCACACACACACACACACACACACACATACACACACACATCTGAAAAAGTTATCAGGGTTTGCCTTACTTAACTACAGTATTCCAGGAAACGGTCCAGGTAGCAAAATCTTTTCCCAGTGGTTTTCTGGTTCCTCATTCCTGACTTGCCCTCCTGCTGTCAATGGAAGCCAATCAGAGAGGTGTTCTCATTCTGGAAGCTGTTGGCTCAGTATAGCCCAGGCTGATTTTAACTGGCTCTGGGTGGGTTTTATTCTGAGGGCTGGCTGGTAAAAGCCACTGCAAAGTTTCTGACAGGGCACTCAGGTCCCTCGTGTATCCTTCCACCTCGACTCTGGCTTGACCCTAACTGACAGCCCTACCTATTTACTCAGAGGTGGTTTTACTGCAGGTGACATAAAATAGTGAAAGAACAGGCGTTTGAACCTGCAGAGCTGGACTGGCATCTGCTTCCAGGACTGACTCGCCAGATAACCTGGGATACATTTCTTCATCCAAGTTGCAGTCTGCTCACCCATGACCCAGGGTATTGGGTGAGTTTTCTCACACCTCCGCATGTGCAACTTCACACTTTCTCTCCATCTCAAGTGACTCAGCCACACAAGGATCAGAGTGGTTCTGAGGCTGGCCTTCTTAAGGCTGTCTATAACTGTCCTGAGGAGCACAAGAAAACTTCTGCAAAACAGTTGCAAAAAAAAAAAAAAAGGTGAACTACATAAAGCATTTTCATTCCTTTTCCAGTAGAAATCCAGTCAAGGAGAACATCAGTGCCTTTGACTCCATAAAGCACCCTTATGCCAAAAGCTAGGAAACAAATGTTTGCCCAACCCTGGCCTGTTTTCAAGACAGATCCAAATCAGTGATGCTATATGAAACCCTGGCTCTATCAGTAGGACAAACAAGGAAACTGAAGCTCAAAGGGGTTAAGTAATAGTCCCGAGTTCACATAGGTCTAAATGGTGGATCAAAAAACAAGAGCACATCCTATGAATCCAAATCTGGGTGATTTCACATCTACGGCCGTGCAGCTCTTGCCTCATTGACCTGTGGGCATTCGTGATATCTTCTGGTTGCTAAATGTTAAGAGGAACCTATAGTTTGGGGCGCCGGGGTGGCTCAGTCGGTTAAGTGTCCGACTTTGGCTCAGGTCATGATCTCACGATTCGTGGGTTCGAGCCCCGTGTTGGGCTCTGTGCTGACAGCTAGCTCAGAGCCTGAGGCCTGTCTTCAGATTCTGTGTCTCTCCATCTCTCTCTGACCCTCCCCTGCTCACACTGTCTCTCTCTCTCTCTCAAAAAAATAGAAATAAAAACATTAAAAAAAAAGAGGAACCTATAGTAAGTTAACTGCTAACACAAAGCAAATGAACAAAAATCACGAGACTGTAGTCTTCCTAGCACAAGAAGGATGCCACTGCAGATATAAAGCCTTTGGCAAACAGACACCATCTGCATTGTTAGTTCTTTCTCTCACCTCTTCTTTTCCATTTTCCCCAACTCCCTGTCCTCCTCCAATAGGACTTTACTCTCTGGCCACAGAGAAGGATTGGTCTTTTTCCAAAGAGTCCATGCTTCTTGGCCCCTTTGACTTCTCACTGCTTGGACCTGCTCTGCCTGTAATGCCTGCCTCACCTCCCACCTTAGCCATTAGCACACAGCACACAAGTGAACGGGGCGGGGGGTGGAGGGCAGTCTCAGACCCTTTGGCAAGGCTGGTGGGGGGGGGGGGGAAGCCAAAGCTTTTTAACCAGACAGATTCAACTTTAATAAGAACTCTTAATCCTAGCTGTACCTCACTGCTTTACTTCTCTGAGAATCAGAGGGAAATGACATTGTTCCCCCAGCAAGGGTGAAGATTAAGCCAGACCATCGATAAGGCAAAGAGCACAGTATTTGCTACCCAGCAGACACTTCAGGAATACTATTCATTTCCTCTCCTTCCTGCTTCCCCATATGTATCCCAGAGAATCCCATATGCCCATCAATTATAGTGCACTGTATTGCAATAATTTGTGTCTTTCTCACTAGACAACTAGTGAGTTCCTCAGGGGTGTGAGTGGCCATTTTGATCTCCGTGCCCTAGCATTCAGGCTGGTATACATCAGGCATTGAATATGCAGTGAAGGAAGGAGCCATACCAGAGCAGGAAGTTGTAAAGAAACTGTTTTCCCTTCATTGCCTAGGAGAAAAGTACGCTACCTTTGATTTTCCGCACCGCTTTAAACCAGCCTTATCAGAATTTTCTGAACTTCAGATGACTTTAAATGCTAGTTCTGAACTGGATGGTTCAAGTTAGCATGGGTATCTCCATCAAGAATTCCCCTTCTACATTCCACACACACCTGTGCTTGTGCACGAAGTTGAAAGGTAAACATCGGAGCAGAGTGCATCCCTCCTGCACCTGGCAACCCAGCATACATATGGCTAAACAGTTCTTTGGCTTGGCCAGGAACCCACACATTATAAAACTGACCTGAAAAGAGGCACTAGTCGGATGGAATGGAAATCGAGCCACAGGTCTAAGGGAAGCAAGGAATACATTTGATCTTAGCCCAAAGAGTGGCTGGGAAACAAGGAATCGAAACAAAGATACTATTCTTGGCCTCCCTCATTCCTTTATCTCCATCTTGCGAAAATCTACATTTATTTGAGGTACTCCGAAGTTGAATGACTACAAAATCACAGATTATTTACCATCTCTTCACATCAGTTTTTTCATCAGTTAAATGGGAGAATAATGCTGCCACAAAATAAGGATATCACGTGGAAATATCCTCACACTATGAAATATCCACTTGGATCTGTTTTCCCCAGTGCAGATTCAGCCTTGAGTCGCATCTGCTTTACTTGCAGAAAAACTCTGAGAACACTTCATGAGTAATATTGGGTAGACAAGTCAGCACTGTCGCTTGCATAGCCCCATGAGCAGGACAATGGCTAGTGAGTGTATCTGTGTGAACATTTCTTACCCCCACAATGATGCTGGTGACGTTCTGTTCACGATCCTAAGTTAAGGATGTCACAGAATAAAGATGCACCCACCTGAATAGTGCTGGAATTGTTTCTAGGACAGCAGCATTCCAGGGAAAGGGGCCTCAAAAGTCATGCTGAGAAATAAGGGAAAATGTTATGGCTCTAGAATACCAAAGCTTGAAAGGATCTGTGGAACGATTGGTTCTGACTATAAGGACACTTGGTGACATTATGGAGGATGGATTAGAGAAGAGGACACTGGTTGCAGAGAGAGTCATTAAAAGCCTTTGTACCGAAATGAATGAGAAATGGTAACATCCAGACTTTGGCCATTGGCAATGGGAAGACAAAGGACACTGAATAAAGTACACTGTGAAGGTAAAAGCCACATGGGTGGGAGACCAATTTTACAAATGAAGATAGGGGAGAAAGGGAAAGAAAACAAAGACACTTCTACGCACACAATGAAATATCTTAAAAGCCTTCATTCCCTAAAACCCAGAATAAACTTATCCGTGACAAGAGCTTTGTCAAAATAATATTTGATTGGGAAGATTTCCTTCTTAAGATATTTGGTTTCATCACTTAAATCACTGCCCCTCAAAAAACCGAATTAAGTAGTGAATGTGATTTGGTCACTAAATAAAAGGATTGGACTGACCACACCAAGCCTTGGGACTCATGTTTATGATTATGACGAAAGAGCTTTGATCACCTTGAATGGTTGAAATGGTAGCGCTCCACTGCAGAATCACCTAGTCTAATCCAAGGCCAAGTTTATAAATTCCTACCCAGGACAGATACTTCATGTCTTATGTTTGAAAAGTTCAAATATTCTTGTACGTTTGGTTCAAAAGCCCTAGGATTGGTGGATAGGAAAAAAAAAAAAAAGAAAGAAAAAGTATTCCCCAGAATTCCCCATGAATTGAAGAGTGTTCTCTTAGGTATTAAAGAAAAATAAAAATAAATAAAATTAAAAATAAATAAAGTGTTTAAAAAAACATCAGGTATTTTTTGGAAACAAGATTTTGTAAAGTTGTATAGGTTAATGTATCAGTAAGAGTACCAGCAGGAAACAGAGAACACACTCAAATTGGATAATTTGAAGAGAGTTTTAAAAAACTTTTTTTAATGTTTATTTATTTTTGAGAGACAGAGAGAGACACAGAGTGCGAGTGGGGAGGGGCAGAGAGAGAGGCAGACACAGAATCTGAAGCAGGCTCCAGGCTCTGAGCTGTCAGCACAGAGCCCGATGTAGGGCTCGAACCCACAAACCATGAGATCATGACCTGAGCTGATGTCAGATGTTTAACCGACTGAGCTACCCTCGCACCCCTGAAGAGAGTTTTTAAAAGACACTATTTGCAAAGATGTGAACAAGGTAGCAAGAAACCCTAAGGAATATTGCAATACCTAGGGTTACTTATAGACTTAACACCCCAAGGTCAGAAGGGACAAAGGTATAGAATATTCACTGGAACCTGCAGTCAGAGAGAGCTGGGTAGAACCAGGAGCTGGAGACTTTGGTGAAGATGAGCCTGCAGGGAGGGAGCCAGTGGAATAACTGGGCCAATTCTACTCTCCTACCTCCCTCCAGACAGTAGAAACATGAGAACCTATTGATTTAGTCTACTTAGGTCAATCTTGTGGGAAGTAACTCGGGCTGGAGGGGGTGAAGATGACATCTGGAAAGGTGAATGCAAGATGCACAGATCAACTGCTTTCCGAGAGGTCTCACTCTCTTTAATATGCCAGTAGGGCACTGGGTTGCTCCTAGATCTACATCTTCTGGAGCAGTTCCCAAACGAATATGATGGCAGATGCATTCACTGAGTATATCAAAGCAAGTGCTTTGAAGGAATGTTAGCAGAATGGCAGATTTGGGGATTTGGTTTATCATACTAAAGACTGGCAAAGGTCCACTGTGACTTATGAAGAATTTTGTGTCATTCCTCTATCCTACAAATATCTGTGGTTTGCAGCAGAGATGGTTATATTATCTTCATTTTCCAGTTGAGGAAACAGAGAAATCTGTCTGCTCGTTCTAGTTCACATAGCTCCATGAAAAACGTGTCCCTGGACTCCATTAGCATCCCTGGACTCCCATGCCATGAGTGGAGTGGTCTAGATCCACCTCTGAAATTTCCTTGGGAAGAATGGATTTGAAAATAGGATGACGTCTGCTATAGAGCGAATGCCTGTGTCCCCCACAAAATTCATATGTTAACACCCAACCCCCAATGTGATGGTATTGGGAGGTGGGGCCTTCAGGAGGTGATTAGGTCACGAGAGCAGAGCCCTCGTCAATGGGATTAGTGTCTTTATAAAGGAGACCTCAGGGAGTTCCCTTGTCCCTTCTGCCTTGTGAGGACACAGCGAGAAGATAACAATCTATGAACCAGGAAGTGGGCTCTCACCAGACACCGAATCTGTTCCCACCCTGATCTTGGACTTCCCAGCCTCTAGAACTGTCAGAAATAAATTTCTGTTGTTTATAAGCCACCCCTTCTGTGATATTCTGTGAGAGCCGTCCCAAGGGCTAAGCTAATCTCTCTGAAGAACTGCTTGTAGAAAGCTCACGAGCTTTAGCCTCGGATACTGTAATAAGCCTCCAGACTCTCACTCAACAAGCCCATCCATGAACAAACATTGTCAAAACCCTTCTCTGTGTGAGAAACTGTGCTGGCAACCCAGTGTAGTGGGATGGTGATAAGAGTGGGAGAGTTTGGGTTAACGTGAACACAAAATCAGGGAAAATCTTGTCCTGCCCTATGGGTATTTACAGTCTGGAGGGGAACCACCCCGGATGCTCATCAGCATTATAAAACAGACTGTGATATATCCATACAATGGGATATTATTCAGCAACAAAAGGGAAGACATTGCTGATGCAGTCTGCACCAGGGGTGAGCCTCAAAAATAAATCAAGTGAAAGACACCAGCCACAAGGAGTACATACTGTGTGACTCAATTCACATAAAATTCAAGATGTGGCAAACTAAGCTATCCTGAAAGAAATCAGAATATCAGTTCTGTCTTGGTGTGGAGACAAGGAAGGAGCGTTGCAACTTCTGGGGAGATGAAAACGCTCTATTTCTTCACATGAGTTGTGGTTTCACAAGTGTATACGCATGCAAAACATTTCATCAGGGGGTGTCCTGAAGATTGGTGCAACGTGTGTTTATAAAAATACCCACATTTTAAAAATCAACGAGGCACTGTTACAGTATGATGTGCGTAGTCATTACAATGCTCGTCGCCCGGCAGTTTTCTCCTCCACATGCATACCCAAGGGCCTTCGCACACATGTTTTGGGAGACCCGACTGCATGGTTGCAAAGACCATGAGCTGTGCTGAGTGGCAGATCTAGGTTCACGTGCCAGGTCTGCCACTTCCTGATGTGTGACTTTGACCAAGTCACATAAACCTTCTGATCCTAACCTTTGTCATCTGTAAAATCAAGCCCCAGCTTATGGTATTATTATAAGAATTCAATGAGAAAATTACTAACTTAGCAGATTCCCTGGCACACTGTTAATGCTCACGATACATAGGTCATTATCACTATTGCTATTCCTGCTCATCTGCCCTCTACTCCACTTCACCTATAGAGAGAAATACCAGAATAGAGGGGGGAGGGTGGGCAGAGGGAATAAGTAATGTCTATGAGGTCTCTCTCTCTCTCTCTCTCTCTCTCTCTCTCTCTGTCTCTTTTGTCCTCCCAGCAGTCTCTTGTAGGGAAGCTTGAGGCTGACTTGTAGGGAAGCTTGAGCAGTGGAAGACCTAGCCTACGAGACAAGATGGGATGATGGGCAGCCTGCCTGTCTGGCCTGCAGGCCCTTGTAACGTGCAGGGCAATGGCCGCCATGCTGGGCCCCTGTGCGCGCCTGCTCCAGTGGAAGTGTGGGGCTCTGGTGGGCTGAGTAGTCGCTCCCGCACCCACAGCCCCAACAACTCTGACCTGAGTTCTTCGCAGAGCCTGTGTGCCTAAAGGCAAGAGGTGAGGCCCCCATGTGTCTGGCAGCCAGCTGCTTCCGTAATAGGATATTGATCTCCAGCAGGAGGCTGGCAAGCCCCGCACCAGGCGTTGGCTGTTAAAAGCAAGGCCTCTGCAGATGGCAAACCCATGAGCCATCAATTTGACATTAACAAGCAATTATAATGCAGTCCCTGTGTTACCTCCACTCGGGGATATCAGGGTGATTGTTTCAAGAGGAGAAAGAGGAAAAACCAAGGGGAAAAAACTTATTCAGTACACATTGCTCTTCTAGAATTCTGTCTGATGGGGGTGAGGCTAGATGGTGTAGCAGAGTGAGCACTGGACTCAGAGTCAGGAAAATAAGCGAGCCTATACCTAGAGATCATTACTGTCCTTCTCTGAGCCTTACTGCCTTGGTTCTCAATCCTGGCTGCCCATTGGAATGACCTGGAAAGCTTTTAGAACTCCTAGTACTGGAACTCCAGAACAAGTATATCATGAACTCCAAGGAAGAGGCCCAGATATCCTGTTTTTAAGGCTCCCTGGGCTTCTGATGTGCAGTTGAAAACTGTGACGACATTCAAAGTGAGGTGGCTGACATCAGCGATCTTTAAGGCAGTGACTTCTAACCTTGCCTATTCATGCAGGTCACCTGGAATCCTGTTCCAACACAGATTCTGACTCAGTTGCTGCAACTTAGCCCATGTGAGACTCTGCATTTTTAATGAGCTACTAGATGATGCAGTTGTAGCCAGTCTTGGGACAATACTTTGAGTAACAAGACTCTAAGGTACCTTTTCTCCCAACATTTGAAAGGTTTATAGCAGCATGGTCCAGTAGAACTTTCTACAATGAAAGAAATGTCTCTATCTGTGATGTCCAGTGGTATAGCAGCCACATGTAATTATCGAGCACTTGAGATGTGGCTAGTACAACCAAGGCACTCAGTTTTTCATTTTATTCTATTTTAATTTAATTTAAATAGCCACACGTATCTAGTGGTGCCATGAGATTAGAGGTTTTAAAGCATGAAGTCAAGGTTAAGAAACCTATGACAAGGTTAAGAAAGGATATTTGCACCATATAGCCATGGGCAGGATCACATCTACTCCCAACCAGAAATAGGCCCCAATTCATGGTGAGATGTTCTTCTCTTGGCTCAAATTAAAGCCAAAGTCTAAATCATTATGAATAGAATGTGTTGATGCTGGCTATACCATAGAATAGAAGTGGCTAAAGATACAGTTAAAGAGGTGATCGTTGTACTGGGCCTCTTAGGAAAGATTGAATTTGGGCTTTAGCTCAAAGGCCAAGATGAAGGTAAGGCCAAGCGTTTATGGCAGCCCAGAAGAGGGAATCCTTAATATAACCCAGAGCTAGCAGGGAAGGCAACCAGGGAAGGTAATATTGGAGCTATGTCTGAAAGATGAATAGAGGTTCACCAGAAAGCCAAATCAAGGAAGAAGCAAAAACGAGAAGGCGAAGAGCCCTAAGTGTGTGGCAGAGAGCAGGGAAACTGAGACTCTAAGAGGCTTGGGGATGTATAACCTCAACAAAGGACAAGAAAGACAAAACACAATGGTGACAATGCATCTTCTTATTTCAAAGGGCAACAGGCATTGTTATTGAGAAAGATTTTTTTTTTGAGAAGTAGCTCCTAAACAGCACCACTGTATACAGTTATAGATGTTGCACACTACTCAACGCCAGGAGCAGCTGTTTGCATAAATACAATGTAAGCGGTATCCCATGGAGTTGTGCAATGTACCTACTGTGCCCCATTTCATTGTTTTTTTTTCATTTTGGTGCTTTCATATCTGGTCAAGAAAACCCCAGAGAATGGAAACTTCAGACAGGAAATATCTAGAAGATAAGCCTCAATCCCTGCGGCTTTGGTTTCCTGATAACCAAATGGGATGAAGAACGACAGGTCTCCTAGATGCCAGGTACTACTCGAATGCTTGTTGGAATGAGCACTGGGTGTGGTGTGTAAGCGATGAATCACGGGGATCTATCCCCCAAACCACGAGCACTCTGTATATACTGTATGTTAGCTAACTTGACAATACATTTAAATAATAATAGTAATAATGGTAATAATAATAATAATAATAATAATAAAATGTGTCATCTTGTATTTCTGACAGCAGTGTCATGAGGAGGAAAGCATCCCTGCATTTTTCCTCTGAGGAAATGGAGCTGAGACATTAAGATAGTGTAGGTAGAAAGTGTTAGAGCCAACATACTCACCCAGTCTGCTCTAAGTCTTAGAACCATGCTCTGTCTACTACTTGATGATTCCCTGACAGTGTTAGGGGGAATCCATTAGTCAGTTTCAATATTTGACAGCTCTGCTGGAAATCACTTGTTTGCTTGTGATTAGGGCACATACCTTCAGACATCACTGGGCTTTGCTGAGGCTAAAATTATATCACCTTATTGTGGCAACACTAGTTATCTCACACCGATTAGAACCTCTCATTGGCAACAGTGTCTGCCTTAGATTCATTAGAAACTGAAATGAATTGCTTTAAAATTTTCATTTATTTGGCACCTTATGACTACCTGGGGGGAAGGGTAAAAAAAAAAATTGGATCCTTGCTGGTGCATCTACCACATCCTGCCTGGAATCATGATTATGTCTGCATTTCTGTATACCACCCTCATTGTCTTCTGGGGAGCTCACCCATACTCTCTATGTTAATTATTGACACATTCACTTGGTAGCTTTACCTGTCACGCACGTGCTAGTTATGGCCACGTCTGTTTCTCTTTCCTTTTTCTCACTCATAGCACCTAACACCTATATCCAGCTGCCTGTGGGATTCCTATGCCTCACTGTCCCATGGCCCTTTTGCACTTACTGTGTCCAAGACCAAACATACCCCCTCTTCTCAAAATCTTGTTTTTCCTCTTGTTTCTCCTTTCTCACTGAAGAGGACCACCACCCACATGGTCACCCAAGCCAAGAAGCTGGGAATAACCAGCTCCAATCCTCCCTTGCATCCATCTAGCCACTCCTAAATTTATCTGTTAGGATTAAGATCAGTTGCATGTAACAGAAAACATAAATAACAAACAAATAAGAGCAAGTATTTAAATGACAGCTATTTCACTATCTCTCCCATAAAAGAAGTCCAGAAGCAGGAAGTCTGAGCTCCATATGGTGGTATAATGGCCATCAGGGATCCAAGGCTCCTCATTCTTCTTACCATATAGCTTGTAACTTCTTCCTAATTCACCTCACAGCCCAAGATGGCTCCCAGAGCACCGCCATCATGTCCACTGTATAGGATAGCAGAAGGAAAGGGCTATAGGGTGCAGTGAGGAGGGGGGGGGGACTTCTGGCAAATTTAACTTCCTATAATCAGACTCCTTCCAGATTTCACATTATACTCCTGCTGATGCTCCTTTCCCATAACATAGAGCTCTGTAAATATAGTCTTTTAGCTGGGCTGCCTGCTGTCCCCTAAAAATGAGATGATGTTACCAAGGCAGAGAGGGGGAACAGATCTGGGGACACAACTAGCTGTTCCTGCCATCCCAACTGTCACTGCTTCTATTCACTTTAGATTTAATATACCTTCCTGCTTCTCTACATCACACCGTCATTGTTCTAGTTAAGGCCCAACCCCAGAGGAATAGCAACTTAAATGACAACTGGGAAAATTTGCACAGAGCAAGAAAAACGATCTTTATCCTACTTAGAATGGCTTTTTCCAATTGTCCTGCTCCCCCCGCCCCCAGTCGAAAAAGCTCTTAGTTCAGAGGGAACAATGATGTAAGAAGGACTAATGTTTCTACCTGCCCCTCAATTTAATAGCAAGAGATTCCACATGTCAGACAGGAAAGAGGGCTAGGAAGGAAACTGTGCATTATGATAAATAATTGATGTTAATACCAACAACCCAGACGAACAATGGTGATAAATGACACGAGAGAACCAAGGAAATTGTTCCGCTGTGATATCTTGATCTCAAGCAGATTGACTCTATAATCATCCAACATGGTTTCATCAAGAATTTCATCAATGTCGAAGCCCCTGGGCTGCCGGTCTTCAGTGTTTACTACCAGTGTGTGTCTGAGTAACATTAGCTGGCTTTCCATCTATCACCTAGTTCACAGGGGCTGTCTGCCTGTCATTATCCGGAGACAAAAATGAAACATTGTAAGTTTTGTGCCTCTCCTCTACCTTGACTTTCCCATAGAACCCTCTTTACTTTCCCTGTGCCCCTGTCTCTAGTCCTGTGCCTGGCCTGCAGGGTCCCAGAAATTATTATTGCACTAAACTAAACACAACACTTGATTCCATGGATTATTAATTCTTACTTGTAGTCAAATGACTAGTCAGCAGGTCACAGAATTTAACCCATCACCCTGTGAGCTCACACTGCCCTTGTCCTAACATATTCAATAAAGCAGAGCATTATCTCAACTTCCCAGTGTCAAGCCTTGCTACCTGTGAGGCTTAGGCCAACCTACTCACCTCCTATTTCATTATCTCCTAAAAGAGAATAATAATATGGACCTCACTCTATTTTTTTCAAAGAATTAATAAAAATGATCTCTGTAAATGGTAAACACATTTTGTGGTTCTTAGGAAAAGGTAGTACCCTACACTTGCCTCCCAAAATACACACTTCTTCCAGATGGTATTTAAAATATTTTAGACCTTAAATGAACTGAAGCTAACCATAGATATGATGAACATAATAACTAATGTTTATTGAGTCAGTTACACACATTATCTGATTTAAACTTCACAACAAACTTGAGAAAGCTCATCATTCTGAGAAAAGGGAGCTCAAGGTCATCAAGGTCACAAGTGGAAGAGTCTATATATAATCCCATGTTTATCTTACTAGAAATATTCAAGAACCCAAGGGTCCAAGACTGACGAATCGATAAAGAAGATGTGGTATATATATACATACAATGGAATATTACTCAGATGAAAAAGAATGAAATCTTGCCATTTGACACAACGTGGATAGAACTAGAGGTTATTATGCTAAGTGAAATAAGTCGGTCAGAGAAAGACAGATATCATGATTTGACTCATGTGTGGAATTTAGAAACTCAACAGATGAACATAAGAGAATGGAAGGAGAAATCAGATAAAAACAGAGAAGGAGGCAAACCATAAGAGACACTTAAATACAGAGAACAAACTGAGAGTTGCTGGAAGGGAGGAGGATGGATTAAATGGGTGATGGGCATTAAGGAGGGTGTTTTTTGAGGATGAACATTGGGTGTCATATGTAAGAGATGAATCACTAGGTTCTACTCTGAATCCAAGACTACACTGTATGTTAACTAACTTGAATTTAAATTAAAAAAAAGAAAAAGAAACATTTAAGAATGGCCCATAAGCATGAGAATTTGGGCAAGACTGGAGAACATTTAAGTTCCCTTTGCAACTTGTATCCCAATTCTGGAATCTAATTTTTGTCAAGAAAAACTATATTCCATAGGGTAAAGGTCAAGGTGGCCTCCATGTAGAAGCTGGCAGTATGGCATGGTAGAAACAGAATGGAATCCGGAATCTGTGTGTGTGTGTGTGTGTGTGTGTGTGACTTCATTATCCTGACTCAGACTTATATTTGAGAAGTGGGGAGAGGGAGTGAGGGAGTCCATTTTTTGAGGGAGTTGGATTATTTTTTGAACACTCACTTTGTCCCAGACATTGTACTAACAGCTTTATCTCTATAACCTCTAAATCCTGCCAGCGAATCTGTGAAGTTGGTTTTATATGATCTTCATCTTATGGTTGAGAAACAAGGCTTAGAGACATTGAACAAACACCCAGGGTTCAAATACTGGTCTGTCTGATACCAAAGCCCCTTTTTTTTGTTTTGGCAAAATATATATGAGGAATAGAAATACAATATTTGAGTGGCAGATTACAAAAACATGGCCTAGCTAACTGATTATGGTGGTTTTAAAATATGTCCACCAATTCTATGATACTCCTCCCTTCAAATGGTGAAACCTAATTTCCCCTCCCCTTGAGTATGGGCTGTATCAGTGACTTACTGAGTAGGAAAGGCAAAAACGAAGGTATGTGACTTCTGAGACTAGGTCATCAAGAATACTGTGGCTTCACCCCTGTCATCCTTTCGTAGATAACACTGGGGGGAGGTAGCTGGCCTAATGTGAGGACATTCAAGAAGCTTTATGGAGATGTCCACGTAGTGAGAAATTAAGACTTCCTACGAATAGCTGGCAAAGAACTGCAGCCTTTCCCAATAGCTATGTGAGTGAGCTATGAAGAATGAAGAATTAAGCTAGGGAGTTCATTTTGTCTTAAACTCCTCTGCCTTGTGATTTTCAATGGTAATACCATTTCCCCTCAATCTGCAGGAAATCATAATTGGAGAGAAACACTCTTTGAAACTCTTTGAACACTAAAAGCATGGTCACGGTCTCCCTCCATTTCCTGGCATGTTCCACAAAAATTGGAGAACTAACCATTCTCCATGATCCCAGTACTTTATTTTTAAAAGAACATAATATTTATCTTCCAATTCACTAATGAGATTTGACATTAGCGTCATTATTAATAAAGAATATTAGGAACTTAGATCCTCCCCATAATAATAGGCCATTATACAGTCCTTGATCCAAGGAGGTGCACATAGTCACTCTGGACCTTCCTAGAAGGACATGGAAGGGAGGCAGAAAAAACACTGCTTTCCAAATTTGCTCTGAAACTACATCACCAAAAACTGACATTCATTTTCTAATTGATGACTCAACTGGCAATAAAATCCTCAGGGTCTTCTTAAACCCAGTGGGGATTAGTGAGTACAAATACTGGTGGCAGTCAGGGGATTTATTTGATTTTCCAAGGCTCTGCAGATGATCTGTAAGTCAGAAGACCATCATACAACTCCTGAGGGCTTGGCTTTCTGCTGCTTGTCCACTGGTGATACTGTCCCATGAAATGGTGGTGCCCAGAGATCACAATGGGTATTAGGAAACCTGGGTTCTACACACTAATGAGGTGGTCCAAGTGAGTCATGTCCTCCCATCCAGAATTTCAGTTTCCTCAGACATTAAGTAAAGCCTTTTTCCTGGATCTAAAATAATATAATTGCTCCTTTTCAACAATGACTGCTACCACTGTTAAGCATTCTTTCTTACTCACTGCTTTGGACTTTTTTTACATTGTTTTTCTAACCTTAAACAAACCAGAGATAAGTGACTTTATGATGCTCACCTAAACTTTTTAGGTGCAAAAGGTTTGTTGAGTAAGTAACCTCCCTGAAGGAAGAGGCAGGGCTGGAGTTTGGACTCACCTCTGTTCTGCTCTAATCCAAGTGATTCTGAATCACAGACTGACAGAATGACAAATTATTCCAGAAATACTAAAAAATACTAAAAAAAAAAAAAAGCTAGTGCCATATATCACACATGGAAAAATAAAAAATGTAAACGTAGCAATATTCGGCCAAAAATATATTTTATTATGATTTTTTTCACCTCTCATTTATCATTGAGGAATCCCAGGGAATAGGCTTAATATCTGTGGACTCACTTTGAAAAGTTTAGTAATGCTTAAAATCAAAAGGGTGCCAATTACAAGAAACAAGACATGTTCAGCCTGGAAGAACTCTGCATATTTTGGGGCCCAGAGCACCTTGTCAGCTCCATTTTTAGCTCCAGTATAACCAGAAGGTGAGGATCCTGATTGGACCTTAGAGATTTGATTTTTTTCTACAGAAATTGCCAAATACTTAGTATGTGCCACACAGTGTCTGGGCTTCTATGCATGCATATTTCACTATCTCCCTACACCTAACCAGTGAGTCAGGCACAATGAATCTCAGTTTGCCGAGGAGGAAAATAAGCCTCAGAAAAAAGGAAGACATTTCTCAAGGTCATAGAGCAAGTGAGAAGCAGTGAAAGAAGAGACCTGAGACTCCTAGATTCCCTCATCACACTCTGCCCGCCTCATGAACATGCTAATCTCCCATCGTTTATTTGGAAAGGCCTACTCTTCTTTCATTCGTGAGCAGGCCACTCTAGCCAACAAACCTAGAAGAAGACATGAAACAGGAAGTGATGAAATGTAGGCAGGAAATAAGCAGAGGGCTTTAGACATGCCTGTCATCTGGAGTGGGGAGCCGGAAAGTCCCTGGTGATGCAACTCTAAAAATAACAATAAGTAGCTGAAACTGGGAGGGAAGAATCTTCCAAAGATCCTGAAACTGGATATTTTCTCAAATCCCACCTATGATCAAAAATAAATCATGAAGAAACGAAGACACAAACCTCCAGGAAAATCAGAGTTAAATTCATGCTGCAAAATCTCTGGTCATTAGGGAGAATGTCACATTTCTGAGAGATTTTTTGAAAAACCAAACAATTCAAAGGGATACATGCATCCCTATGTTTACAGCAGCATTACTGAATTATGGAAGCAGCCCAAGTGTCCATCAATAGATGAATGGATAAGGAAGTTGTGACATATATAATGGAATATTACTTAGCCGTAAAAAGTGAAATCTTGCCATTTTCAATGACACGGATGGAGTTAGAGCGTATAATGCTAAATGACATAAGTCAAAAAAGGACAAATACCATGTGATTTCACTCATATGTACAATTTAAGAAACAAGACAAATGAGCAGGGTGGGTGGGAGAAGAGAGGAGACACATACTCTTAACTACAGAGAACAAACTGATTACCAGAGGACAGATGGGTGGGAGGATGGGGGAAACAAGTGATAGGAATTAAGGAGTGCACTTGTAGTGATCAGTATTGGGTGCTGTATGGAATTGTTGAATCACTATATTTACACATGAAACTAATATAACATTGTATGTTAACTACACTGGAATTAAAATAAATTTTAAAAAACAAAACAAAACAAACAACAATGACAAAAAAATCAGTGAAAAAAAAAGTTAAGAAAAAAAAAAGATCCATGGACAATGGTTCAGCAGCAGACAGCACAGAGAAATAAGAGCTGTATTTTATTCAGAAGTTATTATATACAACACTTTAACTCCTGTACAGACTCTATAAGGTAGGCGGTTAGGATTCCCAATTTATGGATTGGGACATTGTGCTTGAAATTCTTCATTTGCACCTCCAGATCTTTTCTCCACCCTTCTCCACCTGGCCCACACCCTAGGAGACTGACATTTATGGACTACATCAATGAGCTCCTTGCCTTCTGGCTTCCAGTTGGGTTTAGTCAATGGAAGTCATCAGCAGGAGGATTGGAAGGTAGGAGAATGACATCTGGCTCTTTATTGCTCCAACTCCTTTCCTGCTGGAACTTGGATTGGCAGCAATATTCCATTGGAAGTTATAGCTTTCTCCAGGCAGCTCTTTTCTACAGCTATAACTACTCGCCAGACTCTGGTAAATGCTTTCTCTCCTTGCCCTCAATCCTAGGCTCAGAGTATAAATGGCTTTCTGCTGTCACTAGCTCTGAGATGCTTCACCACCCCTTGAGAGTGTCCCTTAGCTCTGTCTGCATCTTTGTAAATAGTGTTGTCTTTGGAGTTCCTCGGTTGAGGCTTTTTACGTGTGCAGATTGGTTACTTTGGGAGGGACCCTGACAAATACGGAATCCAACACAGAAGGGTTAAGGAGCTGGCACAGAGTCACACAAATGGGGTGTTAGTTAAAGCAATGCTAGTTGCTATAAGATATAAACTCTTAAATCTCAGTCACTTTAATCAAGATATATAAATTTCTCACTCACCTAAGTCCAGCATGGGGATTCCTGAGCAGCAGGTGGCTCTCCGCCAAATGGTGATTCAAGAATCTGGCTCCTTCAACACCCTGGTTTCACTATATTCAACAGGTGATTTCCAAGGTTCCCCTGATCATCAGCATCAAACTGGAAGAAGGAAAGAGTACAGGGGTTCAAACACAGAAGCTTGTGTGCCAGGCCCAGAAGTGGCAGGCATCTCTATCACTCATATTCCATTGGTCAAAACTCAGTATATGGCTCTCCAGTTGTAAGAGGCTCAGAGAGGACTTGTCTAGGAGGATAAAGGAAAGGGTTGGGAGCAGAGCTGATCAGTGGCTACCTCAAGGAGGGGGTGTGAAAGTACAGGCTCAAATTCAAAGCTATCCCATTCACAGCCCGAGACCTTTAGTTCTTTAGTTCACTGTCTACACCATGTATTTTTGAGAGAGAGAGAGAGAGAGAGAGAGAGAGAGAGAGAGAGAGCGCACAAGCAGGGGAGGGGCAGAGAGAGAGGGAGAGAATCCCAAGCAAGCCTTGCACTGACAGCACAGAGCCCTATGTGGTGCTTTAACCCATGAACTCTGAGATCATGAACTGACCCAAAACCAAGAGTCAGATGCTTAACTGACCGAACCATCCAGGCACCCCTACACCGTGTATTTAATGTGTGCATCAAATAACAAGATTCAACTATAAGAGTTCAAGGGGAAAAAGAGAGAGAGCGAGAAGAATTTGAGTAACATGGTAGGTCCAGCCTATGATTCCACCAAGGGTGTACCTGCTCTAGAAAGAAATGTGAACTGCTGCTGCCTCAGTTTATCTCAATGAGTACTTGCCCATAATAAAAGCATCTCATTGCATCCCAGTCTGTGATTCTAGCACTTAAGGACACACATTTTTCTATCACTTATCTCCTATTTATTAAACACACACACATAAATACATTTCATCATAAATATTACTGTAATGGGATTTTATAAACAAAATATGGTTTCTATGACTTACAGTCCCTTTGAGAAATCTGAAGTATACTTTTGATTATGCACCCTGCTTGCCTTATCTACTGAATTTAGAACCTGCCCCCATGTATCCTGAATCTCCATTCTACCCAGGCTGTAGATCTCTCTCCCTACTCACACCTCTGTGAATTTCTCTCTACTGCATGTGAGTTTTATAGTGTTAGTACACACCCTCTGAGAACACAGACAGTGGAACTTTTCGCATTGCTATGTAAATCTGCAGATTCACTACTCAGTAAGTATTGACCTGTTGACTTTGCCTTTTTTCGACCTTGTAGGCATTTCTAGTGATCCAGAAGTTTGGAGAAAGAATATGTCCCATGAAAGTAACTTTTCCCTAAATGGGTAATCTGGAGGACTCGTGTAAACGTAGGCTGACAAATGTTATTTCAAGATTGAAAAACTATGTATTTGAATCAGGTATGTATTTTACTTACCTCAGGAAGTAAAAGTATCATAAGCTCTCAGCTTGCTGAACATCTCCATGGCACTCTCTCTAATCATGAAAAAAATATATGACAGAAAACAGAATTTCAAGCATTATTAGATTATCATAGTTATGATTCTATTGAGCTCATCATTTGCTAAATGTGATGTATTATGCCATTGCAGTGAAGAAGTCCCTGTCCCTGTCCTCCAGGATTGTACCCAGGGTAGACAGACCATGCAAGCATTATCAATCAAAAACAAGATAACTGCTGATGGCAATAACTGGTGTAAAGGAAATCAAATTCAGGTGGAATGTTGGAAAGTGTCCTGAAATGGGAAAAGTGGCACGCTAGCTTTAGATACGTGGTCAAAAAAGGCGCCAGATGATGAGAAGTCTTGCCTGCCTGGTGAGGTGTGGAGGAACAGTACTCCAGGCCTGAAGATCAACCACTGTAATGGCCTTGAGATTAGGATGGTTTTAAGAAACTGGAAGAATAGCATGAGCCTTTGGGGCTGCAGTGGAGACATTGGACATGAGGTAGAAAGGTAGCCAGGGGTGTTGTCATGGCCAAGGTGTTTCCGTGGTCTATAGAGCCTGGAGGGCAGGACATGGAAAGTGTGAATTGTGTTCCGAGAGGAATAGAAACTGTGAATGAGGGGAGTGAGCAGAGGACAGTTGTAGTCTGTTTTGGGAAGAGCTGTTTGTTTTACTATAAGGATCACTTTGTTTGTTGTGTGCAGAATAAGCTTTTGCGAGGGATGGGAAGGTTGGCAATCATAGAAGCAGAGAGACCAAGTGGGCAATAAATGACAGCGTAGACTGCAAAAGGAGACTTGGAGGTAATAAATGTGTCAGATGGAGGGCATTCTTCAAAATGGGACTTTTGGGGATCTGCTAATGGGTATGGCATGGGCTGTAAGGGAAAACGAGGAATCAAAGTGACTCTCAGGTTTTCTAGCTTTGGCAACTTGGAGAAGAGTTGACTGTAGTGAAGAGGGAGGCAGCTGGACAAGGTGTGCTGCAGGAGTGGTAGAAACCCCACCACCACCCAGCCCATCACTTTCAAAGGGCTCTTCTGATACTAGTTCTCACCAACAGGCATTTGATGAGTGCCTGTAGAAAGGCAATGTGGGCCCTGCCCTCAAAAAGTCCTAAGCTGCAAGGAAAAGTGGATGTGCAGACAGATCACTGTACTGAGAGAGAAAGCCCACAGGCATTCTTGGAACAAAGGGAGAGACAGTAAACCCAGAGTGTGGACTCAGAAGGGTTTTCTGGAGGATATGGCTCCTAGCTAGGACTTGAAAGATGAATAACAGCCAAAGAAAGTCCATGGGGCAATTGGGCATAGCAAATCCCATGAGCAAAAGCAGAGGGCTGGGACACCATTACACCTGAGTGCAACCAGTCAGGGCAGAAGCAGAGGACAATCATAAATGGTGTTAGAGATGTCAGCAGGTCCCAACCATGGACAGAGCTTAGCATCTGTCCCATAAGCCTAAGGAGGAAGCCACTGGGGAGTTTAAGAAAGAAGTGCCAGGGTCAGACTTGTAGGATCACAAACAACTTGTAGGTGGTACAGATAGTAGCAAAGAGGGAAGTGTCTTTGTCATTCATTGCTTTTGCCACTTATTTTGTCCTTGACTTTGATATATTTATTTCCCTATTGCATGTCTGTCATCTCCTGGTCTGGAAAATGTGATGTCTTATCCTCTATTGAATCCCCTGCCTTGTCTCAGACGACACCTAGCATGGAGTGAGAAATCTATAGTATTCCCTGATATATTGCCTGGCTAGGATTTCAGCAAGGCATTTATCAAAAACTTTGGAATCTCGGGAATAAAAGAAAAGTCCCCCCCGCAAAGTCACCCCACTTCTGCAACCCTGTGGCCATTTAATATCTCATTCAAGAAAGTCTTCATTTACTGTTGGACACATATTTGCATATCCCCACCTAAGCCTTTAGTTGGGGATCCCTCCCAAAAGAATCTTGCAAGCCCTATGAAATGAAATAAGATTGTGGATATGTATGTGTGCTTTTCTTCCGGGGAGATGGTCCATACCTTTCTTCAATGATCATATACCACTGAAATATTCTTAAACAAAGTCTTCTCTCCCAAGTCCCATCAACTGAGTTCAACTCTCCTTCCATGAATCTTTCCTGCTTACCAGGAAGCATTCCCAACTGACCTCCAGTCGTATATGCATTCTGTAACGTATATTTGGGTAATTCCACTGTGCTTATTATCATAAAAACTAAGGCTTATCAAAAAATTGATAACAAGTTTGTTTCAATTATTAATACTTTAGAAGAGCTATAAAGTCTCTTTTCTTTTGCTGTTTATACAAAAATTAAGTATTCCATCCCACACACATATGTATACCCAGCACACATACATTATACATGAACACCACACACACACACACACACACACACACACACACACACATGACTTTGGCCAAAACAAATAGCAGAAGAAATTTTCAGCAACTTCTGAACCAAAGAAAATAAGAATAAACCGGGCCATGCCATATTAATTGCAGCGAAGTGTGTGGGCACAGGAGTCAAATTGCCTGCAGTTGAATCTTGGCTCTTCTACTTGCTAGCTCTGACTCTGGGCAAGTTAATTAATCATGCCTCGATTTCCTCATTTGACAAATCTGTCATTTGTTTCACTTTACCCTGTAAGGTTCTTGAGCGAGAGTCAAACTGTCAAGAAGATTCACTATAACTCTTAGCTCTTCATTTTATACCTTATAATATATTGGTTCATCTTTTGCTGAATTTGATGTCCATTCTGCCTATTTTGCAAGGTTTAGAGAATAAAGTATGGTGACTTATCTAGAGTAGAGGCTCATCTGTCTCTAGAGCTGAGGCTCTGAATCCCACCTCCATTTCCCATTAGTGGTAGACATGGAATTTACAAGGATGATCTGACCCAAAACTCTCCTTTTATCCTGAAACTAAGTAAAGCCCAGAAGAGTAAAGTGTCTTGCCCAAGGTCACAGAGTAGATTAATGATAAAGCTAAGACTAGCACTCAAACTTCCAGTACCCAGCCCAGTACCTTTTTAGTATTTACTAAGTGCATATTAATGCTCTGGGGTCTGTGCTCATAGACATGATTGAAGCACAGTCCCTGCCCACAAATATTTCACAGTCTAGCAGATTTTATTAAACCCAGCAGGTGGTCAATTGCAATGCTCCCTACCTTTGTTTGATCTTGAGTCTGAGAGGAAAGGGAAATGCATTGTGCTTTCCCATTTTGGGCTTTAGGGGAGTTGATTCCCAGCCACTGAGTATTCACAATCTGAACAGCTTCTAATCCTTAACCTGTGCCAGTTCCCAGCAGAAACATACATGTTCAAAGCTGTTCTATGTAAGCTTCAAATGGAAGATGAGGATGCTTTTGAGGAGGAAAATGCTGGCAGTAAGAGAAATCAGACCAATGATTTAAGCCTAAAGGAAAGAGATTATGTTTAGCAAGATGTTTGGAGCTGAGGCTCCAGGGTTGGCTCAATAGCTTTGTGACTTCAAACCATGCAGCTGATGTCTCTCACCTTCTCTCCGTTTCTCCTCATAGTCTCAAAGTAGCTACCCTGGCTTTAGGTGTCACAATCCATGTAACCACATTTAAAGGCAAGAAGCAGGAGGCATCCATGGAATGTGAAGTGATAAGGGGAGAGAGAGCCAGGGGATGGGAAGCAAGAAGGGGAGAGAGAGAGAAAGACAGAAAAGGGGAGAGAACATCTCCATGCATCTCTCCTTTTACAAAGGAAGAGAAATATATCCTGGTTCTTTGGAAGACTTCCCCCTTACACAGAACATTGCACAGAAATGGGTCATGTTGCTGCCTTGTTGCAAAGGAGGTTGCAAGAGCATGAATCTGTCGCCAGATCTTTTTTTTTTTAATTTTTTTAACGTTTATTTATTTTTAGAGACAGAGATAGAACATGAGTGGGGGAGGGGCAAAGAAAGAGGGAGACACAGAATCTGAATCAGGCTCCAGGCTCTTAGCTGTCAGCACAGAGCCCGATGTGGGGCTCGAAACCATGGACTGCCAGATCATGACCTGAGCCGAAGTCGGATGCTTAACCAACTGAGCCACCCAGGCGCCCCTGGATCTTTCAGCCTACATGACTAGAGGCAGGTAAGGGGAAGCCAACTTTGGGATGGTTATTGGTAGCTGGTCAAAAAATGTTTGCCATCCCCAAACTGTTTAGGTTTGTTCAAGGGACACCTTATCCTAATACTGAATATTAACTTGGGATTTAGCTATTTAGGAATACTAAACAGCTCTACTTGCAGACGCATATCCAGGAGTTTGCAAATCTCTGCTCCTCCAGCACAAAAACACTTCCCAAAGCAAGTTAAAAGGGGGAAGGCAGAGGCCAGTCACATTTCAGGGACACCTGCCGTTCTACCACACACCACGCTCTGTCAGACCTTACCCTCCACGCCTGGGTCCTCAGTGGCCGATAATAGAGGAACTCTGTGATTCATGAGGTTATGGAATTCCACCATTTACTACGGCTCAAAAGTCTACCACCCACTGATACTGAAATTTCTACTTCAAGCAGATCTCCGATTCGGCCATCAGCCAGGCCTCAGAATCTTGGCATCCCCAGAATGGCAGTCCACACTAATTTTATTTCTGAGAACTCAAGGGTAGGAAGAGAATTTCAAACCCCAAATTAAGAATGGCCAATTCAATACATCAATCTGGTGAATTCTGAGTAAATTGTCAGTTGTCAAACAGCCTCTCAGGATAGCTGTAATTAAAAAACTAAGTTCCCAAAGCCAACTTTGGGCCCACCCATGGGTGACTGTGTCCCCTTCTCCCTCAAGGAATATTCCAAGCTGTGCTGTGCTGGGCAGCTTCTCTTCCCCCATATGAATAATAACTCCTGCAAGGGACGTGTTGGAGATGTCCTGACAGGAGAGTTTGGCTTCCTGCCAGAGGAACCTCTCACTATTTTCCTCTTGTTCACCTCCTCTCTTCCCCTTTCCTCCTAAAGGGAAAATCTGAGGGTAGGTGTTCAGCTTAGTCAGCCAAGGTGAGCCGCTCTGACTTGTTGGCAGTAAATACTGCTCCCTCACTCCATGACAGACATACAAGCATGTTGTTTCAGCCTACATCTCTGAAGCCTCCCTCCAGAAACTTCAAGGCAGCAGTACATGTTTTTGGTGTTTCTATCAGCTTGGACAGAACATTCTAAGGCAGCAAAAGTCAGCGGCTCTGGAGTCATTCACATTGACCTAGATTTCCACTTTCCAGCTCTGGGTATTGCCAAGCTCTTCAACCAGCTTCCCATTCTCTATAAAATGAGGATAGCAATGCCTCCATTATTAGATTGTTGTGAGGATTAGAAGACATCATGTAAATAAAGGGCTTACACCAATAATGATTCCTGAGACATAATAAGTAATTTTTAAAGGCCACTCACACAGAAATGTGTGTGGGGTGTGTGTGTGTGCATATCTGTGTGCATACATGCATATTCACGCATTCACATGTCCATTTGTCGAGTGTCTCCTGCCTACTAAACGTCTAGACTGTGTAGGTACTGGATACATAAACACTGAACAAAAGTGATAAAGCTCTATTCCCTATGTTCTAGAGTAAAGATTAGAAGAACAACAAATAAATAAATATGACAACTGGTGTTAGCACCAACTATGAAGGAAAATAAGGTGTGATAAGGGAGAGGCATGCTGGAGGGGCCATGGTGTTAATTTACAGACAGTGGTCATAGGAAATCTTTCTGAGAAGGGGGCATTTGAATGGGCCCGAAGGAAAGGAGGCAGTGAGCCACGTGGATGGATGTGGAGGAACCTTCCTGATGGAGGGGGTAGCTGATAACATGTGCCAGCGCTGAAGAAAGAGAGCTACCTGGCCTGCTGAGGACAGGAAGGAGGCCAGGGGGCCAGAGCAGAGGGAGCAAAAGGGACAATAGCAGAAGCTCAGAGAGGTCGCTGAGGGTAGCTCACATGGGACCTTGTAGGCCAGTTAAAGGGATTTGAGTTTTCTTCTTAGGAAGATGGGAAGCCACTGGAGATGTGTGGCCAGAGATTTGTCATTCTCTAAATTATGTTTTTGACGAATCACTCTGGTGAGTCTTCGGGGAAGAGACTGGAGGGCCAAGTGCAGAAGCAAGGTGACAAGGTAGGATGCTCTGGCAACGCTGCATCTAAGAAATCACGCTTGCTCGCACTAGAGCAGTGGTAAAAGGGGTCTCAAGAGGCACCGATTAATGGTAACTGTTGAAGTCCAAGCTGACAGACATTGCTGTTGGAACAGGTGTGACTGTGTAAGAAGTCAAGGGTGACTCTTACAACGAAGTTCACATTTACTGAGATTAGAAATATGACAAGAGAAGGAGTTTGGGGAGAAATCAAGAGTTCATTCATCTAGTATGTCTGCTACAGAGATTGTGTGCCAGGCATCGTGCAAAGCCTGGAATGTTGGGATGGCAGGACAAAACAGGCTTTGCACTCATGAAACTCAGGTTGGAAAAACAGACACTTACTGTGTCCTTACCAGGAGTCAGGTATCACACTAAGTATTTTTCATTTAATGACTCTTACTGTCTGATGCGGGAGACAGCCATTAAACAGACAATTACTGCACTATTTAATTATGAGTGGAAAGGTATGGGGCATATTCCTGGGTATAATCTGGGCAAACCACTCCCCAGGCTTCTTAGGGAAGGTTTACTGGATGAGGGGAGAGGAGAGAGATTTTCAAGGGTCTGGCCATCATGGAAAGATTTCCTGCCATACTCAGATTTTGAGACCACTCATTATTTCACAGGCACATTACTTAGCCACTTACCCTGGGAAAGGAGAGGGCCTCCTGCCTGGGATCCTGCTCGGATCCACTGTCACACAACTGCTCACCATTTCCCCAAAGGACGGGCCATCCTTTCTCCTCCCCACCTCCCTATCCCAATGGAGCCAATCCAATAGGAAACATCTTGACTCCAGACTTTAATGAGCTCTCCCTCTCACCACCACACTTCTGTGAGAACCCCATTCTCAGTCTCCAGTTTACTTCTCCAATCTCCATCACTAGGATGTATGCCACTCAGCATCTGATCATGTCTTGTACAATTCTGAGATGTATGTTATTAGTGCTTGTGTAGTGGATTAACACTTATTAGCAATAACTTCCTACCAAGACCACAGACTCCTTGAAGACAAGGACGGTGCCTTGTTCTGCTTTTGTGGCCCCCACAAACATATCACAATGCAAGGCACTCAGATTTGTGATCATTCAAGAGACTGTGAACTGAGAACCTTAACATCTAAAGGTGGATGTTTGGGGGGAAAAATCCTCTTGTGAGTTTCAGAGTTCAGCCTGATTTAGGCTAAGCAATGTGTCCATGAGGCCCAGAAGCATGCCAGAAAGTCAGATTATTAATTTCCAGAGGGAAAAAGAAATAGACCAAAATGTTCAGGTTGGCCTGGTCTGAGTTTGTGTGATTCCTTCCCTGAAGCCAAGTCACTGGGGAGCTAAGTCATGATTGGAAACCATTTTATTTTATTTTATTGCTATGAGAAGTCATTTCTGCAGCAACCTGAGAACCTCAGAAAATAACTGAGCTCCCCACAACGTAGTATGGTTTCCGTGTGAGGAATCATGGCAGCATAAATTGCCATTTATAACTAATGGAGTTATTTCTCCAACCTGGGTAACCCTTTGACATTTCCCATGTATTTAATGGAGTCCAGATCTCTGCCTAGCTGGGATAGTTTTACCGTCCACTAGAGTTTATCAGATTAGCCTCTTTAGGCTGAAAACGATGCTCAGTAAATGATGTCGAACAGACAGTGGAGCTCCCCTTGCATTGGGCATAGCCCAATGGGACTAATTTAGGTTTCTCATTTCTTTTAGGAGTACTTTTGGAGAGAATCTACCACTATGTTGATTTCTGACTCAAAAAGGAAAAATTGAGGACCTGAGTGTTCTAGAAACGATCTTTATCAGGAGATAACTATGTTTCAGACAGCTGGTTTCAGAGACTAGTGGAAATACCTTATTATCAGCAGCATCAAGAAACATTAGAAGCACTTAGAAACCATGATGATTTCAAATATGGCCACAAGAAAGCAAAGATTCAACTTGAAAAGTATGTATTGAGCGCCTAGAACTATTCAGTCAATCATTCTTTGATTTGGCTCAGGCTTTTAATGTGTTAACACCTGTGCCCCAATGCACCATGTACTTTGTGTTATGGGTGAAGAACCAATGCTCAATGAAGTTGGGTGAGTTTCTTGTTGTCAGCAAGACCTAAAGGGCAGAATCACCAAAGTTGGAGCCTCGACGACCTCCCTCAGCACCATTCTGCATCACTTGGTACGAAGTGTCACTCGGGGATCTGAGTCCAGCTAGGCTGGTGTGGTTTCCAAACTGGCTGCACATCAAAATCACCTGAAAAGCTTGTGAGACACACATTTATAAGCCTCATCTCAGAGGTTCTGATCGTGTGGGTGTGGCATGGGCCCCAGAGGTCTGGATGTTTGCATAGACGGATTCCAGGGCCAGTGTCAGGTTGCTGTGGGTATTCTAGGTGCCTGCCTTTATAAAAAAAAGCACCATGAAGTAACAGGAATGAAGTACTCTAGCTCTTGGTGCTATTGAGTGCATATTTGATCCAATTCAAGATAGGAGCACTTTGGGTGTGTAGCATACCCTGCCTCATTTGATAAGTATTTCTTGAAGTTGAGGGTGAAGGATAGCAATGGATAGCTCTATGATCTTGCTAAGTACCAATACCAAGAGACCTGGACCTAGCCACCTCACCTCTCTGAGATTCACTGTCTGTATCAGTAAAAGTGGGACTTACAGGGAGTGCCTGGGTGGCTCAGTCGATTAAGCATCTGACTCTTGATTTGGGTTCAGGTCATGATCTGATGGTTCGTGAGATCAAGCCCTGTGTCAGGCTCTGCACTAACAGCACAGAGCCTGCTTGTGATTCTCTCTCCCTCTTCCTCTGTCTCTCCCCCACTTGTGCTTGTTCTCTTCTCAAAAGTAAACTTAAAAAAATGGGACTCATAGTAACCACTCTAGGGGTATTATGAGGTTCAAGCAAAATAATACATGAGTTAATGTTAACAGCCAATATTTATCAGAGCTGGAAGTTAAGGGCACAGATTCTGAGGTCAGACGCCCAGTTTCATCCCAAAGCACCCTCTCACTCTGGCTGTCAACTAACGGGAGTTACTTACTTCCCTGTGCCTTAGGGTCATTACCTATAAAATGAAGAAGAAGAATACTAGTACCAACTCAGAGATTGCTGGAAAAACCAAATGAATTAACATATAGAATGTTTAATTCAGATCCTGGTCAATATCAACAAGGACTCAATAAATTAACTACTATGTATGCAGGGCATACATACTCTCATCTAATACTCACCAACACTCTTGAGATAGTTACTATTAGTTTCCCCATTTCACAGATGACAAAACTGAATCCCAGTACCTTGCTCCAGACCTTACAGCTAGCAAATGGCAGAACTGGATTCTGAACTCAAGTAGGCTCCAGACCTTGGAAATGCTATGCAATATCGCCTCCCAAGACAGCCCAACTCTCATTGCGATAGTGACTCTTAATGCACAGTTCTACCTCTCTTTCTGGCTGTAGGCTTCTAAAAAGTGGAAACAAGTCACACTGTACCCTTGCCATTTGTACAGAATACTGCTCATGTTAGAAGATGAGCCTGAAACAGCTAGAAAGATGGGAAAGAGGGATATCTCCTGCATTTGGGCAGACATTTTTAAATTTTTGGAAACCCAGAGGAGCGCTTGACCAGTCATGGCCCTCCCCTCACCCCCGTGCACATTTCCTTGACTACAATTTTCTTCTCCTGTCAGAGCTTCACTCTGTTTCCACAGAGCTCTGCTAAGCAGTATTTTGCTGTGGTTTACACTCTGCTGCTAAAGCCTCGTAATAAATGCTACTGTCTCTGACAGCAAGATCTTAAACCACACGAATGGGTCTCTAGTGCAGGAATGGTGACACTTTGGTGCATCTATGAGGGTTTTCATATGCACGAAACATGTTATTATACAGAAGGTAACTTTCGGCCCTTTCTTAGAGTCCAACATGCTACCAGGATAGCAGAGCTCAGAAAGATCTCAAGATGATCTAGCGGTCAGCCCAGTGCGGGTACTTGTCTCCGGACCTCCGTTTTCAGGCTGCCATATATCAGGGAGGGTTGTTTCTCGCGCTGCTTTTTCAAATCATAGCACCTTTCCCAGCTCCATATGAAACTGGTCCTCCCACCATCTACTTTTAGATTCTGATGTCCCCAATTCAGAGGGATTTCCTGGAAATGGAGCCAGCCCTTCCCGTAAGCATATATAACAGAATAGTGATTGCAGAGAGTGGGGCCTGGTGGAAACAAAACCCAGACATGTAAAATTTGACACCTGAACCAGCATAAGCGCCCACACTCCCCCCTCCCCAGTTCCCTCTCCCTGCTTCACTCCCACCTTCAATACGTCCATAATTTTATTTGGGGGAAAACCACAACCAGCACTTAACACCAGGAGCCAAATTCCCTGGCAGCAGCCATGCTTTTAAAAGGGAGAGATGAAAAAATTGTCAAGACCTGTGGGGATTTCTAACACATTAGGAGGGTCCCCAAAGACTGTGTTACACCAAGCATAATATTTTATTTTTCTTTAAGAGCTTTCTTAATTGGTTCCACGCAAAAGGCTTGCAGGTAATGAGTTTTAAATAAATAATAATTATGTTCCACCATCCTGTCTGGCCAAAAAAAGTAAATGTCTTTTGCTGTGACTTAGGTAAGTGTGGGGATAGGAAAGAGGTCCATATGACAAATGTGGACCTTGCTGCAAAAGTCAGGACCTTGATTCTTGGGCTCAGACATAATCAACTCTGACTTAGACACTCAGTTATTTTTCAACAATGTTGTGCCAAACATAGTGCTAGCTCTTAGTGAAATGGAGATGATGGACTACATACTAGGATGCTGAGAATCATTAAAATGTAAAGCCTACTCGGGCTTCAACCTTTCAGAAACACTGCAGTACCAAGGTGAAGTCCTCCAGGCCTCCAGCCTTTCCACACACACATCTCTGGTCTGGAATGCCCTGCCTCTCTTCCTATCCTGGGGATGGTCATTAGGGCTCTTTACCAGTTTTTTGATTCCTTTCCTTCCAGGTATATGGTAACACTGCAGCTCCCCATCTACTTGGCTATGCAGTTGTGACCATGGAGCTAGATTCAGTCAATGAAATATAAGTGAATGCAATGTCTGCCCCTTCAGGCAGAAGCTGTGAGAGCCACTGCTTACTTGTGTCTCACTGTCTTCTTCTTGTCACATTCCAGATGGCAAAGGCTCTGTCAGCCTTGGCTCTGGAGTAATGAGACATAAAGTGAAATCCTCAACTGACCAAGATGGTCATAGCATGAGAAAGAAAGAAACCTTAATCTGCACTTAATATACCTTAAATCTTACAACAGCTAGAAGCTGTTTGTTATACAGCATAGCCTAGGCTCGGCTGACAAATGGATGTTCCCTCCACCATTCCCATTTACCTGGTTAACTCCAGCCCGCCTTCAGATCTTCTCTTCATGGCTACTCCCCAAGAGAAGACATAACTGACCACCAGAGTGGGAGTAGCCAGTTTTGTCTGGTACCAATAAGCTGGTTCCTATCATCTCCAAAGCACCCCCAGCATAAGACTTAGCAGATCATCACATTAACAGGATTGTTAGTTCATTTATCTACAGCCTCTGGAAGGCTATGAACTCCTACAGAAGAGGCTATGCCTCATACACCATTTCATCCCCAGTATCTAGTGCAACACTTGATATGAGGTAACTATATTTACATGCCCTTATGTTGCTCTGTCCATAACTACTTGTTGAATTATTCTCTATTTCTGTCAAGTCACTATAATAATATTTCTCAATTAAGGCTTATCAGATGCTCTAACACACACACACACACACACACACACACACACATTCCTGTGTATTTAAGACATACAATAGTAATGGGTACAGTCCTATTTTAGAACTAAAGGAAAGAATGGAGGCTGACCTAAAGAAAAGCATTCCCTACTCCTGGCCTTAATTTTATTTATAAATTTTGTTGCTGGAAAAGTAGACTGTTGGCTTTGGAGTCAAATAAGCCTATGTTCAAATCCCTGCTCTGCCATTTCTCAGATGTGCGACCTTGATCTCTTCAGGCTTTTGTTTCCTTATTTACAAGAAGAGTAAAATATACTAATCTCTTACAGTTATTCCTAAAGGTCAAATAAGATAATGCATATGATGTGTGATGTGCCCATCATCTGAAACATAGGAGGTAATCAATGAAACATAGGTATAATTAATATTGTTAATATGATAATAATTATCTGTTTACAGATTTCACTCCCACTTCTAGCCCTTGCTAAGACTTGGACCTGGTCTTATTTATCTTTGTGCTCTCAGTTTCTAGCAGTCCTTATATATGGCAAATGAAATGACCATTCATAAATGACTATTCATTCATAAATGAATGATATTAGATTTGGGGTAAAAAAAAATGTATTTGTCCTAGATACCCTTGATTCTCCCAAGACTACAGTGGAGTTGAGAAATAAGATTTACACTCAATAGGCATGATTCATGAGGTATTATTCCCCACTATAGTCATTTACTTATTTATAAAAAGCGTTCAATGTTCAGTGCCTAATAACCAAAGCTGTCATTATGACTGGTAACATTAGAAATACAAATGAAGAGATGTCACAACCAGCATATCATCCTGTATGCAGTGGGTACTCTGTAAGTATAAGTCAAATTGAATGGGAATGGACTGGATAAAGATAATTGGAATTGAATAGAATTGAGTTGAGTTGAATTGAATTATAATAATTTCATAAATCTGAGAGAATATTAGTTTTTTTTAAGGAGAGGTTTTATCTGTTTTGTTTTCTCCTAGCTCCTTAGTGCCTAGCACAGAGTGGGAACCTAATGAATATTAATGAATAAATGAATAAATTGGCAGCCAGATAGTAGCCTGTCAACATGGCAGTACAGATACTCTGTAGAGAACAAGGGATTCAGAAATCCTGCCAAGAAAATGATGGAATCTGTTTAATCCATCTGCACTGATGAACATGAAAAGAAAGTCAAGAGCAAATGAAGAAATAAGGACAGTTTACTATTCCATGATCACTGAATTCTTTGTAGCAGTTAGGAAGCTGATCAGCCCATTAGGCTATATAACTGCATATAACAAATAGTTTTACCCTTTGAAAAGTATAAAACTTCAAACTGCACAACATCGAAATGCTTTGCCAAAGGAAGAAACTAAACTCCAAGGAAATCTCAACACCTGTCACCTTGAGGAGTTCTGAAGGGCCTGCTTACTCTATTTGTCCTTTCAAGCATGTCCAGGTGGGAGGTAGCATCCCTGCTCCACACTTAGCATAGTTGAACACCCATGCCAATGGCTGGTGAGTGGCTGGGATGGGTACGGCACTCCCAAAGAGAGGAGGAAAATGCTGATTCTCACTTCAGCCAAGATAGTCAGTCTCTAACCAACCCACACTGTTCGGGGAGAGCTTAAGTCCCCCAGCTCTCCAGTCCAGATCCAAACACCAACACCATCATGGATGAGTCATAAACTCATAGAATTTTAGGACCAAAGAAGGGAATCAGGAATAATATAACCAAGGTCCTTCATTGTGGGGATGTGGGAGATAAAGCCCACCATGGTGAAGAAACTGGCCCAAAGCCATATATCTGGTCAATGTAGCATCAGAGACAAGCCTCGTCTCTCTCAACCACCAAGACAGTAGGCTATCCAGGTCTCTCCTGCTTGAGACCTTCACGACCACCTTCAAGGGTGTCCTATGTTGGCCTTCAAAAGGGTAAATATTTGGGCAATCTGATCATGAATTAGTTTAGTGGAGGGGAGGGAAGTGTCCATAAAATGGAAAATGTAAACTTGTGTGACATTAACATTTGATCCAGAGAAATTCCTTCATTGTGGCTGTAGTATTAACAATAACCTCTTTAATATGGGCTTTGAAAAACATAATCTGGACCAAAGCACAAGTCCATGAACCAGTGCAAAAACAGAAACAAATATCAGGAAAACTGTGAATTTAGAACGTGACATCTCTGGTGTCCCAATTCAGGATCTCTTTATATTTTCTGCCCCTTTTGATCTCTCCTTGCTCTGTCTCAAATTCTGGTCTCAGACTCCTCATTCACACTAAGGTATAAATGATTGACAGCAAAGTGGCCACTGAGAGAGGCCTTTGTGGTTAAAGAGATGAAGTGTGATTGTTTTAATTATATTAATTATAAATAATTATAATATAATTCATTAATTATAAATAATTTAATTACTTATATTAAGTATAAATAATATGCAATATTACATTGGTTTCAGGTTATCCAACAATTCTACACATTTCTCAGTGCTGAATTTCTTTTATTTGTTGCACTCATCCCTCAATCCAACTCCCCTTTAGCAATACCCAGTTAATTCTCTCATATTTAAGAGTCTGGTTTTCTGTCTCTTTTTTTCTTTGTTTATTCATGTGTTTTGTTTCTTAAATTCTACATATGAGAGAAATCATGGGATTTGTCTTTCACCGAATGACTTATTTCATTTAGCACTATAGCTCTAGATCCACCCATGTTATTGCAAATGGCAAGATTTCGTTCTTTTTATGGCTGAGTAATATTCCTGTGTGTGTGTGTGCATGTGCACATGCATGCACACACATCTTCTTTATCCATTTATCTAAGGAAGGACACTTGGGTTGCTTCCATACCTTGGTTACTGTAAATAGTGCTGTAATAAATATAGGGGTGCATATATCTTTTCAGATTTGTGTCTTTCTTTGGGTAAATACCCAATAGTGGAATTATTGGGTCATATAGAAATTCTATATTTTTTTAGGAAACTGTGTACGGTTTCAACAGTGGCTGCACCAATTTGCATTCCTAGCAACAGGGCACAAGTGTTCCTTTTCTTCCCCCAACACATTTTATTTATTTTTTTTTATTTTAGCCATTATAACAAATATAAAGTAATATCTTGTTGTGGTTTAAATTTTCATTTCCCAGATGATTAGTGATATTGAACATCTTTTCATGTGTCTGATGGCGACCTGCATGTTTTCTTTGGGAAACTGTATTCGTGTCCCCTGCCCATTTTTTCAGTGGACTATTTGTTTTGGAGGTGCTGAGTTGTATAATTTCTTTATATATTTTGGATATTAATCCACTTAATCTATTAAGTCATTTTAAATGTTTATTTATTTATTTGAGAGAAGGGGAGGGGCAGAGAAAAAGGGAGACAGAGAATCCCAAGTAGGCTCCCTGGTGTCAGCACAGAGCCTGACACAGCACTCAAAGTCATGAACCATGAGCCAATATCAGTAGTTAGAGCCTTAACTGACTGAGCCACCCAGGTGCCCCTCCATTAATCCATTTTAAATCATTTTGAGTTTGTGTGTATGGTGTAAGAAAGTGGTCTAGTTTCATTCTTTTGCATGTGTCTACTTTTCCCAACACCACTGGTTGAGGAGACTTTTTCCCATTGTATATTCTCACCTCTTTTGTTGTAGACTAATTGACCATATAAGTATGAGTTTATTTTTAGACTCTCTATTCTGTTCCATTGATTTAAAGGTCTGTTTTTGTGTCAGTATCATACTGTTTTGATTACTACAGCTTTGTAGCATATCCTGAAATCTGGGATTGTGATACCTCCAGCTTTGTTCTTTTTCAAGATTGCTTTGGCTATTCAGGGTCTTTTGTAGTTCCATACAAATCTGAGAATTATTTGTTCTAGTTCTGTGGGGAAAGATTTTTGGTATTTTGATAGGGATTACATGAAATCTGTGGATGGTTTGGGGTTTAACAATATTGGTTCTTGTGAAGTTGTGATTATTGACCTATCATACTGGGGACATCAGAGCTGGAGAGAGATATAGAGTTTGAGATAAAGAACATTCCCTACAATAAACAATTATCCAGCCCAAACTATCAGTAACGCTAAGGTTGGAGCGACCCCTGCTCTGGGTTATAGCAAATTGCTTAAACTCCCAGCATGAATTGTCAGGTGAGCAATTGACAGCAATCCGCCATCTCCATAACTTTGCACCTCAGCCTTTCTCCAGAAAGGAAGTGGACAAGCCCCTGCCTACAACATTCTCAGTCTTTCATCAGCACCATTAGCATGGCAGCCCTGCGTGTTTACATGCTATGTACTTTCATCAAATATCTCTCACCACCCTCAAGATAATCCTGGGGTAGAGGCAGTATTATTACTCATACTCCACAGACTAGGAAACCAGAGAGGGAGGCAACTTATGAAGATCATTCAGAGAGAAAGAGGAAGAGTCAGAATTCCCATCCAGATCTGCCCCAACTCCAGAAACCAAGCTCTCCCTACTACTTCACACTCCAGGCAAGAGTGCTGACTTCAAAAGTTAGAAATTTTCAAGAAATGTTCAGGGGCCAATCAACAGTATAAAGTGCCATCCAATGCTATTTGTGAAGAGTATGCATCCTGAGTCATGTTTCAGAAACTAGACATTTCTCCTAGGCTAGGCTAGGTGTGGTAGGTAGAATAATGTCCCCTCCAAAGTTGTTGATGTCTTAATTCCCCAAACCTGTGACTCTATTACCTGAGATGGCAAAAGAGATTTTGCAGGTGTGATTAAGGACCTTCAGGCTATGGATCCTTGAGGCTATGGACTCAATATAATCACAAGGGTCCTTAAAAGAAGGAAGCAGGAGGGTAAGGATCAGAGAAGATGTGATGATAGAACCAGAGGTCATAGGCATTTCGGCCAGGAGGCAAGGAATGCAGGTGGCCTCCAGAAGCTGACAAAGACAAAGAAACAAATTCTCTTCTAGATCATCTTTGAGGAATACAGTCTCGCAGACACCTTGATTTTAAGCCCAGTGAAACTGATTTCAGACACCACACCTCTAGGCTATAAAGATAGTAAATTTGTGTTGTTTTAAGCTAACAAGTTTCTGGTTATTTGCTACGGTAGCAATAGCAAAGTAATATGCTGGGATTGCCACATAAATACAGGACACCCAGTTAATACTGAATTTTAGAAAAACAGCAAGTGATTTCTTTTTAAAAAATTTTTTTAAAGTGTTTATTTATTTTTGTGACAGAGCATGCGTGGGGGAGGGGCAGACAGCGAGGGAGACAGAGAATCTCAAGCAGGCTCTGCACGGTCAGCACAGAGCCTGATGCAGGGCTCGAACCCACAACTCTAAGACCATGACCTGAGCTGAAATCAAGATTAAATGCTTAAGCAACTGAGCCACCCAGGCAACCCCATTTGTCTCGTACTTTTAGTTGCTAAATCTGGGAACTCTGCTCAACTCGGATCCTCCCTCCCACCTAAACTCTGAGTCCCCACTAGCCTCCTTCCTGCCCATCTACTCAGTCACCATAGTATTGTTACACCTGTCACTCTGGGGTTAGTCTATGACTCAACAGAGTGAAATTATTAAGACCTCAGACAAATAGCTCTGAGGCAAAGTTATTATTCTATATCACTGCCTATCAATTATTTATAGTTTATAATGCAATGCCATTTGTAATGGGTAATATGTTTTCCTATTGTGTTGTAATATCATCCAACTCATCAGAGCAACCATTGGGGAGATGGATTGGCCTGGTGAAAACAGCAGTGCTGGGTTTTTGTTTTTGTTTTTTAACATTCTGTGTACATTTTTGAACCTGAAAATCATTGATATTTTAGATAAAAGAAAACTCTCCTTTGAATTCAAAGAGAAAGATAGAATTTATCTTTTCTGACAAATTGATTTCCTAAGAAACAGGGTAAGGCAAATGTGGTGCCTCGGGCACAAAATTTAAGGAGGCTCTTACTGAATACTGAAAACAAACTGAGGGCGGAAGGGGGAGGGGAAAGGGGAAGGGGGGTGATGGTCAGCGTGGAGGACACTTGTGGGGAAGAGCACTGGGTGTTATATGGAAACCAACTTGACAATAACTATAAAGTTAAAAAAAAAAAAAAAAAGGAGGCTCTTACTTTCAGATGCCAATCCTGCACTTGCACAGCCTAGGGAATAAAGCCTTTTTTAAACTTGGCATTCTCTGAACCTCCCCTGCCTCTCTCTAGCCTGTCCTTGCTAAAAAAATCCCTCCTAAATGCATCAACAGAAGCCAGACCTAGTCTGTCCTGTTCACATGGCTTGTGGGAAACTGAGGCCTGGAAAAATGTAGATAATCCAAGGTCCACTTAGCTGAGTGACTGTGGTGGGCCTTGTGATTGCAACCCCACCATTTTCTGCACCTGTCCCTTACTGGGCTACAGCCAGAAAGTGAAGTCTATACCTCACTCTAGCTTCAGAAACAAGCTCCCCCTGCCTGGATTAAACAAATCAAAATAATTCCTTGTCCCTGGCCTCAGTGATAAGGCACCTAACTCAGGCCTAAACCAACAACGGATGGTGTGTCCTTGGCCACGTTCATTAGCTCCAGCTCCAGCATACACACATGGGGCAGAGTGAAATCCATGCCTTTCAAACCATGGCTAGAGAAAAAGATCTCTCTTTCTTGATGGTGAGGAATACAAATGAAAAGGCTGGAACTGTTGCAACTGTTTCATTACTATGAGGAAAGCCAGCATGAGAGTAAAGCTGTTACATAGTGAAGGGCAAAGGTGGGAGAATCATAGAAAGGAAGCCAGAGTCTTCATCAAATCTCACTCAAAGGATCAGCTACCTTTGTACTGTTCTGTTATGTGCACAAATGAATTCTGATTAGTATTTAATCCGGTTTGAGTTAGAATATTCTGCTTAATATAAGGGTGCCTGCTCAGTAGGTTAAGCATCTGACTCTTGATTTTGGCTCAGGTCATGATCTCACCGTTCGTGAGATTGAGCCCTGTATTGGGCTCTGTGATGAAATCTTGGAATTTTCTCTCTCTCTCTCTCTCTCTCTCTGCCCCTCCCCTCCTCAGACACACATGCATATGCTCTCTCTCTCTCTCACCTTCTCTCTCTAAAAAATAAAAGTAAAAAAATTTAAAAATACATCCTTAAAAAGAAGAACTTTCTGCAATGATAGAAATGTTCTGTATCTGTCTTATCTAAATGACCTCTGAACATCTGAAATGTGGCTAATGTGACTGGGGAACTGGCTTTTAAATTTTATTCACTTTAATTCATTTAAATTTAAATAGCCACATGTGACTAGTAGCTACCATACAGGACAGTGCAGCTCTAGAAGCTTTTTTTCCTTCATTTGAGTTGTTACTCTTCCAGAAAACCTCTTCTTGATCCTTTCTTTCCTCCAGAGCTAGATAGGCTTATCTCTTCCATGATCCCACAGCAACTGGGCATGCCTTTAACATTGCAGTTACTTTAGAATAATTTCTTACTGAGCCTGTCTTCCTCCTTTGCTTGAGATTTTTGAAGGCAAGTCTATTCCTATGCCATAATGCCCAGCGGAAGCATAGTTTTTATAACTGTAACTATTGTTAACTGTAGTTGTATTGCAACTCTTGAATTGCATAAGTTCATATATGGTTCAGCTGTGTATTGGATGTTGAAAGGCTTTATAACTTACAAGACTTTAAGGCAACATAAAACTATCTTGCTATCTTTGTTAGTTACTGTTAATATTCCTGGTTATTAACCTTGAACTGCAGAGGGGAGAGAACCCATTCCCTGGAGAGACAAAAGTTGGGGGGTGGGGGGAAGAGAAAATGCAGTATGGAGTTCGCACAAGAGGCAAATCTCTCCAGACCTCAGACTGGGGAGCAAGAGGTACTGAGCGTCCCAAGGTTTTTTTGTTGGTTGGTTGGTTGGTTGGTTGGTTGGTTGGTTTTTGGTTTGGGGTTTGTTTGGGGTTTTTTGCAAACAGTGCTTGGAGCTCAAACTTGGAGGTTTTGGAAGTACACAGCGTTCTCTGCAGTGGAGCTATGGCACAGGCTCCTGGTGAGGAGAGAGTTGGCTCCAGAGTGTAGAGCATAGTGTAGGAATCTCTGGGGCACGTTGGCAGAGAACAGTCCTCTTCTTGGAGTACTTTTGGAAGAGGGCATATTGCCTCCCCAAGGATAAAAAAAAAAAAACCCTGCATGCACCATTCAAAGGTCTTTCATCAGCAGGGGACAGAGGCACACCCAGAGGGAATATAACCTTTGCTGCTTTTAGCAGAGCTACCCCAGAGCCTCTACTCACTGTGCAGGTGTGGGACTGTTTCTCAGGGACAGAGGATGTCACACAGCATGGAGAGTCTCTACTCCAGAGGAGGGGAGTGGATCTGTGCAGTGCCAGGTCCTTTAAGACTTTGGGTTTTAGGGGCGCTTGGGTGGCTCAGTCGGTTGAGCGTCCGGCTTCGGCTCACATCATGATCTCGCAGTTCGTGGGTTCGAGCCCCGCATCAAGCTCTGTGCTGACAGCTAGCTCAGAGCCTGCAGCCTGTCTTTCAGATTCTGTGTCTCCCTTTCTCTCTCTGACCCTCCCCTGCTCACACGGTCTCTCTCTCTCTCTCTCTCTCTCTAAAAAAAAAAAGCCATTAAAAATGTTTAAAAAAAGAAGACTTTGGGTTTTAAATCCCAGCTGTGTGCCAAAGAAAAAACACAGGAGGGCTGTGGCACAGGGTGAGCTGACTGCCCTCCCTAATCTGTGAGGGCTGCCTGAACAGTGCCGAGCGTGAGATCCCCAGCCCAAGGAGGAGAGATTGGAGTGATGCCATTTGCCCCAGCAACACCAACACGGTGGGCCTTCAGAGAGCAACACAGCAGCGCCCAGTGGAGGCGGGACCCACTTACACCAAACCCCGGCCTCTCCTCTTCCCTCTCCCAATGCCTGCCAACTGCTTATTTACTGGGGCAAGACTCTGAGGCAACACAGCCAGCCTCTCCTCCAGAAGACCAGCACAGTCAGCAGCCCCTATGCACCTGTAACACTGAAAATCGAATGCTTCAAAACGGCTCTGGTGGAAATAAAACCAGGCTTACTTTTTTTTCTTCTTTCTTTCTTCTTGTTCTCTTTTGGAATCAGGCTCATGGTTTCTTGTTTGTTTTTTCATTTCCTTTTCTCCTTTTTGGGGATGGGGTTTTCCCCCACCCCCTTTGTCCAGGCTTACTTCAACAAACAAATCAAAGCACACCTAGTAAAAGGTCCAAATGCGCCCCACTACAAGCACGGAGGAGCCCTGCAGAGAACTGCCCAGTGGGAAAGAGCAGCCAAAACACAGCAGCAGAGTCCACACAGCATACACCAGAAACACTTCTTGGAGTGCCAGGCCCTGCTATTAATATAGCAGTACTCTCAGATGCAGGGCACATAACAAGCTTTTAAAAGACACAAAAGACAGAACATAGCCAAAATGACAAGAAGGAGCAATTCTCCCCAAAAGAAACGTCAGGAAGAAATCACAGCCAGGGACTTGCTCAAAACAGATATGAGTTATCTATGTCTATATATATGTATCTAAACAAGAATTTAGAACAACAGTCATAAGACTACTAGCTGAGCTTGAAAATAAAGCGCAGGAAACACCAGAGAAACCCTTGCTGCAGAGATCAAAGACCTAAATAGTCAGGAAGAAATAAAAAATGCTATAACTGAGATGTAAAACTGACTAGATACAGTCACAATGAGGATTGAAGAAGCAGAGGAGAGAATAGGTGATATAGAAGATATCGCCTATTATGGAAAATAAGGAAGCTGAAAAAAGAGGGAAAGGAAATTATTAGATCACAAAGGCAGACTTAGAGAACTTAGCAATTCCATAAAATGAAACAATATCAGCATCATAGGAGTCCCAGAGGAAGAAGAGCAGCAAAGGGGGCAGAAGGTTTACTTGAACAAATTATAGCTGAGAACTTCCCTAATCTGAGAAAGGAAACAGGCATCCACATCCCAGAGGCACAGAGAACTCCCCTCAAAATCAACAAAAACAGGCCAACACCATGATATTTCATAGTTGAAACTTGCAAAATACAAAGATAAAGAGAGAATTCTGAAAGCAGATAGGGACTAAAGGTCCTTCACCTATGAGGGTAGACACCTAAGGTTAGCAGCAGACCTGTCCACTGAAACTTGGCAGGCCAGAAGGGAGTGGCAGGAAATAGTCAATGTGCTGAATGAAAAAAAATGCAGCCAAGAATTCTTTATCCAGAAAGACTTCCATTCAGAATAGGAGAGATAGAGAGTTTCCCAGACAAACAAAAAGTAAAGGAGTTCATGACCACTAAACTAGCACTGCAAGGAAATTTTAAGGGAGACTCTCTGAGTGGAGGGAAAAAAAAAGACCAAAGCAACAAAGCCTACAAAGGACCAGAGAACACCACCAGAAACACCAAATCTACACTTAACACAATGGCACTAAATTCATATCTTTCAATAATCACTCAGAATATAAATGTACTAAATGCTCCAATCAAAAGACATAGGGAATCAAAATTGATTTTTTTTAAAAAAGTTTTTACATTTATTTACTATTTTTGAGAGATAGAGTGAGACAGAGCATGAGTGGGGGAGGGGCACAGAGCGAAGGAGACAGAGAATCCAAAGCAGGCTCCAGGCTCCGAGCAAGCTGTCAGCACAGAGCCTGATGTGGGGCTCAAACCCATGAACTGTGAGATCATGACCTGAGAGCCAAAGCCAGACGCTCAACTGACTGAGCTGCCCAGGCGTCCCTCAAAATGGATTTTTAAAGAAGCAAGATCCATCTATATGCTGCCTACAAGAGACTCATTTTAGGTCTAAAGACACCTGCAGATCGAAAGTGAGGGGATGGAGAGCCATCTATTACACTAATGGATATCAAAAGAAAGCTGTGGATCAAGTCCTACATCAGGCTCTGCACTGGGTGTGAAGCCTGCTTGAGATTCTCTCTCTCTGTCTCTCTGCCCCTCTCCCCTGCCCTCAAATAAAATTTAGAAAAAGAAAAAAGGAAGAAAGCCAGAGTAACTATGCTTATATCAAACAAATGATTTTAAAACAGAGTGTAACAAGAGACGAAGAAGGGCATTATATCATAATTAAGGGGTCTATCCATCAAAAAGATTTTACAATTGTAAATATTTATGCCCCCAACTTGGAAGACCCAAATATATAAATCAATTAGTCACAAACATAAAGAAACTCATTGATAATAATATCATAATAGTAGAGGACTTTAATACCCCACCTACAGCAATGGACAGATCATCTAGGCAGAAAATCAACAAAGAACAATGGCTTTAAATGGCACATGGGACTGGATGGACTTAACATATATTCAGAACATTGCATCCTAAAGCAGCAGAACACACATTCTTCTTGAGTGTACTTGGAACATTCTCCAGAAGAGATCACATACTGGGTCACAAATCAGTCCTCAATAGGTATGAAAAGATTGAGATCATACCATTGCATATTTTCAGATCACAACACTGTGAAACTTGAAATCAACCACAAGGAAAAATTTGGAAAGCTCTCAAATACATGGTGGCTAAAGAGCATCCTACTAAAGAATGAATGGGTTAACCAGGAAATTCAATAAAAAATTGAAAAAATACATGGAAGCAAATGAAAATGAAAACACAACAGTCCAAACTCTTTGAGATACAGCAAAGTCGGTCCTAAGAGGAAAGTACATTGCAGTTTAGGCCTAGCTCAAGAAGCAAGAAAGGTCCTAAGTATACATAACCTTACACCTAAAGGAACTGGAAAAGGAGCAGCAAATAAACCCTAAAGGTAGCAGAAGAAAGGAAATAATAAAGATTAGAGCAGAAATAAATGATATAGAAACAAACAACAACAATAACAAAAACAGTAGAACAGATCAACGAAACTAATAACTGGTTTTTTATTTTATTTTTTTTATAATGTTTTATTTATTTTTGAGAGACAGAGACAAAGTGTGAGTGGGGGGCGGGGGGGGGTGCAGAGAAAGAGAGGGAAACACAGAATCTGAAGCAGGCTCTAGGCTCTGAGCTGTCAGTGCAGAGCCTGATGTGCAGTTTGAACTCACAGACCACAAGGTCATAACTTGAGCCAAAGTCAGATGCTTAACCAACTGAGCCACACAGACACCCTTAAGAACTGTTTTTATGGTTTTTCGTGCAATTGTGAATGGGATCAGTTTTTTGATTTCTCTTTCCGTTGCTTCATTATTGGTGTATTAAAAAACAACCAATTTCTGTACGTTGATTTTGTACCCTGCGACTTTGCTGAATTCATGGATCAGTTCTAGTAGGCTTCTGGTGGAGTCGGTCGGGTTTTCCATGTAGAGTATCATGTCATCTGCGAAAAGTGAAAGTTTGACTTCATCTTTGCCAGTTCTGATGCCTTTTATTTCCTTTTGTTGTCTGATTGCTGATGCTAGGACTTCCAGCACTATGTTAAACAACAGTGGTGAGAGTGGACATTCCTGTCGTGTCATTTGCAGCAAAATGGATAGACCTCGAGGGTGTCATGCTAAGTGAAATAAGTCAGGTGGAGAAGGACAGATACCATATGTTTTCACTCATAGGTCTAACAGGAGAAACCTAACAGAGGACCCTGGGGAGGGGAAGGGGGAGGAAGAGTTAGGGAGAGAGAGGGAGACAAATCATGAGAGACTCTTGAATACTGAAAACAAACTGAGGGCTGAAGGAGGAGGGGGAAAGGGGAAGGCGGGTGATGGGCATGGAGGAGGGCACTTGTGGGGAAGAGCACTGGGTGTTATATGGAAACCAACTTGACAATAAACTATAAAAAATTTTAAAAAATAAAAGTCAAAAAAATAAAAAAAGAACTTCTTTTAAAGGATAAACAAAACTGATAACCCCCTAGCCAGACTTCTCAAGAAGAAAAGAGAGAGAACCCAAATAGATAAAATCATGACTGAAAGAAGAGAGACCACAACAAACACCACAGAAATAGAAACAATTATAAGAGACTACTATGAAAAATTATATGCCAACAAACTGGGCAACCTGGAAGAAATGGACAAATTTCTAGAAAGTCACAAACTACCAAAACTGAAAAAGGGAAAAATTGAAAATTTGAATAGACCTATAAGAAGCAAAGAAATTGAATCAGTTATCAAAACTCTCCCAACAATAAAGAAACCTGGGCCGGATGGCATCCCAGGGGAATTCTACCAGATATTTAAAGAAGAATTAATACCTATTCTTCTCAAACTGTTCCAAACAATAGAAATGGTAAGAAAGCTTCCAAACTCATTCTATGAAGCCAGCATTGGCTTGATTCTAAAACCAAAGACCCCACTAAAAAGGAGAATTGCAGGCCAATACCCCTGCTGAACCTGGATGCAAAAATTCTCAGTAAGATACTAGCAAATCAAATTCAACAGCACATTACAAGAATTATTCACCATGATCAAGTGGTATTTATTCCTGGGCTGCAGGGCTGGTTTAATAATCACAAGACAATCAATGTGATACACTACATTAATAAAAGAAAGGATAGGAACCATTTAATACTTTCAATAGATGTAGAAAAAGCATTTGACAAAATACAGCATCGTTTCTTGATAAAAACCCTCAAGAAAGTAAAGATAGAAGGAACATACTTCAACACCATAAAGGCCATATATGAAAGACCCACAGCTAATATCATCCTCAATGTGGTAAAACTGAGAGTTTACCCCCCCCCAAGGTCAGGAACACAACAGGGATGTCCACTCTCACTTTTCAACATAGTACTGGAAGTCCTTGCCTCAGCAATCAGACAACAAAAAGAAATAAAAGGCATCCAAATTGGCAAAGAAGAAGTCAAACAGTCATTCTTCACAGATGACATGATACTCCATGTGGAAGGGTCAAAAGACTCCACCAAAAAAACAGCTAGAACTGATACATGAATTCAACAAAGTCACAGGATATAAAACCAATATACAGAAATCAGTTGCCTTTCTATACACCAATAATGAAACAACACAAAGAGAAATCAGGAATTGATCCCACTTACAACTGCACTGAAAATCATAAAATACCTAGGAATAAACCTAACCAAAGAGGTAAAAGATCTGTATGCTGAAAACTATAGAAATCTTATGAAAGAAATTGAAGAAGACACAAAGAAATAGAAAAATATTCCATGCTCATGGATTGGAAGAACAAATATTGTTAAAATGTTTATATTACCCAATGTAATTCCTATCAAAATAACACCAGCATTCTTTGCAGAGCTAGAACAATTCTAAAATTTGTATGGAAACCAAAAAAAGACCCCAAATAGCCTAAGTAATGTTGAAAAAGAAAACCAAGGCTGGAGCATCATAATCTCAGACTTTAGCTTACTACAAAGCTGTAATCATCCAGACAATATGGTACTGGCACAAAAACAGACTCATAGAACAATGGAACAAAATAGAGAACCCATAGAGAACCAAAATAGAGAAATTGACCCATAAATGTATGGCCAGCTAATCTTCAACAAAGCAGGTAAGAATATCCTATGGAAAAAAGACAGTCTCTTCAGTAAATAGTGCTGGGAAAACTGCATAGCAGCATGCAGAAGAATGAACCTGGACCACTTTCTTACACCATACACAAAAATAAATTCAAAATGGATAAAAGACCTAAATGTTAAGACAGGAAACCATCAAAATCCCAAAGGAGAAAACAGGCAGCAACCTCTGTGACCTTGACCGCAGCAACTTCTTACTAGACATGTCTGCAGAGGCAAGGGAAATAAGAGCAAAAATGAACTATTGGGACCCCATCAAGATAAAAAGTTTTTGCACAGCAAAGGAAACAATCAACAAAACTAAAAGGCAACTGAAAGAATGGGGGAAGATATCTGCAAATGACATATCGGATAAAGGGTTAGTATCCAAAATCAGTAAAGAACTTATCAATCTCAACACCCAAAAAACAAATAATCCAGTGAAGAAATGGGCAAAAGACGTGAACAGACTCTTTTCCAAAGAAGACATCCAGATGGCTAACAGACACATGGAAAGATGTTCAACATCACTCATCATCAGAGAAATACAAATCAAAACCATAATAACGTACTACCTCACACATGTCAGATGACTAAAATGAACAACTCAGGAAACAGCAGATATTGACAAGGATATAGAGAAAGAGAAACACTTTGGCACTGTTGGAGGGAATGCAAACTGGTGCAGCCACTCTGAAGACAGTATGGACGTTCTTCAAAAAGTTAATAATAGAATCACCCTATGACCCAGCAATTGCACTACTAAGTATTTATCCAAAAGATTAAAAAATGCTGATTCAAAGGGGTACATGCACCCCAATATTTATAGCAGTGCTGTCAATAACTGCCAAACTATGCAAAAAGCCCAGGAAAAAGTCCTGACTGATGAATGGCTAAAGATGTGTCATGGATACACACACACACACACACACACACACACACACACACACACAGGAATATTACTCAGTGGTCAAAAAGAATGAAATCTTGCCATTTGCAATGATGTGGAGGGATATGCTAGAGTATATCGTGCTAAGTGAAATAAGTCAGTCAGAGAAAGACAAATATTATATGATTTCACTCATATGTGGAAATTAAGACACAAAAGAGATGGACACAGGGGAAGGGAAGGAAAAATCAGATAAAACCAGAGAGGCAGACAAACCATGAGACTCTTAAATACAGAGTATAAACTGAGGGATGCTGGAGGGGAGGAGGGTGGGAAGATGGGCTAGATGGAGGATGGGCATTGAGGAGGGCACTTGTTGAGATGAGCACTGGGTGTTCTATGTAAGTGATGAATCCCTGGATTCTACTCCTGAAACCAATACTACACTGTATGCTAACTAAATTGAATATAAATAAATATATATATTTTTTTTTTAATTTTTAAAAAAGATACATCTTTTTTGCCTTTGGACCAATAGCTTGCTCTTTTTTATTGCTGGGTGGTATTCCACTGTATGCATATACCAGTTTGATGGGTCCGTTTAAAACTTTGGATTTTTTTCAACCCAATAAAAATATTGCTATCATTATTATTTTTTTAAATCCTCCAGGCTGAGCCCATTGTCAGAGCCTGGATCAGACAAATATTAGGATATTCATTTCACTTCCTCTCTCTTGGTCTGTTTCTCTTGTGAGAAGAGGAAGATTATACATGGTCATCTTTGGTGCCCCTTCCAATGTCACATAATTATGGTCTAAGGTTTGGTGGAATAAAAGAATAGAAGGAGGAGGAGGAGGAGGGAAAGGAGGATGCAGAAGAGAAAGAGGCGGAGGCATCAGGGGAAGCAGCAGCAATGTATATATAAAGGATGAGATATAAATTCCTCCTCATGATAAATACTATGCAATGAGGCTTTCAAAATTGGCCAAATGAAAGAAGAGCAGCATGTAAGCCCACAGGTTAGCCCTAGACCCTTCTGGAAGCTCCCTGTTCCTCTGACCAGCTGTGAAAGGGCTGGCAGACCCTCTCCAGCAGGATCAGAACCCTGCTGCTGCTCTTTTCCTGGCTGATCTGAGCATCATCTCGTGCTGGGATCTGATATAGAGGATCTGTGTCCTGGTCTGTTCCTGCCTACCCTGCTCAAGACACCCTTGGAAGCAACCTCAAGTGTCCCCTGGTCTTTAGTGGAACCTCACACATCTTAAGGAGCAGACAAGCGAGTGGCCCAACCAGGGCACCCTGCTCTGCACCGGTATCTTTTTTCCCAGGGCCCATACTGAGTGTCAGTGATCCAAATCCCATTGCTAGCTTTCTGCTTCTCTCATTACCACGACTTTTTCTTCTCTTCTGGCATTCAGGAAACTATCATTTCCATTTTTAAGTTGTTTCAAGAGAAACAACTCTGCCTTACACTTGAGAATTTGCCAAGCATTGATTTTTATTATTGCTGCTAATTCTTTATTGTATTGCATTTTATTTAGGCTGCTTAAAACCCTTTATGTATGCAGTTTGAATTGGGTGAGACGTTTGGTTTAAGAGGGTATGTAGAGAATTGTACAAGAATCAAAATTTTAAAGATTCTTAAAGGGGGGGGGATCTATTCCAGGATGGGCTTATCCATCTAGAATAGTGTGCCCCCAGAAAGACTTAATGGAGAAATGATCACAAATGAGCAAACTCACTCAGAAGGAAGATGCAAGAAATGACATCACCCTGGTCTTTCAGGGTGGGCTCTAGGAATAAGGACACAGGTGCATAGCAGACTGCCCTGGGCCACCAGCCCGGCTGCTCCTTAAGACGCAGGAGATTCTCAACGAAGATGGAGGAGAAACATGAAATTACTTCCGGATGTGCCTCAGGACAGGGCAGTGCACATAGTAATGACAGACACAAAAAGCTGTTTGCGAACCTCCCACACAATATCTTTTGTGAGCCTCACAACTACCCCCCAGGATGGGACTAACAGCCTCTTGAGAGTTGAGAAAAGGGGCTGAGTGACCAGATCCAGGCACAAAGCTTGAAACTGACAAGAGTCACATTGTCTCATTTTTTCCGTCTAGGCCTGTCTGATTCTCTTTCTACAATAATAGGAGCCTATTTTCTGACTGGGAGCATTCCAAGTTCAAAGTCCCCGTATAGTCCATATAGTATCCACAATAGGAATAATATTTTTTATATGAGGAAACCATTTGCTACCTTACACGCACTTTCACATTTATCTTCCTATTTGATTCTCCCAGAGAACCTGCAGGGTTAAGTATTCATCCCCTCTTTATGAATAAAGAAATTGAGGCTTACATTCCAGGCACCATGTCCAGGTGGCCCAGCACGCATAGCTCTAGGCCTGCTCTGGGGTCAAACAAACTTGGATTCAGGTCTTAACTCTATCAATTCCCAACCTTGTGACATCATTTATTTACTGTGTGTATGTCTCCCCTTCGCCATGAGAAGCCCCTGAGAAGAGGGGCTTTCTCTGATATGTTCACAGCTGAATCCCAGCTCCTAAAACAGAGGCTGGCACATGGAATCCTTTCAATAAATGAAAGAGCGAATGATGAGTAAACGCAAGAAGTTGTGAAAGAGATATAGAATGAATGAAGAAGCTCTAAAACATGATTTATAAAAGCTCTTGGCCAATGGGCCAGCACTTGTTCTCATGATTCATCCAATTTGCCTGCTTGAGGCATTTACATTTTGAAGGCTCCCAAGGTTGTTTGTTTGCTTCACAGATCACCCTGTAACTTTAATTCCCCTACTTGAGTTTCCTGCAGATTTCAGCTTAATTTCAGCATGGAAAACCCCACATCTTCTTCTTTCTGGTTTGCCCTCTCTCTTTTCCCCCTCCATAACCCACCAATCAGTTTCAACACATCTCCCATTTTAAGTGAAGAGTATTTAAAAGATTGTAAAGTTTATTGAACTCTTACAACACCACATTTATATTTGTTAAGTGCCAATGACTCAAAAAACATATTAGTCTCTGCTGAAATTCATGTGGTTTTACAAATTAGGAAGAAAGTTCTAGATTCGGAGTCTATTGCCAAATTATAAAAACTTGTCATACACCTTTTGCAAGGTGTTTTCTTCCTTCCTGTTGTCATTAAGTCTGTAGCTTGATGCAACAGAGTGACCTATATCTCTGTGTTCCCACTGAAAATATAGAAAAAAGGACATTCCTTTTTTAAGGGCACCTCCAAAGAGTGGGGGTGGAAACTTGAGGGATTCATGTTCATTCCTGAATGCAAATTATAAATGAAGACATGCACCAAACAGCAAAATATCTGCAACATCTCCAACAGAACACAAAGACCATCAACATGGGTCAACAAGGCAAAATTTTCCCTCTGTCATTTTTAAGATTAATGCCTATCACAAAATACACATAATACAGTGAAGAATATTTATCATGAAGTATTCATGTTAACATAAAATTGTATCCAATCAAAACGGCCCCGAAAAAGAGGTTTGTTTAGGCACATTATGGTATACTTATATGATAGAACACTATATAGCCAATAAAAATGATATTCTCAACAATATAAGGAAAGTGATCCTGATACCTTGATAAATGGGATTCATTCAAAGTAGAATGTATACCTTGAGCCTCATTATTATGTGCTGACCCTCCTGGGATGAATTTTGTTTTCTCTCCTATCTCCCTTCCTATCTTCAGCCCCTGGAGCCTCCATACAGTACAAGACACAGAAGGATTTTGACTCTGCTCTTGTTTGATTAAAAGGCCATGGTTGAATTTGGGACCCCAGACACCCAGAGATAACCGCCTATAGACAGTATATTCCCACAGCCCCTGCCCAGGGAGGCAGCATAGCACCTTGACAATAGCATGGGCTTGGGTGCTTTGGAAAGAAGCAAACCTGGATTTGAATCTCAGTTCTTCCCCTTATTGGCTGTGTAACCTTAATCTTGTTTTTTTTTCTCTGCTTCTCCATCAATAATATAGGCTTAATTAAGCCCATCCTATACATCTGCTATGCACAGTAATGGAGAAAGGGGATTATTTCTTAAAGTACATGGCAGAATTCTGAGAAGAAGCTAAGTTACCCCCTACCATCCCCATGGATAGCATCTGTACCCCACATCTCCCCTGTCCCTACCCCAACGTTCCCAAAACCCTGGGAGTGGGAGAGGCTGGGGAGGGAGACTGACTGAAACAATCATTTTCTCATGGAAGAACTTACCCACAAAGCTCCGCACTTACCCCTAGATTTATTTTTCCTTCCGTACATAGAAAGATAAAAGAAAAAGGAAGGCTCTGGCACCCTTATTAGTATATTTATCATTTTCTGGATTTAGAGACTTTTTTAAATACATCATCCAGTGTCATATTACACCAGTTCCCACAACACAGATTCCACGTCCCAGCAAGGATTCCAAAGCACTGGTCTGTCTTGAGATATGCCTTTTATCAAACAATCAAGGAATAATAATAAGCAAACTGATATGATTTTGATGAGGGACAAAGAACTCTTGTACACTTTCACACATAATGACTTTTAATCCTCCCAGTGATTCTATAAAGTAGGTACCATGACCATCCTCATTTTACGTATGAGGAAATTGAGGCACAGAGAGACTAAATGACCCAATGAAGCTTATCCATCCATCCACTGTCAGGGTCGATATGAGCTCACTCAGATAACCTAGCTCTAGAGCAGAGTAGCCAACTACAAATCAGTCTTGTGAGCCAAATCCAACCTTCCAGATTTTTGTATGGCTCATGAGTTAAAAATGTTTTCTTACATTTTCAATGTTAAATAGCTCTATAAATCTTTACACACAGCTCTCAGCATTGCCTCTTGGCCCTCTAAACCTAAAATGTGTACTACTCAGCCCTCGATAGAAAGAATTTGCTGCTTCCTTCTCTAGAGTGTCTTAGCACTGAGATAGCCCCTCTCTAACATTGAAATCATCACATGTAATTGCAAACACAGTCTGTAACCTAAAGCAATAAAATCCTTTACTATTGATCAGAACAGCATTGTCATCAATTCCACCATTGCACCTGGTTTTAGGTAACAGACGTAGGAAAATGCATATGACGTTATGCACAGGTATGGCCCCCGAGTCAGGGCCGTCAATGCCCTGGGCACTCACACAGCACCAACAACTGGGATAGGTGCAGATGTAAAGACAGTGGTAGAAGACACTATCTTCACCCTGAATATTTGCCAACATAGTTCCCTAGAGTAGTGCATCAAGAGCTACCCAAGTCTTTAGACGGCTTAAGTACTCAACAAAAATATTTCCTGGAAGATTATAAAAGCAACTAAAGGGAATAATCCCTGTGTGACTTTGAGGAAATTCTCACTTGCTCTGTGCCTCCATTTCCTCATTTGTTCAATGGGCTGGTGATACTATCAACCTCATAGGGTCATTGGCGGGTTGACAGGGATAATACCCGTAAAGTCATTAGCACCACACCTGACATATTTATGCTACAATACATGGCTTTATTGCTATCATTATTACCCCAGAATTTTTTAATGTTGGCACAAATGAAGCTTCCTACAGATGAGCTTCAACAAGTTCATGGACACCCAAAACTGCATGCAAAATTTGTATTTAAGATGCATTTTTTGGAGAGAGTTTCCCTAACTGATTTCAGATTCTCTAATGGATCTGGACTTGAAACTGTTAGGAACAAGAGCTCAAAACTATACCGACTATAGCAAGTCCCTGAAGACTCTCAATAGAAAGGCACGTGCATCCCAAGGGTTCCTGAAATGCCACAGGAACATGTCTGCTAGTTCTGCTTTGTTCTTCTCATTCAACATGCACACACATCCTCTTCCTACTCTCAAGGATTCAGGGAAGGAGAAAGAGCAAAAGTTGAAGACTATACCTTGATGTCACTGCTCTTAGGATACCTTCAGAGAGAAGCTTTCCCCAACCAGGCTTTCTTTCTCAATACCACTTATCCTCACTCCACCCCCTGTAAATTCATTCCAGTGCTCATTTTCATAGCTATCTGGATTTATTCTATTTATGCATTTACTTATGAATTATCTCTATCCACCAGCGGAATGCAGCTTCCATGAGGAGAGGGGCTTGGTCTATCTTGCTCTGGCTGAATCCTCAACATGTGATCGATAAATATGTAATCAACAAATAAAGAGACCCAGGGGTCCTCAGGAAATTTCAATTCAGCTTGAACATAAACATTAAAAGGCAAATGGGGGCTCTTGATTGTACTAGGATTGCCAAGCATCCTCCTTGACCAAGGTTGCCCAAATTCAGCTAAAGGATGCATCAGAATGCACATTATGCATATTTTGCAAGGAAATGGGAAGAGTTAGGGTATGCCCATTGTTAAACAACTTATGAGTCAACTGAGTGTGAAACATCCACGATGTTTTGACATCTGAGCTTCCTACATCTAGCTGGTGCTACCTTTGGGCCAGTACATACCTTAGTGGCAGAGTGGCTATACTTTTGGGACCAAAATCTAGTCTAATGAAAGGACAGAATATCTAAATTGAGCCTGCTCTTTAAAAAAAAAAAAACAAACATGGATTTTAATTTTTTATTAATTCAGCAAAAATGTATTGAGCATTACTATGCACTAGGCACTGGGAACTGAGCTATGAACAAAACAGACAAAACTTTACACTCGTGATGTTCTTCTTCCCATTCCCTACTGCCTCTCATATCTAGTTTACTCAACTTTCCCCAAAGTACTTTTAGCATAAGGTAATACACACAAACATACTCATACACACACAGTGCACCAAACGTATCATGATCTAGATCAGTGGTTCTCAACCAGGGGAGATTTTGTTTCCCAGGGGAAATTTGGGAATGTCCAGAGACATTTTTGGTGTAACAACAGGGGGCAATGCTACTGGTACTTAGTGGGTGGAAGCCAGGGATGCTGCTAAACATTCTACAATGTACAGGATAGCTCCTCACAAGAAAGAATCATCTGGTCCCAATTTCAAGAGTACTGAAGTTGAGAAGCCCTGGTCTATAGTTTAGGTCCACTAGCAGACCCAACAGCAGTTGTACTTTTCTCAGATGTTCCTTAATGTTATCCAGCTTTGAACACTGTAATGGGTATTTGAAGTTTCCCATATTTTAGAGATTTTCCACATCCTTCCCACTCTCCCTTGCAATGCTCAATCTCGGCCCCACCAGTCACATGTCCATATGAGAATCTACTTGAGAAGTGATCAAGATGAAAAAGGAGGTGCTGAATACAAGCTATTTTTTGGCTAGAGATGGCAGTGATGGCAGGCTTTGAGGACAAGTGGAAGTGACCTATCTGGCATCCTAAGTTCAAGATGTGAGCTATGGTCTCTGTGCTCAATGACAGTGGTGAATGCACCATTGGTGCATTCTCATGATATAGCTTGGATGTGGTTCTTGTCCATAGAGCTGCCAAGTTTGACTCTTCAGTTTCACAGAGATCCAAAAAACTAACTAACATACTTTAATAAGTTCTCCTCCCACCCAAGCCCACTAAAATGGTTCTATTGTCTGTTGGCAATAGATACTTGTCTGATAATAATGAGCAGGAAAAGTTCATGACCAATGTGTGATATGAAAAGGATGTATTTATATTCACTTAGATCTCTACTGACTCACACCAACCATTTTATTTTGAGGTGAAGAACACCTTGGCTACTAAAGTAGTAAAACACCTTATTGTGCATTGCATGGGGGGAAAGACCACAGAAAGTTAATAACTTCATCAACAGCAAAAGAAGAAACCTTGTTCTCAGCCCTATAAAGTAGCCCGTGTCTCCAGCCAGCCAGGAACTTTTTCTGGCTGTAAATACAACCTAAGTGCTTATGTCTCTATTTTGCAAGCACACACACACACAAAAGGAATCATAAGCCAAGCCATCTATGCAACCTTTCATATCAAATTAAAAGGAAGGGAAGGAAAGAGAATGAGAGAATGACTGAAGGGGGGGTGGAGTTTCATAAAGATTTTAAAGCCAGACTGCCTTTGAGCTTCCTTAAAAGTTAGTGCAAGTAGGTTGTAACACCCAGCTTGCTGCAGATCTCTGCCACAGGAAAGGAGGATGGCCAACCCATGGAAGATGCACTGCTTTCATCTTGGCTTTGCTACACTGGGGAAGGGCAGACACATCAACCTCCTCTGCTCACCAGTTCACCTTTTGCCAGGAAAGAGTGGGCGTAGCATTCTGCTCACAGTCCACGCAGAATTAGGAAAATCACAAACAGGCTAAAGATCTGCAGCTAGTCTCACAGCAACAATCCGATTGACCAGGAAGTAGGGTCTAAAATCATGCTCACACTCCAAGCAACAGTAACCATTTATCTTGTGCCTCCCATGTGCCTGATACTTTGCTTACATTATCTCTAATCGCCATGGCAATCCTATAAAGTAGATGAGCACCATTTTATATGTGAAGAAGCTGGAGATCTAGGAGGATATATGATTTGCCTAAGAACCCACAGCAATATCATAGTAGAATCTGTCTGAACTCAAAGCCAATTCTCTTTTTGTTGTGTCAGGATTCATCTCTACTCCCATCTAACCTCATCTTCCAAATCATCTGCTCGTCCACTGCAATAACAACACCACCTTTTGGATCTAGGCAACCTCCATCTCTCAATCATCCCAGCAGCAACTACAAAGCTCTGAATATAGTGGAAGATTAGTAAGGGCTAGCTAACTGAGATCCAGCTTCCTGTCCTGGGTCTGGCACCAAATGAAAAACCAAATGAATGTGCATTTTGTATACTCACTTCATTCTCTTTGGTCTTGATTTCCTCCTCTATAAAACAAGAGGATTGAAACAAAAGTCTGGGAGGACTCTTTTAAATAGTTGATTTAAATTTTATTTGTCTGATAAAATGCTTTTCACCGATGCTGTTAATAAACTCCCTAAACACACACTCAAAGAAACACACAGAAGCTCTATCTAATGGTCTTAGCCATTAATTAGCTCAATGTATAAAATCTCCCTGTGAAGGACTGGTACAAATACTCTAACTGTAGACAACTGCTCATCATCTCCTTATTAGCACCTTATGTAATATAGTCATTGTTGATTTGTTAACATTGCATTTCTGGCCAACAACAGGATAACCCATGCCTGAATGAAGCTTATCTACACATGTATTTGCTCCAGAAGGCACATCACAGCCTTCTTGGTCTCAGGAACACTAGATAGCACTTTAGCACTACACTCAGGTACCATTTCAAACAGCAAAGTCACCAACAACTGGCATAAACAAGTGAAAAAACTTGGCACTAAATAGACTGCAGAAAGGACACTTGTTTACAATGTGAGAGCTAAAGCAAGAAAGCAGAAGGTATCCTTTTTCGACCTCAGCTGGAAACATACGTGTTGAGTGACTCAAACATCCGCCGCTCTGTGCATGGTCATAAATGACTGTGAGAGCACAGCCAGTCTTGATTTAGGGGTCGCAAGTCAATCATAGCAAGTAGGCAAGTTCACAGAAACCGAATCCACCAATAAGGAAGACACACCCACCTGTGCTATATCACCTAATACTCATAACAACCTCATAAGGTGGGCATTTTATTGCTGCTTTACAGAAAATAAAAATTGAAATTTTAAAAGTGAAATAACTTGCCCAAAGACATAACTAATTAGTGGTAGAGCCAAGGAGTCAACCAGGCTCCAAAGCCCAGGGCGTTGCTCTTTCTGGGTTTTGCCTCCATATTGCCTCCTAGAAGAAGGAAAGCCTATGTGGCACCAGTTTGCAACTTCTGTGCCTGGAATTTGAGGACCTGCCTCATCAGATTGCTCATGGCCCTTCCCAACCTCCATTCCTCCAGTGGTCCTTCCTAGTAAGGAGTCTCTCCTGTCTGTGCTCTGCCACCATTTTTACTTCTACTTCCATACCTACTATGCTCTTCTGACAGGCATCTTGTCCACATTTTTAAGGCTGGTTAAGAACTTGAAGATTATCCTCCAGCCTCATTGTTTTTGGATCAGACCTAGAAACGGTCACTGATTTGCCCAATGCTAGTAAGAGTCAAAGTCAGGACTTGAACCCTGATCTCTTGACCATGGAGCAATTATCCCTGGGATTGCTTCACTTTTCCTCCCACCCCAAAAACAATTATATCCAACCTCAGAGCAGGGAAACAGGGGAGGGGCAGGGGCAGAGGCAAAGCAAAGCAATATTCAAGGATGCTTTCAAATAATTTCAAAGGGCTGTTAGGAAGGGGACAGAGCTAACAACTGTGTCTGCAGGTCAGGTGGCCTCCTGCTCTCTAAAATAATCCAAGAAGTCATTGAAGACTAATATCATAGAACTTCTGGGCTTTGAATTTATATGGCACCTTTCATATCTGAAGCTCAACGCTCCTTCCAGACTTTATCTCATTCTCCTTCCCAGAACACCAGCAGAAAATGGTTGTAAGTGTCATACCCATTTTTCTGGTAGAAAAAGTAAACCTCAAATGTTGTAAGGGATTTTCTTAGAACTAGGCCAAGTGAGAACCTCATTCTGTGGAACCAGAGGCTAAAGCTTAAGACCAGAACCAAAATGTAGCCCTTTCAAATCTCATTCAAGGCACATAAATAATTGTCTAAAAATAAGACAGAAGCAACCAGGAAGAGAGAACTAGCATTTGCTGAAGACTTGCTATGTGACAAGTATCTCATGCAAAAGATATCATTGGTATTTGATATCCTTCCTAGGAAATAGGAACTGCTATTCTCATTCTACAGACAAGAAAACTGTGGCTAAAGAGGTTAAGTACAAAGGTGTTCAAAGTGGTAATTAGCAAAGGCAGGATTTGATCATACCTCTCCATGACCCCAAAGCGAGCATCACTTCTGAAAAGGCACAGCGCCCGGTGTTTGCCGAGCATTGTACTAGGCTCAATGGATATACAATGAAGCGTGAGATGGACATGTAGCAAGAACATATTACATGTCAGGCACCAGAGACCCAAACGTAACCAGGACACACCCTCCAGGAGTTTACACTCTATTTGAAGTGAGAAGCATGTTCAGAAAACACTCTTTCACTTATTCAGCAAATTTTTCTTGAGTGCCTTGTATGAATCAGGCATTGTGCTTGATGCTAGGGATTCATCAGGGAGCAAAAACACAGTCCTTGCCTTTGCAGAGCTGACCACACGATTGCCAGCGTAACCTAAGGAACACTGCATATCTGGGTGGTCATGACAGAAAGAGGAAGACCTTGCCTTGATGTCTGTTTTAATCTCAAAACCCATGCAAATTTAACATCTTACTTTATAACATATCAAGGTTCATTTGAAAGTTACTACGTATTTCCTTCCTTATAAATCCAACAGTTAAGTTCCCTGCCTTTCTTTCACCAATGTCTTAGGAAGAGTTGAGACTTTAGGACACCGTTCATGTTGACTCTGGAACATAAAATAACTCCTAGCACAAAAGCTATACCACCGGATGCATAAGCCAATTTAAAAGTACCTGGCCCATAGGGGCGCGTGGGTGGCTCAGTCGGTTAAGCGTCCAACTTTGGCTCAGGTCATGATCTCGCAGTTTGTGAGTTTGAGCTCCAGGTCGGCCTCTGTGCTGACGGCTCAGAGCCTAGAGCTTGCTTCGGATTCTGTGTCTCCCTCTTTCTCTCTGTCCCTTGCCCTCTGGCATTCTGTCTCTCTCTCTGTCTCAAAAATAAACGCTATATATGTATATATGCTATATACATATATATACTACATATATATATATATATATAGTGTGTGTGTGTGTGTGTATACATAGTTCAATTTCCTCAAAACGCCACTTTGAATATCTTCGGTGTCTGTTATGTACTAAGCACTTTGCTCAGTGCAGGATAAACAAAAACAAACGACTAGGGGAGAAGACAAACTCAAATGATTTTTATCCAATGAGGTAAGAGCCAAACCCAAAGTCTCCACAAGGGGCAAAGGGAAGAAAAAGAGTGATGCCACGTTCATAAGCTCCAGGTTCCTTCCCTATTTGCACATTATAAGCACACAATAGACATTTTGGTTCATGGAGTTATATCAGTTTTGCCATAAACTTGCAGAAGATTTATTCTTTGAAAAGCCCATGGCTACAGCTGGCCTTGCAGCTCCGCGTGTGGCTACAGACAAGGGAGGTCTGTTCTCTGGACCCTGGTGTCGGACTAATTGTTTCTCTGTAAGGCAGCCCAGTCTGCCCACCATCCTACTCCCCAGCCCCACATCCTGGGCCTGCCCTTTAGTAGCACCTACAGCAACGGTCACTCTCTCACTCTCCAAGCAAAGAGAGCTTCTCACACTGACCAGAATGGATTTCTCAGTTCTTGACTTCTTTGGGGGTTAATCCCATTACTTTCTGGGTTGGACTGAAAACTGCCCAAGAAGGATTTCCTCATGCCCCCTGGGATATAGATCGTCCGGCAAGGGCCTCTTTCTCTGTTGCCACAACCCAAGCATTTAAAACACAACAGATGAATCATCACATTCTGTCCGTATCCAAACCCTTTATTTTTCCAGCCTGGTTATAAGCTGTCCCAGACACCTTGGTCTCCCTGCTCTTTCTTCTGTCATGTATGGTCAAATTCAACTAACATTTGCTGAGAACCTACTTTGTGTCTCTTTTGTTTACAATTATTACTTAATTATACCTCCAAAGAGTCCTGAGAGGTAGATTATTGTTGTCATTTTACAGATAGGCTCCCCAAGGCTTATAGAAAATAAGCTACTGTCCCAGTTACTAATCAGGAGTGGACCTCCAAATTCCATCCCACATTTCCAAACTCCAGTGGTGGTGTTCCTGTCTCTCAATGGCACTGCCCAAATTTTGGGATGACGTGGGAAGATGGATGGATGGATAGATGATAAATAGATAGATAGATAGATAGATAGATGCAGAGATACAGAGATAGAGATGCAGAGATACATATTTTTTTCCTTCCAGGGTCCACCCCGAAACTACTGAATCAGAATCTCTAGGGATTCTTAGGCAACTAGCCCAGCTGTTTCTGCCAACTGGAATTTATGAGCCACTGCGGGACACTACATGCAGTTTCGTCTGAAGCAAATTCTTCTTTTTAAGCAAACAAAATGGGCAGCAACATGAAGAGTGAACAGGAAAGAGTATCCATGCCTGAAACTTTCTCTTCCCCTCATCTCTACACGTGTCCTTTGCAAAAACAGGTACTAGAGAATGCAGAACACATGTTAGCCACCACTAATAATTCAGTTTATGTAGCAAATATTTCTTTATTCAGGGGTGTGCCAGACCCTTCTTTAAATGATGGGGCTACTAGAGAAAAGGGTTCAGTGCTTCCTCCACATGAGAAAAATAAAGATGACAGCACTGAAGTTAAGGACTCGTCACTGGGGAGACAGAAAAAGTGCATTGGGAGTGGGCAGTGGTGGCAGAAAGAAATTTTTGAGGAATTTCTGTCCGTGGTCTACATGGTGTGCAGCACAAAAAGAGAATCTGAGTGGGAAAGAAATGCAAGTGAAGGACAGAGACTTTACAAAATTCTTTGCCTTGACTTTTCTGGGTTTTTTTCTTCTCTCTTTTTAAAGTTTTGTTTACTTATTTATTTTTTAAACCTACATCCAAGTTAGTCAGCATATAGTGCAATAATGATTTCAGGAGTAGAATCCAGTGATTCATCCCCTACGTATAACACCCAGTGCTCATCCCAAGTGTCCTCCTTAATGCCCCTTGCCAATCCCCCCACCCCAAACCCCTCCAGCAACCCTCAGTTTGTTCTCTGTATTTAAGAGTCTCATGTTTTGTCCTGCTTCCTGTTTTTCTTCATGCCTTTTCCCCTGGCACAAAACGACATTAACTGGAGAGAAGAGGTTTCACAAAAGTGGTGATAAATCAAGATGTGTTTGTTTTATTTTTACACATGGAATTTTGAGTGATTTGCTGTTCATCTCCACCCTTGTCCATCCAAAGTCATTATGAATCTCAAATTCAGCCTTACGTGGATTGGTTGACTCTTCCTCGGATGTCATAAATTTATCCCCTTACAAAGAATAGAAATGATGCCAATAAACCCACCCTCTTCTTCTCTGAGGGTCAGGGTGAGTCCCTGTGGAGGGGAAATGTTAGGAATCACACTTCTCAGCATCAGACAATCAGACCTGCTGGTCACATTTCGAACCCCAAGAACCATCATGTTGAAGTCTGTTTCTTTCCCACCCCCAGGCTGCTTCCTCCATCCAGGGGCTCATTGCCACTCCCCAGCCACCAACGAATGGCTGGTGCTTTCTCCTTCATCCTTGACTATGGGCAGAATTCTACAGCCAGAGACATACTTTTACCTCTCACCATCTGACTCTGCAGTTCAGTTTGCTTTCTCAGGAGCCCTCCACTCTCTTCATCATTATTTCTGTAAAAAGGCCATCTTCTTCCCCTCCAACCCACCTGCCACCAGAGGCTTCCATCTGAAACATGAATCTCCCTGTTTACCATCTCCCATCGGCTCCTTTACTTGGGATCTTATGTCAGCCTCAACCCCAAAGGACACTTGGGTTGTGCACATCCCTGCCATTCCCAATGGTCTGCTGGTGAAAGTCCAGGCTTGTTTGAAAGTTCTCCATGCTGTCTGTCATGCCACTGTCTCTTCCTGGAGTGGCATCTTCCCCATCAACACCAGGAGATCTACTAAGCTCAAAGTTCCATGGCTGAGTCTGGTTTTGTTCCAACTATGTCCCTAGCACCCAACTCTACATCTAGCAAGTAAGCAGATGCTCAAGAAAATGTATGAAATGAGCGAGTGACCAAGTGAGAGAGTAAGTGAGGAAGAGGGAATCCTTGATGAGCCAAAAGGCTTCATGATGAGACCTCTCCGAGACACCCAAGGACAGTGCCATCCTCTTTCCTCTGTGCCCCCATAGCATGTCAGACACCCCTGTGCTGTCACCCTTACCACCCACATGGCACCGGGCACCAGCATCCCTTCTTGGGCACAGTTTGGCCATATTTCAGTGACACACAATAACTGCATAATACATAATCACTAACAACTTAATTTCAGGGACCCATATAATCATATACTTTTCTTCATCCCCTCACTTCTTTCTATAGTTTTACCTGATTCCCCACCTTTCACCTTAACCTTCCTATCTTCAGAAGATTTCAGATCTCACCCCCTTACCCCAGGATTACACGCTGAGATGCCTTCCCTACACCTTTCCCCCTGCTTCTTTAAATCCTGTATTCCTCACAGGTAACAGAAACCACCCCCCCGAGCCTCCTCACCCTACAGAAACATTCCTCTCGCGGCTCTCAGGTCTCCTTAATAATGATAATGCTAAGCATCATGGCTACCATCTTTTGAGCACCAGATACTTATATAATCACAGGTGCTTTATATAGTCCATAAATACAGACATTTCTGTAACTTTCGCACACCGTTTGCAAAGACAGGACACTAAGGCACAATCAGATTAAATAACTTTCTTAAAGTCAGGCAACTGGTAAATGATAGCATATTCAAACCTGGATATTATCTATTTCATCATTCATCTATTCATTTATTCATTGAACAAATCATTACTGAGTGCCTGTGGGGTATTATTTCCAGACTTGGACACACTTTGGGGTGGAATAATTCATTTGGCCAACATAACCAAGTCTGCTGTTTAGACAAAGTGAAGGCAGACAAAGGAGGGAAACCAGAAGGGATTACAGATTATTGACTCAGAATTGAAGCAAGGCAGGCAAAGGGGAAGAGTGGGGAGATGAGTTTCAGTTTCAGACGAGAGCCCTGAAAAGAGAACAGTTTGTAGGGAGGAGCTTCCTTCCTCCAGGGCTCCTGGTTGAATGAACTCCCTGAAAGAGGAATGAGTGTTGAGACTTGTTTTATTGGTATTTACAAAAAGTAGGTTTTAAAGAATCAGCGATTTGCAGATTCCACTTGGATGCGTCACGCCCGTCTTCCATTCATCAGACCAAAGAGAGCGGGGAAGTTGAAGGCATGGACTTTGAAAGCCTACGTATTGTGAAAGGGGCGGCCTGGGATCCAGTGAATGATTTTTCCAGAATGAAGGCAATAGCAGTGTCCTTGACAGGGGTTTATCTCTCTCTCCCATTTTCCAGGTAGTTAGATGCTTGTCAGTTTACTCTTTTAGGCGCTACTCAATCAGGGTTAGTGCTTAGCAAAGATGACCTGCATTTGGAATTACCTTTTTACCCGTAGATCATCTTCTTCGGTAGACTGTTAACTCTTCAAAGATGGGCTGTCCTATTCATTGTTCACCTGCTTCCATGCCTAGCGTGTCGCCTAGCACCACGTTCCTAAGAGCTGCTGGGAAACAAAGGATGGGCAGAAGGAGAGAAGAAAAGGAAAGAAGGAGAAACAGAAGCAAAGGATGCCTATTTGATATTTTACAGGGTAGTACTAACAGAGCGCACTTGCAATCAAGAGTGTTCAAACTCCAGTCCTGGCATCAATAAGCAAGTAGTACAGACTCTCGGAGCCTCAACTTCTTATTCTGGGAAATGGAAATATATAATAGTGCCTACTTCATCAGATTGCTCAGGAAATTAAATAAGGTAATGTGTTGGGCAACATTTTGTAAATTTATCCAACTGTTATGCTAAAAAGGTTATTGAAAGATGGTCTGACAAGAAAGAAGCGCTCTTCAAGATTTCAAGGAATAGTTATCAGAAGTTGAAGCTAGTGGCTTTTACCAGGATGTTGCTGGCTTATATGAACCGTGTTCCTCTTTAAGACGACTCAGGTGACTAGCAAACACAGTCCTTGCAAGGTTTTATATTTAAAGAAGAGATTCTTAGGGAAGCCTGGGTGGCTTAGTTGGTTAGGCATCTAACTCTTAATTTCGGCTCAGGTCATGATCTCATGGTTCTTGAGATCGAGTCCCATGTTGAGTTCTGTGCTGACAGCATAGAGCCTGCTTGGGATTCTCTCTCTGCTCTCTCTGCCTCTCCCCTGCTCTTTCCCTCTTTCTCTCTCAAAATAAATTAATCAACATTTTTTAAAAAAGGAAAAGATACTTGGAATGTACATTAAAAAGAAAAGATTCTAACTGCCATTGTCAACAGGAACACTGGTTGTGTTTGACAGTGAGTGAATTCTGTCACTTCTACTAGCATTTATTGAGCTCTTATGGTGAACACAGTATTCTGAAGCATACTGATAAGGAACAGAGAGCAAAGATAATTAAGATTCACCTCATCCCCCATGATGTTCCGTCCACTTCCTTCCCTACAACTGGTTTCTCCATTTGCCCAACAAGAGGTTGGGAAGAGCTATCTCAGACTTTCCACCATGACCTTTTACAATTCTATAATGCTCAAACGCCAGGGTACAAAGAGTAATTGTGATTACCTTCTTCTGGATGATTCTTCTGGAATAAAGCTGTTTGCTAGGAATCCCAAGTTGATGTCAGCTCTAAACAATGGCATGTATACAATTCACAGAGCACTCTTTAATACATTTGCTTACTGGATCCTCACTACAAGTCTGTACAGTAATGTTCTCAGATTCCTTTACAAAGAAATAATTGGATCTTAAAAGGACAAATTTATAAAAAAATTAAAAATGAAAATAAAAATAAAAGGACTAAATTATTAGCCCAGGTCAGTGAGAAAGAAATTAGCTGGACCAGGGCATAAAACCAGATTTTCTATTCATTCGTTTGTTTGTTCATTCATTTGTTGTTTTTATTTTAATTCCAGTTGAAAAAACATATGGAACGCTTCACAAATTTGTGTGTCATCCTTGCGCAAGGGCCACGCAAATCTACTCTGTATTGTTCCAATTTTTAGTATATATGCTGCCACAATCAGCACCGGAGTTTCTATTCCTAAACATAATTTTCTCCATTCCCTTTACTCTGCAAGAGCTTTTATGACCAGGTGATTGAGTAATATTGGCTCAGAGAAGCTGAATTTAGCTATTAGGCCAATAGGACCCTTCCAAAATCCTGCAGTCCCCCCTCAAGCACTTGAGAGCCCAGAGTGGGTTAAGTCTTCCCTGGCTCAGTCCCAACAGACATTAAATTCACCTGTGCTTGCTCTGAAATAAATCAGTGTCCTTTTCTGCTGCTGCTGTTGTCTGGAAATAATGCAAATGCAATGGGCCTGCACTGACATTGTGCTTCCCTGGAAGGATACACATAATAAATTGTCCCTTAATACTGTTAAAGAGACATTTTCCTCTTATTCAGGAGCTTTTGAGGTTGGTTGGGGCTACTCACCCAGAGAGGAGGAAAACATGGTGCCTTGTCACTGGGCCCAGTCGTTCATGTGACCTCTCAGTGCTCTTTGGCTTACTGCATTGCTAAGTTCAAGGATGCATTTTCTAGCCCCCATGTCAAGTCATAGGATTATCTGGTAACCCAGACTGGTCTCCTTGTTTGTGACTTGACTTTATTTATTTTATTTTATTGTAAGCATTTAAATGTTTACTTGTTTGGATGCTTAAAAGCCGAGGGAGACTGGAGCTCCCGGTCCGTGCCATTCATCTTTTGGAAGAATGCCAAAGCTGTTTCCGCAGAGGACAGAAGGCATTGGTCTCCCCTGCAGGAAGCCACTGCTGCTTCTTAATTGTTTGCTAGAGGAAGAATCAAGGGTAAAATTTAAAGTAAATGGCTGGCCGGGTTGCACTAATTCATCAAAGCATGTTTCAAGTCAGTAGTCAGAGCATGCATCAGCCCCTGGTACCACCACCTCCTATGGAAGTAGAAAACCCAGCAGACCTCCAAGCAGATGAAATCATTAGGAGGCACTCAGCAATGCTTGAAAAGCAAAGAAAGAGGAGGCAGGGACTCCTGTGCATGTTCCTCTTTGCCACATGGGGAAACACCAGTTGTCTGTGACCTAGTTATCTGGGAGAGATACCCAGAAAACTGTTCGCTGCATGGGAACCTCCCCCCCCCTCCAGTGCACCCTGTGTGCTCAGAAAACAATTAGAGCTTCCTAGTTTGAATCTATTCCATTTGCTTAGAGATTTTTTAGTTTCAGGGAAGACAAACCCACTTAAGGTAGCTTAGGAAAAGGATAATTTTACAGGGAGAGACCATGGACAGGAAATAAAACCCAGGTTCATTAGAGATTGGAAGTAGGAACTGGAAAGTTTCCAGAAAATCCATCAGCATCTCACCTCTCTCTCTCCCTCAATACACTGCCCCTTGTCTGTGTGATGTTTCTTTCTCCTGCTTCTCTATGAAATCTCCTTGGTTTTAAGCATGGAGTCATCAATTCATTTAGTAATTATTGAATTCTACCATGTGGCTGGCCCCGTTCAAGATGCTGGGATACAGCAGTGAACAAAATAGTCAAAAACCCATGCCCCTGTGGAATGTGCTCCGCAGCAAGGAGCTAGACCCTAAGAGGATAAATGAGTGCAGTGTGTTAGACAGCACTAAGTGCTTAGAAGAAACGATCAGGATAGGAAATGGAATGTTGAGATGGCAATTAAAAGCTTGAATAAGATGGTCATGGAAGACCCCACTGGGAAGGTCATTTTTAAATAAGGACCTGAAGGAAGTGAGAGAAGTAGCCCCACAAATGACAGGCCGAGCACACTGGGTGGAGGGTACAGCAGGTGCAGAAGCACCTGAGGTGACTCAAGGAGTGGCAGGAGCCCAATGGGGTGGGGAACAATGAGTAGAGGACTAGTGAGAGATGAAGTCTGCATCTGGGGGGTTGAGGGGAATCATGGAGTGAGGACGTTGCCTTTTTCTCTGAGTGAGATGGGAAGATCCCGAAAGGCTACCTCCACCTGAGTAACCACATGGTCCGCCCAATCCGGGAGTCGTTTCTTACTGCTAACTTATTACCAAATCAAAATCCCTTTGTCTCTAAAAGAGAAAATCCAAGAGACATTGACCATGCTCACTCTGCTTCTGCCGTCAACCTGAGCTCTAGGGACTTGCCCAAGTATCAGTCCAGCCAACTAGGCTAAAGCCTCACCTGATAACTAGTGACAGCCAGTGTCTGCATACATTTCTATTTTTGCCTATTTCACTCAAGAATGCAGAGCAGTGGGGCCAGCTAGTCAAATTTCGGGGATATGGAGACCCAGCTATATCTCTTGGTCAACCTCCTTCTCTCTCTCTGTGTCACTTTCTCTCTCTCTTATTGTGTCTCTCTTTCTCCCTCCCTCCCTCCCGCTCGCTCTCTCTCTTGCTCTCGCTCTCTCTCTCCTCAAAATACTTGCGGAACAGTGGAGGGCACAGGAAGACACTTAGTGTCTGAAAGTACCCGTACCCCACCCCACATTGGGTCTCGCAGAATCTCTGCTGAGTGAATGAGTTGAGAAGTGTTAATAAGCGTATCAGGACCTTAGGAAATGGAGATCCTTTTAGAAAACTCTGATTCTCAGGAAGATTTTTCACCTCAGATCTTCAACAAAGACAAAATTAGAACATATACAGTCTCAGCAATCTCTTTACCCAGAGTCCTCAGATATGGCAGAAGGATCCACAAGAATTGTCATGAACAGTTGTGAGGGGATGCCAGTCATGTTACTATTAATAAATACCGTACTAGAGTTGGATATGTTTTTGAATAAATTAGAATGAATTAAATATTAATCCCAAAATATCATCATCCTCACTGCTAGCACCCAGTATGCTTTCTGAGTGCAAGAGAAAGGGTGAAGCTATGGCTGGGCTACCAGAGCTGCACATAACCCTCAGCATATCCCACACACATACATCTTCCCTTTTGTGACTCTTGGTGGAAAATAGAATGGCAGCCACTTCTGTGGGGAACAAGATTGGGGCAATAGGGTACTTATCTGCAAGGCAACTGCCACTTCTTTCTCAAATGACTACCACAAGGACCGGTATATTCTAGAACTTTCTTCTCCTCAATTCTAAGAGCACTGAACTCATGGAATGGCCAAACAAACAATGATCTTTTTCTAAGAACAACCCTAAAATGGTTTACTGTGTCATTCTTGTAATTAGATCCAAGAAAGTTACCATCTGTAGCTCAGCCGTGGCTCTTCACATGGAAGAGGAAATGACTAAATATATATTTACATAGCTCTCATGAATATGCATTTTGTAAATGCACAAATATGTACAATTACTTGATAGACTGTTTTGGTTCCTATCTTTCGAATATTTAATACAACCATAAATGTTTAATTCATATTTACTGAGTTGATTGAACAGTTTTAAAATTATGCCAAGCCTTGCTAGAAACATGAGTGAATGTCTCTAGCATATTTGTGCCACGGAATTTGGCCAGCAGAAGCCACACGGACTGGTTAAGTGATGGTTTTCCTGTAAAAAGTATTGAATAAAGCTGCTCATGAAAATTGACTTGACTGTAGCCGACAGGAATGGCATTGCATTTATGTCCCACATTAGCCTACAGAGCTTCACAGCTCTTTCCACTCTGTCCCTTGTCACTCAGCCACAAACAACTCTCATTCCACCTTAAGTCTGCTGCCGCAGCTGTGTCCTTTGCCCACAATGCTCTCCACACAGACATCAAGACCTAGCTCTCCTGTCACTTGCTCACCAGCCTTTTTAAAAACTGCAGGGCCCAACACTGTTGAGGGCTCCTTCTGCTCCTCTACTTTTATATTTTTCCATTGCACTCACCTCTCACATCAAACATCATTTACTCATTTATAATGTTCATGATTCATGGTCTGTCTCTGTCTCCCCTTACTAGAATGTAAACATCATATGAAGAGACCTCTGTTCACTGAAGGATCCCCAAAAGCCCAGAACAGAGCTGGCACGTCCGGGCACTACAGTGGAGGGAGGGAGGAATGGAAACCAAGAGTCCTAGGTGCAAATCCAGCATGGGAATGGGGCAAGGCCAGGGCAGAGCAGCAGCAGAGAACTCTCGTGGGTACGCTGGTCGGGTCTCCGCCAAGCTGGATGAGACGTCGTTTAGAGGATCACCTCTAGTGGCAGCACCCACGTGGAAAGGCTTTGCCCTTGTACTATGTATATGCAAAACGAGGGTGTCGGCATGGCCTTCAGTGAGGGATCTAAAAACTGAAGGACACAGAGTAGATGAAAACATACCCACAGGCAAGAGAGGAAGTAAAATGGGAGTAGTCTTCTCGTTAAGTAGGGAATGACTTTGGAGGGTAATTCCTGCCCAGAACTTGTTCAGATTCAGCCAAATGCCAGGAGAGGCTATGATACATGGCCCATCACTGCAGTGTGGACACAAAGCACTCCAAAATGTAGCCAGCGCAGCAGCATCATTTTGCAAAGAAAGTATGAGGGGAGGCCACACCTCCTTGGGGTATGGTATTGGACATACCCAACAACGGCAAATAGGGGACGGTATCCTTGAAACTACAGAAGAAGACCAGATGAAGACACTAGATCCTACAATGTGTATTTTGAGCAGTTCATGACAAACTGAACCTTTTATGACACAGAATTCATCAAGCATATCAGCCCAAACCAAAATCCAGGGGCCACTAAAATGTGAAACAGATATGTAAAAACAGGATACGCAGTTGAATGGGACAAGAAGACAGTGTGAGAATAACAGAGAAACAGAGGACAAAGGATAATGATAAAAAGGAGGGGCTCATCCTTGAACCAGGAGAGAGACACCTCCCTAATTCTCCTGTCTACAGATGTCACCAATATTCTGGCGAAGAAAATTGCTGGTAATTACCAGAACCGCACACTCTAGTTATAAATGGATAGTATTTATAGCTTGTCATACATGTGCAGGAATGTTTAAGGGGATGTTTAGTGAACTGTAAATAGCGCGGGTTCAGTTCTGCCCCACTAATCCCATATGCCGTAATTATAAAGCCTCAAGTAAATACAAGCCCTTCAATTATCAAGAAGAGATACTAACGGACAGTAGCAGTCAAACTCCTGATGCCCACAAGGGTGTGGAGAAACAAGTGCTTTCAGACCCTCTTCGGGCATTATGTGGGGTTAATTTCTGGGAACAAATTTCACAATTATTTTTCAAAGGCGATAAAAACGTTCATAATATGTATCCCCCCTACTCCTCTCTATCCACTCTTACAACAACTTCTGGGAATACAGTCCACAGAAATAATACAAAGAAACGAAGTTATGTGCTCACAGGTGTTTATGACTGCACAGTTTGGGATAGTAAAAAATGAAAAACAACACAAGCATTCAATTATTATGTCTATGGTTAAGTATAGTATGATGTTTCCCTTTTGTTTTTATTAAACTGAGGTTATGGAGGTTGTTTTATGAGTTTTGAAAAGTGTATACAGTTGTGTAATCACCACCACTATCCAGTTACAGAACACTTCCATCACCCCAAAGTTTCCCTCGAGTAGCCAATTCCACCCCCAGGAAATCCACTGATAAGATTCTTTCCCTATGGTTTTGCTTTTTCCAGATCATCACATGAATGGAATCCTCGAGTATATAAATACTTGCATGCCTTCTCTCACTCAGCATAACCCATTAAAGATTTGTCCAAGGTGTTGCTGGATGGAATTCTTGATACAGATGCATCGATATTTGTTTATTCATTCACCATTCACTTTGCTTTTTAGAACTTTCTGTTTTGAAATAATTACAGATTCACAATCTATAATTATTAACTCACTAAATTAGGGACTTGAGAGATAGCGCAAAGATGTGTCATGCATCCTTCATTCGGATTTCACAAATGGTGACATCTTATGTTATGTACCACGAAATTGACCGAAGTGTGCTGTGTGTGCCCGCAGTTCTACACCCTATTATCACATGCCTCGAATCCCCATAAGCACCACTGCAGTCATGATACATACACTCACCACGGAGATCTCCCTTATACTTCCCCTTCCTACTCACACCACCCCCTACTTTTACTTTTTTTCACCCTCTGCCATTGATAAAATAGTTTTAAGTACTTTCCGCTTTGACATCCTCCAATAACCACATCAGACAGTGCTATCATTTTGGCTTCAACCATTAAACATAATTTAGAACTCTCAGGAGGAGAAAGGAAGCCTGTCATATTTATACGTGTTTTTACTTTTTCCATTTATTTTCTGTTTAGGGGAATTCCTTTAGAGAGATGGCTTTGCTGGTGACAAATTCCCTCAGTTGTCCTACACCTTAGAATATCTTTATTTCCCCTCTGTTCTACAAAAATATGGTCTCTGGGTATAGAATCGTGGGTTTAAGCTTCCTGTCCTCCAGCCCTTAGAAACAGGACGTCACTTCCTTCTGGCCATGGAGGTGGTTTCTGATGAGAAATACGTTGTCGTTCATGTTGTTCCCCCCCATCCCCCGGAAGTAATCGTCATGTCTCTCTCAGTGATTTCAAGATTTTGCATTTTCCTTAGTTTTCAGAAGTTTTCGTATGATGTATCTTGGCATAGGTATCTTTGGATTTATGCTGTTCAAGTTTCACTCAGCATCTTGAATCTGTAGGTTTATATTTTGTCAAATCTGGGAAATGTAGCCATCATTTCTTCAGATACTTTCTCAGTTCCACCTTCTTTCTCCTCTCCTTCTGAGATGCCAATGTCATGAGTGTTCGATATTTTATTATTTTATTTTACTTTATTTTTAAAGTTTATCTGAGGGGGAGGGGCAGAGAGAGAGGGAAAGAGGATTCCAAACAGGTTCCGTGCTATCAGGGTGGAGCCCAAGGTGGGGCGGTGGGGGGAACTGTGAGATCATGACCTGAGCTGAAATTAAGAATTGGACCCTTAACCTAAGATTGGACACTAAACCGAACAAGCCACCCAAGTGCCCTGAGATCTTTTATTTCAGTCCCACACACCCCTGAGGCTTGCCTTATTTTCCCCCTTTTAATTCTATTTTCTTTCTGTTGTTCAGACTAGGTCAGTTCTATTGCTCTATCTTAAAGTTTTACCACTAGTTTTGCTTATTTCTCCATTTTATTATTGAGGTTTTTGGGTTTTTTGTTTTGTTTTATCTTTTGTCTGGTTGGGTTGTTTTTTTTTTTTTTAAGATATTCTAACATTTCCATTGGGCTATTCTTCATAGCTTTAAGTTCTTTGCTGAGACTTCTTATTTTTCTATTCTATTTTTCAATCATGTTCAGAATGGCTCATTGAAGCACTTTTATAATGGCTGCTTTAAAATTCTTGCCAGACAATTCTAACATCTTAGTCATCTAGGTGTTGGTATCTCATAACTGTCTTTTCTCATTCAAGAATTTCCTGGTTCTTTGAAGTGATTTTTTTTATTGAATCCCGGATATTTGGGGTTATAAGACTCTGAATCTTATTTAAATCTTCTCTTTCAGCAGACTTCCTCTGATACCAAGCCAGAGGGAGAAGGGGGCCACCACTTTATTCTGCTGGATGGAAGTGGAAGTCCTGGTGTCCCCCTTGTCCTCTGCTGACACTCAGGAAGAGGGAGGGAGCCCTCCTTACACCTGGGTGGGGTGTGGGGATTCAGGCTTCTCTCAGACCTCTGCTGGTACCACTCAAGCAAGCAGTGGGAGTATGGGGGGGAGGGGGGTTTGCTCATTAGCGCCCAGTCAGGACAAAAGTCCCAAGTCCCTACTTAGCCTTCTCTGACACCACCCCAGCTAGGTGAGGGTAGAAGCCAAGGCTTCCCATAAAGCCTCAGTTAATAAGAGGGTATAAGTCTCCTCTTTTCTTGTGGTATTTGGTAACCAGTGTCTTAAAGTTTTCTTTCTCGCTAGGCTGCCCTTTTTTAGAGAAAGCAATCTTTCCTTGGGGCCTTCCTCTCTGAATGCATCAACATTGCTAGGATGCCAGTTTTTTCCAGCACCCTGGTATATCTGGGATATACAAGGAAATATAAGGCAAAAAAAAAAGTCCAGAGAACTAATTGCCATGTCGTTCCTTGAGCCCTGATGTCCCTAGCCAGTCTACCTACTTTCCTCCACTTCTCAAAGTCCTCTTACATTTGTTCAATGTGTAAGTCCAGAGTTTCAAGTTATACTTACCCAGATATATAGGGAAAAGTGCCTATCCATTCCATTTCAAAAGGCTTTTTTAAAATGTTTATTTTTGAGAGAGAGAGACAGAGACAGAGACAGAGTGTGAGCAGGGGAGGGACAGAGAGAGAGGGAGACACAGAATCTGAAACAGGCTCCAGGCCCTGAGCTGTCAGCACAGAGCCCAACTCACAAACCATGAGATCATGACCTGAGCTCAAGTCAGACGCTTAACTGACTAAGCCACCCAAGCGCCCCCTCAAAAGACTTTTTTATAAGACTATATTGGAGCACTAGAAAATAATGATACAGCATTAAGTGAAAAAAAGATTATCAACTTTTCTGCCTAATGTGGTTACTTATATATATATAAGTATATTTTTTTTTTTTAAATCACAAGTGTGTAAGAAAAAAGACTGGAAAGAAATATACCCAATCTTAATGGGTACTGAGTCTGTAAAACAGAAGAAAGGGGAGGAGCTTTCCTCCTCTACTTTCAAATGTTCTATACGATAGCAACATTACATTAAACATTCACATTAACAGAATAACCGGAGCAATTTGTCGCTCAGATACGTCACTCAGATACGTAAAGCAGAGACTCTGAAAAATGGGACCTTGAAGGAGCCCCATTCCAAGGTGGCTGCGTTACATTCATAAAACTGCATTGTAAACCTCACCATTTATGAAGTATATAAAGGATAGGCCCCTTTATATTGTTGTTGCTCTATGTTGAACAAATCCAGCCAATATTTGAATGAAGAGAGTAATATGGTCAGTGGAAATGGTTTTATGGAATCAGTAGAGAAAGAAGTTGTGTTTTATATTGAAGCACGTATTCTCCGGCACAAGCCCACGATAAATTGAAATCGACACCAACAGTTGGCTCAAAAATAATCAACTACAAATATGGTCAACATAGAAGCATTCTCGTGGACAGAACCACAAGTCACGCTCTGCATTGTTCCTAACAGCTCTTTAGAAGTCACCAGATGCAGTTCTCGCGAAAATAACCCAGTGAGGTACAAGTTAATTACATAGTTACCAGCAAAATCACACACATTTTTTGCAGTAATAATGTGGTAAATAAATACACGCTCACTCCATGGGAAATGGTGGCAATTATCAGGAGCACATGTTCACACCATCATATTGCTTACTGATAATTGTGCAATTAGCCAATGGCAGCATGCTAACATGGATATTTATGCTTCTCTGAGCTTTGCGTGCTATGTGGAATGCATGCGAAAAGCACAGATGGGGAATTTCGAGGGTGAACCCCAAGAGTGTGAGCATTTTTGGTGGTCCCATCTTAGTCCCCCAAACCTCCCCAAAAAGGGGGCTTCTGGTTTATTTCAACAACATCTATCTATTTGTAACCAATTGTTTCACATGCAATTAATGTTCAATAAACTCTTCATTAAGTGCATTAATAAAACGTAATAAAAGATTTGTGTGGCGTGAGTCATCCAAAAGGAACAAATAAAGCAGAATAACTTATGTTTGTGTTGGGGTTCCAGAAAGAAGCTTTGGGTATGAAATCAGAAGTTCCTAAACCAAACACCAGGTCTTCCAAATGACTAATTAAGGAATTTCAAACAAATTACTTCCAGCCTTTGAATTTCAGTATTCTCAACTATAAAAGGGAAGCTAAGAGGTTTGTTATGTGGCTCAAGTGAGATAATGTACGTGCAAACATTTGTAAACCAAACAAAAATATACGTATAGGAAATAGTTTTACTACGGTGCTACCATTGCAACAGCAGCAAACCCAGACCTACATTCATAGAAGCATGTGTTGTCTGAGAACCTCTCACTGGTAGCAAAAGAGAGAGGGAATGAGAGTCAGCACAATTACTAGTCAGGAGGGTAAGGGGGTAGCATAAAAAGATTGCATAATGGGTAATCTGCAGAATGAGTAATCCATACAAAAACTTTTGGACAGGGGCGCCTGGGTGGCTCAGTCAGTTAAGCATCCGACTTCGGCTCAGGTCATGATCTCGAGGTTTGTGGGTTCGAGCCCTGCATCGGGTTCTGTGCTGACAGCTCAGAGCCTGGAGCCTGATTCGGATTCTGTGTCTCCCTCTCTCTCTGCCCCTCCCTTGTTCACACTCTGTCTCTCTCTGTCTCAAAAATAAATACACATTAAAATTTTTTTTTTAATTTTGGACATATTGGGTCCAGTTCAAGCCTATGGCAGGAAGTTCTTAAAATTATAAAAGCAGTGGGAGTTGTATAACTTCTGTACCTCAATGACCTACACATCAGCTCAAATGATCTATTTTTCTCATTTCAGTGGACTCATTTGGGAGAAACAATATACTTTCTAAATAATAAGGACAGAGGAATTTTTTTCAACATGGAAATTTATCACTTCCCAACCAATAATTCCCTTGTCTCTCTAAATTTCTGCTTCACACCATCAAGAACAACATGCTGATCCTTAGGTTAATTGCAGTCAGAGAAAAACCATGATATCTAGAAGAGCTTTTAGAAATCAGAAAGAATTGAACAAAGTTTTTCTTATTTATACCAATTTGTCAGCCCAATAGAATGCCTTATGAATGGGTCCCAAGGTTGGCTAGTTAATTGAAAAATCTGTTAATACGGATACACATCTTGTACATGTTTTATTTTAGTTGAAAATACATAAATGTTCCTTTAGTCACCAATCTTTTAATGTAAGGACAAGAGGTTTTTTTTTTTTTTAATTTATGGGTCCAGTGATTGGAGATCAAAGCATGTGTCTTGTGTAAACACACCCATTATGCATTGTCTACAAGTCCTAATCTTTCCTGGGGTGGAGTGACAACGTCAAACGCTTGGGAAGAAATCTGAGAAAAGATCTCTTGTCGATTCCTATGAATGTTTTCCCAGTGATTTATAGTTGTCTCAATCATTCCTAACTCAACAGCAATTTTATGAAAAAGTTGTCTTTACCAAGTCTTTCCAGAACATCTAGCTTCAATTTCATAGACATCTCAATTCTCGTTTTTGTACTCATATGTCATCAGTTTATATGATAAGTAAGTGACATAATCACAAGAAATAGTTTAACTGACATAACCAAATTTATGCATAAACATAACTCAAGTGCAAAATAAGTCCTGGGTCTCCACTTGGCCTTCTCTGACAGAATGAGAAGAGAGCACTTCTCAAACTACGGTAAACTAAACTGAAATGTTTAAGTTCTTTCAGTTTCCACTACCCTGTACAAAAATGTGTGCTCCGTATCTTTTGCCACCATCAGGGATAGGGTCCCTCTCCTCCTTTCCCCTACAAGGTAAGTAACTGTATCTTGTTTCTCTGACAGCTGTGGGATGTACCTTTGAGTTGTTATAATAAGATACATTTTCCTACTAGTTTCTATTTTTAAAGTAAATGTTCATTTTAGAATAGATTCCGACTTACAGGAAAATCTCGAAGGTAGCGCAGAGCTCCCGTATACCCCACACCAGCCTTCCCCTATCATTAACAATTCCTGGCATTTTGTATGTAACTTTGAAGCATTTTATTCAGAACCAAAGACTCTCCCACACTATAAAAGTCATTAAAATGTGCAACATTTCTTCTGTAATGTTATCACACCTTTTTGTATTCCTCTCCACGGACCCATGACTACAGCTACCAAAGGTGTGGCCACATTTATTGTTTTGATTGCCCAGCACCCTTTCCTTCTACTAGGGTATAAGCACCTGGTTTCCAGTATGAGGAATCACCCCCACCCCACTCACAATTTCTGTTATTCGGGTGGGGTGATTCTGGGGGTGGACAGGTGACCAGGCCTGGCTAATCAGAGCACCCCTCACTGTGGCCACAATAATCAAGGCACTGTTGGGGTAGGTTACAGCCACCTTGTGGGAACAGCCTAACTGAGAATATGATCTAAGAGAAAAGCAAAGAAAGAAAGAGAGAGTGAGAGAGAGGGAGTAAAAGAATATTCTAATGACATATGTGCCCAATCATTGGGACTAAGTTTTTACCTGTTATTCCAATGTAATAATTCATGGAATTTTCTTTCACCCTCAAAATAGTACATGATAGAGTCAACCTAATGAGAACGCTGAATTTATCTATGCATGAAGTCAGCTGCTGCCATTGTTACATGAACCAAGAAATAGGTTTAGGAAAGAGAGAAAGAAGATTGGCTTAAAATAAGTTGAGAAGCAGAGCGTTACTTGCCATGTCCCTCATCACACATCCATGACCGCAATTTCAAAGTCTTGTTGACCATTTACAGTCCATCCATGCATAACCTGCAGAGACTAAACTTGAACGTTTCCCTACAGGAGGTACATACAAAGACCTAGAAGCAAGAGAGGGAACAATGAATTTCAAGAAGTAAAGGGAGATCAACAAGGCCAAAGTGGAGAGAGAAGTAAGAGGGAAGGGAAGGGAAACAGGGGGTCTGGGTTGCACAGCCTTTTATGGGGACTTGGGCTCTATTTTAAGTCGATGAGAAACTGGCAAGGGTTTCAGTTCAGAAGGAGAGTCGCCATCACTTACTCATTTCGCAAAGGCCATTCGGCCCGTATAGGGAAGATGTAAAACAGGAAGCTGACCCAGGAAGCAATGAGGTCTTGAGTAGGGGCCATGGTAGCAGGAATGGGAAGAAATGGATGCATTGGAATTATAGCTACGTTGCTCCCATATGTCAAGCTTGGAGTCCTGTTAATAGAAACCCTGCCTAAGCCTGGCCCCCTTTCTCTGTTCAGACCAAATCACTAGTGTCCGAAATCCAGCCGTGCACAAATAGATATTTGTTCAATTAGTGCATCTCAAAGATTTGGGAGTTCCAAAGAATTGGCAAAAACAAGGAGTCTCAAAATTCTCCAATAAAAAGATTATGTCTCCCTTCCCAGGGTTTATGCACTCGCAGAAGAAGTATTCAGGCATTACATACTTCAGTATGGCCACCTCAGTTTTCTTGGGCAAAAGCAGAAAGTCATACTTTTAAAATTTTCAAATACTTTATTAAGGATAACTTTCTTATTCCCTTGCCCCGCAAACAATATAGAATCAGTATTTTCTTGGTTCCGTTGATACTACATAGAGCTATTGACTCTCTTCTTTTATGGCACTATAAAACATGTTGTCCTGAAATAAAAGTTTACTTTGCAACTAAGAATTCATGGGCAAGACTTCCTGCTGACTTTTCAGAACCCTGGTCATGTGTGTTGCTGCTTTTGTTGATGGCGGCGTTTTTAGAACCAATTAACTGTCCTCTCCAGAGGATTCTTTGCATGAGAATAGCTTTCTCTATGTATGTGTGTGAGTGTGTGTGTGTGTGTGTGTGTACATGTTTGCTTGCACATGTGCACATGCATATATGTGCTGGAGAAGACAAGTATACCATGCTTACACAAGCAGTGACTTTTCCACTAAATGAAAAATTTGCCAGTGACAGCCTACACTGTATCCATTCCACTAACTTCTGCTCAAAGCAGCCGCTGACCATAAAATCATCTTGTTTTCTCATTCCATAGAGGCTAGAGTTGTTTTTTCCTGATTGGGGGGGGGAAGAGATCCTTGCCAAATTTCTCCTGGGCCTGAAAAGAGCAGACAGAAGATGGAAAGTTCCCCCAAAAAAAGATGTTTAGCCAAGGCATTTAGCTCAAGACATTGACTTTATGGTTCTTTATTCCTTAGCCTAATGGTAGAACATTTGGGCTTCAGTGTCATGAGATTGTGAAGCAAAGAGGGGTCTTTGTGCCCAGCTAGACAGAGAGGTGTCCTGAAAAAACAATTTGGTCTGGTGTCAGAAATTCCAGGCTTGAGTTCTATCAGGATCACTTCTTAGCTATGTGGCTCTGGGCAAGATATCCTGTCTCCTTTGAGCCTCATTTTCCACATCTGTGAATTGGGGACAGCTAATGTTGAGGGTAATGCTATCTTCTTTGCTGAACTGTAGTAACGACTGCATGATCTAGTAACATAAAAAATGTATATGTGAACTATAAAGAACTAGAGAGATATATCTTGTTATTGCTCTTCAGTTCAATCCTTTTTTTTTTTTTTCCAAAAAGGAAACCAGGACCCAGAGAGGGAAAGGAATCGTCAAGGTCAATGGCCTGACTATCATCTAGAGTTCTGCTCCCAGGTCAGGAAAGCTTCACACCCTCAAAGGACTTCCCAATTATTCAGACTCCCTCCAGCAGGACTAGGCTCATGCAAAGTGTCCCATTCAAGCCCAGGAAGCCTCTATGCTCAGTAATCCAGTAGTCAACATTCTGATGGGAAATCTTGGAGTGTCCAGGCTTATAATTTCTGATCTTAAACCCAATCACTTAACCAAAGAGTGGAGACATTTCTTTTCCCCAGCCTTCTCATCCTCAGAATGAGTTACTGATATCACCCAGGTGACTAACTAATTGTAGTTTGCCTGACGTTGGGCATCTTCAGCATTGAAAGTACCCCATCCCATGAACCTCCTCAGCACCAAGCAAACTGAGACCATCACCCTATAGTTCTACATTTCACTGATGTCTGCATCATGCAGACACTTTGCTGAGTTTCAGTCTTCTACCTGTTCATTCCAAACAATCTGGGTGGTGGGTATGGTCACTTCCACTTCACAAGATGAGGAACCCCAGTTCTGAAGGACCCAATAACTTGCTCCAGGGCACACAGCCCACATGTGTTGGACCCAGCACCCAGGACCCAGGGTGCTCTGAAGCTGGAGTCTATTCTTTTCAGCATGAATTTCTGACTCCCAACACTCCCTGAATGTTCTCTGGTAGAGGAGGGGCAGGTGGCTTTTAAGCTGGATTGTTTTATGATCGGCCAGTCATAACAGTTCTGGATTGATTGGAAAACACTGCTAGTAATTAAATGTCAGTGTTTTGTGAAAAGACCAGTGGAGAAGTGTAAAGATCTCAATTCGAGTTTCTACCTGCCTGTTTCCCCACTTTACCGCTTATCATGTGAGACGGAGAGATGAAAACCTACATCAGAGTGGTACCATGAGACTCAAATAAATAAGCATTATGAAAACATTTTGTAATATGAAAATCCTAATACATCAGTAAGAAGGGATTAATTTATTCATGTTGAGGATTTATATGGTGTCACTCTTGCAAGCTAAACAAAACAAAAAATACAAAGGAAAAAAGAGACAAACAGAAAAACCAGACAAATACAAAGAACAAACTGGTGGTTGCCAGATGGGAGGTGGGTGAGGGGATGGGGGAAATGATAAGTGGGATTAAGAGTACAGTTCTAAATCAGGAGACTATGGATGCTGACAAGGATGTGGAGAAACGGGCACCCTCCTACACTGTGGGGAGGAATGTAAACTGGTGCAGCCACTCTGGAAAACAGTGTGGAGGTTCCTCAAAAAATTAACAATAGGACTCCCTTAGGACCCAGCAATAGCACTGCTAAGGATATACCCAAAGGATACAGGAGTGCTGATGCATAGGGGCGCGTGTACCCCAATGTTCATAGCAGCACTTTCAACAACAGCCAAATCATGGAAACAGCCTAAATGTCCATCAACTGATGAATGGATCAAGAAGATGTGGTTTATATATACCATGGAATACTATGTGGCAACGAGAAAGAATGAAATCCGGCCATTTGTAGCAACGTGGATGGAACTCGAGGGTGTCATGCTAAGCGAAATAAGTCAGGCGGAGAAGGACAGCTACCGTATGTTTTCACTCATATGTGGAACAGCAGAACCTTAACAGAGGACCATGGGGGAGGGGAAGGGGGAAAAATAGTTGGGGAGAGGGAGGGAGGCAAACCATGAGAGACCCTTGAATACTGAGAACAAACTGAGGGCTGATGAGGGTGAGGGAGAGGGGAAGGGAGGTGATGGGCATGGAGGAGGGCACTTGTGGGGATGAGCACTGGGTGTTATATGGAAACCAACTTGACAATAGACTATAAAAGAAAATAAAAGAGTACAGTTCTCACGAGGAGAACTGAGAAATGTATAGAATTGTTGAGTCATTATATTATACACCTGAAACTAAGGTAACACTGTATGTTAATTATACTTCAATAATAACTAAATAAATAATAAATACTCTGTCGGCCACTACTTTTTAATTTGTTTCCTAAAATGCATTCCACTATTGGAATCTCCCAGATCCCCTTAGCAGACACCCGTGGTTGCCTCCACAGGAGGTCTTCCTTCCTCTTTCTTTCTTTCTTTTTTTTAACGTTTATGTATTCTTGAAAGAGAGACAGAGTACAAGTGGGAGAGAGGCAGAGAGACACAATCTAAAGCAGGCTCCAGGCTCTGAGCCATCAGCAAACCCACAAACTGTGAGATCATGACCTGAGCTGAAGTTGGACACTTAACTGACTGAGCCACCCATGTGCCCCCTTATCCTTCCTCTTTCTAACAGGATCCTGATTTCCAAGTGGGACCACCACTCTTCCCCATTTTAAAACATGGGTTTTCGCCAATGACTGGGAGAATCCATCTGTCAGTGAGACATTTGCTAGAGATTCGGGAAAATGGAAGTTGCCTTCATCTTTCACAAAAATGTCTCTTCCCCACTGGATGTGAGCAAAGACAGCCATAGCCTCCAGCTGCAGGGGTATTAGAAGTGTGAGTGGGACAGAAGAGAAGAGCCTAAATATTGTGGAAGCAGAACCAAAAAAAAAACAATTGAAAGAGAAACAAGACATTGGTCACGTCAATATGCCCTTAAATCAAGTCTCACACAAGTTCCAGGTCTGTCTGTTAATGGCCAGGTGACCTTGGAAGATGTCCATTAACTCCCCCTGGGCTTCTGTTTCTTCGCTTGTATAACACTGATGATTGTCCACTCCTCATGGTGTTGTGGTGGGTGTTTAATTCAATGACAATTATCACATCTTAGAACAGACCTGGAGAACAGTAAGGGCCCAGCCGAGGAGGGCTCTCTCCAGTGGCCCAGCTCCTAAGGGGAGGGCTACACTGGTATGACACAGGAAAGACTTGAAAATAAGATTCTTCTTGGAATTTGAGAAGAATCTATGCCCTTTGCTCGTGCTACTTTGTGCAATACCTCACCTCTGCAAAGGGCGGGGGCGGGGCATGCGCCACTAAACTATTTCTTACTGTCTTATTTTCATTTCTGTTTGTGTAATTCCATTTGCATTTCCATTTGCATACTAATTCACGTTCCAAGAACAACCCTGGACCAATACGCAATAGAAGGTGTGTATATGTGTGCGTGATACAGAGTGTGCATTTGGGGAGAGGGCAGCCAGGAGCCTAATAAACAGCCAGTTAGAAACACAATTCCCCCAGGTACAGCCATCCCAAACCTCGTCATTTGCAATCTCTTTGACCATATACTAAGGCCCGGGTCTCACTTGGTGCAGAATTGTCTAATTTTAATGTGATCCTGAGAAAGGAAAGAGACAGAGACAAAAAAAGATAAGGAGAGCGAGAGAGATCTTTATTATTAAAGGAGACAAGATCTTCTCTTGCTGTTCAGATGTATCTGGGAAAACCAAGAGCCCAGCTGGTCCCTTCTCAACAATAGTAGATACGGAAGCAACATGTCTGACCTATTTGAACATCATCCAAAAGGAAATCCTCTCCCCACCTGCAGGAAACTCCAAGACTACACCTGGCAAGAGAACACAGGCAACAAGAGGCAGCGACATTGGCAGGCAGGAGCATAAAATCAGTGATTTGCCGCCAGCTCTGTCCCTACTGCCTATTTCCCCTTTTCTAGCCCCAGGGTCTCCAGCTGTAAAATGGGCTGTCAGAAATAACTCCCCAGAATGAGGACTAATGTCAACCTCCAGTCTGCTGCTTCCAGCCCAACCCTTGAAGCATATGTCCCACACAGGAAAATCGGGGGTGTAAAAGTAGGAGGATAAAAAACACCCCAGTACGCCTTCCAAAACTCCTCCTTTTGTTTCACAAGATCTGTCCCCCGCCCCCAGCAAAACCTGCTTCATCTCCCAACTGAATGTTGCGTCTTTTGTGAGGACTTCACAATATTCATTACTCAGGCAAACCCAGGTATCCTCTCCTCCGGGTCCCATAAGGCTCTGAAAGTCCACAAGCCCCTGAAAGATTCTGATGCATGACTGCTTTCAATGCCTGTTACCCCTGCCAGGTTGTGAGTCTTCCGATGAATGCTGCAGGGTCTTTCCCAAGCCACTGAAGAATCAAAGTCAAATAAAGATCAAGAGCCTACAGTCTAGGGGTGGACACAGAAGGGAAAATATAATTACAAAAGAGATTAAAGCAGACTTAAAGGACAGAAGGGGCACAGAGGTAGAGGGGTAGGTTCTGTTGGGAAGGAGTGGGAAGTGCAAGGGAGGCCTCCCAAAGAAGGGGTACCTCAAGTATTAGGATCTGCTACAGAACCTGGCCCAACTGCTCACCCAGAATGCCTACTGGGTGAATGAATGGTATCAATGCCCTGTGTTTTCCATTCTCTGAATATTCAAGATCCCAGGGACATCTTAGAAAGTTACTCCCAGCCTCATTCAGTTGTTCTAGCAATAAAAATCAACTTGGAACTCTGCAAATCTATGTTGGCATTTAGCATTTTAGATTCAAATGGAGGGTACCAGCCATGTGGCTGAGATCAGATCTAATTCAGTGTTCAGCCCGAGATTCATTAATTATTAAGGAATGACTTTGCTCTGCTCTCTGTGAGGGTTGGAACTGGCATCATCTACTCAAAGACCGGTATTCAGCCTGGCCCAGCATTAATTCATTTAATGATTCAACAAGAATATATTGATCACCTACTGGATACTGAGCACTATTCTAAACACAGGGAAAACTACAGAGAATAAGACAGTAAAGTCTCTAATCAGATCTAGTCAGGTTGAAAAGCCTGCCTTTACCTCTCTGCATATTTCAGAAATCCCTTCTATGGTTAAAGACTCCTGGTTTGTCGATCACAGTATTGATTGAAAGTCCCTGTCGTCTCCTGCACACACAATGCAGAGTATGTCTTTTGTCCTTTCTGCTCTCTCTACATTAATGCTATTCCATACTCTTCCCCTCCCATTGCCTCTTTTGTCCTTGAGATTCCTCTGTGTTTCCTCGAGATTCTAATAGAAACTCCATGAAGGCAAAGAAACTTGTCTGATTTGTTTGCTGCTGTGTCCCCAGCACCCAGCCCCAGGCCAGACATACTGTGAGGATTCAATAAAAATTTGTTGATTGAATATATGGCATGATGGATGACAAGATAAAGGCATCTCCTCTTCTAAGAAGCCTTCTCTGATTCCAAAGTCAGGCTTAAACACTTCTCTTGGCTGCTCCCACAGCCTCTCTGCCAGGTCCAGGAGGACACATTCTTCACATGTTTCTGTCTCCACTGTGAGCTCCACTAGAAGAAAGGCCATGAGCGTTTCCTCTATAATGCCCTGGCTCTAGCGGAGGGACAAGCCCAAGGATGTACTCAGACATTAAATAATGGTTCAATGAAATGGAAACCCCATTTCCTAGGTGACTCCTAGGTGAGTCATTGCAGACTGGCCCTTGATCAGTTCCCAAGGACTCACTCTACCACCTGAAAACTTCCCAGGTACTAAGGTGATTCCTAAAGCCCAAAGCATCCATAGGGTAGAGATGGGAGTCTGTTGGATTGACTGGCAGAAGCCAAGAGCCCAGTCACAGCCGTGTGAATGGGGGAAACAGTGAATTATAAAAGTGCTATTATTTATTGCCATTAAAACGAAACATTACATTCTGACTCTGTATGCAGAAGAATCCTGTGTGTTCTCTAGAATTCAACTGACATAGCCCCAATGATAGGAAGTGCTCGATAACAAGGGCCACAATAGCAATAGTGAATAGTGAATAAA
>CM053569.1:12874482-12896001 GCA_028646485.1 Cryptoprocta ferox | reverse complement strand
GGGGGCAGGGGGGCACAAAAGGCAGGATTTGCCATGGATGACTTTAATTTCCTCCCAGTAACACTGCCCCCACCAATGTCCCTCCATAACCACAGAGGGGTGCAATCCCAGCAGCTATTAACATGTGGACACCTCCTCCATTTACTCATGTAACATATTCATGCAGGTGCGTTGCAGAAGTCCCAGTGTGGCCTTGGGCTCAGCTCACCCAAAGCAGGGTGTCATTGGTCTCTCCCTCTCACTGATACTCAGAGTGATACTTACTTCATTGGGAACACATACAGCTGCAGGAACCTTTCTAGAAGTAACTCGTTACTCTGCTGGAGCCAATCATTCCTGTAGAAAACATCTGGTAGACTGCAGGACCTTTCTCTCCTTGGCAACATCACCCAGAATTGCATGCTTTATGTAGCAGAGTGTTATTTCTACTGGGAAATCCCCCCAAAATGATATCATGCCAAAAAAAGACCTGGCTTCCATTGGAACTAATTGCTTAATTTCTCTGCTTCTCACTTCCCTCATATATTAAAGAGGAATAGGGGCACCTCGGTGGCTCAGTTGATTAAGCATCCGGCTTCAGCTCAGGTCAGCTGAAGGGGCAGCTCCCTTTGAACACATGATATCTCAGCGATGTTAATCACTAAGTGGAGATTGTTCAACTTTCCCATTATAAGAATAATAAGGACTATCTAGTGAGAGAATGCAGTTTTGAGTGTTTAACCATGGGCTAGGAAATGTGTTAAATACTTATATTTATTATTACACTTAACTTTCACAACAAAGCTATGATGGAGGTTTGATGATCAATTCTATTGTGGAGATAGAGACACAGGCTCAGAAAGACTGAGTGATATGCCCAAATCCCCACGGCTAATTATGTGGAAGAATTACGTAGGCCATTTGAATCCAAGTGGCCTGATTTCAAAGCCCAGATTCTTCGTTAATCTGTGTTGGAGTAAGGAGAAAATTGGTGGACGTATGAATCAGAGAATAGTCCAAATTTTAAAAGCTTGAGGAGTTTCTCTTCCCAACTGCCTTGACTTTGCAGATGGGGAAGGTTTTGAAATTGGAAGCTTAAGCTGTTGTCAGTCAACACCTTGGCAAGAATGAGTTTACCCAGGCTGTCTGCAGTTCCAACAGTTATGATCATAGGCTAGTAGCACACTCTGCATGTGGTAGTCATTCAAGTCATATTTATTTAAAGAAAGAATGGTACCTTGACTTAGACCAAGAAGGTCTACATCTATATCTATACTTCATCATTAAGTGTCATGATCCCTTCTCTGTAGCCATTTCTTTGTCTGTAAAAGGAGCATGGTGTGTGTTTTTTTTTTCCTTAGCCATAAGACACCAAAACAGGTTAGATAAACACATCAAAGCATATTCCAACAATGTACTTTTATATAGATCTTAACTTTCTGATGGCTGGGAAAAGAAAACCTTCATAAAAATTTTTTAAAAACCAATGAAGAAATAATAAATGAAAGTGTTCATATTGTTGCCAAACTGAAGATTCTCTGTGGGTAGAGACCACATTTGTATTAATCACCACCAGTGTATCCTCAATTCTGAGATGGGCTTGCCGAGTATATATGTTTGGGGGATAAAGGAGTGTCACAAAGAATATATAGTATGATGGAAATAGATTTTCAAGATAAAGGTAGGTGTGAAATGTGGTATACAAAATTTGCACATACAGCATAAACTCAGCTCCATTTTATTTATTTTTATTTTTTATAGTTTATTTTTGAGACAGAGAGAGACAGAGCACTAGCAGGGGAGGGGCAGAGAGCGAGGGAGACACAGAATCTGAAACAGGCTACAGGCTCTGAAATGTCAGCACAGAACCCGATGCAGAGCCTGAACCCACGAACCATGAGATCATGACTTGAGCCAAAGTCGGATGCTTAACCGACTGAGCCACCCAGGTGCCCCAATTCAGCTCCATTAAAAAAAAAAAAAGTGCATAGGAAAAATTTTTTAACCTAAAAGGAAACATGCATACTACAAAGTGCTTTCCCTCTAGATAACAGGATAATGGGAAATCATTTTTCTGCCCCATTGAATTGTTTCTGAGTTCCCCAAACTGTCTGCAATGATCAACTGCTAACTGATCATCAGAAAATAAATAAAAAATAAAACTGCACCCGGATCCCAGCTTCATAACTCTGATCCTGAGAAAATGAGGAAGTAACTCTGAGTCTCAGCTGTGAACCACCCTACTTTCCATTCGAGTAGATGCTTAGCCCTGGCCAGGAGACGGCACCCGGTGTAGATGAATGAGAAGGGAGGTGTTGGGAACACGTCCTTGCCTTCTGTAACCCCAAAATCTGTGCAAAACACTTGCTGAAAGTCCCCTGAACCTCTTCAGTGCAGGCCAGTAGGGTGGACAGTGTCAGGGTGCCTCAAGACAGACGAGACCCAGATGCATCCAAACACAAACTCACGGCCATGGCTATTTATCAAGTGAAGGCAGAATCTAAAGAACAGACCTAGAAGCACCTCGTGCAGTCACGTTGTATCTCCTTCACCAGCCTCCTCAATTTTTGCGACCTATAAATAAGCATACTTCTGAGACCCCCAACACCTGCCCAGTGGAGCCAAAAAGGATAAGGAGCTGGGGCCCAGTGTGGACTGGGGAGAAGGGAGACGGAGAACTATAGATGTACCTCAGGTGGGTATTTCACAGCGACTTGCAGAAATTTTACAGTGATGGAATGTTCCAGGACCCATCAGTGCATGGGGTGATGCTCATCCTTGAAGTGATGGTCTGGGCCCTGCCACTTCCATCCTTTCCGTGAGCCTGCACTGGTTTATGGCTCTGTCTCTGGCTGCCTATTAACATGACTTAGTGCCAGGATTTTACAGTCTGAACCTCTGCAACAACAACAACAACAACAACAACAAACCAGCCATTCCGAGGGCCAGTGGTCACCCACAGGAATGACAACATACAGAAAAGGAACGTGACTTCTCTGTGTGTTCCCTTTCACCACCTTGTCCCGGTGGAAAGCTACAAGTCTTGTCATGACAGTGCTTCTGTTCAGTGAGTGCTGGCCCCTGAGCCTTTAAGGCACAGTCCTGCTTCTCTCCTTCTCCGTCGCCACCATTCACGTGAGAGGTGCCAGACTCCTCATCTCTCTCCTCACGGTCTGCTTCCACCCTTGCCCGCTATGGTCCACCCTCCACCTGTAGTCAGAGTGAGCTATCAGAAATGAGAATGAGATAATCATATTACCCCTCTGCTTAAAACATCTCGCTTGCCTCCCATCAGGCTGAGAACAAAAGCAAAACTCTCTATGTTGCCTTACCAAGGACTGCATGCCTTGACATTCCTCCCTGACATCTCGATTCGCTTGCCTCTTTTGCTGTGTTTCAGCCATGTTGTTGGCAAATGACCTCAGTTTCTTCCTACCTCAGGACCTTTGCACTGAAGACTCCTTCTGTCAAAAAGTCTCCCTACCCTACCTCCTACCCCTCAGTCTCTTCTTACTTAGCTCCTACCTGGCCTTCAGCACCTTGCGACAAATAGGCATCCCCCGACCACTCAGTCACTCCCTTCACATGACCCAGCTCAATTGTCTGTATGTTTATTGGCAGCTTTTAAATGTAGTGTCTTGTATTGTCTATCGTCCTCCCTAAAAAAGCAAAACTCCTAAAAGGCCAAAGACCTTGACATCTTACTTTAAAGCTGTGTCTCCAGAACCTAGGATATTGCCTGGCAATGTCAATTTCTTTAATGCATTCCTGAGTGAATGGAAGAGTGGACAAAATTCAAGCTTAAACGCAACCCCAAATCACAGAGGTGCTGTTCTTTGATCTGTTACTATGTGCAAATGTCCCTTTCTCCTCAAATCATCAAAGGTGAAGAAAAACTTCTTCAAGAGAAAAAGTGATTCTGAATCCTAGTTTTACCACTGACTATATATGTTCCTGGACAAGTTCTCTGAAATTCTGTTCCTCAGTCTTCTCTCCTAAACTAGGGGAAGCAGAGAAACAGAGACACCTACCTCAGAAGCCGTGGTGCTGATTAGATGAGCAGACATGTATCGAGTGCTATGAACAGCACTTGGCACATGGAAGGCCTACACAGGTGGTCCATGTTACCACTGCCATAATTCTATTCTAGCCACTTTGGCTGCACTAGGTAGTAGAGAGAGCCCTTAGTTCTGCCATTGGAAATAGAGGGTAATCTGTGCTACAGGGAGCAAATCTAAAGCAGGTTGACATAAAGAGACGAGTCACTCCCACAGCTGAGTGGCAGTGAGGCTGGACCAGAGGAGGGGCCATGCGGATAGACTTGAGCTGCTGGATGAACAGGGAAATATGGAGGCAGAGTTAATAGCATCTGAGGCCACAGCTTGAAATTGGCTGTCTGCAGCTCCGAAGAAGGTCTTCTCCAGAACCTGGCCAGGATGGCAATCTGATGTTGGACCTCCAGCCTCCAGAACTATGAGAAATAAATTGCTTTTGTTGATAAGCCACCCATTGTGTGATCTTTTGTTACATCAGCCCTGATGGACTAAAATAAGGACTCTACCTCTCTCCTTCATGGGCTATTTTTCTGAATGTGTTCAAAGACAAGCTGCAGAGGGGACGGGGGTGAGGAAGACACACCAGCGTAACATTAGCACTTTCTCTCTTCCATTCCCTCGCTCTTCCCTGTGACTTTCCAAGCCCTCACCTCTAATGAAATACTGTCACCACATCACTAGCTCCTGCTCTGAGGCCGTATCCAATTCACGCACCTTTCTCCTTGACCAGCCATCCAGGCAGACTCTGTATGCCTCCCTGGACCCAGAAACTCTACCTCTTTTCTACATTATTTGGGATATATAAGTAACAAGTGCTCAACATTCTTTCATTAAAAAAAAGGTTCCTTTCTAATGTTATAAAGAAAAGGAGGCAGCCCAGAGAACATTCTGTCCCCTTAATCATGCTCCCATAGGCCCACCAATCATCAGGCGATTGATGACAAATAAACACAGAGACCCTAGGGACACAGAAGGATGACAACCATGGACCCTTAGGGATCAGTTAAGGCCTAAGAAGCAACAAGAATTGAAAGAGATACCTTAAAAGCTGTATCTCGTTCTCTGGATTCCCCAGGGTTCTCAGTACTATCTCTATATGAGGGTGTTCTGAAGTCAAACATTTGTAACTCTGAGGTCTCCTGTGTGTAACTGGGCAGAATTGAACTATTCAGAAGTTATAGTCAAAGAAAGTCAAAGAAAGATGAGTTCCACCAACAACTTTGGGAAGAAAGTGGACCCTAAGCCTACATCTGGACATACACATGTAGGAAATCACCTTTCAAGAGGTCAGACAAATGTTAATTTGGCAATTGAATAAGTTACTGTCTACCGGGTGAATGAAAGGTGGCCAGGGGTAACAAATTCAAAGGCCTATAGGGGTTAGCAGATCCAACAACATATATCATGACCAAGGAGTTGGGGGCGGGGGAGTGGGTGATATAAAAACCAGGCAGTGCAGCTCTCTTAAAGGCTCTCAATTTCAGAAACCTTTCCAATTCCATGGCTGACAAATAAATACCCTTTGCGTAGTAAAGTTTCATAATCTCACACAAAGCTCCTTAGAACAGAATCCCTCATCCTGGGCACTATTGACATTTGCATCCAGATAATTCTTTGTTGTGAGGCATCGTTCTGTTCATTGCAGGATAACTGGATGCTACACACTAGACGCCAGAGGCACCCCCACAGTTGTGTGATCAAAAATGTCCCCAAACATTGTCAAACATACACTGGGGAACAAAACCCCTCCCTCTTCTCACTACTTGAGAAAAAAAGTGCAGGATGTCACCATAGCAAACAGCAAGACAAGAGGACAGCCCCACACTTGAAACAGCACCATGGACAATCCCATTGCGTCCCCACAGCAGTCTGGTGAGGAAGGACTCCTTACCCCAGATGAACAGGTGAAAGAACAGAAGCGAAGCCAATTTGCGGTTGGATGTGGTAGAGGCACTCCTCATCTAAGTCAAGCCCTTCTGATTCAAAGCTGCATTTTTGAACAATCTGTCATGCCTCAAGTAGGGAATGTCTGTACTGACAGTTAGAGAGAGCTGGCCTTAACTTCTGCATTTGGAACATCTTTCCAGCCATTGCTCTATCCACGATATGGAAGATGGGCTGGAGAGAGGCCACAGCAGTTCGGGGGCTATTGCAGTCATACTGATGATAAATGACAAAGCTCTGCATTTGAGCAGTGGGAGTAGGGATATAGAAGATATGAAATATACTTAGAAGACAAAACTGGCAGGATTGGTGACAAGATGAACTAGGATAAAAAAAAAATGGCAAATTCTAGAATGATCCAGTATTAGCGGTGATAATTAACATCAGCTGTTTTTTTTAAGTAGTCCTTTTTTTCAATGTTTATTTTTGAGAGAGAGAGACAGAGTACAAGCAGAGGAAGGGTAGAGAGAGGGAGACACAGAATCCGAAGTAGGCTCCAGGCTCTGAGCTATCAGCACAGGCCCAATGCGGGGCTCAAACTCACCGACTGCAAGAGCATGACCTGAGCTGAAGCCGGCCACTCAACCAGCTGAGCCACACAGGGGCCCCTGTATCAGCTGTTTTAACAAACAATGCAAAACATCTCAGCAGCTTAACAAAGGTTATTTCTCACACACATCATAGTCCCTTTGGGTGTTTGGCCAAAAGACTTTGATGCGGTGATTCAGATATCTTAAGTCCTCTGATGTACCATCCTCTAGGTCAGAGGTCAGCAAACTACAGCAAACTACAGCCTATGGGCCAAATGCAACCACTGCCCATTTTATAAATAAAGGTTTATTGGAACACAGTCACACTCATTTGTTTACATATTGTCTACAGCTGATTTCACACTGCATTGGTAGTGTTGAGTAATTGCGGCACAGACCATATGGCCAGCAGAGCCTAAAATATTTACTATCTGGCCCTTTTCAGAAAAGAATTTCCCTGGAATTCCCCCACTGAATCCTCCTCAATCAACCAATGACTAAAAAGAACAAGTAAGAAGGATCACACATGAAGATTTATAGCCAGCCCTAGACACTGTGCAGACCATTTCTCTGGCCATACACCTTGCATGGGCCAGCACTCAGCCACATGGCTGCCCTCACTGCAAGTCAGTCTGGAAGATAACGGAAGAGTCAACGGCAAAGGGTGAGAACTACCAGTCCATGCCACGTATCCATGGCTCTGGACAAACTTCGCTTTGCTTGATGATCATCCTGTGGTTTGCACAGAATGGAAAATGCACATATTCTTGCAAAGTGCTATAAACAACTGTATCTCACTGAGAAGCATTAATGACCAACATAAACTACTGAGCCCTGAGTTTAAACAAATGTGTTAAGTTAGTTGATAATAGTAGAATAAACATGACCCCAATTAATGAATTTTCTCAGAGTTATATAGTCTTTATGAGTTCAAGTAGAGAGGTAAATGGAAATTCCATTTAACTCAATAATACAAAGTGTCTACTTTATGCTCCGTGCTGCGCCAAGCAGAAAGGAAAATAAAGACATACCGGATACCTGCCGGGGACTTTAGCCTATGCGTGAAATGCATAAATATAGAAATAACAAAAGAAGTATTATGGCTAAGTTCAAAAAAGGTGGAACTTTATCTTTTCATCAGCTCAGAGAAAGAATATACCATGAGGACTGGGGTAGTTGAGACTTACTTCCTGGAGAAGACAAATAAAAACCCATTGTGATTTATATCTGTTTGCCATAAAAATTAAAATAAGAGTGAAGGTTGACAAAATCTGAAAAATGCTTTATCACGTAGAGGTCATTCTCACTAGGCAATATCCTTAATAATCGGCCAAATCCTGTGAAATTGGCATCATCAGGACTAACTCATTGCCACTGAGAACCCAGTCCGAGGTTATGACTTGCCCTGGGACACACAGCTGGTGAGGGGACAGTAGGCGTGAAACAAGGTGTAAAATTTTCTTTTTTCTTTTTTTCCTTCTCCTGATTTCTAATCCAGGGCTCTTTCATCTCGATCACATTGTCATTAAAAATAAAATAATGTTCTTTGACAGACTTATATTGTGATAACCACAGAGAGCTCGTGATGTGTTACAAAGCAAACAGCAGCCAAGAAAAACCTCTCCACACAGACAGTGAAATTTCTATTGGCTGGAAGACAACCCAACCAAGGGCAAGGGAAACAAAGCCACAGGCTGAAAGCTCTCTCCAAAGATTGCTCCATCCAGTTCTCAGGTTGAAGGCAGCTTTGAAGTGAAAACCCGGCATCCTGGCAGGTAAAGGAAGTGGACTCGTGAGGGATGTCAGTGCCAACAAGTTCAATGAATGAATTAGACACAGAATAGTTAACCAAGGATATAGCGGCCCTTTGCAGATGGCTCCAAGGAATTCTGGATCCTACTTAGAGTCATGTTCCTTGACCCCCAGAGTCCCTTCCATTTGTCATCTTGACTAACAGGTAGCTAGGACAGTAAGCTTCTGAATGAGAGAAGATAATCTGAATATGTGACATACATGTATGCACAGTTTTCTGCCTATGTTAGCGGCAGGTCCTCCCAGGTCAGTGGAACACAGACGTGCCATGTCGTGGTAGAATATAGACCTGTTATGGTCCATTCGAGCCAACATTTCCATTGGGTGAACAGCAACAGTCACAAGATCGATTTAAAAGAGGATTTCTCTCTGGGGAAGCTACTCATAGAAATGGGAAACAAAATGAAGTCCAATTTGCCTTGGCCCTAAATGATAAAGTCTACACCCGCAGCATGACATATAAGCTCTTCGGGTTCTGGTCCTTATCCACCTGAGCTATCTTCCTGCACCCACTCCCTTCTCCCCCATGCTTCATCAGTGTGACCCTCTCAAACATATCACTCAGCATGTACCTAGGCTTTTTCATGATTCCAGTTTCTGGTTTTGGGTATGTCTCTCCCACTTTCCCCACCTGAAAAATCCCTACACAACTCCCATACTCAATTGCGAATGTCAGTTTATCTATGACAATCTCTCCAAGTTGTCCTTTAGAGTATAAGTCACATTCTGTTGGAATAACATGTGCTCTTGTCTGTCTCCCTGACTGGTCTGGAAAGTTGAGTGAGCAAATGTGCTGTCTAATTCTTTGTTTTCTCCATATGCCTATTATAGTGCTTGCCATGTAGCAGACACTCAACAAGTGTTGAAGGTGATAAATCTCAGAGAAGAATCTGGTCAGAGGGAAACTGTGAGGAAGTAAAAGAAGCCTAGAACTGAAGCTTGACATATCCTAGACCCACTGCTACTCACCCATGGGACTTCAGACACACCGGCAAGCATCTGGAAAGTGGAGTCTTTTTGTCTACCTCACAGAACTAAAGTCAAGATTAAATGATAGAAAGTTAGGGGGAAATCATTGGTTAATCATGTCAAAAGTGAATCTCTAAGAACATGAAAGGAATTTTCGCCATGCACTGGGAGCTGCACCGGTCCATTGCTACAGAGTGTTTAGTCAAGAGAAAGAGAAGTTGGTGTCCACCGATAGGATAAGAGGAGGTCTTTCAGTCAGTGAGCTGGACAAAAATTCGGATTTATAACCAAATGGTCATTTGGTCCCTGAATCATGGGGAACATAGAAATAAGAAAGCAGAGACCCCACTGAATGAAATCATGACTCTCTTTATGCCTCTTGATGCCATTTAGTCACAGTGCTTGTTGGTGCTTGCATTTGCTTATTAACATCTTTGTTAACTCAAAGATCCACATGGTTCACTCAGAATTTGGCAACTCTGAAGAGGTTGGTTCCACTGTAGATGAATTTTCTCTTCTCAACCGTATTATTGCCTTAGAGAGTCCTGCATCTGCCTTATTAACCAGTAGTACCGATGGTGGTGGAAAGTGCCGGAAGCAAAGGTTGTACTAAGGATATTCACATTTATTGAAAGCTCACTGACAACCATGAGCCAGGCGGTCATTTAAGCTCACACGTCATTACACCTTCAAATCCCACCTGTAAGTGACTTACTCCCTTTTATTCAACAGGTATTCAATGAGATGTTCTAAGCACTGTGGATATAGCTGTGAACAGACTAAGCAAAGTCTCTGGTCTCCTATAAATTGTTACCTAATGGTGGGAGAAGAAAGACAATAAATAAACCAACAGTAATCACATTAGATATTGAATTTTCTGAGAGGTAGATGTGACAGAGGAACCGAAAGGTGGCTTTATTTTAGATAGTAGGGATGTTATTATTAGTCTAATTTGATCAGTGAAGAAATAGAGGCTCAGAGAAGTTAAAGAACATAGTCTTATAAAACAAAAGTCTTTTGAGGGGCATATGGGTGGCTTAGTCAGTTAAGCGACCAACTTTGGCTCAGGTCATGATCTCATGGTTTTTGAGTTTGAGCCCCAAGCTGGGCTCTATGCTGACAGCTCAGGGCCTGGAGCCTGTTTCAGATTCTTCTCCCTCTCTCTTTGCCCCTCCCCTGTTCTCACTCTGTCTCTCTCTTTTTCTCTCAAAAATAAATAAACATTAAAAAATTTTAAAAGAGATTTCAGAGAATATTCAAGTGGAAGTCATAACTCCTAAGTGTGGTTCCCCAAAGATGCTCTCTCATATTACCTTAGTTAGTTAGACCTCTGCTAACTGGGCTTCTCAGCAACATGGCCTACATCATTCTAGTCTCTCCATCCTCTTGGCATTTGGCACACAACCAGGCACAGAGTGTCCAATTTCAGCTGGCAAAGCTCAACAGGCAGGCGAACAGGCTATCTAGTAGATGATGGAAAAGATGGCACCAAAGCGCAGAGTCCCAGTGACAGTGACAAACCAGGGGGAGATTCACCCACAGGGACTGAGGCAGCAGAGCCAGGATCATCTCCGTGAAGGGGAGGCAAGCCATCAATTCTAGGTGTGAATAAGGCAGAACTGAAATAAGAAAATGAGCCAGCAGGTGAGGAGAATCTAGAACAAAGTGATATACAGTGTGAAGAGTGAGTTGGGCCAAAGGATCTGAAACTAAGACCACGAACAATGGAATTCCTAGAGGGAGATCCCCTTTGTCAGTTGCCTGGAAGTAGTAACAGAGAAGATGTGGTGATTTAAGGACAACTCACACGGTGGATCCCTGTTAAGAACACATTAAAATAAGATGAAGGAAAGGTGATAGGAATGAGGACTTATGGGAAGGAAGAAAACCAATGAGAAAAAGAAAAGAAAAGAATGTATGGCATTTTCAGGAAGGGTTTATAACAGGGTCAGAAAACTGTGGCCCTTAAGCCAAATTCAGCCCACTAACTGTTTTCATAAAGTTTTATTAGAACACAGCCACGCCTACTCATTGAGGGAATGTTCAGGGCTGCTTTCACACTACAGTGACTCCACTGTTGCCATGGAGACTGGCAGGCCAAAAAAGCCTAAAATATTAACTATCTGGCCTTTTACAAAAAAAGGTTGCCGGACCTCTGGTTATAGTGAGGGAGTATCGCCCTTTGGCCCCAAGATTAGCTAAGGATGAAACTGAAATTTGTGATTGGAGTCAGAATCCTGAATGCCTTGCTGAGAAGTTTGGACCTTTTTCTACAGGCAATGGGAATCCATCTTCATAGCCTCAAGTACAAAACTCATTTCTCCATAAACATAACTCAAAGCCAGTCAAAGAGCTCAATTCTTTACACCAGTGTGGCACTCACATAATGGACACAGTCATCACGTGTACTGTTCTGACTTCGATTCACTAAGACTTACAAACCATATGCTGGTCACCAGTCTACCATCTTTGGGCATCACATCACCTCCCTGACCTTCAGTGTTCTCCTGTCCAAAATGCAGGAAATAATCCCATCCCTAGGCTCTTTGTGAAGTACAAAGTCAGATAATAGAGGAAAAAAAGCAGTTTGTTAAATGAATAAAATACTGTGTAAACATCAGAGATTATTCACGCAACCAAAAAATATGTTGAGCACCTATTACATAAAAGGGGATTCAGAATTGAGTGAAGGTAAGACCCACAATCTAGAAGGAAAGGTGGCATGCAAACAACCCTGTCAAAGCACTCCCATGAGGCCACATGTAATGCAAAGTCGGGAGACATCCACTCTGCTTGGGAGGAAGCAGGGGTCTCAAGAAAGAGTCAAAACAGGGATCTCTAATGAGGATAAAAGGTTCAGCATGCTGAGGAAGGAGATCAAGAGCATGTGCAAAGGCCCAGTGTGGTTCAGTAGGAGTGGCTAGAGCCGAATGTGGGTGCAAACAGAAACGAGGCAGAAGAGTAAGGTAGGACACAAAGGGTTTTTCTGTGCTATGGTAAGAACTGGGACTTGCTCCAGCAGGTAGGGAACCGTTGAAGGGTTTGGTGTCCAGGAGGAACTTGGTCAGAGTTGGGGCATGAATGGCTCATGATCAGGCTATTAGTTAGGTTCCAGGCATTTCTTCCCCCGCATGAGCGAGGGGACTACAGCAGCAGCGGCCAATGAAAGATCTTTCGGTGCCCTTGGCATCCCAAGGAAGCCAAGATTACCACTCACAGTCATTATCTCTGCAGCCCTCAGACAAAAGCAACAGGACTGGAGACAAGAACGAGAGCACATGAAAGACCCTGGGCAGATCCCCCTAACATGCTCCCTGGCTCTGGGTCACCTGTCTCCAGAGAGCTGGTGCCTACCTCTGTGCCATGGTTCACATTCCCCAAACTGGGATCCTCTCCACACATGATCTGAGCAGCCAATATAGATCAAGCAGGACAGGAGATAATCAAGTTATTCAGGAGTAGGTGGAAAAAGAAAGATAACCTCCTGATTTGGGCTTACACCATGGGTCGGGGTTTTTGTTGTTCCCTCCGTTCCCCAAATCTCAGTGGTATCTTCTCTACCTCAAAAAAGGGGAGATTAGGAAGTGATCATTACAAAAAGAATTGCCATGGGAAGGATGCCGACATGCGACAGTGCCACAACTCTCTCTTCCTGGCCTGGCCCTTCTGCTGATGGGACAGCTTAACGAAAGGGGCCGGTTTTCTATTTTTGTTCCTGAAACCTCAGAGTGTCACAGAAGGGGGAAGAGGACCAGGTTGCAGTCTGACATGCACAGAAGTCCAAGAAGGACCCCACCACTCAGAGGGAGTCTCACCTAATAGAAAAGTAAGCATCATATAGGTACATGGTCTGAAACTCGATCCCAAGTTCCACTTCCTGTGGGATCTTAAGCCCCCTGCTAAACCTTTCTAAGCTTCACTTTTGTCATCTGTAAAATAAGGCCAATAATCCTTACTCTCCTGCAATGGTATAAAGTGAAATCAAGTAATATATTCTAAATGCCAAGCACAGTATTTAGCATATGCCAAAGATATTGTATCTATTATTAAAATTATACCTTCAGGGGCACCTGGGTGGCTTGGTCGGTTAAGCGTCTGACTTCAGCTCAGGTCATGATCTTGCTGTTTGTGGTTTCGAGCCCCGCGTAAGGCTCTGTGCTGACAGCTCGGGGCCTGGAGCCTGCTTCTGATTCTGTGTCTACCTCTCTCTCTGCCTCTCTCTCTCTCTCTCAAAAATAAATAAACATTAAAAAAAATTTTTTAATTGTACCTTCAGCTGAAAGCTTGATGCACAAGACAAATCCTCAGGTTCACAATTTACTCATGTATGATATACTTTAAAAAATAAAAATAAAAACCTTGGAACATGGAAAACATAATATACTGAAAGGAGTGTTTGAAGAGATAGTTATCCTATTACTGGCCAAGATTTTCCAAAGGTTCCTTGATTGGCATATAGCAGGTGCTCTGGAAATTTTGTTGAATGGTTAGATAAATAAATTATTTAGTTAATTAACTTCATACATAAGATAAGCAGACTTTAAGAATATAAACCAACATAAAACAAGTTCTAATATACAGGAAGTTTCTATATACTAGTAAGACTGAAGAAGTAAATTGCCAAAGGATTCAGAGAACAACTCAGAGAAGAAGAATTTGAAATCACAGATTTCACTCGTATGTGGAATTTAAGAAACAAAACAGATGAACACAGTGGGGAGAAAGAGAGAGATGCAAACCATAAAACAGACCCTTAACTATAGAGAACAAACTGAGGGTTGCTGGAGGGGAGGTAGGTGGGGGGATGGGCTAGGTGGGTGCTGGGCATTAAGGAGGGCACTTGATATGATGAGCACTAGGTGTTGTATGTTAAGTGATGAATCACTGAGCTCTACTCCTAAAACCAACACCACACTGTATGGTAACTAGTTGGGATTTAAATAAAAACTTGAAATAAAAAAATAAGAAGAAAATAAACCTAAGTGTGAAATCACAGATAGGTACCTAAACAAAACCATGTTCAACTAACCCATAGTTGTATGAACATAAATACAGACTGAAGCACTATTCACTATCAAATTGGAAATGATTTTGGGGGGGCACCTGGATGGCCAAGTAAGTTAAGTGTCCAACTTTGGCTCAGGTAATGATCTCACTATTGATGGGTTCGAGCCCCACGTCAGGCTTTGTGCTGACAGCTCTGAAGCCTGCTTCAGATTCTGTGTCTCCCTCTCTCTGCTCCTCCCCAATATGCTCACTCGCTCACTCACTCTCTCTCTCTCAAAAATAAATTAAAACATTAAAAATTAATTTTTATAAAAAAGAAATGATTTTTAAACTGGTAGCATTCTATGATGACCTGGGTCTAGTGCGATGAATCAATTCATGCACAGTTGGTCAGAATGTACGTGTATTAACATTTCTGGAAAACCATTTATCCAGTCCTATTAAAAGCCTTTAAAGTATCTGAACATTCTGATGTAATAATTCCACTCTAAGAAATCTCCAGTACAGAAACACCAGTGCCACAGATGATACAGGAATGTTCATCACACTATTATTTATATAATCACAAGAGAAGAGGAGGAGGAGAAAAGCAAAGTAAACATTTGAAGTAGAGGTGGATCCAACAGAAAGCAGATCCAGGGCGGCTCTACAGCAAGGCAGCTGGCTGAGAAATTAGCCGAGTTAAAGTGTCATATGCTTTCTGTGTTGTTCTAGGGTACAGTAAAAATACTAAATTTAGATTTTGTTAACCCAATAGGTGTGTTGAAATCGTTAGGTAACTTCTGAAACTATACTCATGGAGCGTATCGCTGCCAATGAGTCAAGAAAAAAGTGAAGGGAGAAAAAGAAAAAAAACTAAATCACAATGAACACACGAAAGAAAAACAGTGAAAAGACACATAAAAGACAGGACAATTGGGAAGTACATGATCAAACTGTAAAAATAAATCCAAATGTATCAGTGCATTAGCTTCAAGCACCATAATAAAATACCACCGGCTGGGTGGGTGGCTCAAAGACTGGGAGTTTATTTCTTACAGTTCTGGAGGCTGGAAGTCTAAGGCCATGGTGTCAGCCCAGTCAGTTCTGTTGACAACCATCTTCCAGACAGCCACCTTCTTGCTGTATATCCGCATGGCCTTTCCTCAGTGCACACGCGTGGAAATAAGAGAGCACTTAACCCTCATTACCTTCTTAAAGGTTCTATCTCCAATGCACTGGCATGGGGTAGGGGGTCAGAGCTTGAACGTATTAATTTGGCATGGACATAATTCAGTTGCTTATCAAAGAAAAACACCTTATTATTTATCCTCCAAAAAATAGAATGTAAACTCCTTATTTACATATATTATATTAAAATTCAGTCACTCCTCACGGGGGAAAGGTTAAAGTTTTGTTCAGCATTCGTAAACAAAAAGTGTCTAAAGGGCAAAAAAAAAAGAGAGTAAGTCAAATCTTTTCCAGTAAAAATGAGACAGAAAATATAATTCTAAAGAGATATATTTACAATGGCATTATAAAATGTAATGTATGCAACAATTAACAAAAATATGTACACCATTTGTAGATACTATAAAACTTAATGGGACGATATTAAAGAAAATGTAAACAAATGGTGAGCTATATAATATTCTAAGTAAGAATCAGTATCTTGAAGATATGAATTCTTCCCAAATTGATCTACAGATTTAATATTATCTCACCAAAATCCTAACAGTATTTTTTCATAAAACATGATAAACTGATTTTTAAATTTGTATGAAAAAGAAAAGTCTAGAAATAGCCAAGATGGTCCTGAGAGTACAGTACAAAGTTATGGGGCTCCCCTTATAGGATATCAAGAACTATTATGAAAGTACAGGAATTAAGCCAGCATAGTACTCATGAAGAAACTAACACAAAGGAAGAAAATAGAGACCCGTGAACAGAAGCACACACACAAAATGGAAAGTTCATTACCATAGAATAGCCATTGTTGATCAGTGGGGAAAGGATAAACCATGTAACAAATTGCATTGTGATAACAGTTATTCATAAATGCTAAAATGATATTTGACTACCAGACAAAAATCAGCTCTAGCTAAATAAAAATTTGGAGGTAAAGAACCAAACTATAAAGCTTTTACAAGCAATATAAGAGACTATATTTAATGTTTGGTGGTAACAAAGTATTTTTTAACAAAACACAAAAATCACAAACTTTGAAAGAAAATACTGACAAATTTCACTATGTGGAAGTTAAGAATTTTCATCAACAGACACAATATAGAAGTGAAAAGCTCCAGGCTGGGTAAACATATTTGAAACCAATCAATAAAGGCCTTGCATTTGGCAGAGATATTTCCTACGTAACAACTTATTTTTTAAAAAATTTTAACATTTATTTATTGTTGAGGGACAGAAAGAGATAGACTGCAAGCAGGGGATGGGCAGAGAGAGAGGGAGACACAGAATCCAAAGCAGGTTCCAGACTCTGAGCTGTCAGCACAGAGCCCAACAAGAAGCTCGAACCCACGAACCATGGAGGTCATGACCTGAGCCAAAATTGGATGCTTAACCAACTGAGCCACCCAGGTGCACCCATACCAACTTATTTTAAAAAGACAAACAACCAGGTAGTAAAGGGAGAAAGTTGGGGTACCTGGGTGGCTCAGTTGGTTGAGCATCCGACTTTTGGTTTTGGCTCAGGTCATGATCCCAGGGTCGTGGGATGGAGCCCCACATCGGGTTTCATGTTGAGCATAGAGTCTGCTTAAGATCCTCTCTCTCTCTATCTTCCCCTCTCCCCCACTTACCCCCTCTCTCTCTCTCTGTCTCTAAAATTAAAAAAAAGAAGAAGGAAAGAAAGATGGAAAGACAGAAAGGAAGGAAGGGAGGAAGGAAGGAAGGAAGGAAAAGGGAAAAAGTTAAAAACAAGCATTGCACAGAAGAGGACATACAAATGATCCCAAAACATAACATGCTCAGTCTCTTTGGTTAAGGGACATTTTTAACAAGGAAATGAAAATCAATCCCACAGTGAGCTACTATTTCACACATAACAGATTGGTGAAAATTTAAATGATACGTAACACCAAGTGTTGGTGAAATTGTGGAGCAATAGGCCTCCTAGCCCATTGCTGTTGAGAAAACATGTTGGCATGGCCATTTGAGAAATATTTTGACATTAAAGAGTAAAGCTGAATGGCGCCTGGGTGACTCAATTGGTTAAGTGTCTGACTCTTGATTTTGGCTCAGGTCATGATCTCATGGTTCATGAGTTTGAGCCCCACATCGGGCTCTGTGCTGACAGTGCAGATCCTGCTTGGGATTCTCTCTCTCCCTCTCTCTCTGCCCCTAGCTCACTTTCTCTGTCTCTCTCAAAATAAATAAATAAACTTAAAAAAAATTTTTAATAAAAATCAAAATTGAGCATGAACATATATCCTCTGCAACTCTATTATCAACTCCATAATCTTGTCCTACAAGATTCTGACATCATGAGCCCTTGGGTCAGCCATCAACATCCAGACCCCAACTCCTCCACATCTCATCCCAGACTGGCAATCGAATTCTCCAAGTTCCATCAGAGAGAGTTTTACAGACACAGCACAAGAGCAGATGAGCAATATCTGGGGATCACTGCTTCACTAAGACATGCTCAGCATGGACAAAGATGCCACCATGGACAGAGGTCCTTTCTAGGATCCAACATGTGGCCACTGGCTACCAGAGCCTGAAATAAGGGAGGCCAAGTATGAAGTCCTAATGGGTAGGACCACTGGTACTAGCTACCTACTGATAGCTCCCACCATCTACCTAATGATAACATCCCAATGGCGGTTACACATCTCTGACCATTTCTCATCGATGTCACACACTTGCATGCCCTCTCAATGGTACCGAAGCCAGATCAGATGATCTGCTCATGCATTCTAACCAAGCATTGGTCCTGAACCTCCATACACATTAGAACTCGAGTTTCATCATTATTTTGAAGCACTTGATAAGACACTCCTTATTGGGATTTGAAATTTATTTGCATTGTGACATGTAATTTTAATACAGCATTTATCAATAAGAGAAAAGTTACTAGATCCCGTCACTGTTGTAAAACTTTAGAGTTGAAAAGTACAATGCTCATATTACATCACCTACCAGTGCAAAGCTTCACATATCTAGTGACCATCCAGAATTGAAGAGATCGCCATTAAAAATTTTCATTGGAAATCACATATAGCCATGTTAGGCAAAAAGTTTTATATAAAGATTATATTTATGGAAACAAATTCACATTTATTAAAAATTTGAAAGTATTGTATTTTACTTTACTTGTATTATGATTATTTATGTAAGATAAGTAAGAGGTAATGGTTTACCCCATGTGCTCTACTAATAGTGTAGTCATTTTCTAAGAGTTTCATGACACGAGAAAGATTGGGAATCCATGCTGGAGAGGAACAACTGCACGTGCGTTCCAGAACACACATTCAAGAGTGTGTCTTGTTCATTATAGAAAAAATGGAAACTCTCCCAGCTGCCCGTCACCAGTAGAATAAACGTCGGTAAGCCAATGCTCTGTAGCACTATGCAGCAGTAACAAGGAATGATCTACGACTGTGGGCATTAATATGGATGATCTCAAAATCACAACTAAACATCAAATGTTAGGGAATTATCTGTAGGTGGCAAAGTTATCAAGAAAGGCGATGGAATGATAAACACAAGAGGAAGGAGAGGCATGTGAGGGGAGAGGGAGAGCAATCCTCTAAAGAAGGGCGAACATGTTTCCAAGCTAGATGGCAGGTTCTTTATTATTGAAATGTTCTTTATGATTTCAAAGTGTGTGTAATGAATTATGTAATTAAGTAAACAATAGGAGCTCCTACATTTGCCTGCCATTTGGTCAAATATAAACGGAGCAGAGGACAGAGGGACATGGGGGAGGGATGGCTGGCGAGGAAGCAATGGAGAGGAAGAGAGGAAAACACATAAGCATATCCAAGTCCATTACTTCAGAGTAAATTCCCTGATGCCTTCTTTACTGAGTTCTGCATCAGCTCTAATCACCTTTGCCCTAGGTTCTGGGAATTTCAATTTGCATGTTGATAATGACTCCTCAAAGCACCCTGCTCTAAAGGGAAAATGCTATTCTAGAAGAATAAACCTGTTACCAAAATCCGTTCTGCACCAAGCCATCCAAACATTCCGCCTTGGGAAAGCTGGCCTTAAAATGGAACAGCAATTAAGAGATGAATCAGGTGAAGAAATGAACTTACAAGTGAATACAGAAAGGGCAATTCTAATGTGTAACTTACCTCATATAAACCGGTGTTCTTATCTAGCTCTTTTTATCACGCTGCATTTTCATGATGTCTATCATCACAGCACCAGGGCCGTTAGATGGGAAATATTAGACTGGGAGAAAGCTGTTAAATAAATGGGGCTTCCGAGAGCCTAATGAAATGTACTTTCCATATACAACAGGCCCTCAGAGGGAAGAATCACCAGTTTACAGGATGATTTATGTGCTCCCTGACGTTAGGTCTATGCCAGATTTTTCCGTGCTAGGTAAACTCATTTAATTCCATATTTATTAAGCACAGGTTAATAATTTCCAACAGTTTTACATGCTGGCCATAGCATAGTGCAGGGGAAATAGAAGTGAGTGCTGGCTTAAACGCTATAATTCAGCAACTGTGTTAACTTGAGCAAACCATTGACCTTAACTCCCTGTGTGTATAATTCTACAAAATGCCTGCCCCAGTGACCTGTGGGTTTGTGTGTGCATCAAATGCTTTCTTATATGGAAACATAAAGAGGTAGCGAAAAAGTTTAGATCAATGTAAATGGGCAATCGTGTACACTTAAGTTCTGGAGTCTCAAAACACAATTTTAACATGGGTTCCTTTCCCCTTCCGAAAAACCAACAGATGATAGCCAAAGAGCAAAGACTAAGATTTTTGCAGCCTACCCCCTACCCAAAGCGAGATCAGGTTTGCACATAGGCTGACCAACATGTCTAATTCCAATGAGGCCATATCCTTATCTCAGGAAATAGAAGAGGAAGATGCAGAGATGTAGATGTTCGTTCACATTCCTCGTGAGTCCAGTTCTACAACTCTCTCTCTGGAACACAGTCCATGATATAGTAAAGTCCAAAATGCAGTGGAGGGGGAGGTTGAAACTGTGCCCAGAAATATTCATTGCAGAATGACTTGTAATTCAAAAAGCTGCAGGCGGGGGGAAGTGTGTGTGTGGAATAAGTCATACATGAAATAATCAATTAATTGTGAACACTTGTGTGCTAGCCACTGTCCTGGGAAGTTTACATGTATTTTCTCATATAGTCTTCACACTTACCCTATAAGATGCTTATGTCCAACCCCATTTTACAGAAGAGGAAACTGAGGCTTTGAGAGAGTAACTCTCAAGTACCTTTGTCTAAGAATGCATGCCTAGACTAGATCTACCTAACTCATTCCACTGTGAATTCTTGCCATTATTCCCCTGAGTCTGGACTCTGGGGAGGTGTCAAAGGTGGGGCCATGTGTCATTAGGTGGATGTACTGGCTACCTTCTGTGCGCTCATCCACTTCCACTCTCCCTCCTTCTCTACCTGCTCTCAGCCCAGGAGGCTGATCTGTGTGGGCTGTATCAGTTGACTCTCCCCATTCATCTAACTGCCACATGGCAAGAGATCAGAAGCGGGGAGACAGGGAAGTCTGAGTATTGGGTTAAAGACTGGTTTTGACTCATGTCAAAGGTACAGTCCCTGTCTTGAAAACTTCTTTCTCTGTCTTCTGAAACCACCCCCAGACCTCATTCATTCAAGCCCGGGGATAGTACTGACCCACTGTATTAGGTCAAGATACTGCACTATCCCTGTGGGTTCCCTATATCCTTTCACACATTTATGTAGATAGACCTTCATGGAACTCTCCTCAAACACAGACTTAGTGTGTCATTTGGGTACCTGTATGGACCCTGAATGATACAAGTAACAGAAGAATTCAGGGGCACCTGGGTGGCTCAGTTGGTTGAGCGTTCGACTTTGGCTCAGGTCGTGATCTCACAGTTTGTGGGCTCGAGCTCCGCGTCGGGCTCTGTGCAGACTGCTAGGTCAGAGCCTGGAGCCTGCTTCAGATTCTGTGTCTCTTTCTCTCTCTGCTCCTACCCTGTTCATGCTCTGTCTCTCTCTGTCTCTCAAAAATAAATAAATAAATGTAAAAAAAATTTTTTTA
>CM053569.1:12586220-12873982 GCA_028646485.1 Cryptoprocta ferox | reverse complement strand
TCTAATGAATATGGTGGGTGCCTTGGGCCAAGAGCAAGATTATGGTGCAAGGCCTTGTATGTAGCCTGGGAGTCCAACAGATATAGCCTCGATTCCCTGACTCACCAGCTGACCTTGGGCAATCCACTTAACGAATCCATTCCTCAGTTTCTCCAGCCATAAAATGGGGATAATCATAGTTCCCACCAGAGATACTCTTTTTGAGGACCTTTGATGTCAGTTTCCACAGACAAAGGGCTGTTATAATTATCCCGGGTGCAGTAATAAGGAAGGCAAAAAGCCAGACAGATTTTTATAAGATTTCTCAGGTGCCAGTTTCCGGCTGCTGCTCATGAGACATGTTGGACAATAGGGCCCACTTGCTCATGGAGAGAAGCATACTCACACAGTGGGGGACAGAGTGAGGCTGGAGGGATGTCTGTTCAAACTTTGTAGGTTTAAGGGGTACTGTGGCTGAAAGAAGACTTCAGAGCCTGATAGGTGTGCACTCGTATCTCTTTTCTTTTCCTTATTTTTTTTCATGAACTTGGACAAGTTACTTAAACTTTCTGAGCCCGAGTTGTTTAATCTACTGTTCACCAGTTAAAAGAATCAATGAGTAGTGTGTGCAAAGTGCCCACCACAATACCTGGAACATTGTAGGTGCTAAAATATGAATTCCTTCTTTAAACAGACTTAGGGGCGCCTGGGTGGCTCAGTTGGTTAAGCATCCGACTTCAGCACAGGTCATGATCTCACGGTTCATGGGTTCAAGCCCCACATCGGGCTCTGTGCTGACAGCTCAGAGCCTAGAGCCTGCTTCAGATTCTGTCTCCCTCCCTCTCTGTCCCTCCCCTGCTCACACTCTGTCTCTCTCTCTCTCTCTCTCTCTCAAAAATAAATAAAAATTTAAAGAGAAAAAAAGAACTTAAAAAAATGGACTTAACTTCTTTAATAGTTTAGGTTCATAGCAAAATTGAGTAGAAAGTACAGAGAGTTTACATACACCTCCTGCCCCCCACACCCATAGCCTCCCCAGCTATCAACTGCCCAGCTAGAGTGATACATTGGTTACACATGATGAACCTACCCTGACACATCCTTACCACCCAAAGTATACAGTTTACACTAAAATTCAATCTTAATATTGTCCATTCTAGAGTTTTGGAAAATATATACCGACAAGTATCCACCATTGTAGTATAACACAGAATAGTTACAGTATTTATTCACTATTTAGTCTTCTGGGATTGGCTTCTTTCACCTGGTAATAAGCATTTAAGCATTCCCCATGTCTTCCGGTGGCCGGATACATCATTTCTTTAGAGAGTAATATTCTCTTGACTGGAGGTACTGCAGTATATCTATCCATTCACCTACTAAAGGCCATCTTAGTTGCTACCACGTTTTGACAAAAATTAATAAAGCTGCTATAAACATCTGTGTGCAGGTTTTGTGTAAACCTAAGTTTTCAACTCCTTTGGGTAAATACCAAGGAACACAATTACCGGATCATATGGTAAGAGCATGCTTCGTTTTGTAAGAAACAAACCATCTTCCAATGCCGCTGTACCATTTTGCGTCCCCCCAGCAATGAATGAGAGTTCCTGTTGTTCTACATCCTCACGTGCATTTGGTGTTATCTGTGTCTGGGACTGTCACCATTCTTATAAGTGTGTTATCTTCTCTTTTTTGGAATCACAAACATCTCAAATTAATACAAGACCTAGAAAGCAGCAGTACTCCCAAATACTAATAACCCCCAAACCTCTACATTTTACAGGGCATTTCTCTCCAATGTTTAATACATCACCAACCGGTATTTATCACACCTTCTATCCAGTCTGCCTTGATGGCATTCTGAGTAAATTCTAGCCACAGAATCCAGGCCCAGAATTGGTAGGCACACTCTCACCATGCCCAGGGCCCAAAAGGTGAACAAAGGTTTAGAATTACACAGCCACCTACTTTTTACTTATTCCATTTATAGCTATTTATCCAGTACCTACTGGATTCTTGAAAGGCTTTGACAAAATAAGCAAATGTTTTTGCAGAGAGATGAGACCAGAGACCATCAGAGTAAGAGTCGGGTTGGGATTGGGCAAGGGTTGAAGCTCTTCCATTTGGAGAAAGCTATATATGCCAGGGGACTGAGAAAGTTTTGCTCTTGGGGCAGGAAGATGAAGAGGAGAATGACAATGGCTCTAGCTTGTCTAGACCAGACGTGGCTCATGACTGGTACAGACTAATTGGATTACGGTCCACCTTGCTCATGAAAGAGAGTTGAGAGGAAGGATGTGTGCTGTAGTCAACACACTTTGCTTAAGGACACCTGCTGACATTTCATGAAAACACTTTAATATACTTGTTATGGTGCGCTGCTTTCATTAGTCTGTGGAGAAAGCATTTAAGAGTTCATTTAAATAAGGCAGAAAACAGAGTTATTGTCTGTGCAGTTTAACTAAAATATAGGACAATTTGGGTGGCCAACCAGTTGAAATATTTGACACTCACTCCAGTTTTCTTTCTTTGTGTTTTTCTTCCCAAAAATGAGGACATGGGAGAAAACAGCCTTTTAGGTCCTTGTTAGTCTATGCATATATGATTTTGTCTTAAGATAAAACAATTTACCTCAGTTGACTACCCAGTTATTTTGAGTGTCAACTTAACTAGCAATTAAGATTAACATGCTACTCAAGGTCACAGAGGAAGTTTATGATGTAGCTCAGATGAGGACATGGGTTTCATGGTTTTTGTCAGGTTATTTGCCACATTGAGCACTATTGGCAAAAATGAACAATAAATTATAATAAGAAAGGTAACTGATTTTGACTTTAAATAAAAAAGAGAGAGAGCAATCGTTGAAATTCATCTTTCCTCAGACCATGAGAACAATTTGCCCAGCTTTATTAATGGGCATCTTCAGATCCTTACCAACTTTAATTGCTAATTAATTAAAAGATGATTGGATAAACAATAGGTTGTACTATAAAATGCAGATAACAAAATTTCCTATGATGGTGCCTAATGAATATTCTTTACCCTACTGCCCTACCAATCTTTCAGCTCCTGGGTTTCTGAAGTAAAGAAACCCAAGAGCTATTTCCTGAAAATTAGAGTTAAATCACATCAACATTAAAAGACTTCTGGGTCAAACCGTATTGAGGGCCAGCCCTAGGCAATCATAATTTAATTGAAGTGGAATAGGAAAAGATTATAGCAAGTGAAACAGTCTGGAATAATGACAAAAACCTTGGTCTTAAAATCAGAATGCCTATGTCTCAAACATTTGCTAGACACCATGGACAGATACTTCAATTTTTCTGAGCCTCATTCTTCTCATCTGTCAAATGGAGGTAATTGGTTCAACTGAAAAGAACAGACACACAAAAATAACAGCGGTCTGAACATGGTAGACGTTTATTTCTCTAATCTGTAAAAGATGCAGAGGTGGACAGTCAAGGACTTTTGGCAGCTCTGCTCTACAAAGATTTCAGAGCCAAAGGTCCTCCTATCTTGTTTTCCCTCCGTGCAAGGGGACTCTATTTCCAAGATCACCCCCTAATTTAAGAAGGCTGATCCAACACCTGCCTTCATACATTTAAATCAACAGAAATAAGTGCATAATGGGGGCAAAACATTTATACCAATCTCTAGTAAGGAAAGTTTCTGGAAACATGCAGATAACACCCGGCTTACATCCCATTGGCTGGAACTTAGTCATGTGGCCATATGTATCTGCAAGGAAGGTTGGGAGAATTTAGTGTCATTCTGGACAGCTATATATCTAGGATGGGGAATTTTACCACTATGTAAAGAGTGGGGAGTGGAAATTAGGCGATATTAGTTGTCCCTAATCCAAGATCTAGCTCACAGGATTGTTATGAGAGCCTAATAAAATTATGGATGTGAAAAGGCTAGCAAAGTGTCTGGTTTATAGAATGTGTTCAGTAATTACTGGCTGAAACTGATGGACAAGAGAACATAGACCCTCTTGCACTGTTGGTAGGAATGCAAACTGATGCAGCTCACTCTGGAAAGCAGCATGGAGGGTCCTTAAAAACCTAAAAATAGCACTAACCTACGATCCAGTAATTGTACTATTAGGTATTTACCCAAAGGGTACAAAAATACAGATTTGAAGGGGCACAGGCACCCCAATATTTATAGCAGTATTATGATCAACAATAGCCAAACTATGGAGAGAGCCCAAATATCCATCACTGGAGAATGGATAAAGAAGACATGTGTGTGTATACATACACACACACACACACACACACACACTCAGAATATTACTCAGCCATCAAAAAGAATGGAATCTTGTCTTTTGCAATGACATGGATGGGGCTAGAATATATTATGTTAAGCAAAATAAGTCAGAGAAAGATACATTATTTCACTCATATGTGGAATTTAAGAAACAAAATAGATGAATATATGGAAGGGGGTGACAAGAAGAAAGGAAAACAAACCATAAGAGATTCTTAATGATAGAGAACAAACTAAGGGTTGATGGAAGGAGGGGGGTGGGGGATGGGCATTAAGGAGGACACTTACTGAGATGAGCACTGGGTGTTGTATGTAAGAAATGAATTGCTGAATTCTACTTCCGAAATCAATATTGCACTGTATATTAACTCACTAAAATTTAAATAATAATAATAATAATAAGTAAATAAAGAGAAAATAAGGTTTTGAAAATCTTGAACTCAATATTGAACTTGAATTTTGAGAAACTTGAACGTTAAAAAGTAATAGGAGTGTGCTCCTGTAGAATATACATTCACAAAGGGATCCAAATTCCCCAGGGGTACTGATATGCCAGGGAATGATCTGTCCTTGAACCCAACTTCTGTTTCAGTCTTTAAGGGGCCAAGAAGTGCTGTCTTCTGTGTCTCATTCCTCCCTGTCTTTGACTACAGTTTTCTCTCTCCAAAATCTTCTCTCGCTCCTCCTTCACTTTGCCAAGACTCAATCCAAATATCACTTCCTTTACGCAGCCTTCCTAATACCCCAGACTGGGTTACGTGCCCTTTTTGCTGAACTATCATATGGGATATAATAGGGAATAAAATAGATAAGATTCTCTTCCTCGCCTTGCTGAATGCCTACGGACATGACCTGACACATATTGGATCCTTAGTGAATTCCTGTTCTACACAACCAAATGGATTAAAGACTAAAATTGAGAAACTGTTGTTCCAGAATAGACCCTAACAAGTTTGGGAAAGATAGAAATCATATGTAAACTGTGTGTGTACATGAACTTGGATAAAAGAGAAGGATGGGAGAAATGAAACCAAAAAATATGCTTTGACATTGTGTGTCAACTAAACTCATATTTAAAAGAAAAAAAAATTAATTGCAAAAGTCAGATCTGGCTTCTTCAGGAAGTCAAAGCTTTTTGGTTACCTCCTGAAATTATGTTAAGGGATCAGCTAATGGTTTATAATAGTAAACTTCCAGAATCAAAATAACTAACAAGCTTAAATAAACAAGGTATTGAGGGGAAATGGAATTAATGCATGTTTTTATAACAGTCATATAATTATAAAATAAGAGTCATAGATTTGCCCTCCCCCCAGAATGTCTAGAGTACATCCCAAGATTAGGGCTGTGTTCAGGCTGATTGCAGACCATAAATAAAAAACAATTGTCTAAAGGAAAAAAATATATGCATAGAAACTTAGTTAGAAGGCAGAGTAATGAGAACTTGGTGATTGGATAAATATGACAGAAGATGGAGAAAGAAAGATGTCAGAATAACTCTAGTTTAAAATATGAGTGGGGCACTTGAGTGGCTCAGTCGGTTAAGCACCCAACTCTTGATTTCGGCTCAGGTCATGATTCATGAGATGGAGCCTCCAGTAGGGCTCTGTGCTGACAGCATGGAGCCTGCTTGGGCTTCTCTCCCTCCCTCTCTCTCTGCCCCTCCCCTGCTTTCTCTCTCTCTCTCTCTCTCTCTCTCTCTCTCTCTCTCTTTCTCTCTCTCTCTCTCTCTCTCTCTTTCTCAAAAATAAATAAACTTAAAAGTAAACTAAACTAAACTAAACTAAAATAAAATAAAATAAAATAAGAGAAAGCATTGAGAAAACGAGGTTTGGCTTGGAAAGAAGTATTCATGGAGGCATGTCTCCATGTATCAAGGACTTTCCATGAAAAAATTGCTGGGTTTGTTTGGTGTGATCTCAGAGGTTAAAACTGGAACCAGGGTTGGAAGTTGAGAAAAATTCTGTTTGAATGGCATGAAGGATTTCCTGAGATTCATTGCTGTCCAAGAATTAACACAGGTGTCAGCAAAAGGTGGTGAACTTCTCATCAAGGCTGTACCCAGGGAGACGTTAGATACTGCTACTTTAGAGGACACCTATGGACATGGACTGCCTGCTTCTCATCTCACCTCTGGTGACATTCCAACTGTCTTTGAAGAACCACTCCTTCCCCCTTCTCTCTCAGTCCATGGGAGTCAGGTGAGACTGGCTCTCCTCTGCCACTCTCAGGGTGGTCTTGTGACCCAGGTTTGCACAGTGCAACAGTGCAAAGTGAGTCTTAAAGAATGGCTGTAAGGGAGCATGTCATCCAAACTTGGAAAATAAGGAATTTTTTGCAGAAATCTTAGGGAAGTTTTGCTCTCTGTGCAGAGCACCTTTAATGGTAGACAGAAAGTTAAGCCTGGAGCTCTGGAGGCCATCCAGACCCAATGTAGGGAAAAGAGGACTAGAAATAAAGACAACACACAGGAAAGCCAAGTGGAGAAGGAGAGAGATAAAGACAGAGATACAGAGGCAAAGAGAGATAGAGAGTGGAGAGATTGAGATGGAATGAAAAAGAAAGATTCAGAGGAAAAGAGAAAGAGAAAGGGAGAGAGGGAGGGAGAAAGGGAAGAAGAGAGAAAGATTCAGAGATTCAGAGAGAGAAATAGAGGTTGAGAGAGAGGGAGAGGAAGACAGAGTAGGTGGAGAGAGAGAGACCCAAAGAACTTTTTAAAAGAGTCTTGTACTCCTCAGGCTAGTTGCATCGTTTTAGAGACATAAAACGAAAAAAACCTTTTTTTTCTTTAGCCAGCCAGTTCAAGATAAGCTTATTGTCATTTGCTCCCCCAAATAATCCTTACTACGGACGCTGTATTAAAAAATCCAAGTATAAAATGAGAAATGGCTCCCAAAAAATCAATGTCAACGAAGCTTTGAAACCAGTGTATTTTGATAACAATTAGACATCTATAGGCTAAAAATAATAATAATATTTGACATGCTATAAAGATTAAAATAAACCTGGACAATAGTGTTGGTCCCCAACCCTACTGGGTTACTGCCCAGGTGTAATCTGAACCCAGCCTCCATTGGAGGGCAAGTAGAGACTGCAGGAAGAGGCCATCCACTCGAGGTTGGTAAGTGGCAGCTTTAATAATAGCAAAGGCCCTAATGAGGCACAGTCACATATACCATGCGGGTGTTTTCAAGACCACACCACTGTCTCAAGGCCATGTCCTTAGAGCAGCCTCTGGGAGCAGAAAAGGCAAGCAGAACCCACATTCCAAGGACATGGGAAGGGGTGAGGAGCCTCCGAGGGCTCAGGTCCAGCTTACGGGGCACTCAGTCTTTTTGATGACGTTCCCCAACAAATAATAATAACAAGGTATCTTTTATTGTCATGGTCCTTAGAGAATTTACCAAGCACCTTCTAATGCATCAAAGTGGAACATATTTCGCTGCTGATTCTGGTTATTATTTGTAGAAATTATAGCACTTCCCTTCAGAAATATACTAACAAAAAAAGAAAGGAAAAACAGTAAAAATTTTACAAACCTGGAACGACAGAAATGGGGGGAGGGGATACAAAATACCAAAAAGCAACATTTTAACTCTAAATACTTGGGATCTTGCAAGCACCATAACATTCTGGTGTGGATCTTCCTCCCTGAAAATGCCTTTCAGTGCCTTTTAGCACCTCCCCCTAAGACCAACAGCATACTAAGTAGAACTGAAATGTTCTTTATTACACCACTGGATCATGCTTTTAATAGGAGAGTATAATCTCATTACAAGCTCTAGTAGTCATCCAGATTACAATCTTAATTGCGGGGATAGGTAAAAGTGTAATAATATATGCTTATCCTTTTTTTCTTTTTTGTAATGACATAATTAAAGAAGAGCAAGAAACTTTTTCTGTGAGCATGCCTTCTTGGCCTCAGGCTACTCCAGACTTTCCCCCACTTTTAAATGTGGTATGTATGTGGTATCAGTTCTTGGAAAACTATACAACGTTTTAAAGACTCTCTTACATCTTTTGGGAAGTTGGGTCATTTTTTCCCCTCCCAAAATCTCTTTTCCTCCTTCTCTTCAAATGCTTCTGTTTAAACCATGTTAAGAGAATAAACTTGAGAAACAGGAAAGTCTGGGTTCATCTGCTGACATGTCATCACTTCCTACTTCTGACTGACCTTGAGTAAGTCAGTTAACTGACCTTGAGTAAGTCAGTTAACATCTTTGGGACTCATTCTTCCTCATCCATGACATGGGACTGTAAATGGCTACTACACATGTGGACCAAGTTAAAAAAAAAATGTATAAGGTTTCTGCAACTATAAACTATTATATCACTTTATTTTTTTTTTATTTTATTCATTTTTGAGAGAGACAGAGCGAGAGCAGGGGAGGAGCAGAGAGAGCGAGAGACAGACAGACAGAATCTGAAGAAGGCTCCAGGTTCTGAGCTGCCAACACAGAGCCTGACGAGGGGCTCGAACCCACAAACCGCGAGATCATGACCTGAGCCGAAGTCGGATGCTTAACCGACTGAACCACCCAGGCGCCCCTATTATATCACTTTAAAATGGATTTTCACTGAGCACTTCGAATGAGTGATACACTGATAGGATACACCTTATCTACTTTTTGCTCTTCTGATATAGAACCTCAGAGTTGGAAGGGATCTTAAAAACTCTCAGGTACCAGGTACATTCCTCCGAGTTAAGTCACCATCCTCTCACGGTTTCCTCTGTGCAGCAGGCATCAAGCCTCTATGGGGAAATGGATTTCAACATGTAGCCAGGAGTGGTATGGCCAGGAATGGAAGCCAACCTTAGAGTCTTGAACAGGAAGATGTCTACAGGCATGGATGACAGTCAGGGGTGGGAATACACACAAGCCAATGATGTGAATCAGATCAAGATGGAGGAATGAACATATGCCCAATGTAGATTATGAGCATGAGGACCAGGAGCTGGAAATGGATCAGAAAGAAGCAAGGATCACTCAATGGCATGTGACTTTGTGGATCTAGATTGAACAGGTAAGTCTGCAAGGCTTGCTCAAGCTTTGGAACCTATGTGGGTGATCACCTTTGGGTATTGAGGGCCCTCAGGGGAATAGGAACAACTTCTCAGAGTCATTACTACTTCCAGTAGATTCCTACCTCAGGAGAGATCCATGAGACCCAAGTTGAATGACTGCATGAACTTTCAGTAACATAATTACATGACTTCAAGTTTCTGTAATTTTAACTTTTCTTGCTCTCCCTTCTGACCATATTATTGGCACCCAATGCAAGATTGAGCACAGCCTTCATCAAAAGGTAAATAAATATGAATTTAGATAGTTCATGTGCCCTGCACTGAGCTTGGCAAGGGAAATATGAAGCTGAAAACATAGGCATGGCCCATGCCCTCATGGAAATTATGGTTTGAGCACGAAGACAGACATTTAAAAGCAATTCTTCAAGCTCTGCTATTTCTGCACCAGAAATAAAAGGGAAACAGATGCAAAGGGGAGACAGTTAGCTGAAACAGGGCTGACGGACAGATACAGCACCAGGAGGAAGTAATTGATTAGAGGCCACATCCTTCAAGGGGCATGGTACATGTGATCAAGGTCCAATCCAGTCATCAGACCCAAGGGAGGTTTCCTCTGGAGAAGAGCACATGACCTCAGTGTATAAAGGATGGAGCACAGCAGAGCACACAGCATGACAAGTGGCCATGTGAGTATGCAGTGCACAGCTCCAGAGGCTTCCCTTCACGAAGGCTCCCTGGCCTCACAGCCAAGATAACCAGGACACAAGCCAAGTTCACCATGGGGATTTTTCTAGACTATGACATGGAGCTCAATGAGAGCATTTGACAGATGTGATGGGTAGTCATGTACAAAAATCAGCAATGTAACGTAGCTAAGATGACCCGGACACCTACAATGTGCTTAGCATTCTTCTAAGATATATATGTATTTTAGAATAGACTATTCATTTTATGTGGGTAGATTTATTCATTTCCACTTCATAGCAATCCTCTAAGGTACGTGCTATTTTGTCCCCATTTGAAGGATGAGAAAACTGAGACTCAAAGAAGTAAAGTGAGCTGATAAATTTCTCATGGGGCTGGGGCATAAACCAGGAAGTCTGGCTCCAGAGCCCATGAGAACAAGTAGTTTGTGGAAGGAGAGATGGTTCATTGCCAAGGACCTAAGTGATCCAGCAGAGAAGGACTAACAGAAGCATCCTCTCCACTACCCCACCCCCCCAGTTTAGAGACCAGCAGCTTTTGCTGTGATTATGGCTCTTGCGTTTCATTGCCATTCTCTTAAGAATAATACAATGAAACTTATTTGTAAACCAAACAGTTCATGAAACAAGGACCATTGATACAGTGGCTTCCACCAATCTAGAAGGGACTGGAATAAACTACATCTCACTGGATGCTTCCGAGGAACAGCTTGGGCAGGGGCAGCTGACAGGGTCTGGCAGGAGCCTCCGGCGGCCTCGACACAAATAATACTTCTCAAATGGAAGTAATGTGAATCTAGTGCAGGTCAGCTGTCCCAGAAATCAAATTCAGGTCCAAAACATCTACCCTATATTAACCTTTTATGTTTCCAAATTGCAGCCTTAATCTCTTTCCATCAGCTTACTTGTAATTGCATCAGAGACCCCACAAACCTATCATTATTCCTCTCTGAGGCCCCGAGGCAAATCATTTGTGTGCTCTCTGATTGAGTGCCCTGTTAGTTAAGTGGGGAAAAGGAAAAAAACCTTCCTCACCACAGGAAGTGTGCTGTGAAAATTCACAAGATTCCTGCACACAGCACTTTGGAGATATGTTATTCCCTTCAAAGAAAACTTGCCCCTTGATTTTCAAGATGCCCAGGAGGTCAGAGGAAAGGGAAAACCAAGGTTTTGATTCTTGCTCGGCGAAGTCTCTCATTCATTCATTCAAAAAGTAATTCTTGAGCACTTACTATATGTGAGGCACTGTGCTAGGTGCTAAGGAGTCAATGATGAGCAGAACACACCTTCAAGGAGCTCTCAAGCAGCCTATAGTCTGTTTAGAGCAATGGTTCTCTGTCCTGGCTGCACATCATAATAGACTGGGAGATTTTTTTTTAATAATATGATTTATTGTCAAGTTGGCCAACATACGTGTATACAGTGTGCTCTTGCTTTGGGAATAGATTCCCATGATTCATCACTTACATATAACACCCAGTGCTCATCCCAACAAGCGCCCTCCTCAGTGCCCATCACCCATTTTCCCCCTCCCCCACACTCCCCCATCAACCCTCAGTCTCTTCTCTGTATTTAATAGTCTCTTACCATTTGCCTAGATGGGGAGACTTTTAAAAAGACCCATGTTCCACATGTACCCCAATGTTCCTAGCAGCGCTTTCAACAATAGCCAAATCATGGAAGGAGCCTAAATGTCTATCAACTGACAAATGGATCAAGAAGATGTGGTTTATATATACAATGGAGTACTACATGGCAATGAGAAAGAATGAAATCTGGCCATTTGTAGCAATGTGGATGGGACTTGAGGGTGTCATGCTAAGGGAAATAAGTCAGGCAGAGAAAGACAGATACCATATGTTTTCACTCATATGTGGAACAAGAGAAACTTAACAGAGGACCATAGGGGAGGAGAAGGGGAAAAAAATAGTTAAGGAGAGGGAGGGAGATAAACCATAAGAGACTCTTAAAAACTGAGAACAAACTGAGGGTGGATGGAGGGAAGAGGGGAAAATGAAAATGCGCATGGAGGAGGCCACTTGTGATGAGCACTGGGTGTTATATGGAAACCAACTTGACAATAAACTATAATTATTAAAAAAAAAGACCCATGTTCAGTGGTCCTACCCCAGACAAATTAAATAAAAATATATAAAATTAGGCCTCTGGCATATGTATTTTTCAATCTCCTAAATTATTATGATAGCAAGAGACAGACTAGAACCATTGGTTTAGAATGAATGAGTTACCCTCTAAGCCTTTTGCATAGCGTTTTTTAGAACACCGTTATACTTACAGACCTTTGGCACCTGCGAGAAATACCCTTGTCATTTTGTCTATATGACAGTCAGGTGGTCATTTCTAGCTTCTCTGAGGCTAGAAATGACCTGAGGCATGAGTTGGACCTCTTGAATTGGATGTCTGGGTATAGAAGTAAAATCATCAGCTAGTGACCCAGCCTGGGTGACCCTTTTGTATTCATGACTCCATGTCCTTTGAAGGGAAGGATTCACAGTCTCTAGAGTCTGTGAATAGCCAAGAAACTGAACCTAATAAATGAGCAATTAATCTATGGAGGTGGGAATGGACATTGTTTGTTTTTATTTACCTGGATCCCTTTGTCCAAGAATTCCCCTCTACCATTTGAAGAATGACTTCTTCTCTCTCTCTAAATCCATTTGGGTTTTGATAGGGCTACCCTCAATCCCTTAGCTCCAAAAGAGCCCACTTTGCCCAGATCATGCCAGTGTATAACACTGTATACCTTTTGCCTCTGACCTACGCCAAACCAATCACTGTCCATCATCAGCCTTTGCTGAAACAATCAGACATCATTTTTGCTCATGGTTGCCCAGCTGACATACGGCAAATTGAAGTTGCTGGTGGGCCTCTTCGCCATCCACTGGGGAGACTCTGGCTGAGAATAAGGTCACTGCAGATTTCCAATCATCCGGTTTGAATACCTGGATCCAGGTAAGTCTGAACATCTATGCTTGATCTCATTATGTGAACTAATAATTTCCCAGTTTTGGCTTTAAGCCCTCAAATTTTGAATCAGATTTCATCTCTTGCAGTCAAAGAGTGTTCACGAATAAAGTGGATAAATGAATGAATTCTCTGCTCCCTACTCTTCAGGTAAGAAAACAGCCTGGCTTCTTCCCTAGCCCTCTAAATAATTGAGAAGGTTATGATGCCATCAACAGTACTGACCTGCTTGTCTAGAAAAACTTTTCCCAAAATGTGCTCCATAGAACATTACATTTTTCCACGTTCAAATAAGTTTAGAGTGGAACTATTGAAAGGTCTCTTTAGTGCAAAATTTCTCAGACCTTGTGAGAATTGTAAATCTTTCACAAGAGCTATAGTAGACTCTATTTTCCCAACTTATTTAAGTACAAGGCTCTTTTTTGTCCTACCTCTCCTGGGACTAGAGTTTTGGAGGGAGTGGCATTCAAGCTGCAACCTAAAGAATGTTCTTCCTTCTGCCTGGAACGCTCTTCCCACACCCTCACTCCCAAGCCTGTCCGATTCTTCCTCCATGGTCATGCCTCAGCTTGAATTCCATCTTCTCCAAAATGCTTTTAACAGAACCACTAACGTCACCCTCCCCTGACTCCAGAGAAGGCAACTTATTCTTATCTTCTGCTGTCTCAAGCTCTATCTTATGTTATTTATCACACAGAATGATAATTATGCATATGTTTCCCACTTAGATTCCATGGAGGTCATTCTACAATATGGCTGCCAATGATCCTCACCTACTGGTATTCATGCTTTTGGGAATCGTCTCCCACACTGACTCACGACTGGCCAATTAAACATGGCAGAAGAGAAGATGTGTAAACACCCAAGGTTAGGTCATAAAGGCACTGAAGCTTCTGGCTTGGGTTCACGAGTTGCTCACTCCGGAGAGAGCCAACCACCAATACCATGAGAATACTCAAACATCCTCATGCAGAGGCACCAGGCCCCTGGCCAACAGCCAGCACCAGCTGGCCAGCACTACGAGAGTGGCAACTTGGAAGTGAATCTTTCAGCCCCAGTTAAGCCTTCGGAAGAATAAAGCTCCAGCCAACACTAGCCTGGAGTCTAGTGGGAGACCACAAACCACATCTATCCGGCTGAGCCCTTCTCCCATTTATGACCCACAGAAACCATGAAACTATAAATTCATCACGGCCAAATCTGAATTGCTTGGTATTATACGATACCCTCCACAACACACATGCATACGTGCATGCACACATACAATTACACACACACCCATAAACACACACACACACACACACACACACACACACACACACAAAACACAGATCCTAATTACAACACCTGAAGCAAAAAAGGCACTCAACATTTATGAAATGGATAAATTATGGATCCATTATGAAATGGATAAATACTAAATGAATGACTATGTAAATTATAAATAGATATGTATAGATACATATATATACACATAAATACCTCTGTGTGTTTGTGTACATATAGTGGGAAATGGCTGATAATTTGGGTTATGAAGTCAGAGACGAGAAATATTCCTTCTTTTTTAATATATTTTTTAAATGCTTATTTACTTTTGAGAGAGACACAGAATGCGAGCAGGGGAAGGGCAGAGAGAGAGGGAGACACAGAAGCGGAAGCAGGCTCCAGGCTCTGAGCTGTCAGCACAGAGCCCGACGCGGGGCTCGAACCCACGATACCGTGAGATCATGACCTGAGCTGAAGCCGGACGCTCAACCGACTGAGCCACCCAGGCGCCCACATTCCTTCTACGTTATTCAATACTTAAATCCTGGGGCACCTAGGTGGCTCAGTCGGTTGAGCGTCCGGCTTCAGCTCAGGTCATGATCTCACGGTTCGTGGGTTCAAGCCCCGCGTCGGGCTCTGTGCTGACAGCTAGCTCAGAGCCTGGAGCCTGTCTTCGGATCCTGTCTCTCCCTCTCTCTCTTTGACCCTCCCCTGCTCATGCTCTCTCTCTCTCTCTCTCTCTCTCTTTCTCTCTCTCTCTCAAAAATAAATAAAACATAAAAAATTAAAAAAAAATACTTAAATCCTTAGAAGACTCTCAAGCAAGAATTTATATATCTCACTGTGACTATGGCCCCAAAATGGGAAATTCAGAAGACCCGACGTTAGCATGATATCTGCATGGTTTTAGGCAATTGCTATATTCTCCCTGGACCTCACTCAGCCTGCAATGGTAGAAAACAAAAGTGTTAGGCTAAGGTATTTTCAAAGGTTGTGTCACCTCTACATTTTAAAGACTCTGAGACAGCAAACTTGAACAGCAGCAATGGAAGTCAGCTTGGCTAGTACAGAGTCCTTGTGTGACACAGCCATGGAAGGAAGCCCAAGTCACCCGCTGATGTCCTGTCTTCTTCTGTCCCTCTTCCACTGTTTTTAATTTTGGACTGGGTAGGGCTAATGGGGCCCCAGTCTGCAGAGAGCAGGTGAAGTCTCTGTTGGGACAGTTGTCAAATCTCTGGAGCACATCACCCTCCCAGGATCGTCTTGGAATGCTATTGGTCCTTGGTCATGGAGGTGGTGGTGGTGGTGGTGGTGTCACTTATAGCCTTTGGAGCTCTACTCCTGAGTCAGTCCTCAAAAAACAACTTCTGCCAATGGTCTCACATAGTCAGCTCTTAACAGATACAACAGCTGCTTTCTAAGAACATAGTGTAGCTTTTAGGCAGTCTGCCTAGAAATTCTTTTTCACTGAATTCCTGGAAGAGGCTGCTTCATTTTCTCCACACCCAAGACTCAGAGGAGCCCAGCAGGCCAGAAAGCCAAGAGCAGCCACACACTGCACCTGAGGAAATTATGTCTGCTCAACACAGGCTGGTGGGGGGAGTGGAAAAGGCTGCTCTGTGAGGACCTTGTGAGTGTGAGCAAAGAAGGAGAGGCTATCATTCTGATTTAATAGCATGTTGGGGAAGTACAACGGAGATTAGAGTTGCAAATAATATGTAATGAGGACTTACCATGTGTCAGGCATGTGACAGGTGTGTCTCATTTAATTCTTATGAGTTCTGAAAGGCATGCATTTTTTTAATCCACTTTATGATTCGCAGAACATTGGGTAGCAATGCACAGAAGAGTCTTGTCTCAATCCAAGCCTTCTCAACCATCAGGCTACCTTGCTTCCTAAACAAAGTCACTGAGGGTGTGAGTGAGCATGTGGCATAGAGGAAAGGGTAGAAAAATAAATACACTTTAGAGTAGAAATTGGCAAACTGTGGCCTGTGGGCCAAATCCAACCCACTACCTGACTTCATAAATAAAGTCCTACTGGAACACTGACAAGCACATTCATTTCTATTATTGTCGATGATTGCTTTCACACTACCAGAGTTGAGCTGTAAAGTCTGCCAAGCCTAGAATATTTACCATCCTGCCCTTCAGAGAAAAAGTGTCTCAGCCCCTATAAGGCTGCGGTAATATAAGCTCTTATTGCAACTCTAGGTCCCAGACTAGAAAGATATAATTAAAATTTCTTCTTAGCTTTGCTTAGATACAGAAAAGAATTAGAAAAGTGACCCAATGCGATTCACAATTAAATGTCCATTTACAGGACGACTTGGACTAACATTGTTCTTGTATTCTAGAAGTCGCTAACAGAGCTACGGCCATTGGTAAAATCAAACCAGACATTAAGTGTAGAGTCATGCTGAGTAACGTCGGCTCTTCTAGGGGTTAAATCCCACACCATCCTCTGAGGGCTTCAGTGTCATATCGGTTCAAAAGAGCTGTCTCCCAACCCTGTTCTGTGGGGCAGTTGAAACAGTCACTCAGACAAGAGAGAACGTTAATGAGACTGAATCAGTGGAAGCCTTTCCCAAGGTCTCCACCATTCCAAATTCCGGCCACCAGCTCCCAAACCTAGAGCACAAGGTGCCCCATTAAGAATTATTGAGCTCAAAGAGCAAAGGGAGGGAGGATATCCCCACAGAAATCTGGGAACTACTGAAGAACCCCAGAGATAGTGTAATTCAGCAGAAACAAAGCTCTGAGGTAGGAAGTGACCCCCCACAACAGGACAGAAGTTCTACAAAAGCCCCAAAGCCCCGTGCAGGTCTTGCTCCAAGGTGACTCTGAGCATGGATGTTTGTAGGCAAATGAGAAACTTCTTCTCACTCCACTCTGATCTCTCCCATAAAGGGACAATATGAGGGGCACCTGGGTGGCTCAGTCGGTTAAGTGTCCAACTTCAGCTCAGGTCATGATCTCACGGTTCGTGGGTTCAAGCCCTGCATCGGGCTCTGTGCTGACAGCTAGCTCAGAGCCTGGAGGCTGCCTTCGGATCGTGTCTCTCCCTCTCTTTCTGACCTTCCCCTGCTCACACTGTGTGTCTCTGTCTGTCTGTCTGTCAGTCTCTCTCTCTCTCTCTCTCTCTCAAAATAAATAAAAAATATTAAAAATATATTTAAAAAAATAAAGGGACGATATGAGCCTGGATCAGTGTTTCTCAAACTTCAGACATTTCTGGACCACTGTTACAATTTTGACAGGTCTGTGTACTGCAAATACCATCATTGACTTCATATATTTAATTAAGTCACTTTTATTGTAATTTACCATAAAAGGAAAGTATACCATCACATAAGTGGAAAATCAGTACCGGTCACCCTAAGTAAAAAATGCCACGTAAATATGACAGCGGTGTTAAATTCCAGGTAGGTAACACTGGCTCACCCAAACTCTGTCCCAGAGCCGTCCTCGCTCCTCCTTTCAAAAGAATGGAACGATCGTTGGAAAGGTCCAAAGGAATAGCACCAAACTGAGCATCTCTCCAGAATTAAAAAGAGAACAACTTTCTCACGGCCTCGTATCATTAGCAGTATTCTCCCCAGACATTTGGGAAACACTGAAACCAGACAGTCTGATTTCATGAGACTTACAGAGCCAGCCAAAGCATTGGGGAGAGGGAGCAGAAAGTAAGAAGGAGATTCCCTTCCTAAAACGAATTACATCCCTCCGGTTTCTTTGTTGGAACCTCATGCACAGGAGACCCTGATCAATGTTTGGCAACCCCGGTGGAAACATCACAGTACGCTAGAGCTCGGAGATCAGAGTCACAGCTGAATCTGGGTCCTGATTACCATATTTTGACTGCATGTCTTTGGGAGGGGGGGTTACATAAAATCCTCTCTAACCGTGTTTTCTCATCCAGTTAAAAGAATCAGGAGGAATTCACAGTAGCTACAGCACAGAATCCAGTAGCTAGTATATGAAAAAGTGCCTGGCCTATAGTTGGGACCCCACAAGGTACACTTCCTTCCTTCTTCCCTGCATCTTCTCACCCAGGATTGGTTTCTCCTGCATCGAACTTTCTGCTTGTGAACTTTTCTTACGTGGTCTTAGAGTACTTAACAACTTAATTGTGTTCTAATTTTTGGAAATGAGTTTACTATTTTCTGAGAGGAGCAAGGACATCCAGAAACCTCTTCCCTATACGTTCCAGCTGCCCAATGACCGAACTGAATTCTGTAGTTAGGGTCTGAGAGTCCCTAGCCGCTGCCAACACCACACAGCATACTCCCTCATGGAATCCTAAGGGGCTGAAAGAGAATGCCATCTATAGTGCCAAACACAGCCCTGGGGAAGATATAGTCTATGTCACTGAACACTCAAGATCACCTGTAAGATTGAAACTCGATTCCCATTTAGGAGATGGAAAAACCAAGGCCCAGAGAGATTAAGTAACATACTCAAGGTCACAGGGTTTGTAAGCGGACACAGTAGAGTTTGAACAGAAGTGTGTTTGATGCCACAGTCCACTTCTTTCTTCTCTACCATTTAATAGCTGAATTCTGACTCCATCATAATCTCAATTGTCCCGCCAGAGATCAAGCCCCTGCTTCCTGGCTAATGAGCATAATTGGTCCCTGTCCTTCCAAGCACATCCTTTCATGTGCCTGCTATAGTATGAACACCTCACAGAGCTCAGCCTTCTCTGTGCATCACCCAGTCCATCTTTCTCAACCTCCTCATATAAATCCAGCCCTGCCAACCTTTTCTCACTCTCTGCGGCCTCCTTTTAACTGCTTCCAATCCCTCAGTGTCTGCTCATTAGTGGGCTGTCTGGGACCAAAGGCAGTCTGTCGGGACACCCCGAAGGCACATCAGCCCTGAGTTGAGTAATTACCTGGTACATCGTGAATGAGTTTCTTACTGATTCCACTGGAAGGTGCCAGCTAGAGGTTCAGCGTGACAAGAGAGGGTAAATGGGCAACCTCAAGAAAGGAAGAGAGTGTCACTCACTTCAACAGTGGCAAGAAAAGTAGACAGAGGTAAGCTGGCTTGTGCACAAGTGTGAAAATGGAACTCATCCATACAACAGAAGTATTGGAGGCTGACTTGGCATAGGGCATGTTCTAGGCACAAGGATGTTTACAGTAGAAGTACATTGAAGAAGAAAAGACTTTGTCTTCCCCAAAAGACTCACCATGTGGCTCTCCACTGTCCAACATGGGAGCCACTTGGCACGGGTGGTTATGAGTACTGGAAATGAGGCTAGTTGAAATTGAGATGTGCTGTGTAAATACACACCACATTTGGAAGACTCAATATGAAAAAAAAGTATGGAAAATATCACACTAGTAATTTTTTACATTGATAACCGGGTGGACTGATAATATCATTACTATACTGGGTTAAAGGAAATACACTACTAAAGGTAATTTCATATGTTTCTTCTTACTTTTCTTTTAATATAAAGCTGCTAGGACATCTAAAATTACATGTGTGGCCCTTGTCATACTCCTGTTGAACTATATTGGTCAATTCAGCAAGGTAGGCACAGAGTCGACATATGAGACTCGTCAAATTATGGCACGCGTTTAAGGCGACACAGTTCTCTCTCGTGGGGTGGGCAGCCATCCACGTGGGAGGAGCACAGCTATTACTTATTTACACAATTCACATCATTTCCACAACATGCATTTCCTACCAGATTTTTTCCTACTTTTCTCACTATTTCCCTTATGTATGTCTCCATCAGAAAACAAACTGTACAAATGACACTGTCTTCCACCTTAAGGTCACCCAGCACCACCCCTAGAAGTTACTACAGTTCTAGACACACAAGAAATGTCTGTAGAAGTAGATGGATCCAGCATGTGTTTATCTAGACCCTATTTCACATGAGCCGTTTCTATGTGGATGAATGTCCAAATAGTAGAGAAAGGCTTTTGACGTGAGAGCAGAAAGAACAGACAGCCGGAGATCCTTAAAGAGAAGGCAAGAACATGCATTGCTACTACACAGCAGGCTCTTAGCTGGATGCTCACCATGTGATATCTGACACAAGCTTTACAGAATTCTGCAGGGGAAAAAATCCCACTTCTATTTTATAGATGAGGAAACTGAGGCCCTAGAAGTTACGTAACTGCCTTAAGTTAACACAGTTAGTAGGGGGGCAGGGCTGGGAGGAGAGATCATGTCTGCCTGTCTTCAAAGCTCGAGGATTTTAGCTTCCGCTTTGGATAACATGGCTGACTTTAGTACAAGCAATTTTTCTGAGCACTTGGGGAAAGATGTTGTGTAAATACCGGTGTCTCTCCGTAGGAGGGAAATCCAGAGAGACACAGGCCATATGATTTTGCTTCCTTCTGGGCCCAACTGCCAAGAGTAGCTTCCTTTGCGGCTCCAAATTGTGTTTTATCCCACAGGTTCACACTGTGTAACTCCCAAACCCATAACCGAGCACTTGGAAACCAGCCAGTGGAGGAGGGAGGGAAAGAATATTTCTGCAACTGCTAAAGAGCTATTCCTGGAGCTGGGGGGTGTTGACACCAGGCTGTCAGAGAGGGAATAGAGAAGGACTCTAATTTGGAAACATTTTACACCGTGTACTTGACAACGTATACTAGGTGGCAAAAAACAGTGATGGGGCTCAGACTGGTTAACTGAATATGGGCTGGCTCATCGGTGGGCTTCTTAGTACAATAACTCCAACTTTCCAAAGGTAATGGGGGATATCACTTGCTGGGGTTCAAATCCCAGCTTTGCCACTTACTAAATGCCACTTACTTTGACTAAATCAAGCTCTCTGTACCCCATTCCCTCATCTATAAAATGAAGGCAATGATAATCCCTGTCTCATGAAGTCATTATGAGATTTAATTCAAGTCAAATATATAACATATTTTCAACAATGTAAGTAGCAGCTACAATTATTCTTATGATTTTTAGCGGCCTATCCCAGATGCAGCTCAACCCCACCATCTTTGACAATAGGGTAAATCTAGGTAACCCTACCCAAAAGGACATTCTCTTCCCACTGATGGATGGAAGTGGTGTGGTTTTCTTCTTATGTTTACACTTAGTAGGGAAAGATGTAGAAAATGTTGGTAGAGAGGAGGAAAACAACAGAAGGCATAAAGACATTAAAAATGAAAGCAAAAAGTTATTAAGAATGTAAACTTTACATAGGATAGGCTCTCACATATCCAGGTGAGTGCGATCACAAGCTTTCCTCATCTCTGTAACTTCTGATGATTTTCTCCCCTTGCTTTGAAGTGATGTTTCCAGTAAGTAATAATTTTGTATTTATTAATTAAGTAATAATTACAAAGCTCTTATAGCATGTGTTACTTAGAGATGGGGCTAAGGGCTCTCTGAGCTCCTGGAAGAACTGAAGTCACCAAGTTATCTTGAGTTGATAGAATTCTACTCTGGTGGCTGGTGTGGTAGTGTGAACTCTACAAAATGGTCAGTGGGTTCTTCAAGAATCCTGAAGCTGATTCATTCAATCCATCGCAGACATTAGACTGAAACAGAGTGTTAGGAACCACCATATCTGGAGCTCTTTCTCTTTCCCTGATTTGTCAGAAAGAAGTCAGACATAAAGCTCAGGGTAAGTGCAGAGCCGGACAACAATTTTCAGAACTGATGGTGTTTTGACCATGAGTGACAGCTGTTCAACACGCAACATCTGCATTGAACAGTAATTTCCTTACACAGTAATTTTTACATTACATCTCACTTGTGTTTAGCACTTATGAGAAAGATAAACAAAATACGCGACACCCCTCCCAAAAGAACCACTCTCATGATTATTACCCCCAGGAATGCTTCTGCCTCTTCTGTGTGATTAATGTCCAAAAATGTCAAATGGGAATTTCTTAAATGAAGCACCACCAGGCATCACAGTCCAGCACAAAATGTTTAGTTTCAGCGTTTGTAAAATGAGGCTAAAGGACTTACTCTTGATGGGAGGTTTGTGGTCTAGACCTGCACCTACAACTTGCATTTATCCTTTCCTTCTGTGAAAGCTGCAAATAACCAAAACAAGCAACTATGGGGGCAAGCGTGAGTTTTGTAGCCAACTTTGAGGTCTTGGTCCCAGCTCCATTATCTCATACCTATCACCTGGGCAAGTTGCCTCTCAGAGCCTCAGTCTCCTCATCCAGAAATGTCCCAACCAGCCTACCCTGCTGATCAGCTCCATGTCCTCTCAGCAGGGAGGAGCCAACGAGAACATTCAGTTGCTGAGTTCAGGATGGATGGGGTCTATTATTCCTTCCTTCATTCAGTAAATATCTATTAAGCAACTGTATGTACATTAACTATGTTGTGAAACAAACCACCCAAAATTTGTGACCTAAAACACTGACCGTCTATTTAGTTAATGGTTCTGTAGGTCGGCAATTTTAACTGGGCTCAGCTTGGTGGTTCTTCTCATCTCAGCTGATCTTCTTCATGGGTCTGCAGGCAGCTGTAGGTGACTGTCACATCTGGATGGCTGTCGCTTATGGTGTCTTGATTCCCATCCATGGGTCTCATGCTCCATGAGTGTGTTTCCCTTTCCTTCAGCAGACTGGGTCAAGCAAGTTCTCACAGCAAGGCCAAGTTGAAAACACAAGGAAGCCTAGCTGTGCGAGAAGATCGAATGGAAGCATGCAAGTCCTCTTGGGGCCTAACCTGAAACTGGCACATGAGGGCTGACCTCACTGACTTTACAGCCTACTGGTGGGAAGGAACAATTAAACACTGGTAATGCAATGGGATAAATTTGGGATCCTAAAAGCCTCAGAAATATTGAGGGGGTGGGTGTTCCCCGTTGCATCAATAATGTTCAGCCCCTCCACCATCTGGAATTCCTCCCCTCATGCAATGGAGGGAGGCAACATGTTAGAACAATCTCAGGCCATAGTGAAGAACAAAAGTTCTGACTTTTTCTGTGCGACTTTTTCTGTGCTCTAAAGCTAGATTTGAGTCTCAACTCCCCTACTTGATAGTTGTGTGACCCAAGACAAGTTAATTAACTTCTCTGGGCCTCTGTTCCTCCTCCATATATGGGGAAGTATATGCTTCCTTGAGCATACTTGCTTAAACTTCCTTGAGCAAGTTGCTTAAATTTTCTAAATTCAATTTCCTCATTTGTCAAATGAGGTTAATAATGCATTCTCTCATAATAATAATAATAATAATAATAATAATATAATATAGCTTTCCCATTACCAACATTGCACGTCAGAGGGCACATTAGTTACAACTGAGGAAATTTCACTGACACATCATTGTCACTCGAAGTCTATAGTTTACATCAGGGCTCATTCTTGGTGTTTCATTCTATGGGTTTTGAAAAATCTATGATGACATGTATCTACATGATAATTTCATACAGAAAGGCTTCACTGTCCTAAACACCCTCTGTGTTCTGTCTATTCATCCCTCCCCTCCTCAATCCCTGAAACCACTGATCTTTATATTTTCCCCACAGTTTTACCTTCTCCAGAATGCCATACAGTTGGAATCCAACAGTGTGTGGCCTTTTCAGGTTGACTTCTTTCACTCAGTGATATTAATTTCCATGTCTTTTTGTGGCCTGATGGCTCGTTTCGTTTTAGCCCTGAATTATGTTCTATTGTCCGGATGTATCATGGTTTCTTTACTCATCCACCTATTGAAGGACATCTTGGTTGCTTCCGAGTTTGGGTAATAATGAATAAATATACTATAAACATCCGCGGCCAGGTTTTTGTGTGGACATACGTTTTCAGCGTGTCTGCATAAATACCAAGGAACACAGCTGGCTGGTTCATACAGCAAGAGCACGTTTAGTTTTGTGAGGAACTGCCAAACTGTCTTCCAAAGTGGCTGTACCATCCTGCATTCCCATCAGCCATGAATGAGAGCTCCTGTTGCCCCACAGCCTCACTCACCAGCCTTGGCTATTGTCAGGGTTCTGGATTCGGGCCATCCCAATATGTAGTAGTAACACCTCGTTGTTGTTCTAATTAGCAACTCTCCGAAGTCATAGAATATGAAACATCTCTTCACATGCTTATTTGCCATCTGTATATCTTCCTTGGGCACAAATCTTTTGCCCATTTTTTAATCAGGTCGTGTGCTTTCTTGTTATTACATGTTAAGAGCTCTTTGTGTATTTTGGATCCCAACCTTTTACCAGATATGTCTTTTGCAAGTATTTTCTCCCATTCTGTGGCTTGTCTTCCTATTTTCTTGAGAAAGTACGATTTTTTTTTTAAGTCTGAATTCCTTGGCCCGGAAACCCACGGTCTGATCTTCTATGATTTGGTCTCTCCATTTCCCTCACGTTCATTTTCCTGACACAGGCTTGAATCCTCTACCCACACAGAATGACTCAAAACTCTCCATCGACCCCAGGCTCTGGATGCTCAGATGCCTCTTCTCAATGGGCTCTCTCTTCTGGAAAGACCACTCTGCCATTACCCCCTATTCCCGCACTCCCTTTTCCTCCAAAACATGGCTCAAACTTCACCATCTCTGAAGTGTCCTCACAACCCTGGAGAAGTGTCCACAGGCCTGGGGGCCTCCACTGTCCCCTGTGCACAATCCTCTTCATCTATACTCTGAAGCTCTTTACCGTGAGCCTGCCGGGGTCCAGGCACTACAGAAGATCAACAGCGCTTTCTCATATGCTTATATCCCCTTCTAGACTCCGTGACTCTGAAGACAGAGACGTATTGTATCAGCAGGACCCGCCAGGCCAGGCACCCAGTCTGCATGTGGCAAATGTTGGTGAATGGACCGAATAAGTGGAGTAAATGAATGATCACTTAATTCTCCTTTGAGTCCAATTTGTGAGGAAGAAGTGGTCAATAGGATTGAACCATAATTCAGTTACTTTCCCAAACACTCCCCAAACTATGCTCTTTTCTCTTATGTAGATCACTGTAGTAGGGTCCTATTGCCGATATAACACATTGCCACAAATTTACTGGCTTAAAACCACAGAAACTTATTATCTTACAATTCTGGAGGTTAGAAATCCAAAATGGGTTCCACTGAGCTAAAATCAAAACTTCAGCAGGACTGTGTTCCTTCTAGACGCTAGGGAAGAAACTCTTTTGCTTCCTTGCCTTTCCAGTTTCTAGATGCTGCCTACATTCTTTGGCTCTTGGCCCCAGCCTCTGTCTTAAAAACTTGCAGTGTAGCATTTTCCGATCTCTTTCTCTCCCTTGTCTCTGCTGTCACATGGATTTCTGTGAGACCTTAACACTCCTGCCTCCTTCTTATGAAGACCCTGTGATTACTCTGGGCCCAGTAATAATCCAGGGTAATAGCCCCATCTCGTGATCCTTACATTGACCACGTCTGCAAACTCCCTTTTTCCATGCAAGGTTATATAGCCATACATAGGGATTGAGACGGCCACATCTTTGTGGGGCCATCACTCCCCCTACTACAATTACTGATTATAACCCGGGAGATAAATGATATCATCCAGGGAGAATGTTTGGAGCCAAGAGAGACAGAAACACAGAATTTATGGGGAGCATCTGAATGGAGAGTCAGCAAAAGAAGGGCACAATTCTGCAGAGAGCTAGGAGAAGAACCAGGTGCAAGTCGTGTCCCAGAAGCCTTAGAAGAGGGAGTCTCCAAACTCTGGAGCCACGAGGCCAAGTGCCCAGGGGTGCCTGGGTGGCTCAGTCGGTTAAGCATCCGACTTCAGCTCAGGTCATGATCTCATAGTTTGTGAGTTCAAGCCCTGCATCGGGCTCTGTGCTGACAGCTCGGAGCCTGGAGCCTGCTTGGGATTCTGTGTCTCCCTCTCTCTCTGCCCCTCCCCTGCTCATGCTCTGTCTCTGTCTCTCAAAAATAAATAAACATTAAAAAAAATTCAAATGCTTAGAACTCGGGAGAGGGCGTAGGGATGCCATGCCCTGTGGGAGACCACCAGTGACCTTAGCAGGGAGGCAGTGGCAGAATGGAAGCCACACGGTAAGGCCTGTCCCGCTGCTCCCAGGAAGCCTCAGCCCTGCCTCTTCCCTCGGCCAGTGCCTGCATCCTGTGAACTCAGCTTATTGGAACACAAAGAGCCTGCAGCTGTCACTTGGATATAATTTGAAAAGTCAGGAGTGAGCCTTTGGAAAAGTTGCTTCAGACAGCAAGAATATTTTAGCTCAGGGAGAAATATATTCATCTGATGAAAGGGGTGGGGACCAGGGACGGGAGGAAAGCAAGATTCCCTCGGTCCCTCCCGGGGCCTCTGTGCCCATTTTATTTTATGCGATGCCGCTGTCATTTTCTAACACGAATTGTGTGACTGTTCAATGAATATTTAATCACGATGGGGTTTTCTCTTCACGGCTGCACCTCCAGTTCCCTAGCTTGAGCCTTTCTAAAGTAATAACTCTACTCATCAAACACCAAGATCGGCACCTTCCCACCTCCATGCTGGGTCTGTGGCGTAGACTTCAGCTTGGGTTCTGAGCGACAGGTGGCTGGTTAGACTGCAAGGGACAACTCCCAAGGATGCCGATCGATGCTGGCCTAGATTACCCCAGGGACGATCGTTAAACCCCAGAAGCCATTTGGCAGTTCTATTAAGGCACCTGCACGCAGGGGCCGCCGCCAACAGACTCGTCTCAATTAGGCTCACGCACAGTGATTTCTCCCTGCTGCGCTCACTGACGTGCGCGGGATGTCGGGGAAGAGCATGAGCCCCCGCAGACTGATGGAGAGAGGAAGGAGGCCGAGGAATGCTGGGGAAAGCTTTCCTCCTCCTGCACTGGGGCGTGAGAGAGACACGCAACACACCCTTCTTTAGGAAGGACCACTGACAATAGGCAGCTGGCATTGTGCTAGCCTTTACCCCATGGCGCTCCATGCCACACCCACCCAGAGACATGGGGTTACTTTTATCCTATTTTTAGGAATGTGGAAATCCAGGCTTCCATAGCTTAGGTAAAGTCTCCAGGGTCCTAAGGATGATGAGGGGCCGTGCCAAGGTTCAAGGTTTCAGCCACATCTGCAGGACTCCAGGATGGATGTGGGTACTTATCGCTTTTCCTGTCCTGCTGCTGAGCTCATTGCTTTGCATGCATTGTATCGTTTAATAAGTGTGTGTGATAGAGACAGAGACAGAGAGACACAAAGAGACAGAGACAGAGAGAAGGAGGATACATTTCTTGCTGGCTAAAAGCAGAAACAAACAAACCAAAGTAGAAACGGGCAATGCGGGGTGCCTGGGTGGCTCAGTTGGTTAAGCGTCCGACTTCAACTCAGGTCATGATCTCACGGTTCATGAGTTTGAGCGCTGCATCAGGCTCTCTGCTGTCAGCACAGAGCCTGGAGCCTGCTTCAGATCCTCTGCCCCCTCTCTCTCTGCCCCTCCCCTACTCATGTGTGCGCTCTCGCTCTCTCTCTCTCTCTCCTCTCTCTCTCTCTCTCAAAAATAAATAACATTAAAAAAACTGCCAAGCAGTAATTATACTTCTAAGGAAAAAAAAGAAGAAAAGAAATGCATGTACAGGGGACTGAATAAGTTTAGAACATTCTTTCACTTCTTAGCCTAACAAATATTTATTGGCATCATCTATGTGCCAGGCACTGTGTTAGGCACAAGGGAAATGGCCGTGAATCAGATATGGTCCAGAAGAGAGAATGTTAAGAAACACATCAATGTCACAATAACCGTGATAAAATTGCAAAGTTAATGAGCAAGAATATGAGATGAGAAGCGATGCAAGGGTCTCGTACTGTCTGGGAGGTTAGCAAAAGACTCTCTGAAATGGAATCTATGAGCACATCAGTGAGTAAGAAAGTAGGGTTTTTGCTCTCCTGGATGTGGGGTAAACGGTAATTCAATAGCGAGCTCCTCAGGAAGGTACGGCTTGGTATCAAGCCACCCCAGCACTGGGACAGAATCAAAAGCAGGAACTAGCCTGCGGCTTCATTAGCAGCCAGAAGACGTGGCATAAATCAAATGAGACTCTAGGCTTGGGACTAGAAATCTCAGGCACAAGCCAAGAATATGGGCCTCCCAGGAAGTTGCCAGGCTCCCTGGAAGGGGCACCTTGCATTCATGAAGCTTGGGCACTTTTTCCAGACACTGTAACCACAGGGATGCTTAGCACGCATTACTTCATCTGGGCTTCACGACAAACCCACAGGGGTGGGTGTGGCCAGAAATCTGCAAACCTGGCCCAGAAGGGAACTGGGAGAGGGCGAGCCTGAAGGCATCCAGCCCCTGGGATTAGACAGGGGACCTCCCGTCCTCAGCCAAGACCCCATGCACAGGCCCTGCTCATCGAGGAAGACCAGACTGAAACTCACCTGCTACTTAGTTTTCAGTTAATAATACCGTATAAAGAATGATTGCATAGCCTTTCATTTTTATGTCCCAAAGCACTTTGCTTCCCATTATCTCATGGGAGCATCTCAACAACCCTGCTAAAACCAACCAAAAAACAACACAAAACACACACACACACACACACACACACACGTGCAAGGCTCTAAGATAGCATGTGCTCAACGCTGCACAACTAAAACAATGGAGAAACCAAATCACAAATTCAGGTGTTCTTCCATAGCATCCTTTGCTCTCTTTCATACATTACACCACACCATCCCTCAATCTGTTTGTTCACAAACGTTTATTGAACATCTCCAGTGTGCAAGCGTGATCCCAGGTACTAGAGACGCAGCTCTTATGAGGAATTCATGGAGAACAAACAACCCAACACATTACCGAACCATATAATCAGGGCTCTAGCCACGGTGGGAGCAAACTACTGAGGGATGGGGTACTCAGAGGAAGCAGTAACAAAGGCTGAGTGATAAGGTTTGGGGAAATGGGGGGCTCCCTAAAGGAGATGGCATTTGGCTAAAGTGTAATGGATGAGCATGAGTTTTCCAAGACAACCAAGCTAGACAAATATTTGAGGCAGACGAAACAAGGGCCGGAGTGGGCACAGGTGACACATGAGAGAAGGCTGAAGAGGAAGGAGCTGGCACGCACCAGAAACAAAGGAAAGCCGTACAGGTGTTTTCAGCAAGCGGCTGGTGCATTCTGCTTTGTTGTTGGAGGAAACTGGCTGCATGAATGTAGAATAAAAAGCAGGGAAGGAGCCTGAAAGCTGAAACCTCAGGTTTGAGGGTGACGATGCAGAAGAAGGGACATTGCATCTGAGAAAAATCCGGGGCTGGAATTAGCAGAACTGAGTGACTTATTGGATGAGATTATGAGAGAGAAGATAAAAGATGACAGCAAGCCTTCTACCTTGAGATGTTGGGGAAAGAGCAAGCCATTGAGAGAACCCTGGTTTCTTCAACACGTATACAAGCGTGCACGCGCACACACACACACACACACACACACACAAAATACAAAAATACAAGACAAATGGAAATACATTTGCCCGTTAGCAGTGCTTAGCCTTGAACGACAAATACTTTCCAGAATTTTCCAGATGTTCTAAAATGTGCATGTATTATGACAAGCAAAAGTAACATTTTAAAATTACTGTTCATAATAATAGTTACATTTTAAACAACTACAACATTCTCCTGTTTTGTGAAGTAAGGACATCATCATCCCCATTTTACAGAAGAAAAACGGAAGCTCAGAGAAGTGAAGTAAGCTTCTCAATGACACACATCTATTAAGTGGCCCGTCACAACTTGGGCCCAGATCTGTTTGATTTCACAAGCTGAGGTTTGACTGAATACCCAATACTGACATAAAAAGAACCCAAAAGTTGCTCCACAAAGTTTGAAGCATTGAGGTGACCAGAGATGCTTTTATGTGCAGGTTAAATTTTGGACCTGGAGCTTGAGAGGAAATTCCTCATTGGAGAAATGGAATGAGGAATCCACAATGATGGGAAAAGGAGACCATCCAAGGATAATGCATAGACTGAGAAAAGAAGGAAACTGGAAGACCACCCAGTAAGGAAAGAGAGGTAGTGGGGAAGACATGAACCTGGGAGCCAAGGGAGAGGAGAATTTGAGTGAGCTGAGAAAAATCAGCTAGAATGAAGTAGCTTTTGGGTGCGGTCTTATGGTGAGGCTGGCAAAGTACTTGCAACAGCACAAGCCAGACTGCACCTGTCAAGGCAGGAAATATGGAAAGTTCTTTCAAGGATGGAATTGACAGAGAAGAGATGAGGAAAAGATTGGTAGGTGACCAACATGGTGGCGACAAGAGAAGGGTTTTCTCCTCTTGGAGAAAGCTTGACTGGGCTTCTAAGGCTGAATGGAAACAGGGAGCAAACCAGAAGAGTCAGGAAAGAGAGGGGAAAAGCCAGAGAACAATTTCCTTGAGGAAGTGAGGAGGGGCGAATCCCATGCACAGGCGAGAGGCTTCTCTGAAGTGTTTCTCAAATGTAATCATTTTGTATTCCAGTTATTGACTCTCTTGTGGCAAAACAAACCATCCAAATGGGAGATGTAGTGGGAAGCCACCTGCTTCTGTGGGTCAACCCTACTGTGACGGGCCACACCAGGGGTGGTTTATCTCTGCCCCACCGTGCACAGAGCCACATGTGGAACGACTCTAATTGCTGAGGGTGACTCTGATGGCTGAGAACTAGAATCGCTTGGGGGCTCTCTAGCACATGTGGCTGGTGCCTGGGCTGGGATGGTGTGAAAGCTGGGCTCAACCAGGACAGAAGCTAATGCTCCTGGAGCATTAGGTAATCTCCATGTTCTTTGACCTTCACATAGCATGGTGGCAGGGTCCTGACAACACTCTAGGTATCATCACTACTGTTGTGCTGAAAACAAAAACCAAAACACAAGAACAAACAAACAAAAACCTAAAGTTCAGGAAGGCTAAACCATTTGCTCCGTTTCATGTGAGCTTTACATCATGATCTCAATTTCATTCCAAAAATGCATTCACACCATATATAGGAAAAAAGTCCGGAAGTACACATGCTAAAATATTAGTAGTTGTCTTTGAATGGTGATTTTTTCAAGTTTATTTGTTTTGAGAGAGAGAGAACAAGCAGAGGAGAGGCAGAGAGAGAGAGACAGAGAGAATCCCGAACAGGCTCCATGCTGTCAGTGTAAAGCCCAGTATGGGGCTGGATCCTCCATATGTTGAGATCATGACCTGAGCCAAGATCAAGAGTTCAACACTCAACCACTGAGCCACCCAGGTGTCCCTTGAATGGTGATTTTTATCTCCTATTACATTATATGTTATGTTTTGTTTTCATTTTTCAGCAATGATTATGCATTACTCATATCTTGAAATTTTTTTAATAAAGCATTTTCAAAGCAACTTAACAACCTCTTGGACTTGGCTGATTTCAGGACAAGCCCGGGTGACATCCCCTGGATGGAAACACAAACCGACCTCTGCCAGGCACGTATCAGGGGCTTCATACTTGGCACCACCTTGTCTGAGAGATGAGGTTCCCACACTTGGTACTGAATCAGACATTGTGCAGGGCAGAGAAACCGACGCTGGCTGAGAAGGTCCTGTACGTGCCACATTGCAGGTGGGGCATGAAGAGACCAGGATGTCACTAAGTATCATAACTTGCCCTTGGACGTACAGAACTGTAACCAAAAACCTGCGTGCTTTTTTTGACATAACACACTTGAATTCTAGGCAAAGGACCTGAAACTCTTCCAAGATTTTCATAAACCAACTCATACTTTAAACACATTAAGGGCATCTTAGAGCACAACAGCATCTCCCCTGAAATCATGCCCCTACCATATGCAGGGCATTTTTTTTTAAGTTTATTTTTACTTATTTTGAGAGAGAGATATAGAAAGCAAGCCCAGGAGAGAGAGGGAGACAGAATCCCAAGCAGGCTCCACACGTTTAGCGCAGAGACTGATGCGGGGCTTGAACCCATGAACCGTGAGAGCATGACCTGAGGCTAAATCAAGAGTTGGATGCTTAACCAACTGAGCCACAAAGGCACCCCAACTTATGCAGTTTTAAATTCGGGTTTTCATTTGTTGAAATAGAAATGGAAGAATTTTTATAAATTGGAGATTTTAAATTGGCTTTCAATGAAACATAAACAAAATGTAGGTTCAAACTCAACTACCCTTACTGAGAGCAGCCGCTGGCCCTATGCCTAGTTCATCACATGCACTATGCCTTCTCTGTCACCCAGGATGAAGAAGGGCCAGAAAGCACCATCTGAACTCAACTGCCAAGTTCACTCAGAATCCAGTTGACCTTGGTTGGGCAGGGGGTTTGGGTGACAAGTCAAGAGACCACCCAGCTTAGAGGCTTGGGACCCATCCTCCACTTAGCTGCCTACAGCAGGAGGAGAGGATAAGGAACCAGACCACACAATCTCGAAGACCCTTCCAGCCCCAGAGTTCTGTGTTTCTTCAAGTCCCAGATGCAAACATGTCTCTTGTTACATCAGAGCCGCCCTTCATCTGTCATCAGACAGCCACACACCCACAAATTACCCGAGAGACCTACAAACACACCTCCACACACACATCCTGAGCCCACACCCCTGCAGCAAACAGCCTCACCCAGGCTCACACCCAAGGAGAAGCCACCTGTGCCCATCAGACCCAGCATCCCCCGCCAGTTGCTCTTATCGGCTCTCTCAAGATCGTTTAAGAGAAATATTTTTCTCGACGAAATTTTCTTCCCACTAAAAAGAGTTTGAAGCCCCCTCCTCTCTTGCCTTCCCACTCTCTAGAATTTAATCCTACTTATTTCGATTGCCTATTTACCTATCTTCATATTCCACTCAACTGTAAATGTCCATGAGGAAAAGAGCTGTGTGGCATTTTATCAAGTGCTTTATCTCCAACAACTAGCTCGGAGCTGCGTGTGAAGTTGCTGCGTGCTCGGTGTCCTTGTCATCTCTCCAGAGCCACATTCTCTCTGACACTTCTCCCACAGACAGCTGGGGTCCTTAGCCCCTTCCCTCTAGTTTAGGAAGGCAGATGCCATTCTTATTATCCCTCCTTTGTACGGAGAAAACGGCGGCTCGGAGCTGCAAAGCCCTGCTCAAGGTCACTCAGGTAGCAGGTGGCAAAGCTGAGATTCCGGCTGAGTGTCACTCCAAAGTCCAGACTGTCCGTCACCACTGGGGTATCCTGTTTCCTACATAAAGTTATCGAGGTGCTTGTGTGTGGCATCGAGGGAGGAGTAGGAAAAACAAATACCTTCTACAGCAAGGATTGGCAAAGTATAGCCCGTGGGCCAAATCCAGCTTGTACTTACGGATAACATTTTATTGCAATGTGGTCACGCTCATCCATTTACATATTGACCTTGACTATTTTCACACACCTCGGCTGCGTTAAGTGATTGTGACAGAGACACCGTGGCTCACCAGGCCTGAACTACTTACTATCTGGTCTTTCCAGAAAGTTGGATGCTACCTATTCTAAAGGCCCAGGATAAAGGGTTACTGACACCGTCTCAAGAGCACTGTAGGCTTTGTTATACCCAAGGCATCATAAAGGGTGACCAGCTTGTCCCCGTTTGCCCCGGACTCTCCTAACTTCTTTCAGGGAATTTCCTGCCTAATCCTCGGTAAACCAGGACAGTTGGTCACGCTAGTTCTAGATAATGCAGCACAGACTCTGGGCAAGGACAGCCCTCCCCACCTGGAAATGCCTTAAGCTTAGTAGATGCCAATGGGGAATCAGATGCCCTGGGCACAGGAAGTCACCTCCTCCTCTTCCAAGGTCCTGCTGCAGAGCTGACCCAGGGCAAGGTCATCCTGTTAATGAGCTTAATTGGATTTTGCCAGCTGGGCCGTGAGCTCATTGTCCCTGTCAATCCCCTGCCTTCAAGTGCCAAGAAAAATTCCTGGAGGAAATGATAGTGACAGACCTGAGCCCTTTGTATCCCCCTCCTGCCCTGGAAAGACATGCACAGAGTCTTGCCTTCACGCATCTCAGGACAGTAAGGCGATAATATCGATGATGGAAACTTCTCGGGAAGGTACATTTTAATACTGAAACAAGGTTTGGGTCTTTTTTTTTTTTCCTAACCATTAAGTTCCATGCTTTTTGGGAGTGTATGACGGGAAGGGAGAAAGTGTAATTCTGGGTGATGTATATATACACTGTCTATGCAAATTTTTCTTCAGAAACATGAACTTTTATAGGCCTAATAGTCAAACTAATGGTCCCTTCATCTTAGAGATTTGCTTCTTGATGTGCAGGGGGCCTACATAAATGAGGTCGTATGGACAAGTCAGTTGTTGGCATAAGTACCGGACATGACAGTAAATAGCCAGGTATAAGCTGAGACTGGGAGGGAGTCAGCCCCCAATGCAGCTCTCCTGTACAGTCACCAGAGAGAGGCCAGAGCTGCACGAACAGGGCTGAGAACAACGCTTCTTGCCTTCCTCCAGCCTCAAGGGCTACCCTCTAACGATTCTCAAGGGATAGACTCAGCTTCTGCAGCCCCAGGGTCAGAGCCAAGGGAAGGGGGAAAAGACTAGCACAGGGGCAGCAAACTTGGTCCCCAGGCCAAATCTGGCCCGCCACCTCTTTTGGTACAGCCCACGAGCTAAGAATGGTTTTCACATCTTTAAATGGTCAAAAAAAAAAATAAAAAGAATATTTTGTGACCTGTAAAAATTATATGAAATTCGAATTTGAGTCTCCATCAGTAAAGTGGTCTCGGAACAGGGCAAAACTCACTTGTTTTTGTTTTGTCTGGGGCTGCTTGCACTTTTACAGCTGAAGAAACTGAAGTCCAGAGTGAGGAAGTAAATATATTCTCCCAATACCACACTGTCTATAAGAGTGAAAGCTAAGATTTGAGCCCGACAAAAACATCGTAACTCTGATGCATCATCATCTTGAAGGAGGCAAAGAAGCAGGGTGTTGGGTTAGTAGGTGGATGGGGGGTAGAAATTCAGATGAACATGAACACAGGCCTGAGACACACTCGGCATTATCTGTGAACAGTGGCTGGCTAAAGCAGTGTACACAAATAACTAAGACAACTAAGCAGAAGCAAAAAAGGACATTGAAAAATACACCATGCAAGTTCTTCATTTTACTGAAGGGGAAACTGAGGACATGAGAGAATTGACCCAAGATTATCCAACCAGTCAGAACAGGAGGTAAAATCCAGGGCAACATCAACCCCAAGAGATGAGGGATGGGTCCGTGTCGCAAGAGACCGAGCCGGGCGGGGGATGGGGGTGGGCAATCACTAGCTGTCAAGGGCTCTGGCTGGCAGACCAAACTGAGCCTGAATCCACTTACCTTTCCATCCCCAAAGTTTCAGAAAACAAAATAAGTTAGTATTTGAACAACTGAATCATAAACGTGAAATCAATTACACACGTAAAATCGTGATCGGTTTGAAAAGGAAAGAAAAATGTCATGAGAAGAACCCAACTCTGGAGCCCCTTATTTGCAGTGAGAATATGAGTGCCAATCAGTGACTTCCTCTGTGCTAGCTGTACTTCCTCTTCCAGTCTTGACCAGAGAATCGGAGACCAGAGAAAGGACCAGAGGACCAGGTGCCAAAGTCACCAGACCCAGACCAAACACCTGCTGCGTCTCGGGCTGTCTGCATGTGCTATCAGTCCTGATCCTGAGTGGAAGGCCGCATGATTCCCATTTTACTCACAAGGAAACTGAGGCTCACAGTGATTAAGTAACCACCAAAAGTCACGCAGCCAGAATGAACAGAATACCTCCGCCTTTAGAGGAGGGTTCTGGGGGGTAAATAGGGAAAAAGACCTCTTTCTCCTTCACCGGCTGGATTCCTCTTAGCCCGGCTGCTATGGCCAAACCTTGCCTCCCTGGCAGGATGTCTTCAGGATGTCTTCTGTCTAGTTCTGACGGCTGAAACCAGATTATTGGTGGGAAGCTGCTGCCTTGAGAAATGTATGCTCAACAGATGCAGATAAACGTGCCACGATTGCCATTAGATGGCCCAGATTCCCCCCTTGGGGTCAAATGCCACCACGAATGTCTTTTTGATACAGGCTTGAGGAACTGATAATGCAAGCCTTAACAACCCAGGCAGGGCACTTTTCATCTCCCTGCAAGCTACGTCGCTCATCTCAGGATGAAATGGGCCGCAGGGAAGGGTTTGCAATTCAACTCCTGACTCTAAAGGCTCCCGAAAGATAAGCCCACACCCTATGCAAAGTTATGACAGGAAGCCCCACCAGGCCCTTGGTGATAAGCTCTCCAAGCCCATGGCCGGGGACTGACAATTGTTTGGCAAAGGGGTGGTATCCACTGCCTCAACTGTGACTTTGGACCAGAGAGTTCTAACAGACAGACGTGCCTAGGGCCAGTCACGGCGCTGTATCTGGTGTTAGGGCCTGGCTGAGATTACTTCGAGAGGGAGATCGATGTTCTTAAACCCCTACTTGGTGTGAGTGACAGTCTAGTGGCAGGTGACAATCCTGCACACATATGAAAGAGACAAGGGTACACACGCTGAATTGGCTGGAGTTGAGTCTGGGGTTGGGGAGTGGTGTATCCACTTTGGGTATGCCGACCAGGCTTCCAATGAACTTCAGCTCCAAGCCTTCCTATTCTGCATAACAAACAACTCCCAGCCGCTCCCAGATATCTGGCCCAGTGATTAACCCTCTCAGAAAACAAGCAGGCTTGCCTTCACCAGAACAATTTGTGGAATCCTGTTTTATCCCCTTTTGGGGAAGGAGTTAAACTGCGTCCCCCTCCCCCACAGAGAAACATTAAAGATGCTGGCAGCGCAGCCCATTTCTACAAAGCTGTCCCAAGGAATCTCTAGCACTTTGTTCCACGCTCCAAGAGGAACCAAACTGCTAGGGGCCCCCGGATATATGTAAGATGCTGTTTCCTATCCCTGGACCTTTGCACATGCTGTGCTCTCTGCCCCCAAATTCTGCTTCCCTTCTTGTCCCCCTGTCTGTCCCCTCCTGCTCCTCCCTGACTTGGCTCAGATAGCATCTCTGAGCTGACTTTTCCCTGAGCCTCCAGGGTGAGCTGTACCCCTCTTCTGTGCTCTCCCAGGGCCCCACCATGACCTCTGTCAGTACTTCTAGGAAACATAACTGCTTGTGGGTCAGTCTTCACACGTGCCAAGCTTGCTGAGAACAAAGGCCTTGTCTTCAGCATCTCTACGGCTGCACAGTGGCCACTTGGCCACAAGAAATGTTCCCTAAATGCCTACTTAATTAGGCAGCGTGAAGAAATGAGCTGAAACTACAGAACAGATCCAGAAATCTCTGCATTCACTCGTTAGGCAAATGTTTTTGCCTACCTGAGGGGGTCGGCAGAGTGAAAGCAGAGGGGGGGTACATGGTGGAGAACAAAGCAGGCCTTCCCCCTGCCCTCGAGGAGTTCATGTGCAGGTGGCTCTCACAAGCAGAGGTACAACATTTCACTGGAGTTTTGATTGGGGGCAGCCAAGATCAGGGCCAGGATTAGGGCGAGGCCGGTGAGGCACTCACCCAGGGTGCAAAATTTAAGAAAGTGACACCAAAAAAGGCAAAAAGAGACCTTAGGGAAACATTTTCCAAATCAAAATTACTGCAAACATGCAAGATGAACAATATATCCAAAATTTAAACATAGACCATGCCCAGCCAAGCCTTGTTGGAGCCAAAGAAGGAAAAATGGGTACATACATGTTTTTACACATTTTAATAGATTATTGCCCCCCCCCCGCCGAGAACATTCAAGTACTTGAAAACGTTGAAAAAGAATTTTTAAAAAGGTGTATTAAAACTCTATTTTATGTTTAAATATTTTTTATTTCAAAACAGAACTTGTTGTCATTACATCAGCTTAACTCAGAAATCATTGAAGATCGCCACTTGGTCACAAGAAATTGTCAAAGGTGACAACGGAGAGTTTGCTTCCAATAAAGCCCCAAGCAAACATTTTCCCTCTGACCTCAGGCACTAACTTGGCTCAGGACAGAATAGGTCTTTATTTAAGATGTGTTATTTAAGATCATTATTGTGTTCATCATTCTTTTGCATTAATTTTGATACTTTGAAATGTTGAATTCAAATATTTATCTTGATCACTGAGGGGTTGGGGGGGGGGCATTCACTTGTATTTTGAACCCAAAGCAAATACGTCACCTATTTCACCCTAATTCCAGCCTTGCTTAAGATTAGAGGAGCCCAGCGGGGTTCAGGAAAGCCACCCCCGCCCCCCACCATGGAACAGTGAGCCTGAGGCCTGCAGGGGGCGTAAGGCTGTGACTGTGACGGCTGGAGAGAGTCCTGCCTATAGTTTAGCCCCAAGCTGGGAAGTCTTAACAAAGCACAACAAGAATAATGGTAAATGCATATAAGCCTAATATGCAGAGGCACCGTTAGGGGAAATAGACACTGATTTAATCCTCACCACAAACCCTAGGAGACAGGGATTGCTATCCCCATTTTAAAGACTAGAAAGTGGAACACAGGTTCAAAGTTCAAAGTCACGCAGCCATGAAGTGATAGAGACAGAATGAGAGAGAATCCAGGCAACCTCATGTCTACTCTGTTCTAAAAACCCTCTGCTTTCCTTAGAAAAAAAGATACTTTGGCTGGAGTGGAGTGAGCCACCAGGAGGCTAGCGTGAGAGGAAAGTGAGACTCAGGGCCAGAAGTTCGAGCCTTGGGAAGGTCCCCTCGGGAAGTTCAAAGCCCTGAAGGGAGCGTAAATGGTGCCATGTTACAGCTTTCGCTGCTGTCTCTACAGGTGTCTTGTGCCTTCAGCTTTGAAATCTGGATAATTTGGCTCAAGTGGTTCCTGGAAAGAAGTAGAGGAGGAGCATTTTAACATAATCTACTTTAATTCAAATGAGGACTGTCTCAGCCAAGCCAGGGTAAATTCCACACACTGGTGATGTAAAGCTCTGCCCATTCAGCCAGGGGACAAGAGACCTGCCACAAATAGGAACCTCAGCATCTTTCATCACTGACAACCTTCCGAGCACTTTCACCGCGGGTGGTGATATAGAGATGCGGTCCAAGATTCTGGCATCAGACTGTGTTTTCAGTCTTGACTTTGTGACCCTGGGTGTTACCTGCAACCTCTAAACCTCAGTTTCTCACCTTTAAGAGGAAGTATCATTACAGAACTGGCTTAGCTGGTCACAAACCCATTCTCCTCTCCTGGCACACACCTAGACTGTTCACAGCCCCCGTGCCATTAGGTGTGGCTGTGAGTAAGTATTGGCCAACAGAAGGTGGGAAAGAAGCAATGGGTACCACTTCCAGGCCTGACTCACACACCCTCCTTCACTCTCCTCCTCCTCTCTCTCTCCCAGTCTGCTGGCGGGATGATTAGCCGGGGGGGACTTAGAAGCCCCCATCGGCTACAATTCCAGGTCAACTGCATGCAGCAAGGAGCTCCTGTCTTGAGCCACCTTCCCTTGGAGCAGGACCTGGGACAAGGACTGCAGTGAATGGGAGCCTTTGATGAAGGGTCTTAGGGAAAGCAAGGGGGGAAGAGCAGGCCAGGCCAGGAATGGAGAGCGAAGCAAGAATGCGATTTCAGCAGGGGACTAGCCTTGGCCTGACCGCCTGAACTACATCACAGGGCTGGTTCTACCTCAAGGCAGGATGGAGTGGGGTGCTGGCCTTTGTACTTGACATCCACTGAAGACCGCCACCAGCATCCAGGAGGTGGGGGATATAAACTCTCTCCTGGGCAAGGAAGCCTCTTCTCCCCTCCTCCCACCATTCAGCAGAAGTCAATTTTCTAGAGAAGGGGGGGGCAGCTGTGAGCCACTAGCAACCAACACAGCAACTGGGGAATGGGCACGGAGTGGGGCACCAGTATCACCCACCACAGTATCCCCCACCACAGTATCCCCCAACCTCCCACTCGGGAATTTCTTGTGGTCTTTGTTTGAGCAACAAATGAACATGTTCCTTGTTAAGCCACTGCAATTTCTGGGTTTCTACACATCACAATAGCAAGCATAAGAAAAATCTATTGATTGAGTTGTGCGATGATTAAATGAAATGCTATCTGATTATGGTGATTAGAACCACAGGTTACACATATGTCTAAAATCACCAAATTATATGGATTAAATATACGTAGCTTTTTGAATGTCAATTATACTGCCAATAAAGCTGTATAAAAAAATCTTCTGGATAGATAAGGATCAGAAAAAGTTATAATTCATAAAATTGTTCACTTAAAAAAATATTTAAAACCACATATTGAAAGGGATACCATGTGCCTGGGAAGATAGACCCAAAGCAGCCAAGAAAGTAACGTGTTCTGATAAATCTGCCTTTCAAGAAAAATAAAATAAATTATTTGACTACCTCCCTCAACAATGAGATGCCTCATGGAGACTGCTTAGCACGTGGGGTGTGCTCAAGGACTGTCAGCCATCATTAATGAGGATTTCTCTGCAGCAGGTCCTGGAGATGTAGAAATGTCCATTCTGCCCTGCTCTGGTGAGCCTCATGGTCTTGAGAGCAGAAGACAGATGGAAATAGATGATTACAGAAATATGGCAAGTAAGTAAGGGCAGTGTCTGAAATATGTGCGGAGGAGCTCACACCTGAATCTACCTAAAGATGGAATAAAGTCCTTCCAGGTAGAAGTGAAGCTTGAGTTGACTTTTCAAGGATAAGCAGGTGCTCTCCAGCAGACAAAGAGGAGAAAACACTCCCAGAGCAGAGGCCATGCATTTATGATTAGGTCGGGCACCTCTCCTCCAGGCTCCAGAGCTCCCTGTATGTATTCATGCAAGTATTGGTATTTTCTGTTGTGTTGGGCCCATCTGCCTCTCGATTGTATGATCTGGGACAAATCACGAAACGTTGACAGCCTTAGGTATGCAGCAAACCTTAGGTATGATGACACCTGCCTCTTAGGCTTGGGTTTGATTCCAGGACTGGGCAACACAATATCTGACCAGAGTAGATACTAGGTTAATGTTAGTTAGCCCCTCCTCCTTCCCCACATGCCTCCCCTGATCCTGCCCCTGGGGCTCCCCCCATAGTGCCTGCCTCAGGAGCCACTGTAAGAAGGAGTTAGGTTGTTCCTCAAAAAGTGAAACATGGAGTTACCAGTTAATGTATGACCTAGCAATTCCGATCCTAGGTATGTACCCAAAAGAAATAGAAACACATGTGCACATACAAAGACCTGGACCTGTTCATTGTCGCATTATTCACAACAACCAAAAGGTGGCCTAACTGTCCATCAATGGCTGAACGGATGAACAATTGTGGTATATCCATACTATGGAACATTATCCAGCCATAACAAGGAAGGAAGTATTGATACATACTATAATGTGGATGAACCTTGAAAACCTTAGGCTAAATGCAAAGAGCCAGACACAAGTGGTCACATATTGTATGATTCCATTAATCCAAAATGTCTGGATAGGTAAATCCACAGAGACAGAACACAGATTGAAGGTTACCAGGGATGGGGGAGGGAAGAATGAGAAACAAATGCTTAATGGGTCCAGAGTTTCCTTTTTAGGTGATTAAACTGTTCTAGATAGAGATGGTAGCTGTACAATATTGGGAATGTGGTAAATATCACTGGATTGCTTATTTTAAAATGGTTAATTTTATGTTCTATACATTTAACCTCAATTTTTTAAAAAAATGAGGTTTCACCATTTCCTGAGCCAATCATGATCATCAGGTTAGCCTGGAATTAGCCCAAAACACCACAGTGTCCAGGGTGCCTGGGTGGCTCAGTCAGTTAAGCATCCAACTTCAACTCAGGTCATGATCTCACAGTTTGTGGGTTCGAGCACTACACTGGGCTTCGCACTGACAGTGTGGAGCCTGCTTCAGATTCTCTGTCTCCCTCTCTCTGCTTCTCTCTCTCTCTCAAAAATAAAAAACAAAGAAAAAAGAAAAAAGCACCATGCCAGTCAGGCAGAAGCCCTCAGCACCAGTGTGGCCCTCGGGCCCAGGAGAAAGACAGGAGACTGTCCCTGCCCCATGGAGCTCATGGACAGTCACAAATGCTCCCGAGCTCTGGAGTCTGGTTCTCTGGGTATGCATCTTGTGGCCACCAACTGCAATCTCTGTGCAAAACATTCAAAATCCCTGGCCATCAGTTTCCTTACCAGTGAAATGGAAGGAATCATAATGCCAACCACAGAGATGTGAAGATTAAGGGGGTGGATCATCTTCCTGGGCCAACCCCAACAAATTAACACAAACCAGGGGGCTCAGGACAACAGACTTTATTCCCTCACAGTCTAGAGACCAGAAGTGTGAGACCAAGATATCGGTAGGGCCTCACTCCCTCCAGAAGCTACAGGGAGAAGCCGTTCTTGCCGCTGCAGCCTCTGCTGGCTCCAGGCACACCTTGTCTTGTGACTGCATCCTGGCCTCCACCTGCACGTGACCTTCTCCGCTTCCCAATCTCTATAGGCACACTTGTCACGGGATTTCGAGCCCAGCTGGATAATTCAGGATGATCTCGTTTTGACATCTTTACCTTAATTGTATCTGCAAAGCCCCTTTTGTCCAAATAAGGTCACAGTCACAGGTTCTGGGGATAACAACATAAACAGAGCTCCTGGGGAGCGACAATTCAACCCACTATGGGGAGAATCCAGATGAAGTGCTTTTGTAGCACTTAGTAAATGTCAGAGATTTCATCATTGTCCCCATCTTTGTCACAATTATTAGCTAAGCTGTGTCTCAGTCTCTCTCAGGAACAGTTGAAATCTTCAACTCACTGGGGCTTCTTCCTTCCAGGCCGCAGACACTCTGCCTCCTTCATTAGGAGGCTTGATTTCTTCTGATGCCCCCTGCCCCTTCCTAAGTGAATTCTCACAGGGCTTTTTACAGCTCTGCTTCCTCATCACCAACCATTTAAAGCCTCCTATATCTGGGTCCTGCCCACTACTCTGATATTAGACCATAGTCTAGACTGCCTGCATACAGTTATGGAGCAGCCCCAGTTACCTCTGCCCCACCCCTTCCATTCAGGCTCCTGCTTTCCTCCCAGTTGCTGCTGCCTTCAATCCTTAACGAGGGAGTTTATAAAAATCTAAGGCTCGGGCTGTATCCCCAAACCAACTGAATAGGAATTCCCTGGGACTAGAAGACAGTCATTCAAGAATGGCAACATCCCAAACCCAAACCCTTGGAATTCCCAAGACATCCATGGGGCTCAGCCCACTGTGCAGGCATTAAAAGAAAAACCTTGCACTTACTGGGCAGTCCTGGACCAGAAAGAGATATAATGAAAACAGCCTGGGTTTTGGTGGCAGGTTTGTGATCAAATCTTGCTAAGCTGTATGGCCTCGGCCATGTCCCTTAACCTCTGAAGTTCTGGTTTCTCGTGTTGAAAATGGAGACAGTAATGCTTACCTGAGAACTTGTTTGTATAGTGATAGATATTCACATCTAGCAGTGTCTGGACCACAATGGGAACAATCAGAAGCCCTTCTTCTTCCCTTCCTCCTGGAATTTGCAAAAGGTTTAAATCCAAGTTCAGACACCAAAACTATACCTTCTATGTGTGGCCCCATGGCTGTGGAAAGGAATTGATTGTTTAGGCTAGATTCCTTAATGTTTTATTAGACGAGGGGCAATTTCAGAAACCCACTCCGGGATTATTAACATGGAGGGGGGCGGCACTGATTGGTTCATGGCTTCCAGACATGTGGTGGTCATCTGCTTGATTTAACACAAGCAGCACACAGAGAACTGGCCCTGTGACAGGCGACCAAAGCTGGTAGCTGTAGACATTCTGTTGAGCAACTTGGCCAAATTCTCCATCTTCCTGCCAAAGCAAAGAACCCAAAGGCGCTGGTTCCAAGAGGCTTGAACTTCCAGGGGAGCCCCCGAGTCCCTACTCCTGACCACCCCGTGTTTTCTTGGTCATCCCTACAAATGAAGGGCAAACTCCTCTGAGAAACCAGAAACCAGAGCCCACCAGGCTGGGAAGTGAAGAATCAAAACCCTCTGCATTTTGCCTTCCCAATGAGCGCTCATAGACTCCTGCTACCCAAACAAAAACTCACACCAAAAGCCCGTTCCTAGCACTTCTCATCTTTTCATCCATCTCATACCACTTTGCAAATATCCTGTTGCAGTCCTTCTCCTGTGATATAGTAAAGCTGGAGGTATCGCTGAGATCTTTTTCCCCCCTCTCTTTTCCCCAGTGCCCAGTGGAATGTCTGACACATTTAGCCATTGATTTATTCAGTAAATATTTATGGAGCACCTGCTATGTGCCAGGCCCTGTGGATGCTTCGAGATTGGCACACCTTCTGTGTGTCTTCTATAAGCCACCAAATGATTGTTGAAACGACTGAAACTTATTGAGAACCCATGCTTTCCAGCCAACTGGTTCACAGATAATATGTTGGCCCAATTCTTATGGGACATACCATTCTCATATGTCCTGAGCAAAATGTGTAATTCCATGGGGAAGCCAACATCAGTACCTTAAGTCTTTACCATGAAAGAAATATTAAGGCTCATATAAAACACTGGATCCCAACTCTGGTCCCCAGGTGATTCCAGTGTTCCACCAGAGTTGAAAAACACTCATCTAGTCCAACTTCACACCCAGAAAAATACACGTCCCTGCTATGGCTCCCCATTGCCTTTTGTATAAAATACCCAACTGTTTTGCCATGACCTACAGTGCCCTGCATGATCTGGTGCCTGCCTGACCTACCCCTCTGCTCACAGTGCCCAGATGCATGGACCTCTCTCTGTTCCTGAGAGCATCCATTGGGGCCTTCGTCTTTGCTGGTCCTTTTGGTCATGTAGGACTTACTCAAGGGTGATCTCATCAGAGACAGCTTTTCTGAGTGTGCAGTGTGAAGTACAGTACACTCCCCACACATGCACACAAAAACACATGCATGCACATACACACATCCACAGCTGTTCTTGTACACCCCCTTTGGTTATGCTATGACACGCATCGCTAGCTACAACTATCTTTGTATCTTTTCTGATTGTCTCCACCCCTAGGAAGGAAAGTTCATGAAAGCAGGAACTTTGTGGATCTTGTTCACCGCTGGCTCCATAGAAGTGTATGGAAGATGCTTAGTAAGTACTAATTAAGTGGATGAATCAATCAACAGATCAGTCATTGAAATAAAGCCCCTACCTGCACACCTCTAGTGACAGAGGGAAGTATCTTTCTCCCTCCCAAGGTGATCTCATGCCATTGTTGGTCAGTTGAGGCTGTTAGAAAATTGTTGCCAGGGCACTTGGGTGGCTCAATCGGTTAAACGTCTGACTCTTGGTTTCTGCTCAGGTCATGATCTCGCGGTTGGTGGGGTTCAAGCCCCACATCAGGCTTCATGCTGACAATGCAGAGCCTGCTTGGGATTCTCTATCTCCCACTCTCTCTGCTCCTCCCCTGCTCTCTCTTTGTCTCTCAAAATAAATAAATAAACTTAAAAAAATTGTTTAGAAAATTGTTTCCAACACCAGGCTGGTGCCTGCATCCTTCTCACCTCCTGCCCCTGGCTTAACTGTCACTCCACGTAGCCACTCCAAACAAAGCCAGTCCTCCTGCCCCATGACAGGCCTCCAAATATTTGGAGACTGTTAAGTTTCCTCACAGCCTTCTATCATCCAGGTGAATAGCTTCTGGGAGATGGCGTCAAGAAACACGGCCGTGTTGGCCTTCGATGACTGTGTCCATAAAACAATTCAGCTTCCTGAATCTGTAAACGGCCTGTGTTTTTATTTTCCAGAGCAGCTGCCTACATGTTGCCAAGGCAGGATCTGCATTTGCATTTTCCCCGTCTCTGAGCTGTCACTCCTAAGGTCCAAGGGTCCTCTAAAGAGGACCCTGAGAAATGTGCTCCTCGCCATTATCAATTTCCAGGAGAGGTTCTTAGAAGTTTCTTAAAGACAAAAAATGTTTAAAGGGGTATGTAGGAGGAAGTCCCTCTCAGAGCCCACTGCTGTGTGGGTGTAAAGAAGGGAGCATAGAATTTGTTTTCCTTCAGATTCTACTTTTATCTCCTCCACCAGGCTTCCCCCATCACCCTTTCTGAAATAGCACGTACACCCCCTCTCCACCCTCTAGCAGCCAGCACCTTCTACCCAGTTCCAATGCTTTGCTTTCTTTAAAGCACACAGTCCTATTTATCTACTTAGTCCCTTATTTATTGTTCCTTCAACTTGAATGTAAGCTGTGTGAAGACAGGGATCCCACCGGCCTTCTGGAACATGGTATCACCAGGACTAAAATGGCAGCCAATGCCACGGCAGTGCTGGATAGCCAATGAGAAAAGAATAAAAGGATGCCTGAAAAGTTGTGAGGTATTAGACAAATCAGATCCTCAGTTTCCTCGTCTGTAGAGTGGGAAGAGGAGACGGTAATCCTCTACTTATCAGACAACTGTAAGGAGCAACTCAGACGATGTCCGTAGCAGTACGTCACCAGCTGTAATGCCATCAAATGTTCAGGGTTATGGTGTCATATACACACACACACACACACACACACTTTTTTGTAAGCAGAAAAAGTCAAAGGCTGCCCCTTGAGTGTGATTTGAAGGGCCTGATTGCTCTGGAAGAGTCTCCCTTATTGTTTTACTGTCTGAAAATTCCACCATTAGACATTCCTTTCAGTAAAGGCATCGTGTTTCCACTAACAGAGAAATGCTTCCCTTGATCTGAAGATGGGAGGGTAGAGATAAGGGAAGAGAAGATAGCTTTCTTTCTCTTTGCCACAGCTATTTTCCTTTCAGCCCTGGAGTCTTGCTAATTTTTACAACACTTCAGATGTATGAGCCTGGATTACTTTCCCTGCCAACTATTTTTAAAATGGAAGGATAAACTTCACTATCATCAGCCTATCTTTCCAGCTTGGCTTAGGACTTCGGAGGCATTTTCCATCTGGACCTCAGTTCTGTCGCAACGCACATTCCATAGGAGGAGAACCTCACCATCAAATGTTTCCTGTCTGTCTTGCCAAAAAGAAAAAAAGAAAAAGAAAAGAAGAAGAAGAAAAGAAAAGAATGGGCTCCAAAGATGAGTCTCCAGGCAAAGCTTTAGCCCAGACGGGTCCAGCAGGATTATCACTGTCTGGAAGTAGAGGCAGGGGATCCCCTGTGCCTTCAGGAGTGGCGGGAAGAAATAAACTTGGGAGAAACCTTGACCAACTCCCCATGGTGATGCCTACACTCCAGCTAACCCAACTGTCTGCCCTTCCCTATGCCCTCCTTCCTGTTCCTGCATTCCAACCTTGGTGCTGGCTGTCCCTCAAAACCCAGTCACTTATTTAACAAGCAAGGCCTTAGCTCCTGCTCGGACCTGGGGTCATACGCCATCTCTGTCCCTCAAGATTTCAGAACCAAGTGAGACCACCAGAAGAAAATGGCAAGCAGGACACACAGTGACAATCCCAGGATGCTGGGGTGCTGGGAGGAGGAATATCGAGGGGGGTCATTTAATAAGGTCTCAGAAGATTTGGGAATACTTGTGAAAGGAGGGGGTAAACTGAAGCTTAAAGAGTAAGTGTGAGTTAGCCCAGGACAGAAGGGAAGAAGAGCACCACAACTTCAGGGAACAGAACATGCAAAATGAGAGAAGGGCTTCTTCAGGGAAGTGGGGGAGGTTGGTTTGGCCCAAGAGAACAGAGTACAAGGCAGTAGCCAAGAAGGGCCTGGAACAGCAAGTGGGGTCATATGATGACAGCCCCACAGGGTGTGATGAGGGGGATGGGCTTGTCTCTAGAATGCCATATCCCATAAGCCACTGACAGATTTTTAAATGATCAGAGTCATCTTCAGATCAATTCCGAGAGCTGTAGTTTGGAAAATGGATCCTGGGGAAGGAGGCTTGATGGAAGAGTGGAGAACAAATAAGAAGCTCTGGCAAAACCCACCCAAATGGTGGTGACATCTGAAATAAGGCAGCAGCAGTTCAGGGAAAGGGAAGAAACTTGGTTCAGGGCCTGTCGAATCCCAGGGCTTTGGTGTCATATGGACCTGGGTCTTTATCTTGGTAGTGCACTGCCTACTCGTGTGGCCCTGGCAAGACAACAAGCTTTCAACGCAGTCATTTTATCTGGAAAAGAAGATAATAATACCCAGCTTGCCAGGTTGTGAGGATTTGAACTACAAATGCCCAATGTCCAGTGCAGTGCAGAGTCAGGCACACAGTAGGTCTTCAACAGAGAATAGCTTTTCTGTTTATCTCTAGCATTAAAGAAGAGAGATTCAAGATTCTAGATCTGCCCATCTTCTGCATTTAGCGACACCACGTCTCGTACTTATGGACTACCCAACGTTGTATGAAACTTGAAACATCCTATTTCTTCTTCAACAGGTGTGGGCAACGTATAAAACATGTCATTGTCTTAAGAGAAGAAAAGCAACAGCAAAATGAATGACCGTCAACCCACAGGTATTTGGCGGATGCGTTCTGCATGCGCAGCCCTGCACTAGAAAGTACAGGGACCCACGGAAGAACCCGCAAAGTGCTAAACACAGTATCTGCCTCAAGATATTTACCAACTGGTTGGGGGAACGGATCAGAAACCCACGAGATCCTGAAAGAACAATATCTCTTTTCATTTCTTATCTTAGAAGAATTCTTTACAGCTTTGTCCCTAGTGACCTTGCCTTTCTTCCTGAAACTCACTTTACCCTAAAGTTCCAGGGCACCACTGTATGCTAAGGAGTTGTTTTTCCATTCTTTTCTTGGTTCTTCTTCCATCTGCTATTCACTGCCGATGCTCCTCAGGGTTCTCTGGTCCTCTTGTGTTCTCACTGCACACAGCTCCTGATTCACAGCTCCAAGTCATGGCTTCATGGACCTCCGTGCTGAGATTGTAGCTGAGCTGCCACCCCCTCCTTCAAGGCACAACCCCCAGGTTTCCCATGCACATGCCAGACCTAACATCCTCAAGGCTGAACCCATTGTCTTTTCCCTCAAACTTCGTCTTCCTGCAGGCCAAACCCAAGTTCATGATTTTACTATCTACTTAGCCGTCCAAGTTCTGTTATCCAAGTGATAGCTCACTCTGTAGTTAAAATCGCAAGTGCTAGAACCGGGCTATCAGGGTTCAGGTCCTAGCTCTCCACCTGATTTCCTCTGTGATATGTAAATTACTAAACATCTCTGTGCCTCAATTTCCTCACCTATAAAATGGGCATTTTAGAGGTACCTATTGTATAAAGTTGTTGGGAGAAGGAAATGAGTGAATATTTATATAAAGTGTGTCACACACATCATGTATGGCACATTGCGCGTGATCTATAAAGGTTGGCGTTTATTACTATTATCTCAGATTCTTCCTTCCTCAAACCTCTACAAACGATTTGCCCTCAACTGCAGCAAATTCCTGCTGCTTAGATGCTCACTTATGTATTCCAGCTGCTACTGGCTGTGTGTGGGCCTTCATTATCTGTGGCAGGAGGTCTCAGAGCAGCTGCCCCTCATCTCACACCTCCCCGGGGAAGAGCCCCAGTGTGGAGGTCCAGAAATCATCTGGGTGGTGCTCCTGAAACTAATGCCAAGACCTTCTAACTCTCAGATTCCATAGTTCTAGAACCCCAGTGTCCAACCCAGGTCAGCATGAGTCCGTGTAAGTTCAGAAAAGGTTTCCCCCTGACACCCACTCACCCCCAAAATTTCCCCCGTCAGGATTCTTCCTACTTTGCTTTCCTGCCTTCAGCCCTCCCTTATTCCCTGGTCCCTTTCAGTCTCAAGACTGGTGGGAAGAAAGCAACCTGGCCTTTGACTCCCACTTGCTCTCCCCTAGGACCCCTCCTAGTGGATTGATAAGGGTGAGAACATTCAAGCCACAGATAAGACCTCAGCTCCTGGCTCCTGCCCCTCCACTCCCTCCGGCTCCACTTTGAAGTTCCCAAAACCTGCCTCTGTGGGCTGATTGTGTTATCTTCACAGCCAAGGTGAGAGCACACAGAATGACTTTATGGTTTCCCGTAAGCAGCTCTCCCCAAAGTCATGATTTCTTATAAGAGGAACAAAAGGAAGTGAGGGAGTTGGGACGGAAGGAAGCCCAGCGGTTTTACGGCCATTAGAATGCCGTTCCTCATGGAGTGGAGGCCCCATGTGGGTTTAGAGAATGGAAGGGAGAGGCGCTTAGCAGGTTTTAATTCACGTTTAGAGCAGATGTTCTAAACCCGGGGTGATCTTGCTCTCCAGGGAAAATGTGGCGACGTATGGACCAATTTCTGATTGTTATAACCTAGAGGCATGGGTGCTAGCAGCATCTGATGGGTGGCCCCAAAAGATTCCTAAACATCCTGCAATGTACACCACAGCTGCCCACGATAAAGAGTTATTGGGCCCCAAATGCCAATCGCGCTGCAGTTCAGAAACCCTAATTTAGAGAATCGAAGGAAAAGGGGAGGGAAAGAGAGAAAGATCCTTCTGCTAACATGAAGGCCAAAGTCCCATAGCATTTTGTTTGTTGCTTTTTAATCTTCCAGTATCTACACTACTAAGAGGTCTCAGATTCCACTCTGATTTGCTTGGGGGGGAATGAAAAGATATGTGGGGTACATTCCAGACACACACACGAAACAGTACACATGTTCATGGTTCTCAGAGACGTTATTCCACCGTAGCTCTGTCCCTGGTGACCCACCACATTTGGGCAAGTGGCTTCAGCTGGCTTTTCTGCACAAGGAAGGAGAGGGACCCAAGGCTCCCCAGGAGACACCAATTTCTCTAGTTCCAGGGAAGAGTGAGTGCTCCTGGAAGCAAGAACTGGGGGACCTCAAAAGCGGTCAGCCAGGTGGGCTGGAGAGTGTATAAGTCCTCAAGGAACAAAGGCACCAGAGCCAGACCCTGGACAGGAAAGGGTGGGCATGATTTAACAAACTGAGAAGGGAAAGAGGTCTACCTGCAAAGCAGTTTTGGAATGGAGAGTAAATGTCTTCCTGGCCCACTGCCGATGCTCACACACACTGCCTCTTTCCTCTGAAGAAAATGAGGTGAGTAGACAAAACTAAATAGACAGGGACCCTAGCCAGGTCACTTGGCAGCTCCCGTAATTACAGACAGCGCCTCACAGCCTTTGGAAGCCCCCCCTCAGGATGGGAAAGCTGGGAGAGACCACCAAGACCATCTCCTTCAGTGATCTGCCATATTTCCAGGTAAGAGGGCCTTTTCAATATAATTTCCTCATGATTTTACTCATATCTCTATTGTCAATTTACTGGTATGTCATAGCAAAAAGTTTTTTCTGAATCCTATAAAATATAAATGAATGTGTGTTTTTGTCATCACAGTGTCCATGTGTTGGTTCTTTATTCTTTCTTTTAGTAGACCACTTTTTACCAAAGTTTAAGGTTTACAGCAAAATTGGGAGGAAGATACAGAGATTTCTCATATACTGCCTACTCCTTCATATGCACAGACTCCTCCATGATCCATGTCCCACACCAGCGTGGGACCTCCACTACAGTCGACGAACCTACACGGGCACATCATAATCACCCAGACTCCATAGTTTACGGAAGGGTTCACTCCTGTGTTGTACATTCTATGGGTTTAGACAAATGTATCCTTACCATTATAGTATGGTGTAGAGTAATGTCATTGCCCTAAAAGTTCTCTGTGTTTCATCTATTCATCCCTCCCTCTCCCTGGCCCCGGGTAACCCCCAATCATTTATTGTCTCCATAGTTTTGCTTATTCAAGAATGACATATAGTTGGAACCATGTCGCAGGTAGCCTTTTCAGATTGGCTTCTTTCACTTAGTAATATGCACCTAAGCTGCCTCCATGTCTTCGTGGTTTGATAGTGCATTTATTTTTAGCACTGGGTAATATTCCTTTCTATTATCTATAATATTAATATCTATAATATTCTATTCACCTACTTACTGAAGCACATCTTGCTTGCCTCCAGTTTGGGCAATCATGAATAAAGCTACTATAAACATCCATGTGCAGCTTTGTGTGGACATAAGTTTTCAACCATGTGCTGTTGAGAAATGGCCATATATGTGTGAGGCACCTTGTGCTGTGGTCTCCTGGGTAATGCCCAGAGGAGGAAATGATGGCTGGGTTTCCTGGAGAAACCCAGTAGCTCCCCTAGATTCTTGGCTACTAATAAATTGTAGCTAAAAAGAAAATCATTTTTCAGATCATCCAAACCAGGCTTCAAGAGGAAATGTGACATCTAGACACCCATAGTTCTTTCCTGGGAGACTCTAAAAGATAGCTGTGGGCTTACCCACCCCCCTTCTCTCAGATACCCTTGTCTAAAATCCCTCCTTAGATAAGGGGCATGCCTCAGCCAGTCAGAACAACCCAGCAGTGTGGTTAACTCAAGTCACACTACCCAATGCAGTTAAAGAAGAGTAACATTCCTCCTCTGACAGATAAGTCCCTAGAAGGATCTTGCCGGCTCTGAGGCAGGGAAGCACAATGATGAAGGCCCTGAAGTCAGATTCCATCCTTCATTTAACAAGTATTTTGGGGGCCGCCTGCGTGGCTCAGTCGGTTAAGCATCTGACTTCAGCCCAGGTCATGATCTCGCAGTTTGTAAGTTTGAGCCCCACGTCAGGCTCTGTGCTGACAGCTCAGAGCCTGGAGCCTGCTTTGGATTCTGTGTCTCCCCCTCGCTCTGCCCCTCCCCAGCTCATGCTCTGTATCTCTATGTCTCTCAATAATAAATAAATGTTAAAAAAAAAAAATATATATATATATAGGAAGATTTATCTGTGTCAGACACCATTCTAAGAACCAGCCACCGTGGAGAGCAGGGTAGCTCACAACACCCAAGTTTCTGGCTCCACCACTTACCAGCTGAGTGATCTTGAACTATGGTTCAACATCTCTGAGTCTCAGCTTCTTCATTCACGAAATGGGATTTTTGTTAAGTGTGCACCCTATACGGGGAATGAGATAACATCTAGACATTTCTTGGCCAATGCTGGCAAATCATGAGCACACAATATACGTTAGGGACTAATATCAAGAGACAAAAGGAACTGGGACATTCCAGGTAGAGATTTATGTTAAAACTCTGACACAGTGGATTGTAGGGCCTCCCCCCATTAAATGACACCAAGAGTAAAAACAGGTGTTTTCTTTTAATATGAGTGCTTATCCACTGGCACAGACCTCCCTTCTCCTAACCTCCGTGGAATGGCTTCAAAGTGAAAATACATCCTTGTGCCCAGAAGCTGACCTACTCTTTGCTTCTTGAATAGCCATTAAGCGCGAGTGTGCCTCCCATCCATCAGAATCCCACTTATCTCTGGGATGGTTATAGTGGTCAAGACACCTGAGGCTCTGTAACGCATCTCAAAATCCAGGCCCCTCCGAAACCAAGCTTTTAGCTTCAGCATTTATAGGCACGCCTACAAGGGGGCTACAATGTAACCAGAAGCTTCTATACCTTTGACTGTTACAACTGTTTGTGTTTTAAATTCACAATACTTTTCAAGAGCTTAAACAAAAAAAAGCCCTCCTGTATGGATTCAGCAATGGGTCTTTTAGGGCTGGGCTAATGGAGCACTCAGAGGCTTTTTCATTAGATAAAAGCTGCCCCTTTTCTGCTTGAGATTCTCATATCCATACAGAAGTCTTCCTTTCTGTATTCTAAATAGCTATCAAGGTCACAAAGAATCAGTGGGGCTGTCATAAGCCTGTGGGCTTCCTTAGTCTTGGCAGTAAGACCCTTTGAGATGATGGGCTTGACTTTCACCTGAAGATTCTACTCACTAGTCTGGCCAAAGGCTTGAGGCACAGCCGACACCTGTCACACCTGTCAGTGGACCTTGGAAAGCCATGGAGGAGCCCCTACCTTGTCCTAGGGGTTGGGGCATCCTTGATGGCAATGAACACTTGTGGCTCAATCCAAAATGAGGCCACAGGCGCAGGATAATAGGAATCACACTCTTGGTATGCAGATGAGGTGGAGGGGCAGTCATCAAATCCCCAAAGGTACGTTTTAGGAGGACAGGAGGTGAGCCTTTGGGGAATGAATACAGAATTCCAGAAGTTCTCTGCATCCTAACAAAGAAAAGATAACCACCAATCCGGGAAGTGCCCCAAGCACCATGATTAACAAACCCAAGTCTGCAAGGCTCTAGTGGCCCTTATTGTCTTTGAAGTTCCTCCTTTCCCTCCAGGTCATGTCTAAATTCCTCAACCTGCCTGTTGAAATCCTTCAGAAGTTGCCCCAAATCTAGGGAACTTATCGTGATGGCAAAAGTAAGGCCACAAGATTATAGCACCCAGAGCAGGAGGCGCCATGTCGGAGGACTGGCTCTGGTATTTCACAGCCCTGAGTGCTGGGCAAGTCTCAGCAGCAGCCCTATGAGGTGGGTCTTATGGAAGAGAAAAGGGAACAGTGGCCTGGGGGGATCCAGTGACTTCTAGGATTTATAGGACAGTCAAAGGCCTACCCAGCAGAGAACAGGAGTTTGCTTCCCAAACCCTGTGCTCCTTCTCTTAGGCCACACCTGCCCCTTTCTGCCTCAGAACAATTGACTCTCACTCTGTACAGGTCTTTTTGTAGCTTTTGCACTTCTGAAAATCTCTGCTAACTAACATCTTGAGCTTTCCCTACTCTGTGCTTAGATGCCGCGTGCCTCTTTATATCCATCCACCGTCCATGCTTTGCCCATTAGATGCCCTTCAGAGAGACGATGCAGGAGGATTTTCCTTTGATGATGTTCGCCTTTTGTTCTCCCATGAGAATGTTCATTAATTCTGTCCATTTCACTTTTTTTTTCCTTCTCCCTGACCATGAACCCAACCTCAACTCACAGAAGCCAGAAATTTTTAATCAAATAATTATCTATTGGCTAGATAGGCTAAAAAGAAGATTTGGTTTATATATACCATGGAATACTACTTGGCAATGAGAAAGAATGAAATCCTGCCATTTGCGGCAACGTGGATGGAACCGGAGGGTGTTATGCTAAGCGAAATAAGTCAGGCAGAGAAGGACAGATACCATATGTTTTCACTCATATGTGGATCTTGAGAAACTTAACAGAGGACCATGGGGGAGGGGAAGGGGGAAAAAGTTACAGAGAGGGAGGGAGGCAAACCACAAGAGACCCTTACATACAGAGAACAAACTGAGGGCTGAGGCAGGGTGGGGGGAGAGGGGAAAGTGGGTGATGGGCATGGAGGAGGGCACTTGTTGGGATGAGCACTGGGTGTTGTATGGAAGCCAATTTGACAATAAATTATATTTTAAAAATTATGTATGTAATTTATAATATATAAAATATGTTGTCGTATATTATATGTCATGTTAATTATATACACACATTTTATATATACATTATAATATCTTTATATTATAAATCTATCACATGTTTATATATATATAATTTATATATACACACCCACGCAAAGGACTAAAGTCAGAGTGCATATATAATCCACGAATAAGCTTTCAACACAGCACTGAACCCCTAACCTGAAGCATGACCCACACACACGACAAGGACCCTTGAGGGCTTAGTCAATAGAAGGGGAAAAGATGGGGAATGATTCCCTTTCTCCATTCCCCAAAATGAGCAAGTCAGAGGCTTGGAGGCGCAGGGGAGAGATCTGGGAATGGATGAGGGGAAAGCACAAGAATGAGGGGAAACGGGGCGCCCGGGTGGCTCAGTTGGTTAAGCCTCCAATTCTTGATTTTGGCTCCGGTCATGATCTCACGGTTCGTGAGTTCAAGCGCTGACAGCGAAGAGCCTGCTTGGGATTTTCTCTCTCTCTTTCTGCCCCTCCCCCACTCACACACACAAGATAAACTCTCTCAAAATAAATAAACTTAAAAAAAAATGAGGGAAACAAACTCAGATGTTCTCCTTTGCTTCTTCAGAGACTACTCAGTCTGGGTCATTACCCCTAGCTTGTGTTATCCAACACCCCCCAAATGTCCGTGCTTTCACACAAGAGAAGCTTGTTTTTTCTCTCCTATAATAATTCAGTGTGAGGACTCAGTGGGCCCCTGTCCAAATGGTCCTGCTGAAGCCCCTCTCCATAGACACACACAGACACAGGTGAGGGAAAGCCCCTCACCCCTGCCCCTTCAAGAGCGTCACAGAGCCCAGCCCTCAGGCTAATTGTACCATCAAGTCCTCTTCCTCCCACGCCTTCTTATCCTCATGGGGGTGAGGGGCTTACAACGTAACCAACTGACTCTCGACCACCTACTTCGCAGACATTTTTCTGGGCGGTCCGTCTCACAGCACATTATGGTATGTGATCATCTGTTCCCTTAGGGTCTCAGCCAAAAGTTTCGTGTTAACATCCTTTTATACAACGCTTTACTGTTCTATAACTTCCCCCTGAGCAAAGTCCCCATCTTTCCATCTCTGTAACCCAGCCCCAGACAGAGTGCTCAAGAGTCCTTGGTTGAATGAAGGACCCAATGAGCTGACCAAAGTTGGGGAAATGTGCACAGCATGTTTCTCAAACCCTAGGGCATCAATCTGGTTGGAGTAGAGTTTGTTGAGGAGAGGATCGGGAGCTAGGCTTAGAAGAAAGCTCAGACATATTGGAGCAGAGAAAACTATAAATGACAGACTGAGGAACAGATCGAAAAAGCATGTGCACCAGGAACACATGGGGTCCAGGCAGACACCTCACTCTGTCCCTAAGGTTAACTGTGGACCAGAAGCAAATGACTTAACCTCTCTGGCTCTCAGCATTCTTGTTGTTAAATACATACCATCATTCTTAACTGGTAAAGTTTACGTGAAGTTTCATGGAAACAGTGGATACAAAGCATCTGCTACAGGGCTTATCACACAGTGGATAATTAACATATGATCACAATTATAATTTAAAAACCATATTTGAGTGCTTGCCGGTCTCATGAAATGACACACAGACTATGTCAAATGCTTTATAGGCATGATTTCGTATAATCCTTGTACAAAACCCACAAGACAGGGAAAAAGTCAGCCTGCTTTTAACACAAGGAGTTGTACTTAAGTGTCTTGCTCAAAGTCACAAAGCTAGTGAGAGACAGACGGGATTTGGACCCACATCTCTCTTTCTACAGAGCATGCTGTTAGCCTGACATCCCTATGCATCTTTAATGAAGGATCATCTCCCATTCCGAAACTCCAGGAAACAAACAAGAAAGAGTGCCAGATCTCAAGGAGCAAACCATGCTAAGAGCAATTATGAATTCTCTTTTCTCAATTAAAAACAAATCGCTGATGTCGGAACCAAAATATTTGTTGAAAATCTCTAAGGAAATGGGATAATGTTAGTATGAGTGGACCTCACCCTGTGATGGGAGCCTATGGAGAGAATCAGAGGGGGGGAGTGTGAATAATACTGGGAAGCCTGTGAAGTGTTTTGGGGAAAGCAGAGGCAGTAGGTTTCCAAAGGTTTGGGGAGAACTGGGTTATTCTCCCACAGACTCTCTCCAGCTCCACTACAGCGTTCTTCCCACGAAAAGTAGAACAAGAATGCTAAGGAGAGAAGGAAAGGCAAGATACATGAGGATATTGTGGAAGGGCACCCCACCAAATTCACAAAGCTCAAATCCCAAAGAGAAAACCACCACTGAGCTGGAAAAGCAAACAGAGAAAGCCTGAGTGGGCATGTTTCATTTCATGCTAGGGTCAAAAGCCAGAGTGACCTGGATATCAAACTCTAAAACACTTCCAGAATGTAGTACTAAAAAGCCAATTACTGACACTTAGGAATACCGATGGCAAGCATCAGGCCATCTGGTTGTGATTCATGAGGCCAGGACGGATGGCCAAACACAAGGGCTGGACACCTTTGAGGCGGTCTGGAGGAAGAGCTCCCAGAGGTCTGGTGGAGTCAATGAGCAGAGTGACCATCTCAAGCCCCTCTCACAGCTTCAGCTTTAAATAGACCTTTCATACGATCAGCTAAGAACAGCAAAGATAATAATAACAACAATAACCACAACATTGATGGTGTGGTGCACTGAGAGTATGCACTATACATAACACTTTTCATAGGTGAGTCAACTGAATCCTTATCACAATCCAACAGGCTGGCTATTTTCATCGCCAGTGTAATAAAGATACATAAAGCAAGACACTGTGGTAGTAAAGGACTTGCCCGAGGTCACACAGCTAGCAGTGGTAGCACCTGAATTCCTAAGTCCCTGCCTAACAATCATTCTGCCATATTACACAGATTAGAGGGTTAGGAACTAGACCAGAGGCCAGGATGAAGATAGGAAGAGACAGTAGCATGAACAACAAGCAAAAAGGGAAAAGATACTGGGCTCTAGAAGTAGAGTGCTCTGGCTCTAGTCTTTGTTAGCTAAATGAGCTTCAGCAGGTTACTTCACGTTCCTGTTTCTTAGTTTGCTCATTGATAAAATGGGGGTAAAATACCAACTACTTCCTAGAGTCGTTGTAAGGAATCTTTGAGTTAATAACGCACAAAGCATTTAGAACAGTATTTGGCACTTGGGAAGTGCTGTTTCAGCTACTATGATTATAAAGGTGGGTGGGCCAAGCTGTGTGTTTGAGACTTCCTTCCTGAGTGCCAGGACCAGATGGTGTCACAGGAGCTTCAAGGAGCCACAGTGAATTGGAAGAAGTTATTATTGGTTTACCTACAGTAAGGCTTGGCAAATGCATAGATTTCCCTCTCTTAATGGGGTTTCAAACCAGAAATGCTCTATGCATAGGAATCAAAGATTTTGAGGTCTCTTAGGACATTCTGGTAGCAAGAGGGGGAACCGTGTTCTTCCCAAAGTTGCAGGTGGTGGATTCACAGGAGGCTGAAAAATGTACCTGCAGAGAGCCATCAACGGATCCATGTGGGCATCACCTACTGGCCAAGCCAGGGATTTAAACTCACCATCGGTTTTCTTATTAATTTGGAAGAAGACACAAAAAGCCATACTTGTCTGGTAGGCAGGTGACTCCAAACTTAGAAGACAAAGCAAATACATGGGATGACTGACAGATAAATGTTCAAAATGGCATACCTTGTCAAGGTGGGAGGAGAGACAAACTTACACGTTCAGGGATTGATGTAAAAGTCCTGCCCACATATTTTAAAAATTTAGGCTGAGGTCTAGATGAAAGGACTTCACAATTTTCATCGAGGAAGAGGAATCGGAAGAAGGAGAAAGAGCAAGGGGGAAGAAAAGGAAGCAAAGGAAGGAGAGAGGAGGAGGAGAAAGAGAAGGAGACTTGGAGTTTAAGCGCATGCTCCATGCAAGTCAACCATGAGAAACAGAAGTTCCGAAATTAAACAAATCCTGCTGATATTTATCAAACATGCAAGCCCTTAACAAGAAGCCAGAGAGAGACCTGAGCTCTGGAGCAATCAGGTCAGAACCGAAGTGCGGTATTCACTTCCAGGGAGTGCTTACATGGAGGAAACTAGCATCAGACTCAGCTGTGTTTAGGAGAGAGGACAGTATCTCAAAGTCATGTCACAGCTGGAGCAGTTGATGGAATGAGAGGTGTGTTCCTTGGGGAACTGAATGCAAAAGAGACCGGGCCAGCTATCTTCAATATTGAAAAGGGCTGTCATGAAGACAGGGATTCAACACAGTGTTCTGTGGCTCCTGATGCCGAGTTAGGATCAAAAAATAGAAGTGACAGGATGGGAGATTTAAATTCCACATGTAAGAATGAAGACACTGAGCTGGTAAAAGGAGTAGATGATGGGCTTCTTAGTGGTGGCGAAATATTTGGAGATGTTTTGGGATCATAGAGAGTTATGCGGGTCACCTCTTTGGTTGCTTTCAAATCTGACATCCTACCATCTTTAGACATGGTGACAAGGACTCTTCCCAATAGGTAGCAACAGTAACTACCGAAATTTGTAAACTCCTTTGCAGTTTACATTACATTGTACATTACACTGTAGTCTTTCCTCTACATTATCTGAAAGAATACTCTATATACTTGGATCATTGCAAAGAGGAATCTTTTCATTAATTGACTTATTTACTCATTCAACAGATTGCTTTTGCACGCCTGCCATGTTCCAGTCACAGTTCTAGCTGTGGAGGATACAGCTGTCTAAGAGCTGTCCCTCTCTCAGGGGGTTTATAATACAATGGCTGGAGATAAGCAATAAATATATATGTCAGGTTCTGTTAATCTTTATAAATAAAACTCAAGCCATGAAAAGACATAGAGGAAACTTAAATGCATATTACCAAGTAAAAGAAGCCAGTCTGAGAGTCTACATACTGTAGGATTCAAAACAGATGACCTTCTGGAAAAGGCAAAACTATGGAGATAGTGAAAAGATCAGGGGTTGCCAGGGCTTGGGGGTTGGGGACAGATGAATAGGCAGACTACTGAGGAGTTTTAGGGCAGTGAACCTCTTCCAGATGCTGTGAGGATGGTGGGTACATGTCTTTATACATGAGCGAAAACCCACGGAACGTAGAATATGAAGAGTGAACCCTAATGTATACTTGGACTTTGAGGGATAAAGATGCATTAATTAGTATGGGTTCATCAATTGTAATAACTGTACTGCTCTGGATGATAGAGTGTTCATAATGGGGGAGGATGTGCATAGATGGGAGATCCTTGGGTCTGCCTTTTAATTTTGCTCTGAATCTGAAACTGCTCTGAAATTATAGCTGGATGACGGATGGATGGATGGATAGATGGATGGATGGATAAATAGATAGACAGACAGATGATAGATAGATCAATAAAGCTGGAAAAGGAGACCAACCATGACAGAGAGAAAGTTCTTTCAGGTGAGCGTTCATGGGGCCTCCCTGACACAGGGACTTTTGAACAGAGATACGAATAACATCAGGGTATAATGCAAGGGCAGAGCATTCCAGGCAGAGGAAGCAGTGACTGTGCGGCCTGAGCAACGGCCAGGGCAGCATGTGCTGGAGCAGTGAGAGCAGGAAAGAACCTGAATGATGAACTTGGAGGTGCAGCAGGGAGTCAGGGCACTCGTCAACCTTGAGAATCACTGTAAGAACTTTGGGTTTTGCTCTGAATGTGATGAGAAGCTACTGGAGCGTTTTGAGTTCAGGAGTCTGACAATCTAATACATACTTTGAAAAGGTCACCTGGAGAATAGGCCACCAAGGAACACAAATGGAAGCAGGAGAAGAGTTAGGAGACCACTGCAGTAGATGAGGTGAGAGATGAAGAGAAGTGTCACATTCTTCCTGTATTTTAAAAGTGGAACTACCAGAATTTGTTAATGGATCCAGTGTGGAGAGAAGAGACACCAAGGATGAGTCTAGATTTCCTAACTGATCACTTGGAATTGAAGAGGGAAACAGTGATTTACTAAGAAAGGGAGACTGAGGCAGGCACATCCTTGGTCTTGGGAGAGCATAATCGAATGATCATGTTATATTCAAGATGCCAACTGGGCAGGAGTTGGATATAAAAGTCTGGGGTCCAGAGGGGAGATCTAGGTTTAAGATAACACTTTGGAGTCTTTGGTATACGGATGACATTGTAAAAATGTGCAACTCTTTGGAAACAGGGAAAAGAAGAAAGGCAAAGACAGCTTTGCTGGGGCCCTCCAACACTTACGGATCTAGAAGGTGAGGTGCAAAGGACTTACTGACCAAGACTGGGAGCAGCCAGCAAAGTGGAGGAGGACCCAAGGAGAGGGAAGTTCTTGCAGCCAAGTGTGGGAGCAATTCCATAAGGAGAGGACAATCAGTTGTGCCACATGAGGCACTGGTGGGCAGGTGAGGCCACTTGAGGATGGAGGCTGAGGTTGAGGCTAAGAATGCTGAACTGACGACTAGATTTAGCAACAGAGAGGCCACTGGTGATCTTGATAGAAGCTGGGTTTAGTGGAGTCCCGTGGCCAAGGCCTGCTTGGAATGCGTTGAGAGGGAGTGGGAAGCAAAGAAATGCTGACAAGTCCAGACAATTCTTTTCAGAATTTTTCTACAACTGCAGGAAAATGGGATAGTTGCAGGTGGGTGTCCAGAGTCAAGGACAAACTCCAATGTCTTTTAATACTATTTTTCAAAGACAACACTTGTGGAAAAGAAATGTTAATTTCTGAGGGCTAGAAATAATCTATTGATTGATCCATGCTGACTATTTAATTATGTAAGAGTCTAGAGTAATGAGACACTTCCTTGGATGTGACACAGTGGACTGACTGCCCATGGTGACAGAGACCAAAGAGGCCATGTTAAAAATGTCCCATACTGAGGTCGGCGCAACACCAATTATCTATAATATTCCCAGAGAGGAACATAGGGACCTAATTTTTTTTAATGGAGCAAATATATAGGACAAGGAAAATATCAAAATTAAAATTCTGGAAATCTTACCAAGTCATTGTTAAAAGAGAAACATTCTCCTGGGCAATCTCCAGTGCTAAACTAGACAAAGGTTGGAGTCCCTGAATTTACATACTTCCTTTAAATTTACATCCATTAACTCATTTAAGCCACACAACAGCCCAGTGATGTAAGTATTTACTGCCCCTTGCATACTGCTGTGTAACAAACAGCTCCAAATGTAGGAAAATGACAACAACTATTTTATTAGGCAAACAACATCTGTGGGTCAGGACACACATGGGTCACCGTGTGGGAAGGCTCTTCTCTGCCCCATGATGTCTGGGGCCTCCCTTGGGAAGATTCAAATGGCAAGGGGCAAATGGCTGGGGGCTGCCTGCTATCATCTGCAGGCTCATTTACTCACATGTCTGGCTCCTGGGCTGGGATGGCTTGAAGGCTGTTGAGCAGAGGCCCCTCCACAATGTCCTCGTCATGGTCATGGTAGTTTCCTCCTCATCTGCATCTTAGAGCCCCGTGAACAAATGTCCCAGCAAATGAGGCAGAAGCTACGTGGCCTTTTATGACCAGATTGTGGTAGGGTCCCCTCCCTAAGGAAAGAAAAAAAAAGAAAAAAACCTCAAGGCAAGCTTGCTATTCGCCTATTTGACAATATCCCTCGCGACCTTGTAACATGAGACCACTTAATCAGACTGCATGTTTGTGTGTTACCATATATGGGAGACAAAGAAGTAAAAAATATATTTAAAAACTACGCCACATGGTGTTCGGGGCTCAGTTCCTTGGGTACGAACTCAACTGAGCAGTGCCGGCAGGAATAAAGTTCCATCCTGGAAAGAAGAGCCTCGGTGTCATGACTGTGCGAGAATCCTGCTACATGACCTCAGAAGTCACAGGGTCACTTCTGTCGGGCTGTGTCAGGCAAGCAGTCAGTCACAAGGCCACCCAAATCCAAGGAAATGGGACACAGACCTCTCAAAGAACTTGCAGCCACTTTTCCAAAGCACCACATCTATTTTGCACAGTGGTTACATCACTCACCCAAGGTCATGGAACTGGTGGTGGAAGTTTAGCTCGTCTTCCTCACAGCCTGACCCCCCCTCTATAAAGTACAAGCCCTCTGCCTCCCCAGCACGTATGCCAATGACACAGCTTCGTTGTCTCTATAGTCACCCCGGACAGGACCCAGGAACGCAGGGCCTTGGTCTCGCTCACGCTCAAGTGTCTGTTCCCCAGGACGGCACCCGACACGCCATGGCTGCTCCAAAAAATTGACCCGTGGCAACAAAATTCTGTTTATTTGGCCAGTACCAAATATTTCAAGAAACTCTAACATCCTCAGGCGGTCAAACTTCTAAAATTAAGCTCTGCTCAACTACAAGCCGTAAACATGGACACTGTAAGCCCTTCAAACACTCATGACTCTCTATACAGGTTCTTGGGCTTATCTCAAGGAGGCATTAGGTGGTTTTTGCGCTTACAACATTGTTTGAGAAGCTGCATATTTAGAGATGTACATTTTAGTGAGATAGGAAAATAAAAGCCACACACACACACACACAAATAAACCCACTTTTCCTAAGGCCACTTTGTAAGAGCCTGCTGTTCCGTCTCTAGCTGCTCAGCTCATTTGCTGAGATCTTCTCATCTCTTATCATTCCTCTGCTTCCAACATGGACCCCCCTCCTCCGCTACTCAGGCCCTTGGCCCTAGACACCCCCAACTCCTCCAATCCACCCCCCACACACTATGCTATCATGTCTCCCTGCACCTCTGTCACTTACGGAAATGTGTTTCCCTCTACTCTTATTTTCCTGGCTCAAATTAAGGATAGCCTCCTAGAGTGGGCTGAGTGGTACCTCCTCCCCCACCCCCCGCAAATATCCATTCCTAACCCCAGAACTTGTGAATGTTACCATATGTGGTAGAATATTTGTAGATGCGATAAAATTTGGGATTTGGAGATGAAGAGGCTATCCCGGATTACCTGTGCTGACCCAAAACGCCATGACAAGTAACCTTATTATAAGTGAGAAGCAAAGAGGGAGGAGGCAAAGGGAGGAAGGGAGGCCATGCGACCAGAGAGGCAGAGATTGGAGTGATGCAGCCACAGGTAGAAACAAAACCAAAACCAAACACCACCTACCAGCAGCCAAGCTGCGAGAGGCAAGAAGGATCCACCCCTCGAGCCTCCAGAAGGAGCTCCAGCTCAGGACACATCGATTTCAGCTCCCTGCTACTGATTTCCCACAACTGTGAGAGAGTAAGTTTCTGTTGTTTTAAGCCACCAAGTCTGTGCTCATTCGTTACAACCAGCAAAGGAAACTAACAAGAAAACCTGCCCTGACCCCACCCCACCCATCCCCGCCTTTCCGCCAAGCCTCAGGCAGGTGGTCCCAACTGCAATCCCTGCTCCCTTCCTGCAGAACTCTCCCACCAGGGGATGCCAATTCCCTGCCTCCAGGGCACAGTAAGTAACATCAAAGTGAGCCCTGGCTGGGTGGATGCAGTCCAAACCCGAAGGGCACTTGTCCCCGTAACGCCAAAAGAGTCAGGAACCACAATAAAAAGATGAGCAAAGAATATGAAAAGCAACTTACTAAAGTGGATGTGCAGATGGCCAGGAGGCATATGAAGAGGTGTTCAAACTCATTAGTAATCAGAAAAAAATCAAACGAGACTTCAGTAAAGCTGGGGAACACCAAGAGTTGGTGGGTCTCAGGGGTGTTGGTGAATGACTACACCCCACTAGGAGCAGCGAAGGGCTGCAGCTGTTCCGGAGGGGGAGGAATCAGATACACACGCAACCATATGACCCAGCCCTCCCTCCCCTGGATGTGTCGCCCCAGAGGATTCCTCCCACCGGTCCAGCAGGGGACATGGCTTGCTCTGATGATCACAGCAGATGGCAGACAATGAAAGCACCCCTGTGGCCATCATTGGAGGAGGGAGTGGACTTACACAGTGGACACCGACCTCAGCATAGCCAGCAGCAGTCAGGAGCTGTGGCGCACACACACACACAACGATGCGCTAGACCTTAAAACCCAAGGCTGAATCCAAAAAGTAAGACACAGAATGAGATCTCTGAAACAGCGCCGTTTATGTAAATTGAACTGTGCGCACACAAAGCGCTATATATCATACCAAAACACCTACAGACAGAAAGATAAATGTCACATACATGACAATGTTGCCTATGAGGAAAGGAGGATGGGCATTAAAGGGGAAAAATAAATAAGAAGATAAATAGATGCAAACATAAACGAGCCGGGTTTTGAAGGGACCAGTGGTGTGAGGATGGCCGCGTGCAATTAACTGAGTTTAATTAACTCCACCATCTGCATCTGAGAATCAGGTTAAAAGAATAAGATAGCACCTGCTCTTTGGAGATTTGGGGGGAGAACGGCCTCCAGTTTTTTGACTCCTACCATCAGTGCAGCAGAAATGATGCGTTGGGACTCCAGGGGCCGGGCCCTGGAAGGGATTTCCCCTCCCAGAACGCTCCCCTCCGAACCCAGCAGCCAGGCGGTGAGATTGAAAGCGCAGCCACCTGGAGAAGCAGGGTGGAGATGTGGGACCGATGGTCCCGGCTGAGCCCCACCTTCAAGGGCACCAGACACAAGAAGCCACGTTGGAAGAGAACCCCCTCCCCCCACCCCAACCACAGCCCCACCAGCCCCCAAATGCTGGAGTGACCTCCAGAAAGTCTTCCCAGCCCCGCCCCAGACATCCTGGAGTGAAGATATGCATCCCATTCCTGACCCACAAAATCTGTGAGCATAAAAAGATGGTTGCACTAAGATTGGGGGTAACTGGTGACCCAGGACTAAGATTGGGGGTAACTGGTAACCCAGCTATCTGCAACCAAAACATGCCTTCTCTAAAGGCCAACTATTACTCGGCTCCCCCTCTTTTCCCAGTGAAATGGGTGCCTAGATTAGCTAAATATTCTGAGTGTTTCAAAAGAATGGGAATATCTAGATTTTTCTTCTGATTTCTCAATTTTATTATTTCAAAAGTTTTTCTTAAAATACAGCAGAGGCAAACAACTCCCATCTGTGCTTCCCAATTGGCCCAAGTCACCCATTTGCAAACTTCTGTCTGTTGTTCTCCAAAGGTCTGTGAGCTCATGTGTTTATCCCTGTATCCCTCACACTTTCACAGCATAAAGATGAGACCCCAAACCAGGGACTCAATCTTCCCGCACTGGCTTAGGCCAGCAGGTTAGAATGCCTCGCTACCCAGCCTGGGTTTCACTGCACTTCCCTTACCTGCCAAATGGGGGCACCAATGACTCCCTTAGCTGCTCTGTGGACCACCGTGAGGCTGGATTCAAAGAAGTGTGTGTATAAAGAGCAATTTGTGAAGAATGAGATGGTCAGTACAAGTAAGGGGCTACATGGTGGCCCCCCAAAAGATATGTCCATGTCCTAATCCCCAGAATGAGCAAATATGACCTTACTCATAAAGGATCTTTGCAGAGATGATCTAATGACAAGTGTCCTTATGAAAGACACATAGAGGGAGACAGGTGCACACAGAGGAAAAGACTGTGTGAGGATAAAGGGAGAAATTAAAGTGATGCAGCCACAAGCCAAGGAATGACAGGAGCCACCAGAAGCAGGAAGAGACAAGGAATGAAATGTTCCCCTGGAGCTCCTAGAGATTCCGTCTTTTCACCCCAATAATTCCTACAGCTGTGCTCTTCACCCCCTTCTCTGTGCCACCATCTCCCCAGTTCATGCACTGTGTAGCATAGAACCTGGGGCCCCAGACGAGGCCACCAGACTACCTGTGTTTAAGTTCCAGGACCATGACTTACTAGTTGTGTGATTTGATCTTTCTGGGCCTCCACCCCCTTGTCTCTACAATACGCATTGTTATAAATCTTAAATGAAGTGATTATTGTTAAGTATCAAACATGGAGCCTGGAATATAGTAAGCAACTAAGATTCTGTGCCACTCTTGTTATTATTCTTCAGAGAACTCGAAACTACAATTAAGGTGACCCTTATTTTGCTCTCCAGACATCCACAGAAAACTGATTAAGACAATCCATGATGAGATGTGTGAATCACAAAATCCCAGGCTTGGCAAGAACCTCAGAGATAATTTGGTCCAACTCATTTTACCACCTGCAATAGGACAATATCGCTATGACTTGGTGTGGAAGTCAGAGGGCTCCGACTGCATGACTGAAGGACGCAGAACAAAACAAAACACACTGCAAACCCCCTCCTCACAACTCCCTTGAGGAACGGGTGTGAGGCAAGGACTCAGAGCCCCAATTTCTAGCTGAGGGAACTGAGCCACAGGGTTGTGTGACCAACAAGTCACATGGCCAACAGGGAGGCCCAGCTCCTAGTAGATAACCTCCTCCATGCTGTCAGTGGACAACCTCAAGACCAGGAAGTTGTTTGGGTCACAAAAACTGTACCTGTGGGAAATGAATGTGAAGGGATAACACGAGCTTATGGGAAATAGAGCAAAGGAGGTCATGTTCAGGTTTTGTTGTTGTTCTTATTAAAACTTGGGCCATGGTAAACACTGTTTTCCTTAATTCCAGAAAAGCCTTATGATGAGAACAGGCAGTGAAGCATCAGGTGAGGCAGCATGGCCTAATAGGATGTGGGGATGGTTTGAAATCCAAAGGCCCAATGTTGAGACCCCAACCCTGCCTGTCATTAGATAGGAAGAGTCACGCAGATCCTATGCCCTAAGAGCTCCATCCTCAGCTATAAGACAGGGGCAGTGGTAATGCCTCCCTTGTGGGGTTCTCATCAGGATCTTAGAGATGTGTGCGGAACGCCTGGCTTATGCTAGGCCCTCTACAGCTCCATTGCTATGACTGGAGCTGTTGGAGCAACTACAAATGTAAACTCCCCAGGAGGAGGTAGAATGTGTTTGAAAAGACCGGCTCAAGCATGAGAGAGGTGGTGCCTACAAGAAATCATAAATCTTTGCTGAGCGCCTGCTCTGTGCCAAGCACAGGCGAGCAGCCTGCAGTCATGCTCTCATCCCTGTGTCCCCCACCCCAGGCACAGGGCCCATAAATCGTTCAACAAAGTTTGGTGACTTATGTTACAAATTCAGTGGATGAATGAGTAAATGAATGGATGAATGAATGAACAAGCAATTGCATTTAATTCTCACCAAATAAATATTATCATTTTTTTCACCTTCTAAATTAAATGAACAGAAGCCTGGAGCAGGGAAATCACTTCTCCAAAGTCTTATGGTTAATAAGAAGAGGAATCAGGCAATGGGGTAAGGCCTCTTTGCAAAGTGATTTCAGCCAAAACCCAAAAGATGAGGCTCCAGCTGAAGAAAGAGCACAGGGAAGACAAGTCCAAGTAGAGGAAACACCCATGCAAAGGCCATAAAATGGGGCAGGGACTGGCGTGCTGGAGGAGCAGAGAATGCCAGTGTGGGCTGAGCACATGGACCGGGGCCTAAGATGAACCCGGGGAGCAAGGTAAGGGGGTCAGAGCAAGTAGGAGATTATATTCTTCAGTCAAGGCTTTGCATTTTATTCTAGGGTAAGACATTAAAGCATTTTCAGCAGAGGAGGGACATGATTCCAATTTCATCTTGGTGCAGTTTAGAGAATGGCCAAGAAGAGGGGACAGGAATAGAGGGGACAGAAATAGAATCCAGGAGGCTTTCACAGCAAAAACTCAGAGAAGAGCTGATGTGCTGGTGTCGTGTTGAGGTGGACGAAAATGAACAGTCTGGAGAAGTCTTTGGTTAGTAGACCCAGTAGACCATAGCTTGGCATAGAGGATTAAGGAAAACTCAAAACGGTCTTCTGCCTGGAGCCATTTCCTAAGACTTCAAAGGCTAGATGAAAAGCAGGTGGGGGAAGACCAAGCATCTAGACGGGGCACTGTGAGGCTGAACAACCACGAGACATCCATGTGCAGATATCAGGAAGATACACAAAGGCTGGGTAGAGACCTGCCTTCGAAAGTCCTTCACGTAGGGGTGGTATGTGGGAACGTATAAAATCACATTGGCTTGGAGTGGAGAGTGGGAAAGTTAAATATAGCGTGAGAAATGCACCAAGCCCTGAGGAATATTTAGAGGCTGGGCGGAGGAGGAGGCGGAGGAGAAAGAAGAGAAAGAAAATGTAATTAACAACCAAGGATGAAAACCAGGAGGAATGGGGATGTTTCAGGAGACAAAATGGGCATTGACTCAAAGCAAACAGAAGTCTAAAATTAGGTCAGATCCACTGGGTTAACTGCCTTGTTTTCATATGGGAATTTGCAGGCCAGATAAGGGAAGTGGCTTGCCCAAGATCACACAAACCTCAGACGAACTTTCTAATAATGAGAACGATTGCCCGGTGGTGGCATAGCCTGCTGGTGGCATAGTCTCTCTCCTCCTGTAGTGGACTCCCTGCTGTGGACAGACGTGAAGAGAAGCTAGATGTTAGAGGGCAGCCGTGTATACTGGTTATGGAGCTGGGGAGGGGGATGGAGGAGACTTCTCTCAGCTCTAAGGACTCAGGTAGAGCCAGAAAAAAAACTTTGTATCTCCGGATTTCACGGGCCTCTTTCACTGGCACATGAATGAAAACATCAAGATCCACGAATGCAAATAAGTGACCACGTGGCTGAACAATGGACTATTTGGACAAAAAGCACATTTACAAAAAGCACACTCTAACAGGAATTTCTTGCCGATGCTCTATAATGATGCCAGGAAAACAATCAAGCATATTCACAGGTCTCCGTCTGGTCTCCCACAGAGCCTCTGTGTCTGTACCCCAACTCTAAAGTATCAAGAGCTTGAAGACAGAGGATTCTGCATCTCCGGTGCTGCGTGAACCCATGATGCGAATGCCAGATGCCAGCACACCTGGGGTCAGAGGTCAATTCCCCAGGATTCCCGGGCCAGGGCCTCCATGCAGGCACCTGTGGGACAGAGCACAAAGCCCTTGGTCAACACGATCTTCATAACTTCCCTATGAGGCAGCTGGGTGAGACATCTGCTCCCAGTGCTCGAAGGGAAGCAGGGAAAGGTAAGGCCATTGAGAGAACACTCAGTGTTAAACCAAACCAAAACAAAACAAAACAAAACAAAACAAAACAAAAAACCCCTCTGAACATTGGAGGGAAGAGCCAAGTACCTCTCTCACTTTTCTTCTCTCTGTCACCACTTTGACTTTCCTACTGGCTTTCCCTTTTGCTCATTCCCTTCCTCCTCCTTCCTTCACTCTCTTCTCTTAGTCCTACCTGCCCCGTGTCATCTGGTCACTCTGTTTAATTGCAGAGGCTAGGAGTGTACGGTTTCTGACATGACAAGGGTCATAGGGCCCCTAGAACATAAAAGAAGGAGGTGGAGGTACAGAGGAAGATAAAGTTTTCATTGCACAGAGGGCGGAAGCAGAGGGAAATCCCACTCTGGGCAGTGACTATTTTCTCCCAAATAACAATACAGGTGAGGAGGACACGGGAACTGAGGGACAGTTATGGGGCTGAATAAGAGACACAGCTGGCCAAGGGCCAACAGGAGGAATGTCAGGGGACCCCCGGCCCCAGCACAGGAGGGATGCTCCAAAACTGTGGTGGCACCAATCAACACAGCAGCATGACTTGCTCCACCAGTGCTCAGGGGCCAGGGGACAGCAGGAAAGACTGAAGGACTGCCCAGATCCAGCGCAGTGGACAGCATTCCCGGGGCCGGTGAGGTCCGTGGTCATGATGAAAATGGTGAGGTTACGGGAAAGGCTCTGAGTCAGGACCAAAGTCTCCAGCCGGTAGTGGGAAAGGGACACTGGCAGTCACAGGATGGGATGAGCCTCCAAGAAGAAGGCAGCATGATGGCAGGAAGGAGCAACAGAAGTCTAACCTGGCAGTGGGGACCAGGAGGGGGCCGCTCTGGCACTGTGAACCCACCCCCCGTGATGGGAGCTGCGGCACGGGCAGGAGCACCTCACAGGGAGCAGGTTCTCGAGAGAATGCCAGGTCTTCTGAAGGCGGGAGCAACCTTTAAGAGGCTGAATGCAGAATAGTAACGGGAGGGCAAAAACTTGTGACAGAGGAGGGGAATACAGAATGCACAGAAGACATAGATGTGTAGAAAACTTCTACTTTGGAATCCTTAATGAGGGATGTATAGATATAACGTGTTTTTCTTTTAATTTCTTTTTTCTTTAATGTTTATTTATTTTTGAAAGAGAGACAGAAAGAGGGAGACAGAGGATCTGAAGCGGGCTCTGTGCTGTCAGCGCAGAGCCCCATGCAGGGCTTGAACTCACGAACTACAAGATCATGACCTGAGCTGAAGTCAGAGGCTTAACCGACTGACCCACCCAGGTGCCCCAGATATTATGTGTTTCTTTATCAACTACTATTAATGGAGTGTTCTTGTCAAAAAATCAGAAGCATAACCCAAACGTCTATCGAGAAGTGAATGGATAAACACAATGTGATATATCAATACGATGAAATTCTAGTATCTTACAACATGGATGAACCTTGAAAGCATTATGCTAAGTGAAATGAGCCAGACGCAGAAGGACAAATACTGTACGGTTCACTTACATGAGGTCCACATACCTGCCTAGAATAAGCAAATTTATAGCGACAGGAAGTATTACAGAGATTATCAGGTGGGGACCGGGGTACAGGGGAAATGCAGAGTTAGTGTTTAATAGATGCAGAGTTTCTATTTGGAACGAAGAAGAAGTTCAAGAAATAGAAAGTAGTGATGATTGCTCACATTGTGGATGTACTTAAAGCTACTGAGCTGTACATCTTACATGATTAAAATGGTAAATTTTAAGAGCACCTGGGTGGCTCAGTCAGTTAAGCATCTGACCCTTGATTTTGGCTCAGGTCATGATCTTATGGTTTGTGGGATCAAGCACCCCATCAGGCTCTGCACTGACCACACAGAGCCTACTGGGGATTCTCTCTCTCTGCCCCTTCCCTGCTTGTACTCGTTCCCACTTTCTCCCTCAAAATAAATAAATAAACATTTAAAAAATGGTAAATTTAATGTTATGTGTATTTTACCACAATGAAAAAAATATTTAAAATAATCAAAACCAAATCTGATCATGCCATTGAATGCCATGCCCAAATTACAGGAAAACCAGGAGACAAAATAATGTGTTAAATGACACCACTGGGGTGCTATGCAAAAATTCTTAATTTAAGAAACTCAACAAACAACAAGCAGCCTGTTTCCTTAAAAAACAACAAAAATTCAAGGCAGAAAGGGAAAAATAAAGAGGAACCCTTTTAGCTTAAAGAGGCTTAAAAGACATATCTACATGGAATCCTGATTTGAACAAAGTAATTGAGATAATTTGAACACTGGTTGGATATTTAATAATATTAAGGAAGTACTATTAATTTATTTTGGCATAATAATGATCTTGCAAGTAAGTTTTTAAAGGACTCTTTATCTTTTTCTTTTTAGGAGTCTTTATCTTAAAGATACATACTGGAATACAGGTGAACTGGCATGGTGTCTAGGTTTTGCTTAAAAACAGTTGGAGATCCAATGTCATGCGTGAACGGGAGTCTTCACAAAACAAGACTGTCCATGTGTTGCAATTGGTAGAGTTAATGTTGGTGACGTCTTCATGGAGGTTCAGTATGCTGTTAGTCTCTCACTTTTGAATATGTTGGAAGTCTTCCATAATACAAAGTTGACAGAAAATGGATTTTGATAGGATAAGACGAGCAAAAAGACATTTTAATGTGCATAAATGTAAATCCTACATTTGAACTCGGAACAAGGAGGGGAGAGCAAGTGTCAAGAATTCATGCAAAAATGGTCTAGGGATTTAGCTGCCCCCAAGATCAGTATGAGCCAGGAACGTGAGGCATCTGCTATAAAAGTCAATCCCACCTCTGGCCAAGATTCCCCTCATAGGACCTTCTGTGTCTAGGTTTGCTAAGGCACGTCTGGAGTAGTGTGTTCAGTTCTGGACCCCAGAACTTTCACGGGTAAGTAAGCTACGCACTGCCAAGTTCAAGCTGGAGAAAAGAAGGCTCAGTTAAGGACACATAAGGACACGGTGGTGGAGAGTCCAGAGAGGCAGCTTTTGGCAAAATACAGGGATTTTCTCCACATCAGCAGGTAGCGTGAGACATCAAAGAGCTTTCCAACATTTTCGACTCTATCAGGCCCAAGAACAGAGGAGAATAAATACACCCCCTGAGGTAGCAGCACAGACCACACATGTCTCAGATATTTCTCTGGTCTTTAAAAATCAGGTCCTGATGGTTCATGAGATCGAGCCCCACGTCTAGCTCTGTGCTGCCAGTGCAGAGCCTGCTTAGGATTCTCTCTCTCTCCATCTCTCTCTGCGCCTCCCCTACTAGTGCACATGTTCTCTGTCCTCTCTCTCTCTCAAAATAAACTTTAAAAAATAGATAAATTAAGAATTGTGGGAATTTATGTTCTATGCAACAATACCTTGAGCTGTCAAAGATGATGACCCAGAGATATATACTCATTTTGTGACTTCCTCTACCATAGCACAGTATCCCATATTGGATGTAAAAGGAGATTCACCCCATGGTGAGACGTATAGGGGGGTGGCTAGAGCCCCTGCCCCTTCCTAGCCCTGTGCCTTTGAGTAAGGGAGTTAACCTCTAGGAGTTTCAGTTACTCACCTGTAAAATGGGATTCCTTACCCTTACCTTACTGAGTTTAATGAAAGGCTGAGAGATACTCTATGTAACAATTACGGCTATCATTTGTGGCGCATTTGCCGTGAATCCTGTATAGTCAGCACTGCTATAATGATTATTTTGAAAACACTCATTTGTTCTGGCACAACTGATGTATGAGGGAACAATTCGAGCATAATGCAAATTTCGTGTTTGCTTATGGGGGATTTCGTCTGTGAGAAACAGTAGATACACCCAGCCAAACCACGCTAGGTAGGAGAGTACCAAACACACTTCAAGTATCTACCAGCTACGTCAGGTGGAAACGCAGGGTGTGTGTTATGAGCCGCGCCCATGCACATCTGGTGTAACAACTTCTCATCTGATTTCAAATACGTTCCTGTCACTGCTTTATAATGTCTCACAATCTACAGCCCTTCTGACACCCACAGAGGCGAGGAAACCTTAGGTCTCTCTGAAAATAAAGTGCCGTATTTATCACAGTATTTATGCAGTTCTTAACCACTTAGTGTGTACAACCGTGCTACCCTTTTATTAGGTCCCTATCATATTCATATGTTTGGGTACAGGTGTGTGGGTCGCTGGTGAAGTTTGTGAGTGTTTTTCCCCACACCCCGTTTTCCCCTAAGCCCTGTGGTTTTAGTGTGTGATTTTGCATAGCACGGTGATTTTTAGGAGTGCATATGTTGTGTTCTAGCAGATCTGGCTGTACAAAGCAATTCAGATGCTTTCAATTTTCAATAACTCAGTGACATGGATGCTATTCTTGTCATCACATCATAGGTACTCAGTAAATCACAGCTGCTGCTGGGACTAATAATCACAATTAAATCAGCCCAGGATTGGAAAAAGGTCCCTTGTCTCCTGGGAGGGTACTTCCCCTCATTGATGGCCAAGCAAGTGGATGATCAACAGTAGGGTTTTGCTTGGGTGGTGTAGGCCCTTCCTTTTTTCCAGAGTCTCCCATTCTGCAGCCCTTTGACCAAGAAACTCGAACCAGAGGCCTCGGTGGACCAGCCCCCAGGCCTTTCACCCACCAGACAGGTCAGGGAAGCCTATGGTCTGGCCCTTCCCTCCCGTTCAGTCCTAGGAGATGTCTTTTTAATCCACTCCTTCCTCGCTCAGTACCTTCGCTGAAATATCAAGTTGCTGGAGAAGCTTCTTACGGTTCAATCAAATGCTTTCTGTAAAATCTGCGTGATTACTTATGTCCCAGATGTCTTCAACGTCTGTCACTTCCTGTCCTGCGTTCTCTGTGAAAAAGCCCAAAATGAGTCATTGAACGATTCGTGCAGTCGATCAAGATTTGCTCCGGAAGCCCTCCCAAGTCCCTATAACTCTCCGTGTCTCTATTTCTCCAGGCTTCCCTTCTGGAGTGCTCTTTTTGGAATAAGCGACCTCTTGAAAACAAAAGCCGAGAAGCTCGTCTGTTCATCTGTCAACGCCCCTGGTCGAGAGCCCCGTTTGTGCTGGGCTCGGTGCAGGTGGTGGGGGCATAGCTGGAGACAGCACAGCTGACCCCACCCACTCTCATGGAGCATACTGTCCAGTGAGTTCACAGAAATAATATAACACAAGTCTACCCATTTTAGACACATCTTCGAATTAAATTATGGGAAAGATGCCCACAATCCTTCCCTTTACTAGGATTTCAAGGGCAAAAAAAAAAAAGTGGCAAGTTACAAATCCCAGCTTTGTGGTCTTTTGCGTTTATCAGCGGGAGTGATTTGGTTACCTTCTCCCAGCCTCAGTGTTCTCATCTGTACATTGGGGACCGTACCCATGTTAAAAGGTTGCTGTGGAGATCACAAAGTTTATGGCACGTAAGGCGTGCAGCACAGTAGCACGTGACATTAAGAAGCTGTTTATTGTCTCCCCCTTTCAACGCAATTGGCCCTCGGCCTTCAGGGTAGCAAGCATTTGGCACAGGGAACTCTGAGCCAGTGCTTTCTGAACACTCATCCCTTAAGGATCACTTCTGGTTCACTCAGGAAACTCACTCAGACACAGACACTTAGGGACCGGGATTCAGAAGACAGGGGAGTAGCCTTGGGCTGAGACAATTTACCCAAAGGTCTTGGTATAAGAGCCCTCCCTCCATGCTCCAGCTCTGCCAGCTTGGCCCCTGGCAACCCCTTCATGGTCCTGGGCGTGACGAAAACCAACCAGTCACTTTAATGGCAAATGAAGCAACACAAGCCACCAGCCTTCCCCACCCACCCCTTCATTTGTTCCTCTGAAACTGAGTTTTCTTCATCCCCCTTAAATGGTCCTTTTAATCCATTAATCCACTTTTGACTACCTGCAACACGGACGTTTGGTGGCTAGTTTGTTTTTTGCCAGGAGCTAACGAGGGAATAACTCTGATATCAAGCCAATTCACAAAAGGTTTTTTCATCATGAAATGTAAGAATCCCTTCTTTTTTTCCCAGCATTGTCCGGAAATGAGCTTTGAGGAACCACCATGTGTTACTTTAAAATCATGGCTTTCGGCTTGGATCTAAGCTGTGCAAGAGAATTCCACGATGCAGTACTTCCCCCATGTGTGGCTCTTCCTGAGGACTTCCCTGAACTGCATTTTAAAAATATTAAATGCATTATTTCTAACCCCTCAACAACCTTTGGGAATAAGTAGAATTATTCTGGCTTACAGCTAAGGAAACTGAGGCCCAGAGAGATCGAGACCAAAAAATGTTTACTGGTCCCTTCTTGGGATGGCCTTTCTTGGCTCTGATAGGTCCCCATGGAATTTGGTCTCAGAGCACCGAAATATGTTCATATAATTATATGTATCAAAATTGTACTCAACGATCCATTTCATTTTTTGTTAAATGCCTCTTTTCTCCCTGGTCAGCAGAGTCCCCACAGGTTAGGGATGCTGTTTGCGTAGTTTATTTGGGCAACAATGATGGGAGTCCCCTGCATGTCAAACTCCATTCCAGCCACTGGAGACTCAGTGGGTGATGATGATGGAAATGAATCCTACGGACATTACAGTCCCGCTTTAAGTACTGCAGCCCTGGCTCCCAGCTCAGGGCCTAGTGCACAACAAGCATTCAAAAATGCTGCTGACCGCATGAATGCCTGAGACTCAGGCCCCCTGTCCCCAAGACCTGATATGCCTATGCCTCATCCATCAGTGCCTCTTTGGGGTCTTCACCAGGTCCTTCGTGATCACAGTCTCATCTGCTCCCTTTCCAACCCAGTAGAGCTAAAACAAACAAGCCTTAATCAAATAATGCTCTTAGATCTCCCTGCCTTTGAATGCACGATTGCTTCCTCCTGGATTGCAAAGCCCATCTGACTCAAACCTCCACCTAAAGCCACATCCTCTCTGAAGCTTTCTTCACTCTTCCAGGCCTGACCAGTCTCATTCCCCTGCACCATCTTGAAGCACCTAGTTTATAACTGTATTATGGTACGAATTGGACCACACTGGCATTAATTGTTGCCTTGCAGCCTTTGAAACCAGGCCGTGAGATCACAGAGGATAGATAGGTCCATGGTTTGCTCACTTTGCATCATCTTGTATCTATTTGTTAGGAAGCTTCAAACTGCAAGTAATAGCCAACCCAACAAAATGGTTGAACAATAAAGACATACATTCTCTCACAAAATATTATAAAGTTGGGTGCAGAGACCCCAGGACTGCTTAGTTCAAGACTTCGATGAACTCGTCAAGAAACCAGAACATTCCAGAGGCCCACTCAGCCATCTCTCTTAGCAGTACCTCTACTGTGATTACAAGATGGCGGCCACAGTTTCAAGTGTTACACGTGGACACAGCAAGGTCAGCAAAGGGGAAATGTGAGAACTGGGGAAATAACCCCTCTCTCATGTCTCTTTTTAAGATTGAAAAACCTTTCTCAATCATCCAAATTTCCTCTCATATCCTATGGGCCAGAAATGCCTCCCATGGCCACACCCAAACCAATCTGTGGCAAGGAGAATGAGGCCACCTTCATTGCTGAGATTCATTCTTTCTCTTCCTCTGGATGACACAGCCTCCGAGGAAGGTGAACAAAATTAAGGCTTCGTTAGCAGGGAAGAAGTGTTGGGAATAGATTAAGTTGACAAAGCAGTGGCATCTGCCACTCCCCTTGTGATTTCTTACTATACAAACTCACTGTTTTCCTAAATTACGTAGGCTGACTGCCCACAGAGGAACTCTTGTTATGTTAGACCTAGATAAAAGCTGGCTGGTTTATTGGGAAGACGTTACCAGGTCACCTCTGGCCAGTTTTTCACTGTGCAGGCGGAACTCCATCTCGGTCTTACTGCTCCCTCTGAGTTGGTGCAATGAATTCACTCAACAGAAATGTATTGAGTTCCATCATGTGACAGCTCATAAGTTTTGGGGTCCCAGGAAATAAGGCACAGGCTCTGTTCTCAAGTGGCTCAGTCCACTTCACAGCCTCATTTGTTTTTTCCTTCAAAACATGAGACAGGCAAAGAAGTCCTTCCCCTTGGATAGATTAGGATATTCAAGGACAGATTAGTGAGGTGACATACAGAAGCTCTTCTCAGACAGAAACGATTGGAAATATAACCAGCCATTTCTAATTCTGGTCAGCTTACCGACGATGGCCCTATCTGATATCTAGTCCACTGGCTAAGGTGGGAAACAAAGCATCTCAACCCACGAGAAGTCCCGGAAAGAAAAGGGTTCCATGGTCAAATACTTTAGTGAAATGCTGCTCACTAGCCCCACTCCCCTCTGAAGAGCGCAATTCACTTAAATGCACTGAAGGCTCTGAGAAGTTCCACAAGAAATAAGCTGGTTCCACTCCGCAGGTCAAAATGGTATTTGCTCACCAAACACCTTGTCATTGTCTGACACCTCCTAGATCATTCATTCATTACATAGTTATTGAACATCTACTATGTGATATGCATACATTTGAACAAAATAGACATGGCACCTGTGTTTGTGAACTTTATTAAAGTAAATGGAACAAAGTCCCACACCACGAAGAGCAGTGCTTACTGGGATAAAGAATGTTATTATGAAATGTATGGTTTGACAAGTGTTTTTATGACTATTTACTGTGCTTACATTAATTCCCACATATACTATTATCAACCCATCCAAGGGGGCACAGATAAGAATCAAATCCAGAACCATCTCCCTGAGACTGTTATCATCTACACAATCCATGTGTCTCAGAATATCCTTGGACATATCGGTCAGATTTGGGAGCAGTCACGAAAAGCACCAAAATCTTGGTAGCTTAGAACAACAGCAGAAACTTATTTCTAGCTCCTGTTGTATGTTGATGGCTGAAGTTCAGCAGCGGTAGCTCTGTGCTATGAATCAAATATTAGTGTCCCCTCAGGATTCATGTATGGAAACCTAATGCCCAATGTAATGGTACTTGGAGATGGGAAATTTGGGGGTGATATATCACAAAGGTGGCACCCTCATGCATGGAATTAGTTCCCTTATGAAAGAGACTCCAGGGGCGCGTGGGTGGCTCAGTCAGTTGACTGTCCAACTCTTGACTTTGGCTGAGGTCATGATCTCAGGGTCTGTGAGTTCCAGCCCCACGTCGGGCTCAGCGCTGACAGCACGGACCTGCTTGGGATTCTCTCTCTCTCTCTCTCTCTCTCTCTCTCTCTGCACCTCCCCAACTTGCTCTCTATTTCTCTCTCAAATAAATTAAAAATAAATTTAAAAAGTAAAAAAAAAAAAAAAAAAAAAGAGGCTCCAGAGAACTCACTCATCCTTTCCACAGTGTGAGGACACAGCAAAAAGATGGCCACCTATGTACCAGGAAGCAGACTCTCACCAGACAATAAATCTTCCAGTCCCTTGATCTTGGGCTTTCCAGCCCCCAGAACTGTGAGAATAAATGTCTGTTGTTTATAAGCTACCCGATCTATGATATTTCTCTTATAGCAGCCTGAACAGACTGAGACACTCTGCTCCACATGGCCTCTCATGCTGGGATCTGAGCTGAAGGAGATCCAAGCTGTGTGGAGAGTGCCACTCTCGTGGGAAAAGCAAGAGTGCTGACAGAAGCGCGTAATGATTCATAATGTGGTATGTGTCATGTGTACTTACAAATCTACTCTCCATACCAAGTCACATGGCCAAAGCCAAAGTCAGTCAGGGAGGCTGGGAGGAATCTCCCTCCCTTCTATGGGGGACAGTACCAGTCGCGCAGCATGAGGAGGGGGGATATGTACAACCCTATCACAGGAAAGGCGCTGGCAGTGAATAGTTTCAGACAACACAGCAATATGGGAAAGAGAAGAATAGTGTTATGTAGAATTAGAAGGATGAGCTCGGAAGCCAGATCAACCTGAACTTGAATTCAGCCCTGCCAGTTATTAGGTAGGTGGTCTCGGGGTAGTAGATAAACTTTAATCCTCAGTTCCATCATCTGTAAAACGAGAGCAATAGTGTCCACCCCATAAGGTTCTAGCAAAGATTTAATGAGTTATCTCATTATCTCAAGTTCTTCACACCATGCTTGCTATGGTAAAATACTTGGTGAGTGGCAAATAGCATCTTGCCAGAGTTTTCTTGGAATCTAAATCAGTGTTCTCAAATGAGACCTCGAGAATGCCTGTGATTCTTACCCCCCTCACGCCATTCTGACCGTCCCTTGGCAGGTCTGCGTCTCACAGCCTTTTTAGGAAAAGGCCACTGGGTCCACAGTGAAGTGAGGAAGAAAAACAAAGAAAAAGAGAATGAATGACAGATTGGACACGCTGTTCCTTCAGCAGCCACTTAATCAAGGACAAGTCAACCCAAGAGACATAGGCAAATAACATGCCCAGGACGAGTAAATATACCTTGGCCTCCTGGTATTCGAATCTGGCTTTGGAAGGAGAAGAAAATTCATCCAGGAGTGGAAAATGAGCAACTGACAGCTTATGGGATGAGGATCAGGATAAGGAGGATCACACCCCAGTGACCTCAGACTGAGCCACGAGCCTTTCTTTGGTCAGTAGAACATGGGTGAAACTGTATGCCACGTCCAAGCAGGAGCAGTAAGAGGCATGTGGTTCCAGCATCACCCTTCTCCGCTAAAGAATACCAATGTTCCCGATACCAGCTGCACCTTTCAGAGAGAAGGGGACACGGTGTAGAGGTGTAGTTGACCTGCAATCAACATGAAATGTGAACGAGAAATACATTTGGTTCTTGTAAGCCACGGAGATGTGGGCGTGGTCTGTCACCACAGCATCACTTCGCCTAAACCCCACAACAGCTGTGACGGATGGAGGGAATCCCATTTTACAGATGAGGGAATTAAGGCTGCAACTTGTCAGAAGCTGCAGAGCTGGGCAGTGAGAGCCCAAGTCGGCGTCTCTTTTCCCCAAAACTTGTGCTCAACCCACTACCCTGTCTCCTTCCTGAACAAAGCTTGGTTCCCTCATAGAACCTGTCATAGTCCAGAGGCACCTGGGTGGCTCAGTCAGTTGAGTGTCTGACTTTGGCTCAGGTTATGATCTCACAGTTCGTGGGTTCTAGCCCCATGTTAGGCTTTTCGCTGACAGTGAGAGCCTGCTTCAGATTCTCTGTCTGCTTCCTTCTTCTCTGTGCCTCTCCCTTGCTCACACTCTCTCTCCGAAATAAATAAACATTAAAAAAAATAATTTCTTACAGTTCAGAATTTCATTTATTTTTTTCTTCTTTTTTTTTGTCTCATTTCCCCATTGATCTAAGCTCCGTGAAGGCTAGAAGCATGTCTGTTTCATCAATTCATCCTCAGCTCTTGGTACAGATTGCACACCACACCTGGATGAATGAATGAATGAATGAATGGGTGAATAGATAAACCAGCCTGTCCATTGCCTTCCTTCTTGTCTTGATGCTAGGGAGACAAGATGGCCACGCAAAGAAGTAGAAATATTTTAGACTAAAAAGGCAATAGAGCCAGTGGCCTGGCCAGAACCAGGAGATGTGCTGGATGGCAAGCTTATTGCTCGACTTATTCACTTCCCCTACCACTGCCACCACCACTCAGCCCGGGCCTGGGGAAGGGGCGGCTACAGCTCTGCCCGTTGGCATCTCACATGGGTCACAGGGAAACCCGCCTCTATGCTTCCTCAGACCCGTCCCTCCGTCTGCATCTGCTGCCTTGGTCAGGGCGCCGCACTGCCGAGTCACCCAACACAGAGACCCAGAGGTCCTCCTGGGTTCTTGGCTCACTTCCCTGGTGACCTGATCAGTCACCAGGACTGACTGATGTGTGAGATTTCTCTTCACCTCCCTGGGTCTCCTTACCTGACCTCCAGGCCTCCTGTCCTGTCCCTGGACTTCCGTTCTCTCCCTGGCTCCTCTAGAACATCGTTCGTACCACTGCTGTGGAACTTTAAAAATAAGCAAACCACACACGCAAATACACATTCAGAAACAACAGTCAGTCTTCCGATTAAAAAAATGTGAGGGGGGCATTTTACATATAGCTGGCATGGTGTCATTCAGACTTGCATCATAAGAATCACCTCAGGGCACTTGGTAAAATGCAGGTTCCTGAGCCCCACCCTTAACCTACTTACTAGGAATCTCCTAGGGAAAGGCCTGGAATCTCTTCTTAATAAATCCCTCTTATGATTAGGGAAGTTTGGGAAATACTGACATAGTCTACCAGTTAGATGAGATTCAGCTATGTTGGCTAAAAATACATAACTTTGACATAGAGGGGCTTAAATAATATAATAGTTTATTTGTGGCACACAGTAACAGTTACAGTATCAATAGAAGAGAGAGAAAGGGGTGAAAAGAACTACAACAAAAAACCTATCTTTGTTCCAGTTTCTTCTTTAATCAGGGAGAGCCTTTTTCCAGAAGTTCCTCAAGCAGGGTACTGGTCAGAGCTGGCCACATGCTTACCTGTAGTCTAGCCCAACCACTGGTAAAGACGAATGGAATCGTCATGATGTCATGAGAGCCATAGTGATTTGTCCCCTATGGCTTATCACACGGTGACCCTAATAGAGTCAGGTTTCCATGAGCAAGAAAGGAGGGGAAAGGGCTATTAGAGGCCCGAGGCACACTCAGTGCTGTTTGCCAAAGATTCCTAGTTCTCTACCCTTCCGGTACACAGCGGCATCACTCTTCCCCTCTCTGTCCAGTGAAGTGCGAGCAAGAGTAATCTGTGTCGCTACCGGAAAAAGCGTTAAGAACCAATGCAAGCTCTATCACATTCCCTTTTCCTGCCTTGAAATTCATGAAACCGATTTCATGGAGCCTCTCTCAGCTGGATCCCGGAGAGACCAAGATGATCCGAGAGCCCTCTGCCAGTTCCCAATGGATGGGTAAGATGAGTAAGAAACCAGCCTTTGCTGTTTATAAACCACTAAGAGTTGTGGGCTACTTGTTACCGCAGCACACCACAGCCTGCCCGGCTGGAAAGAGGACCTTACAGACCACATGGGCTAAGAAGTCCACCCTGGAAACACCTATGGGGAAAACTATACAGAAGCACCTGCAGGAAAATTTCATTTGCAGCAGCTGGTGTAACAGTTGGAATACCTCCCTCTTGACTGCTGTCTTGCTAAATAAATAAATAAATAAATATTCTCCCTCTGAAAGAAGCCAGTGGCACACACCCATGGAAAAGATGACACCATTTTTCTTTCTCTCCCCTGTTAATTGTCTCCGATTTAGGAAACGAGTAATCCCTGCAACAGAAGCATTTACTAAGGGCTTAGGCGCAGAGCCCTGTGTTAAACTCAGCCGTACACCAACAACCGCAGGAAATTGCTGCTGTTGTTATTACTCACATTTTTCAAAGAACAAATCGAGACTTATGGAATTTAAGTAACGTGCTCTAGACCATGCAGATAGTGTATGTGGGAGCTACGATTCAAAGGCAGTCTGTTGGACTCCATTCCATTTGTTATACTGCAAGGTCTGTGCCCTTGGGCCAAGGAGAGCTCCCACTGTGAATCTGAGAAGCTGTTGCAGGTGCTTTCTGTTTCCCCGGGACCAGATAAGTCCATGATCTGAATAGAGCCTGTTAGGTTCCCTCATTCATCAGAAGTGCACCAAAGCACCAGCAAAAGGGACAAATGCAAGAGAATGGGCATCTTCCCAAGTCAATCTCGTGTCTACACCATTCGTCAGCTTCTCCGTTTCTCCTCTATCTCTCACCAGCAGCCACATGATGATTCCATAACAGCAATAACATCCATCAAGATCATTTAGATAGACCTCACCCGGGCTGGCCCAGGTCACAAGGAATACAGAGACCCAGGGTAGAGCCTAGACAAACAAATAGCAGTGCTCACGAGACAAAAGATGACCATTTCACCAAACCCACCTTTATACCTTGGCTACATGCTTTTTTATCTGTATGAGATGTTCTTCCCAACACCACCTCCCCTTATACATCTGTCTCCCTCCACTGCACTGAAAAAATAGAAAGCACAGGGAGTAAGTACATTTTATGAATTTTCATATACCTTAAACACAGCCCATTGTCTAGTACATAGTGCTCCATGAACATATAAAAGAATACTGTAGCCATACTGAGACCTGAATCTTCATGTTTCTACAGCACCTTACTGCCTACAAATGCTTTGACATTCATGATTCTTAACAACTCTGTAAGTTACTGAGGGCAGAATCCATTCCCTTTTTAAGGAGGAAAAACCAAAGTTCCAAGATTTCAAGTGACTTGGCCATGATCACCAGTGAGCAGTCTGTATGACAAGACACCAGACCATGTTAAACAATAATGCTTGTTGGGGAGATAGGAAGAAAAGAGGAGAAATGGAGAGAGGGAGGAAAGACAGAGGTGATTTGGATTCAACCCTGATGCAATGGTCTGACCATCTGCCCATGATAATTTGGCAAGACCCACATTGAGGGGTTGAATCAATGATTGTTTTTATAACCAGAGATAAGTGGACACATTTTTGCATTGATGAATTATCAAACAGCAATGTTAATAATGTCGTTAGACTGTAATAGAGATAAAATGCAATTTAGATATGCATATCCTCTTTCTAATCATCATTTGTCCATCAGCCTTGGAGGTCAAGTTGAGTTTAATCTTCCTCAGTGACCATACTTTTGGTTTCAGTCTCCCCATACTCACTGTGCCTCCTGTAACTTCCATCTAGCACATAATGGGAAAGGCATCTGTCTGGAGACTGGGAAGGGAGGGTGATTCTTCTTTGTTAAAACAAGACAAGGAAGGTTTGTTATAATGCTACTTTTTCTTAGATCCCCCAGCCTTGTCCGCGCCTCCAAAAATATACCCACTTGAATACACTGTTGTATATTTTGGGCAATGCTCGATGGTTCTGCAAACATAGATGACTGTTCATAGAGGTTTTCAGCAGCTTTGGGAAGCGTGATGTTTGAATTCTTGAAATCATCTATTTTTTATGTGTAAATAAACTGTGGGAGGAAAGAAGGCATCCATACAATTTTAATGAACAAGACTCCCATCGGTCATCAAAAGAAAACAAAAGGTAGCTTAATGGGCAGAAGGAAGCTATTTTTCTAGTGATTTTTCCGCTCAGCTCTCCTAGAAAGAGGAGTGGCTTCTAAATTAAAAAGAAAAAATGATGTTCTGAGTATATTTTTTTCCTGTCATTTCATTGTCTTTGATCTTGCATTTCCTAAGAAAGAAGCACTTAACCTCCAGTGTCAGATCAATGTTGGAAATGCATGCTTTATTTTAAGATCCTTCTTGAGTGCGTAGAAACTCTGTGAATCTGGCCAAATCTGTATCTTCACATATGAACTTACGGAGATTCAAACAATAGGTTACATTCAAATAACCAATATACTTCAAAACAATGGGCTGAATTCAGGTATATAACTGGGTTTTTCACCAACCAGTAATGAATTGTTTTTGAGATAGCAACTCTTTTCCACTATTTCCCCAATTTCCTAATTTACTTAACTAAATTTAGCTAGTTATGATGTTTTCAAGCGAGTTTACACATGGACACTAACCAAGTGGGTTCACCCTTAACCAAAATGGCAGATTCTCCACGGATTTCTCCTGAAGGGAGGTGAAAGGCCCCCACAGTCACAGAAGCAGTCTATCACGGATCTGTTTGAATTCCCTTTTCAAGTGAAAGAAGTGTATTATGTTGCCAGAAGGATACTCCATCATCTATAATAAATATTCATCTGTGTGTATCATGCACTTGAGCTGCATGACTGATGAATTCCAGTTCCAGAAATGAATGGGAAACTCACTAAGACAAATGTCACCTTTCAGTGCTGTTCTTTCAGATAAATTGCAGTTAGATTTAAACAAAGTCAGTAATTTCATGCTTTCCAACTGGTCCTGATTCAGTTCAGACAGCCCCCACTGTCTGTATAAGGGTGCTAACACCCAATTTGATTTGTTGGGTTTTGGCAAGCTGTACCAGGGAACAATCAGCAATTTCTGCTCAGCAGTCTTATTATTGGAATACAACAATGCTAAATATATTTATGCAATTTGGCCAATTTAAAATTTGGGCAGCTTCGTTCATGATTGGTAGGAACATACAAAGGTACAGCTCTTTTGGAAACCAATTTGGCACCATGTTATAAAATCGCATTTACTCGTTGATTCAGGAATCCCCCATCTGGAGATTAAGCCAAAATCTTTTGTAAGGGGAACCATTTATCTCCCAGTCCCCTGGGTTATTTTCATAAGGGGAAATTCCATATCCTAGAAGAGTCAGAATCCTCCCATCTTTCCTGCTACTCCAACTGGGAGAGAAGGACTCAGCAAATGGGTACATTTGGGACAAGAAGCCCAACAAGAGTCGTCAGACATATGTTCGACCTCTTCTCTCCATGCTGCCTCCGGGAGACTTGTTTTTGTTCTACATTGAGCAAAAAGAAAGATGTGAAGTTTGATTCAGGGGAAATTCATATGGTTGATAATCCTTCAGAGCCTAACACTTTTCTCTCATTGTACAAGGTTTTATGAGAGGAAGAGAAGGGTTTGCATATATTAGCTTTCATGAAATCCCAACACTCTTTAGACTCCAAGATATCCACTGTGGTGTTATTTACTATCCAACAATGGAAAAATTTCAGGAGCATAATTCACTCAATGTAATGTGTAATAGTAGACAGCTATTGCAAATAATGTAAATATCATGTGCAGAATTTATTTTAAAATAATAAAGCAAAAAAACTGAGGGATAGATAAAACAGTGCTAGCAAAACCTCAATATTTGTTAAAACCGAGTCATGAAAATGTTAGTGTTCATTACACTGATTTCTCTCTAAAGACAATCAAATGAGGTAAAATGAGATCTGGGTCACACTTATCTATTTGAATAGATTGATTCTAGTTATTGATTTGAATAGATAACTTCTTGAATATTTACTTTATATGGATTTTTATTCAACTTTCACGTATGGTAATAAAGGTGCTATTTACCTACCAAGTTTTGTAGCTTGTTTAATGGCCAAGTAGCCAAAGTGTACTCAGGTAATGGAGTTCAAAACTATGTGCACTGAGGGCACCTCAGTGGCTCAGTTGGTTAAGCGTCGAACTCTTGATTTCAGCTCGGGTCATGATCTCGTGGTTCATGAGTTCACGTCCCCCACTGACAATGTGGAGCCTGCTTGGGATTCTCTGTCTCCCTCTCTCTGCTCCTCCCCCACTCACGCATGCTCTTCCTCTCCCTCTCTCCCTCTTTCTCTCTCTCTCCCAATAAATAAATAAACTTTAAAAAACAAAACAGTGCGTACTGAAATATTTAGATCTGGAGTGTACATGCCAGACTGTCCCCTTATTTACTGTTGCAAGGAAATAGGAGATAATACATTTACCATCAGCCCCTCCCCCACACACACTGAAATGTTTCAAGTATAATTGTTCTTGTATAACTTTGTACAGAAATCTTAAAAAATAAAAAAGCAAAAATGTTAACATTCAATCCAGCAGATGTGCTCCTTTTTTTTTCCTAAATGAGTTGAAAACTTAGCCCATGAAAAAATCTACACACAAATATTTGTACCAGCTTTATTTGTCATTATCAACACGTGGAAAAAACCAAGGTGTCCTTCTATACACGAATGGATAAATAAACTGTGGTATATCCATACAGTGGCATATTATTCAGTGATGAAAATGCATTCGTTATCAAGGCATGAAAAGGTGGCGGAAACTTAAATGCGTATTGCCAGGCAAAAGTAGCCAATCTGAAGAGTCTATAGACTGTATCATTCCAGCTGTATGACATCTTGGCAAAGGCAAAACAATGCAGACAGTAAAAGACCAATGGTGGCCATGGGCCTGAGGGGATGGAAGAAGGGGAATTTGATGGAGCCCACATGAATCTTAGGGCAGTAAAACTATTCTGTATAATCCTGTAAAGCTGATGAATATCATTCATTATACGTTCATCCAAACCATAGAAGGAACAACAGAGTGGACCCTAATGTATCCTATGGACTTCAGCTAATAATAATATTGGTTCTTCAATTGTAACAAATATACTAAATTAATACAAGGTGTTAGTAATAGGAGAAACTGTGGGTGGGAGCCGGGAGGTGTAAGGAACACTCTACTTTCTCCTCAACTGTTCTAGACACCTAAAGCTGCTCTTAAAAACAGTCAATATTTTGTAAATGATAATTCTAACACGATGATTGCAATAGCACTATGCCCCAAGTACAGGCAGGTGGCCTCTAAAGTGGTGAAGACATGGGTCCAGTCTGCCAGCCATGACCGTCAGAGCAACACTTCTCTGATATTGCTTTCATGGCCAAGGCCAAGAGAAGTGCTTAGTGACACCTGAGACTTTATCTTCATGGACTCTGCCTGCTCCTCCTATTCCTTTACTCTTAGAAAATTTACATAGTTGGAAATAAGTCGGAATGTCCAGTGTTTGACAGGTACAAAGCCAGACAACTCATACATTCAACAGCGACAATGATGATACTCATGTTTATTGAAACCAAGCAGCAACGTCAAAACACTTATGTAGTACTGAATTCAAATAGGAAACACGAGACACAAAATTCTACAGACATGAAAAAATACGAGTGTGTACTGAACTGAGCCTATATTTAATATCTGATTCTATGGTCTAAAAAAATCATTATGTGTGTGTTATTTGATTGGAATTACAGTTAAAACTGCACTTGAATATATGACAGGAAAATTAAAAAGATCAGAAGAAAACTTCACATGGAGTTGGAGTTGCTACATTAAGATACTGGGATTATGCATGATTCTAACAAACCTTTATGACTTTCATCATTTCAATGTATTTTTTGGAAGCTGATCATCAGTCATTTGATTGTGGAGTCATGTCAAGGGAGTGAGTCCTTGGGGGTGGCAAACATCTTTTACGTCTCAGGCTCAAATATGAAATGGGGAAATTAAGGTCAGAAATTTGCCAAAATCCCATCATTTAGAACGAGGGCTAAAATCTGATGGTCCTCATATCCTTCCTGGGGAAAGACTTCTAATATTGACCCCACCACACTGTATTGAAATTCTTGTCTAGGACTCACTAGACTGCGAGCAATGTTCTTCTGACTCATCCCCATGCCACCACGACACAACCTAGTCCCTGATACATAGTAGGTGCCCAATAAACGAACTCGTGAGTTGGATTAGTAGTACCCTGAGTTGCCTTTGAATAGATTCCTCACCAAGAACTGTAACTTCTTTGACAACCAGGGTGATCTCAGCTTATACTCTTTTAGCATCTTTCTGAAACACAATACAGGGCTCGGTAAACTACCAACACATTGTTGGATGAATGGAGGGAAAATCAAAAGCTGACAAACCCACCAATCCTTTTGGCCTCTTTGTGGGTCATTGACCTTGAGCATTTTAAACCTTACAGAGTTATAATAATGCCAAACACTCGGGACACCTGGGTGGCTCAGTTGGTTAAGCCTTTGACTTTGGCTCAGGTCATGATCTTGTGGTTCGTGGGTTTGAGCCCCATGTTGGGCTCCATGCTGACAGCTCAGAGACTGGAGCCTTGTTGGGATTCTGTGTCTCCCTCTCTCTCTCTCTCTCTCTGCCTCTCCTCCACTCATCCTCTGTCTCTCTCCATCTCAAAAATAAAAAAACATTAAAAAAAATTTTTAATAATGCCTAACACACATTGAATATCTACTGTGCACCAGACACTGTCCAGAGCATTTTATGTGCCTTTTCTTAGTCACCGCATCTCTATGCTCTTAAGTACTGCTCAGGCCCCTATATTCTAGTTGAGCAAAATAATGAGGCACAGTAGAGCTAAGTCCAAGGTTCACAGCTACTGAGAGGTGAGGCGGGGGTTCAAATCCAGACAGTCTGACCCCAGAGCCCAAGCTCATCGGCATCTTCTTATAGTGCTTATTCCTTATGAGTGAGATCTTCCCTCTGGCAGAATTTGTAGGACAGGAGTAAGAACTTTATCCCCAAAAGGTCCGGTGTATTTTTGTTATTGCCAAATAAATCAAACTGGCATCACAGAGTTATTCATCATGGTTTCCATACAGCAGAAGGCCTGCCGATAGGCTGCCATGCTATTTGACTTCACATTGATACCACGCGATGAGAAGTCAGATCACAGAGGTAATGCTGTCCTGATTCCCAACAGATGAAGTCTGGCAAACAATATATTTTTCCACTGAACACTGACTCCTACTCCAAAAATTTCTGGAGCTGGCAGTAGCAAAATGTAAACATTGTCAGTGCTTTTAATAAATGATGGTTAATAAAACCTGGAAAGATTAGAGCTGAGAAGCCTAACTTCCTGTGTTTCCCATTATTTAATAATTTATTATATGAAATCCATTGACCTTTCAGTGGGCTTTTTTTAGAGGAAGCCGGAGCGTTAATTATGGTTTAGCTACTTTATTGAGCAGCATTAGCATACAAATAGGACATCAATAACCAATTACAATCTTCATCTTGGAAAAGCAGGTCTCTTCCAGAGCCTCTGTGACTGCTAACTCAGCCACTTAAAGGTCTCAGCAGTTAATGATGGTGGCATTCAAGGCTCTTCCTAATCGACTCCCAGGGGGGATCTCTCCAGCCTGACACCCTTCTCCTCCCTTCCAGCCATGCTGGTCCATCTGCTGTATCCACGTAGAGCCTTTGCTCACACATCAGCACTTCCTATCTCATGCTAAGCATGTCCACCCAATCTCAGGCCCTTCAATTTCCTGGTTCTGTGCACTCACCCCCAATTCTTCATTTGTTCAGCAGGTGTGTATTGGACCCTGGCTAATACCAGTCTTTGGGGAAACACCAGGAGCAAGGTAGACTCGATCCCTCCCTACTGAAGCTACGGGCTAGTGCAGGGATTGGCAAATGCTCTCTCTAAAGGGCCGCAGAGTGCATATTTTAAACTCTGCAGGTCATATGGTTACTGTCACAACTACTCGATTCTGCTGTTGTAGTGGGAAAGTGGCCATTAGCAAAACATAAACAAATGGACGTGGCTGTGCTCCAATGAAAATTTATTTACAAAAACACAGAGAGGAGGCTGGATTTGGCCCATAGGACATGGTGTGCCGACCTCTGGCTTAGAGCCTGGACTCTGGAGTCAGAAACCTGAGTGGCCTTCAGGAAGTGATGTTATTTCTCTGCACCTCAGTTTCCTCATCTGTAAAATGGAGATTCCACAACGTACACCAAACTCTGCCATTCTCCCGTTAAAACCCGTCCAGTACCTTCCCTTGAGTCAAATGCAGACTCTTCACTGTGACAAACGAGGAAGCCCTTGAATGACCCGCCTCCCACTTGGCTCCCTTAACCTCCTCCTTGCAGTGGCCCCATCACTGACTCCATTTCTGCCAGGCTGATCTCCTTTCCCAGCCGGGACCTTTGTGATGCAGCCCTTATTGCCTGGGGCTCTGTCCCTCCCACTGCTCCTCTCCCTCAGGGTCTAAGGCCAAATGCAGTTTTCTCCAAGGGCCTCCTGTGACAATCCCAGCTGAAGAAGTCCCCTCACACATGGTGAAGAAGCCTCCCATTCTTCTTTGTCTCAGCCCATATTTGCTTCTCCTGGAGCCTTAATCCCAATTCGTCTCCATTCAATTCTTCATTGCATTTCATTGCATTCTCTTCATTTAATTCTCCACGAAAATATCAATTCCATGAGTGTTAAGCCTTCATCATTGTGTTTCCAGCACCTAGCCCAGTGCCTGGTGGAAATAAGCAATCAATAACTATCGGTGTCATTAATAAACAAAATCAATGAGCGTCAGTAGGTGAATGCATCTCAGCTAAGGAAGTGGCCTGGTATTTTCTCTCTTCCACTGTTAATTCATAGTAGACCAATGACTCACATCTCTTCAAAGAGCTGATTTTTTCTAACATTCATTTCACGTTATAGCATGGTGATATTTTAATTTTGGGGATGAATAAATCATGAACTTATAGCACTTAATTTGATTGTTCCCCAAATGTCCCATGTTGAGCTACCTCTCAGGTTCCTAGGACTACCTAATTATTTCTGGTAACATCCCTTTCCATCTATGGAAGACCCACTTCAGACCGAAAACCAGAAGGACCACGGCATGAAAAGCTGACAGGTCTGAAATCAGGAGACTATAGATGCTGGCCAAGATGTGGAGAAATGGGCACCCTCTTACACTGTTGATGGGAATGTAAACTGGTGCAGCTGCTCTGGAAAACAGTGTGGAGGTTCCTCAAAAAATTAACAGTAGAACTCCCCTAGGATCCAGCAATAGCACTGCTAGGTATTTACCCAAGGGATGCAGTAGTGCTGATGCCTAGGGGCACATGTACCCCAATGTTCACAGACACACTTTCAACAATAGCCAAATCGTGAAAACAGCCTAAATGTCCATCAACTGACAAATGGATCAAGAAGATGTGGTTTATCTATACAATGGAATACTACATGGCCATGAGAAAGAATAAAATCTGGCCATTTGTAGCAACGCAGATGGACCTCGAGGGTGTCATGCTAAGTGAAATAAGTCAGGCAGAGAAGGACAGATACCATATGTTTTCACCCATATGTGGAACAGGAGAAACTTAACAGAGGACCATGGGGGAGGGGAAGGGGAAAAAATGGTTAAGGAGAGGGAGGGAGGCAAACCATGAGAGACTCTTAAATACTGAGAACAAACTGAGGGTTGATGCGGGTGGGGGAGAGGGGGAAATGGGTGATGGGCATGAAGGAGGGCACTTGTTGAGACGAACACTGGGTGTTATATGGAAACCAACTTGACAATAAACTATTGAAAGAAAGAAAGAAAGAAAGAAAGAAAGAAAGAAAGAAAGAAAAAGAAAGAAAGAAAGAAAGAAAGAAAGAAAGAAAGAAAGAAAGAAAAAGAAAGAAAGAAAGAAAGAAAGAAAAGAAAGAAAGAAAGAAAGAAAAAGAAAAAGAAAAAGAAAAGCTGACTCCTCTGAGTTCTGGTCCCAGCTCTCTCAGATTCGCTGTGTGACCCTGGATAATTCAAGTCACCTCTCTGAACTTGATTTCTTCAACAGTTTCAGCAAACAATCCAACATTCCCTGAAGCAGCCTTCAGCTGTGGAGCCGCTGGTGTGAACAGATAAAAGTGAGTAAGAGAAATATTTGAACACACCTGCTTCATGGAAACACACTGCTTCAAAACTAATATTTCGGTGCTACCCACTCTTGTAGAGCTCTCTGGCAGAATGGACTTTCTGGGGCCAAGGCAGTCCCCGAAATGATTAATTATTGTAACAGCAGAAAGGTAGATGAAGAAGCGACAGATGGCCCATGTGAAATAGCCTAGAATCACCTGCTATGAAATTAATTCCACATCTTGGAGGCTTGGGGCTCAGAACACCGTGCAAAAAATGACTGTTGATAAATCGTGTGTGTTTGTGTGTCAACCTCTCTGCAAACACCTAAATAATATATGTCGTGTCATGTTTTCTTTCCTCCATCTCGTTTTCATACATTATCATTTATAGAAAACTGTGGGGAAACGTGGAACATCAATCAAGCCATTAATTCCTGAGATTATGCTAATGAGATGCCTGGAGCGTTTGTTTCCCAGAATAGCTGCTCCCCCAGGAAGGATGCTCTGGGCTCCCCCCAGCTCGGCCCTCCCTGCTTAGATCGGGAGCCAGGGCACCGCGGTGCTGCTCTTAAAAGGGCACCCAGCACGCCAGCTCTAGCACAGGCAGGGACGGCCCAGCCAGACGGCAGAGGCCAGTGGCTTCCCTGGCAAGCTGCAGATGAAACGGAAACGTGTGAAACACGAGGGGGACGAAGACGGGAGACCCCATCTAATGAGCTTGGGCCACAGCTCCCTCTCCTGCTGGGGAGCAAAGTGGAAAAGGAAGCCCAAAAGGAGCTAAAGAGCCTCGTCAGTAAGATGCTCGTCAGCTGGCGTGGCAAGAGGGGGCCAGAACGGCCGTGACTTCCATTCATGTGGAAGAAAATCAGGGTAATGAGGTTGAGGCCAAAGGAGAAAACCTCGATTATAGCAACTATCACTCACTAGGCGCTTATTGGCCGCTGTACAGCCGTGCGGCACCTTCTCGCAAGCACTGTCACCGCCTTCTATCCGCGGGGCCCGAGGAGGTGAGTCAAGGTTGCCCAGCTGGGGAGGAGCCCTGCCTCAGAGCCAGGCGCACTACAGCTGAGCGTGTGTGCCCATTCTGTCTTGTGCACTGCATACAGATGGAAACTGTGTGGATTTTAATTCACTCTCTTGAAGTGCTCCTGAGAGACAGAAAATGGGTTTAGCCAGCACTGTCTTTAAGATGCTTCAAAACGAAAATGACAGCCTGGAAATGGATGTCAGGCGGGAGTGCTGTGGCAACCAGGCAGCTCTGTGTCTGGAACGTGGTGGTGGTTAATCAAATCTATATATGTGATATGACCACGTAAAACCACACACACACACACACACACACACACAAGGGGGCAAGGAAAGCTAGTACAATCTGAATAAGCTCTGCAGTTGGACCAACGTCCCCTTCCTGGTTGTGATACGGAACCATAGCAAGGCAAGATGTCACCACAGAAGGGACTGGGTGTTAGGCACACAAAACCTCCCGGTACAATTGCTACGGACCGAATGCTTGTGTCTCACCCCGGATTCATCTGTTGAAGCCCTGAGCCCCAATGTGAGGGTACGTGGAGGTGGGGCCTTTTGGGGTGATCAGGTTTAGATGAGGTCATGAGGTCGGGGCCCCCATGATGGGATTAGTGTTCTTGTAAAAAGAGGAGGAGACACGGGAGCAAGATGTGAGTGACTACACAGTGAGAAGTCAGCCATCCACAAGCCAAGAAGGGGTCCTAAGCAATCAGTAGGAAAACAATACACAACCCCATAAAAAATGAGCAAAAAATTGGAAAAGTCAACGGAAACACCACTGGTCAATAAACACACGTAAACAGGGGCGTCTGTGTGGCTCAGTCAGTTGAGCATCTGACTTTGGCTCAGGTCATGATCTTGCAGTTTGTGGGTTTGAGCCCCGCATCGGGCTCTCTGCTGTCAGCACAGAGCCCATTTCAGATCCTCTGTCCCTGGCCTCTCTCTCTGCCCCTCTCCTGCTCACACTCTCTCAAAAATATTTTTTTAATTAAAAAAAAAAATAAACACATGAAGGTGAAACATGTTCACCTTCACTGGGAGTCTGGGAAATACAAATTCAAACAAGGATATGTCATTTCCCATCATCAGATCTGTAAAAATTTTAAGGTCAGACAATACCAAGAGCAGATAGGTCAGAATTTTCGTACATTCTGAGGGAGTGTGAATTTTTGCAACCAGTCCAGGGAGCCATTTAGCAGCACTAGGTCAACCTGAAGGTGTGCACATGTATGGGCCAATGATTGCTCTCCAAGATACATATGCCCCCAGAGACACTCCCGTGGGCACGGGTCTGGAGCTTTATTTGTGACAGTAAAACATTTGGAAACAATCTCAGCATCTCTTCACGGGTGGGTCTGAGTCCGTCGATGCCGGGCCTGACTTCTTCAGCTCCGTCCAGTTCTCCCAGGTCTCAGCTCAGCTGAAGGACAAAGTTTCTGACAGAAACGGCATCCCCCCGGTAGCAGTCTGCGCAGCTGGAGGTTATGCTGAAGTTCTGGGTTCTCTGATGTCAGGTCCAGGGAATTCAAACACATTTGTGAAACGTAAACCCACTCCCATGTTCTAAGGGCCACCATCAAGGTTGGGAGCTGGACTCTGTCAGTGACCATGTGCAAGAAGGTAGGAATGTGGAATCTTTCCTAGACCAAGAACACACTGGGGATCAGAGGACAGAAGCCAGAGGCTGGTGAGGTTCAAAGCAGGTGAGCAGGATTCCTTTTGTGTGAAACCTACAGAGAGGGTGGACCAGGCAGCCTGGAGCAAGTATGGTGGGGGGCGGGGCAGGGGGCTCAGGGCCAGGGGCTGCCGGTGAGCAGCTATTTATTTAAATGGGAGGTGGCATGGAGACACACATTGCCCCAGCGGTGCGAGGTGATTTCCAAAGTTTGTCTTGGTTAACGTAAGAACACTCTCCTTCCTTTACAGAGATGTCAAGACCGAGTTCCAAGGGTGCTCATCAAGTTGCAGGCTATTCGCGATGGGGCCAGGATTCGAACCCAGGCCAGTCACACCCCAGAAGTCACTGTCATTCATCCCTTGTCACCTCATCACCTTTCCCTACGGTGAATTCTTCACAAGCAACCTATTCATCTGCACTTTGTTGAATGATATTTTGGACCATTGGCCCAGATTTGGGTCTGGCTGGGGCACCAACTCATTGAGTTTGGCAGCATCACTAGCTGGGTGATAGGAGTGTGGTCTTTGGAGGCAGATGGATTGAGTTGTCTTTGGAAAGGCCCTAAAACTCTCTAAAGTTCAGTTTCCTATGCTATAAAATGGGTGTAAGAGCAACAGTACTGATCTCATCGGATGCAGTGAGGTAACACTGAGAGGAGGTAGAGCCTGGTTCCTGACATAAGGCAAGAGTCCCATGGGAGCCCAATATTCTAAGCACTTCATGCGTATATGTGTGCATCATCTTTCCCCAGCTAGATTCGAATACCTACTGGGAGGCGAGCTAACTCCTATGTATTTTGCATGCTGCACACACAACGCCGAGAACAACACTTTCGGTCTCATAGGTGTTAAACCACGGTGCGCTGCACAAAAACAGTCTTTGACTGGACTGTGAAATCTGGAAGCGCCCTTTCTATATCTTGCGGCTTTACATCCGTGAGTCCTGGAACACTCCAGCCCCAGAACAAATATTAGGGCTGGCCAACCTGGGCACGCTTGTCACCAAAAGCTGGAAACAGTATGAGCACCAGAAATAGAAGGCACCTCTTTTTAGGTGTTGTTTGATTTAATGTAGTCAGTTCACCTTGTGCTTACCCAGAAGGCTTTTCCTATCTGTTTTCCTAGAAAACTTGAAATCCTGGTAACTCATTCTATTATAATTGGAAAGCATACTTTAAAGCATACCGTAAGGGGCGCCTGGGTGGCTCAGTCGGTTAAGCGTCCGACTTCGGCTCAGGTCAGGATCTCACGGTTCATGGGTTCCAGCCCATGAGTCGGGCTCATGGGTTCATGGGTTCCATGAGTCGGGCTCTGTGCTGACAGCTCGGAGCCTGGAGCCTGTCTTCAGATTCTGTGTCTCCCTCTCTCTCTCTGTCCCTCCCCTGCTCGTGCTCTCGCTCTCTCTCTCAAAAATAAATAAACATGAAAAAAATTTTAGATCACACTTTAAGATACAGGAAGGGAAGTCTTTTGAGAAACAAGCTGAAAGGTAGCCAGATTCCTGATTGTTGTGTCACAGTAAAATAGGGGCATCAGACAGAAAAATGCCAGCGAGGATAGTAGCTTGTGTTTGTCTGGCTCTGGCTCGTGCCTTTTGTCCTGTGACCTTAACCATAACACTGGCGAAGGTCATCATTAGACCCACTGTACAGAAGAGAAAGCTGAGACCTCAGGGGAATGAATGGTCAGGTGATGAGATACATGCCCCCCCCAAGGGAAGAGGCAGAGCGCAACCCCCCGGGGCTGCTGACTCCAAACCAAAGTCCCTCACTCAGGCCTTCCCACGTCCACCTCATTGCCAGCACCTCTCCTGTCTGATCGATGACCTCTTTCACCGTTTCTCAAACAACTAATCCATTCACGACTTCAAACTTCCGCGTGAACTCCACAATGATTTCTCCCTTCCTGACGAGGGTGAGCCTCGCCCGCCTAGCACCCAAGATGCGTCTTTTCTAGTCCACGAGCACAAACGCCACAAGTGAGAGGCCGGCACCCTCGACTCCAGTCGGGGCTCTCCTGTCAGTCCGCTGTGTGCCTCACTTATCTCTGCCTTAGTTTTATCACCTCCAAATGGGAATTCCAGCCCCGAACCATCTCATCGGGTTGTGAAGTCGCACAGAGATAACATATGTAGAAGCATTTTGAAAACGTTACAGGCGCTATACAAACGTAGGCATCATTACTGCAGAGGCAATAAAAGGGTTGATCTTGCTGATAAATGGCGAGTGTGTTTTCGTGCCTTCAGAGTTTCCAAGAACAGCTAGCGCTGCACTTGGCAGATATATCCACGGCAGTTAACCGAAGCCCAGAGTACTGGGGAAAGGCACAACTTGGCCAAATCCAAACGATTTTAAAAGACTCTATAAAAATAAACAAGTATTCCGATATAATTAATTCCAGTCCCGTCAACCCTTCTCGGTACGTGGAGCCGCACAGCGTGTTATGAAGCAATTACCCTTTGAATCCTTTTAATCCCAGCTGATCATTTTCAGCTTTAATTGTCTTGCTGGGTTTGAATGTTGTTATAGTTCAAATGCAGCCAATTAGCATGGGCCAGGCCGCCCTGGATGCTTCCCGTGCTGCGAACACGCCACCACGTCCCTGATGGACTTTGTCCCAGGTTGTCCCAGAAGCCACAGTTCACACCCTCGGGTGTGGTCTTGGGGCCAGCTGAGGCTCAGAGGAAGCCCCAAAGCAGTGGGCCACATCCACCTGAGCATGACAAAAAGGACAAAAGTCTCATGATGTTTGTGCCAAACGTGTCCCTGGATACCTGGGCAGCAGGTGTCCCTGGATCCCTCATCACTAGAAATGTCTAAGCAGACAGCACAGGAGGGAGTTGAACAACTGGAGGAGGTGGGCAAGGGGGGGTAGGCTTTACAACCACAAAGATTTCTCCCCTCCCCAGAGGTCTGTGATCCGACATGATTAGGTAGGTGAGAGAACCAATGTGTGCTGCAGAGAGGTTAAGAGTGACAGCTCGGGACCCAGGACAGGCAGGTTCAAATGCCACCCACTGGCTGGAAGAGACCGAGCAAGAGGACACATCTCTTCTGGGCGTGTTCTATCATGACAGTGGTGGTCGTTACTCAACCTTTCTGTGCCTCAGTTTCCTCACCCGGGAAACAGCAGTAATAGCAGCACTTTCTTGGTACAGTTGTTCTGAATATTACAGGAGTGAGCACACATAGTGCCTTCAGCACAGTGTCTGTGCGGAACGGCTCTGTCCTGTGGCCACCTCCTCACCACCATCTTTACTCTCTCTTCGTTGGCATTAGAACGGCCGTTCCTCCCTCCTGCCCTGCCCCCGCCCCTCACTTCTGCAGCCCACGTTGCTGCTGCAGACTCGAAGTCCAATCCTGTTCTTTATTTGAATATAACCCTTCTGTCGTTCTCCACCACCCACAGGGCAAACCCTCGTTCCTTGGCCTGGTGGATAACTCCCTTCAAAGCCAGTTCTGTCCGCTCTCCGCATCATCATGTCCTTCCCCCTTTCCCCAACCGCCCCCCACCTCCCTTGCAGCTTCTCTCCCAAATGACTCATTGTTCCCCAGTGCCTGGCACACAGTGAGTGCTTAATGCATGATAGCTATGTCTCTCTTAATTCAATGATCTCAGCACATCTGGGATACTTATGGGGAGGAGGGACTTTAAAGTATTGGGGAAAGTACGGGTGCAGATCTCCATTCTGATATGTGGCATTGAGCAAGTGCCCTGAGCACTCACAGCTTCCTCATCCTCAGTAGATGGGAATAACAGGTTCTTCATTGTAGAACAATGACGGAAGGTAAACAGGATGGCCTAGTGCTGATTCTACCGCAATGCCTGGCGCACGGCACGAGCTCCCGGACCACTGGCTTTCCTCCTTTCTTCCTAATCTTCCCTGGAACCAGCAAGCTGAGCATCGCCAGGGAAGACTTGAGCATCAGAGCAGGCTGCCCTTGGCAGCAGGTGTGGTGGTAAAATATCTGCGGGCAACAACCAAACAGGCACTGTGCTTGTTGCTGGGGGTACAGATGAGGAACACAGATGCTCTCGGGGAGGCTCATCTCATGTGCAAGACCCACTGCACCTCAAAATAGACTTGCAGGCAATCACACAGGGAGGCAGGTTATAGGATGAGGAGGAAAGGCCACCCACCCTCCAAGAGGCTCTGAAAGGGCACGAATGTGAGATTTTAGTCCCCCTCCCCCAAACTTGGGAAAATTAGTCAAGTTTGTCATTTCCCTCATTAGCAGTCCAGTATAAGTGACAAGGTAAGTGACCTCATCGGGAACTTTTTGATGAGTAGAGAAACCAAAGCCACATTGACAGAGGCCACTCACTCATGAAGCCTTCATCCTATACGCCATCCTCCCAGCTGTGTTATTCAAAACCGGACAATAGCAAGATTATAAAAAGACTACCTGTCTCAGACTTTTGAGATCACTCCAGGTTGGCGGAATCCCAGAGTGGTATGTTGCCTGGGCCCACCCTCCCCACTGGCTCCCACCAACACTCCCACATCAGCCATATCCTCCTCTCCCGGTGCATTTTGGGTGGATTTCTTTCTCCTTCAACGCTGGTTCTGGTATGTATCTTAGTTGTATTTCACCGGGCTGTGAATACTACGGGGGAGGCACACAGCATGGGTTATCTGTCCCTGCCACCACATCCCCGGAGGACCACCTAGGATCTGAACTGCCCTCCCAAGGGAGACCTCTTGCCCACCGCCAGTGGGAATGAAATAAGGTGAAATCCTCCCTCTCCTGTGGAGAGTACACGGTGCTGGTTCCCTGCCTGAGCCATCCTTCCCTCTGCACCTCGACGTGCTGGCTCCCTATGTGAACCAGGTGAATCTTATCTGGGCCAGGGTCCCTAAGATGAACTTCTCTGGTCCAGATTAGTCCCATATCCAACCTCCCATCCTCCTCCTCAGCATCTGGAGGTGGCCTGGGGTCAGCAAGCAGCAAGTCTATCATGAGTTTCAGAGTCTTTGCAAGTTCGATGTCAGGCGACTCTCCCGGAGCCAGTTCCTACTCTTGACAGAGAAGTTCAAGGACGCTCGGAGCATCCGGAGGGAGTAGAGGGGCCACCCTACCCTGCAGGTGTCCCTGTATCGGTGCTGGGGACACTCCCGAACAACTGCTTCTTACAAGTCTGTGGTGTGGTGGCCACCTGGGCCCTCCCTGCTCTCATCCTCCAAAGACCTGACCCCAGCCTCTGTCCTATCTCTGCACCTCTCCGGGCCAGCCATCCCCATGGGGCTCCTGCGGCCTTTGCGTTAAATCGTATCTTACTTTGCAGACCAATCTGTGCAGTCCTCGTGAGAAACTTCGTTTAGAATGTGAAATTCTGGAACTGTTACCAAAGATAAAGAAATCCTTAGATGTGGGGAAAAAATTGTTTTGCTTTGGGAGACAATTTGGAAGTTTCTTTAGAAGTTAAATATATACCCTCCACATGATCCACATGCCCGTCTTCTAGGTCTTTAAGAAAAATGAAAGCATATGTCCATACGAAGACTTTTACGTAAATGACTATAGGTTTATTAGTAAAACCCCAAAACTAAGAGTAACCATGTGTCCATGCATAGTAAATAGATGCACAAAGTGCAGTGTCTCCATATAATGAAATATTACTCAGCAACAAAAATGAAACCTACATCAACATGGATGAATCTCAAAATAATGATACTAAGTAAAAAAGAGTCAGACCCCTCCCCCCAAAAAGAGTACACACTGATTCCATTTATGTAAAATTCTAGAAAATGCAAACCAGTATCTAGTAGGGAAGGGGACAAGGAGGGAAGGAGAGATTACAAGGGGACACAGGATGCTTTGGGGAGTGATGGATATGTTCCTTATCTTGGTTGTGGTTGTGATTTCACAGATATGTGCATGTGTAAAACCTTAACATTATACACTCTAAATATTTCTATTTATTGTATGTTAATTACACCTCAATAAATATTTCTACTTACTATATGTTAATTACACCTCCATAAAGCTGATTAAAAATAAAAGACGCCTGATAAACGGAACAAGTATCAGGTGAGAAGGGAAATGAGGGCAATGAGAGATAAAGAAGAGGGTGTGGAAGGAGGGCCTGAATCTCGGGTGCCCTTCTCAAGCAGAGGCATGCCCCCCAAACCCTTTATTGCTGGAAGTGGATTTTGGTCTACCAGAGTTCAGGCAGATAGCAAGTGGAAAGAGAAATGTTGACAATAGACCAATATGCTATAGCTTGGGGTGAAATCCCAAGTATTTGGGCAGACCTGGTTTACTCAGAGATGTGTAGGATTAAACATTTGGGTGACTTATTTAGAAAGGAGCGCGCACACACACACACACACACACACACACACGTTTAAAAAGAGTGCCAGCAACCAGTGTGGCAAGATGAGAATATGTTCAAAACCAAACAAATGTTTGGCTGGAAGCAATCATGCTGAGCTTCTGATGTTGCTGATGTGTCAGACGGTAGCAGTTGGAAGAGGAGCCTCATCGAGGAAGGTCTGAGTATGAGCTGAGAAACCAAGGAGGTTTCAGTAAGCCAAGGATCAACCCACAAAGAGAGGGAGGTGAAACTTAGTGGAGGGACAGCAAGGGGTGAGGCAAAGCTGACCCGTGTGCTCATCAATTACCAATGGATAAGCATCACCTTCTACGGGATACTAGTGGATACAAGTTAAAGTTTGAAAGGTTCTACCTGAGGGTAACCCTCCTTTGGGGGATAAAGAAACTGGGGCTCTGAGGGGAGAAGCAATTTCCCCAGGAAAATCTAGCTTTTCGTGACCATACGCCACACTGACCACCTCTTAAGAAGAATCAGAGAGGCAGAGCCAGCTGCCTGGCCTTCTAGATTGTTTCCCCCACTTCCCCTGTGGCTAACCTGCTATTAAACTGCTTCCTCACCTGTAAAATGGAGCAGACTAAGAATACCACCTCATTGGGGCTGTATCAGTCACGCTTCTTCAGAGAAACAAAACCAATGCTTTTTGTATATGGGGAAAGAGAGGTTGAGAAAGTGAGATTTTTTAAATTCGGCTCATGTGATCGTAGGAAGCGGCAAGTCCAAAGTCTGCAGAGAAGGCAGGTGGGCTGGGGACCCAGGGAAGACTAGCAGGTCAAGTCCAAAGGCAATCTGCTGGCAGAATTCCTCCTTCCTTTGGGAAGGTCAGTCTTCCCTATTTAATCCTTCAACGGATTGAATGAGGCTCACCCACGTTGTGGAGGATAATCTGCTTTACTTGACATCTAGTGACTTAAGTGTTAATCTCATTGAAAAATACCTTCACAGAAACATCTAGACCAATGTTTGGCCAAATACCAGGGGTTTGTGGCCAGCAAGCTGACACGTAAAATCAACCATCAAAGGGGTGCTAGGAGAGGGAAATTCACCCTTTTCCCTTTCCAACACTTCCTCCTGCCCAATTGCACAACAGTATTTACGCTTAGATTAGGCTTGGTAACAACTGGCCTCCCCATCTTCTCCCCCTCTTTCCTCTCATACTCCCTCTTACAAAATATCCGATAGCTCATCTGCCCCGTCTTGCCTGCCCCGGGATCCTATCAGTTGCCCTCACAGAACTGCCCTCTCTAACAATCCCCTGCGCTCTCCACCAGTGGCTACACGTGGGAATCATCTGGGGAGTTTTTAAATATCCCCCAAACTAGGCCACACTACAAACAAATTAAATCAGAATTTCTGCAGGCAGATCCTGAACATTCGTACTTTTTTTTTTTTAACTCCTCAGGAAATTCTAATCTCCAGCGTGTGCCCATATCTTCGCTGTCTTCCACTGCTCAAGACCCAGCCCACAGCAGGTGGTCAGAAATCTCATCTGCCTCTACCTAGTGATGGATTCAACATTTGCTTTCTTACGGCTTCCCTGGAAACAATGCCTCACTGGATAGGTGATTCACGAGACAAAGGGTGAGAATCCCAGACAGACCGCTGGGGGGCACAGTTTGGGGTACTGTACTTCTAAGAGGACATTTCGTAGCAGGCCACCTGCTCAGAGGGTCAGCCTTGTTCACACCACAGCTCCTGGAAGAGCACCTGTCCACTAGCCATGGGTGTCCACAGCAACAAGAAAGAAGGAAAATATGAACACACTCAGTGAGTCACATCAGCCCAATCAACTCCGGAGGCCAATGAGACACATGAATTCAGATCCCACTGGTACAGACCAGTAAGAATAAAAACCGTCATTAACTGGGTATATTGCCAGACCTAATACTATGGTGGCCAGCTTTCATTTCTTCAAATCCTCACTACTCGAAGAAGTAGATCTTTAAATCCCCATGTTAAAGATGAGGAGACGGGGGCTTAGGAATTATAAACCATGTGGCCAAGACTGGGCAATTAAGAGGACCAGAGTGAGATTTGCAAAGCATGTTCATACCCATTGTCACATTGGATCTTCAAGACATTACCACTCATTTTTCTCAGAAGACCGTTCTTCCTTATTCTACCAATTCACAAAGGCACGTGTTTCACAGATAAGGAAACTAAGGCACCAAGAGTTTTTGTCATATCTCACCCCAGACACATACCTGGTTAGCTACCAAACCAGGGCTTGTACTTTCATTTCCCCCCGCTAGCTCTCCCCTGCTCTCATTTATACGTAGCGCTCTCTTTCCACTCCTGGCCTTCTCAGAAAGCTGACATGCTCTCTGCCACTTTACTAAGGTTTATGAATATTATGGTAATTTGCTCAACTTAAAGTAACTCCTCTAACTTTCTCCACCACCCCCCATCCAAACAATGGGCTCCCACCAACCAACTTGTACAATAGGACACTCTATCCCTGCCTCGGTGAATGGGACCACCACTGGGCCTCTCTGACTCAAGCTGAGCCAACCAGATTCTTTACCTCAAGAATTTGGAATTATACTGAGGGAATGTCTCCTTCTCCATGTGGCCAGCGCTATAACATGTGGACTTGGAAGCTGAGAAGTAAGTAATAATAATGTGGAAATGATCAGTGATGCTTGCCAAGTATTTCCAACTCCCTGCTTTCTGGGCACGTGGTAGGATTGCACGTGGAGAGTGTACTTTCTGGGCCCCTGGTGATTGGGTGCGTCCATGTGCCTAGAGCCTGCCAATGGGTTGTAAGTGGACGTGCTGTGTGCACTTCTAGGCATGATCACCTCGTTGCCGCTGTAGGACCTTTAAAAGTTCTCCCTCCTTCACCCTCAGAGACCAGAAACATCTGGCTGCTTTATCAGACTGGGTCTCAGTGTGAGGAGGCATGGAGTGGAGCTCCAAGCCCACTCAGAGTAGACATGCAGTGTGAGCAAGAACGAAATACTTCTTTTTGTAAACCACTAACATTTTGGAGCTGTTTGTTAACACACCCTCATCTAGCCCATTCTGATGGATAATTATAGAATAAGACTAAACCCTTATAAACCTCGAAAGTTTGGGGATTGTACCGACAGACCTAGACCAAGGTTGGCCAAATGTAGTCTGTGGGCCATGGCTTTTAAATAGTTTAGGGGCACCTGGGTGGCTCAGGTGGTTAAGTGTCCAACTCTTGATTTCTGTTGAGGTCATAATCTCATGGTCATGGGATCAAGCCCTGTGTCGGGCTCCACGCTGAGCAGGTAGCCTGATTGGGATTCTCTCTCTCCCTCTCCCTCTGCCCCTTCCCTGCTCACGTGAAAGAAAGAGAAAGAAGGAAAGAAAGAAAGAAAGAAAGAAGGAAAGAAAGAAAAGAAAGAAAGAAAGAAAGAAAAGAAGGGAGGAAGGAAGGAAGAAGGGAGGGAGGGAGAGAGACAAAGTTTATTGGAATACAGCCATGTTCAATCATTTGCATATTGTCTATGGTCTCCTTCATGCTACCGCAGAACTGAGCGATTGCAAACAGGCCTAATTGAAAAGCCTAACATACATACAACCAAGCTCTGAATAGAAAAATTTGCTGACCCCTGACTTACACTGGTTACAATAACAATAGCAAATACCTACATGGTCACCAGGCTGTGCCAAGCACCATGCTAAGCATTTGATCTACATTAACTCACGCAATCCGCCATACCTACCTGGGTTTCTCTGCCTCCATGCTGGCACCCTGGCCTCCCTGAATACATTGTTCACATTGGGAAACAAAACCATGTGGGTTTAATGTTTTCAGTTTGCCTCTATTACCTACCTCTCACCTACTATTAAAAAAACAAAACAAAACAAAAAACAGTCTCTTTCTCATGACATACAAACCCTCTGTAATCTGAGCCTCCTCTCCATGTCCAGCTTTATTCTTCCTACTCTTGCTACAAATTTTATATTCAACCAATTTTGCCCATGCTGTGCCCTCCTCTTGGAACTCCCCTTCCCCCCTTTCTTGGCATAAGTAACTCAAGTCTTGGATCAAGCTCTATCCTCTCCAGCAGTGAGTCCCTAAAACCTCCCACACCAACCCCTCCAGCCTGACTAGAGTCCATGTCTGAGCCCAAAAACTGTTCAGGCTAGCATAGCTCCAGGCTGGGGGATGACACATAGTAGATGCTCGTTGAAAGAATATCAACCTTCTTAAAAGCCCTATTGATATTTATTGTCATAATCATTTACTTAGAGAGGGGTGGGGAAATGATTTCCTTCCCAAGTTCAGAACCAATGGAGAATAAGACGCAAAGACCCACATGGTGGGGAGCCTGGGTGGTTCAGTCCATTAAGGGTCCAACTTCAGCTCAGGTCATGACCTCACAGTTCATGAGTTCGAGCCCCACGTAAGGCTCTGTGCTGACAGCTCAGAGCCTGGAGCCTGCCTCGGATTCTGATTCTGTCTGTCTGTCTGTCTCTCTGCCCCTCCCCCACTCATTTTCTCTCTCTCTCTCTCTCTCTCTCTCTTTCTTTCTCTCTCTCTCTCCCTCAAAAATAAACATTAAAAATTTTTTTAAAAAGACCCACATGGAGATCAAAGGATCAGATTTGTTGCTGATAATCTGATTGGAGACTATGGCTCTAAAGTTCTGGAGTAACATGAGAGTGGGCTAACACATCACTCCGAGTTAGGCAGTCCCACCAGCCCTCCTGGAGGAGCTGGAAAACTGTGGGTCTCTCCAGCACATCAGAGTCTGTCTCAAGGGAGAAAGTATGTGTCTTAAGACAGCCCACACTGCTGCACGTAATAGATACTCAGTAAATACTTGTTGCTGAAGAAGTCAGTAATCACAGCCCAGAGGATGCCTGAAGCCAGGCACTGAGCTTGGCACTGGAGCTCCTTCTCCCTTCCAAGGGCCCAGTTACTCTCTCCATAAGTCCATGGAATGCATTCTCTTTCTTTTAATTGGAACAGACTATTTATTACAAAATAACACTGAGAATTAAGATATAAACAACAAACATATAGATTATTTCCTTAAGTCTCTTTATATTCAATTTGAGGATGCCCAGTCATTTCTTTCCAGAGTACTATTTCATGCAGAAGGTATTCTGATTTTTTTTCATTTATATTTTAGTTAGTTAACATACAGTGCAACATTGGTTTTAGGAGTAGCATTCAGTGATTTATCACTTACATACAATACCCAGTGCTTATCCCAACAAGTACCCTCCTTAATGCCCATCCCCCATCTAGCCCATCGCCCTGCCACCTCCCTACATCATCCCTCAGTTTGTTCTCTATTGTTAAAGGTCTCTTGTGGTTCGTTTCCTTCTCTTCTCTCCCCTGCCGCCGCCCCGCTGCCTATATGCTCATCATCTGTTTTGTCTTTAAATTCCACGAGTGAATTCATATGGTATTTGTTCTTCTCTGATTGATTTATTTCATGTAGCATCACACATTCTAGCTCCATCCATGTGGTTGAACGCACTCTTGAGGTAAGGTGGACCATGAACAAACAAGTCCCCCTAGAACTTCGGGGCTGTATTTCCATCTAGCAGAAAGGTTATATTGGTTATATTGGTTAACATGAGCTGGGTTCTTCTGCCAATGAATCTCTGGGCTTCTACAGTTCAGTACAGACAACTTTCTTTCCTCTACCATCCCAGATGTACTGTCTGAGCCTTCTTCAGAACCCTGGTGATTCCACTCCAAATCCCATACGTTTTTCACTCCTCACACCTTCCCCTCCCGCCTTTGAAGGTATCAAACAGGGTGATGCCTATTATGTGGTTGTTCATTCCTTACAGCATTACTGTGTCACAATAGGAACCTGGAATCTGAAGCAGACTTGGGTCAAATCTTAACTTCCATTACTCCTTAACTGTGTGGCTTTGGCCATATCACTAAGCTTGCTGCCTCAAGTTTTCTCATCTGTAAAGTGGGGGAGATGTTCGTGAATCCTAGACTTACTGGGAGGATGGGATGAGCTCCTTCAACCCTGACACTCAGTATGATTCAATGCCTGGCACTTAGTACTCCAAGTTATTAGCCTGAATAACAAAAATTACAACCCTAAAAGTACATATGAGTTTCTTCATTTAACCTTTGAGAGTATGTATACTATCACATAATGCCAGCACATAGTAGGAGCTCAATAAATATTTATTAAATAAATGAATGTTTATTCTCATGCCTGATACTAACTTCTAGGAACTTTGCTGGGGCTCCTCTCTACCTCACCCCAAAATAAATACCATCTCCTTTCTGTTCCCTGGCCACATGAGCGCAGCTGAGTGATTCCCGCAAAGTGATTCACGAAGCCACTCTCAGTGCTAGAGTGCTAGGAAGGAGTCGTTCAGTTAACAATATGGCGGCTGCTGTGTCATTTTTTTTAAAGCAATATATGTATTGAATTCCAAAGAAAAAGTGTTATATTAAAAGGAACATTGCATCATTAATTTCCTCCTTTCCTCCAATGTTATCTTATTTTCTTTTAAACTGAACTTATGTGTATTTAAACTTGTCTCTGGACTCTCAGTGACTCAAAACACAAACACACACGTTGTAAAGGAAAGCTTGCAGCCCATAAGATCCACAGAGTAGAGGCATTTAAGGACTTTCTTCCTTCCTTCTTCCTTCTTCTCCTTCTCCTTCTCCTTCTCCTTCTCCTTCTCCTTCTTCTTCTTCTTCTTCTTCTTCTGACATGCACTTTCTCCTTCTGTCACTCCTTAGCTTGGCTTAACTGTACCTACGCTCCTCTCTGAAATACTATCTCATGAATCTCATCTTGTTTATTCTTTTAAGCTGCTGTCTTTCAAAGCATTTCAAGGGAAATGCATTCAGAGTAGCGTCATCAAGACTCAGTAATATCTTTGATTATACATGTTTGGTCAGGATGAGCCCCATTTCTTGCTTCTGCCTCCCTGACCCTACATTTGCTACAGCCTCTCCCAGATAACATCAACACACCAGCCCAATAGATCCATAACGAGGAGCACCTTTCAGAGGAGACCAGACATTTCTCATTTCTCTAAAGCTCATCTCCAGGAGCCAAGGAGAAGAGATGGGAAGGGAGGCTGAAAGCACCCTGGCCTCCTCTGAACACCAGCCTGGAACCTCTCTAGAAACAGACAAAGTGTCCTGGAGAGTGTGGGGTTTGTCCTAGAAAGGCCCTCTCTATTACTGTCACTTCCAACCTGCCTCCATGTATGTAAATTCCCAAAGATCAGATGAGAAGTTAAGATTCTAAACAATTACTATTTGCAAGTCTTCTGTTATGGCTTGAATTGTGTCCCCTAAAATGATACATTGAAATCCTAACCCTCCAGGACCTATGAATGTGACCTTATTTGGAAACAGGGTCTTTGCAGTTGCAATCAAGTTGAGGCCACACTGGAATAGGGTTGTGATGGGCTCTAATCCAACATGACTCATGTCCTTGTAAGAAGAGGAGACACACTGAGACAGACACACAGGGAGAATGCCATGTAATGACAGGAGATCCAAGTGATGTATCTCCTGCCAAGAAACACCAAAGATGGCCAGAAACACTTGAAGCTAGGAGAAAGCCATTGAACAGATTCAGATTCTCCCCTAGAGTCTTCAGAGAAAGCAAGGCCCTGGCAACATTTCGATTTTAAATTTCCAGCCTCTAAAAGTATAAGAAAATAAGTGTCTGATGGTTTAAGCCACCCAATTTGTGATACTTTGCTATGGCAGCCCCAGGTCACCAGTACAGCCTCCAACCTGCTCCCTCCTGCCTCTTTTCTTCTCTATGGGACATTCCCTCTGCCTACACGAGTTCCCCACCCCTTCCCAACCCTGTCCCACGTCCTGGAATGGTGCCTCTGGTCTCCTATAACCCCTGCATTCCCAACCTAACACTTTCCAGGGTGCACTCTGACGGTCTCTCTGTGCCCACAAGACGATGTCTTAGTCCTCTTTGAATGGTTTGTACACAGTGCATTGCTTAGTAGATATTCAATAAACGTAAAAAGAAAAAAAGAATAAAGGAAGCAGTCAGAGGGAGGAGGTGGGTCATGTCTGAGGTCAAATGTGAGAAGGTTCAAACAAGGGATATGGCTTTAAAATCAGGGTGCAAATGACTAAGGTTCTCATCTAGTGAACAAAGTGGATATGTAACAGAAGCAGGCGGAGTTTGGGGATCAGAGGAATAGTAGGTGAAGAGAACTTCTGATTTAAAATGCAAAAGCTGTTAAGGAGGCCAATTAAAGCTGGTGAACATAAATCACTGGGGTAGATAGAGGAACTACTACAAGACACTTGAACTTTGAATCATGCTAGAAACATGTACTGCTGGCCTGAGGCACTTACCTTCTGGTTTCAGCTTTGGGCACATCTTAAAGACAGTGCCTCCTATTTGACTGTAGATCAGGAGCAAGGATTCGTTTGTCATACCCCAACACACTCATACTGGGACACCAGTAGGTACTCATCTAGGAAGCTTTAGAGGGGCGCACCTCCTGATACAGCTGTTGATGGGGCTATGATACCTTCACCCCACAGGGATAACAATGGCAAATAGGTGAATGGTAGCAGGATGTCAAGAAACTACCATGGATTTCCACACAATTATTTTATCTAGACGTCACATCCATGAAGTGAGGTAGGTGTCGTTATCCCCATTTCATAGATAGGAAGACTGCGGCTCAGCAAGGTTAAGTGGCTTTCCTCCGAGTTAGTAAGTCGTTTACCCCATTACCTTCCTTGGCCAATGTCCTCCCAGGGTGCCTAAGATGAATAGGTGAGAAAGCCTCATTTGTTGGATTGCCTTAGAAATAACAGCAATTATTAATGTTCAGAACTCAGTAATGGCCAGAGGTTCTCAATAGTGAAAACGGCTGCCTCAAAACGTGTATCTGCCCACCCTCACCAAAAGGTCACAGTAGAAAATACTGCCTCTGTAGGTAGAGCAGGACCCCTCAAAGACCCACCTCACTCTCATGTTTGGTCCTGAATGATTTGCCTTCATCTAGTCATATGTGGCTCCTCATTCCTCTTCTCACTTATTTCTTCATCCTCTCTCCCAGCCCCCTCTGCTTTTGATTGTTCTGCTTGGAGCACCCCCCCTGCCCTCCCCACCTCCCCTTGATGGCTCACTCTGGGCAACTCCCATGTGTCCTTCTGGGCTCAACTTGAAAGTCCCAGAACACTGTGGCTTACACCTATGGTTTCACATCCTAACACTTGCCATCTTCTGTACTTGTCTACTGACACCTCTCTCCTGTATTAGGTGGTGAGCTTCTGGAGGCTGGGGTCACCTCTCACTGATGTCTCCCCAGTGGCCGGCACAGAGCCTGGCACATCAATGCCGTCGAGTTGATTCTACACAGTATGACAGCTCTGACAGCCCACCTGCCCTCCATTTTCCCCTCCCCCTTCTCAATGCCACAATTCTCCACCCGTAAAGATACCATCAGTGGCACGCTGTACACCTCTCTTCCTTGTCTGCCACCCTTCTAGAGACTTCTACGCTCTGCAAAGCTTAACTTGCAGAGTGGTAGAAAAGGGGGCAATCATGACCAATTCCTAGAGTACCTAAAGGATTTGATAGAGACTGATGTGGGTCTGGTTCTTTTTTTCTTCCTTAATTGCGAGTTTTTTGCTGACGCTGAGGATCTCAGAAGAGCACTGGTTTGGCAAGACATCTCCCAGAGTCCCAGGGCCCCTGTGGACTTTTCTTCATGTACAGCTCTGGATGATTTCAGTGAAAAACAAGGGAATGAAGCAAATTGGAGAGCCCTTCCAAAGGACTTAACCAAATAAGGAGAAAGGTTGGTCTGGAAAGATTGTGAAAATTCTGAGCTTTATGCTATTGCAAGAGGCAAGGAGAAATCAGACTTCTGAGCCAGAGAAGAACATGTCCAAAAGCCCACATTACAAGACATGGGCTGTGGGTTCAGGATTCCACCTGGGAGGAAAGTCACAGGACACCACAGATGTTTTCCCCATTTATAAAATAAGGTGACAGGCGCTGGATTGGCTTTTGAAGATAGAGAGATGAGTAAGAAACTGCTTTTCCCTGGGGGAATGATAGTATTTTCAAAGAGAAAAGTCAGAAGAATAGCTCATCGCTCAACATCCTAACTCTGTGACCAACATACTCATCCAACTCATTCGCTTAACAGATATTTATTCATGGAGGGCCTTTCACATTTTTACACTGTGGACCACTTCATAAAAGACAAGGACCTGTGCCCCAGCAACAGAGGTGTAGGACAGTAAATACCTAGAGATCTGGGATAATCCCAGATCCATTTACAATGCTGGTAAATGCTTTCTTCCTGTTATTAATGTTATAAGTCAATTAATCATTTATACTCAAAACCAGTATGACAAGAATCAAGATCACCAAACTGACCACAGATGGAGAACTTTCATTTCTATTTAATCTTCCAGATTCCCCTAAGATTTCACTTCCTCTGGGAAACCTTCCTTGATTTTCCCTGTAACAGGATGACTTTCTCCTCAATCTTTGCCATCATGCTGCACCATTATTTCTGTTTGTGCGCGTATGTGCGCACGGGTCTGGCATCAGACCATGAACTAACCTCTCAAGGGCAGGACTGAGTGTCCATCCTTGCCAAGTCCCTGGATTTGTGTCTCTGACAGCACATAGTGACGAGGTCTAGTCATGCTCTGTTGAAATAAACGGACACGAGTCTAGAAGAGAAAGTCAGCTTATAGGTTGTCAACCCTTGATATGAACGATTTGAAGGCTTACCTTGGGCTTCAGCATAAATGAGTTTGCCTCAGAGAGCCCATCTACGCTGAAAACCAAAGGCCAGCTAAAGGGATAGATTGCCTTGGTGAACTGCCAGCCATATGACAGCCAGTGTCCACCACGTGGAGGTCACTCAGATGTATGAAATTAAATTCTCCACCCACAGTGTAGAGAAATCAACCAAGTAGTTCTTCTTTTTTCTTTTTTTTTTTAATTTTTTAACATTTTTTTAAATTTTATTTTTGAGAGAGACAGAGACAGAGTGCGAACTGGGGAGGGGCAGAGAGAGGGGGAGGCATAGAATCCGAAGCAGGCTCCAGGCTCCGAGCTGTCAGCACAGAGTCCGACGCGGGACTCGAACCCACAAACCGTGAGATCGTGACCTGAGCTGAAGTCGGCTGCTTAAACCCACTGAGTCACCCAGGCGCCCCCTCAACCAAGTCATTCTTGATCAAAACATGGTTACCAGTTACCTAAACTTCTTCCACAAAGAGATGAACCATCATCTCGGGTTCCTAATTCTCTCCAGGGAGTGTAATAGATTGGCTAGTGAGCAGATAAATCATCCAATTAAACCTCCTCATTGGCCTTAGCCCAGATCCCCCGCCTCCTCCTGCAGGGACCTGATTCATGCCCTGTGACACCTGTCAGCAGGGCCCCTGACCTGGTTCCCAGGGAAGGACAGGGCAGATGAAGAGAGCAAGCAGAGAGGCAGGGTGGAGGCCCAGCCCAAGGGCCAGCGGGGAGGGAGTTTTCCCCAGAAGATAGAGGTAAGCCCAGCTCTGGGTGCACACACGGGCTGTTACCTGGGAGCCTCACACTCTGTTTCCAGAGCACCTTCAGGGACAGATTGCAGCCTGCAGATTACTCAGCAGCAGCGAGGGTGAGCCCGGGGGGAAGCACCAGCCTTCGCAAGGAAACCAGCCCACGCCCAGCTTGCACCTTTTACCTGGGGAACTCGCCCAGGGCCAATTCCTATGCCCACTGCCAAGAAAGCCAGTTTGGATGTGTGCTCCTAGGAAGCTGCTGCAGGTTCTGGAACTTGTTTGCCATCCCTTGAACGTTCTCTACTTGTCTGAGTTTTCCCATGTGTTCTAGGGCCTCCCCCCACAGGTGGCCCGGGGTGAGTCAGTAGAGGCAAGAATCGGGGGGGGGGGGTCCCAAAGAAGGTTTTACAAATGGAATATTGTAATGGGTGTTCCCTCCTCTTGAACTACTGTCTTCCATCATCCACTCCATCTCCCTCAACACTCCCGAGTGGACTCTCTACAAGGCTCATGGGAACCTCTCACTCACCTTCATGAATCCCTTCAAGGGCTCCTTGTTGACCTAGTCAGGACTCATTAGCAAGACAGACACAGCCCCACCTGCCCTCCATCTCCCCAGACTTGCCTCCAGGCTGAAAGGTGGTGCCAAGGAGCAAACGGGAAACAGGGAACCCCGCCACATCCACTTTTCCCAATCTTGCGTACACGATCGTGCCAACATAACTTCCCAGGCCCCTCGGTTTCCACACTTCCTGGAATAGAGAGAGTTTGGAGATACCGTGTCCCACCCTCATGGCATCTTAGGCTCTGGATTACAAGCCAACTTGGAGTTTCCCAAATATACCACGTTGTTGTTTATCCACCAAATACCAATATTTCTGGACCCAGGCACCGGCAACATCATCAGGAACGACACTCGACACTCAGGGCCAGTCTTAGATTCCCCAGGGGAGAAGGTGAAACCAAGTCAACAGCCATGCCTTTGTTCAGGCTGTTCCTTCTGTCTGGAAGCCCCTCTCTTCTCTGCTTCCTGCCCGTGGAGCCAACTCCTGCTTCCTCTTCCGGATTCGGCCCAAATGCCATTTGTTCTGTGAGGTCAATCCGGCCTCTTCCGGTGAAAGGCCCTCTGGGTTCTCACCACATCTCGATCTGTTTTGTTGTGTGTCTCTCCCCAGGAAAGTATAACCTCCTTGGGGACTTGGGGACAGGAATCTCACTGTCTCTTTTCTGTATCATCATGGTGCGCGCTCCGTCAATACTGGTGACTTGACAGCACCACCTCATAGCCTTTTGGATCGCCTTCAAAATAGGGCCCCAGTAGGACCGGTGACACCCTCCCCATCTCGTGCAGGCATCCAAGACCCCCAGACCTCTCCAGCAGCTCCCTCCAGGTCTCTCCATTTCCAGGCTCGCTCCCTGCTCTAGACCCCATGCAGCAGCCAACAAGATAAATGTTACAGATTAAAGCCGGCCACATCACTCCCAGTTCAAAATCTTCCACACCTGCAGTCATGTCCCAAGTCCCTCCCGTGCCCTACAGGGTCCCAGGTAATACAGATATCTGCCGTCATCTTCCTCCCACATCCTGCAGCTCCCACCAGCCTGATCTGCTTCTGAAACCCAGGAAGCATGCATCTGCCCCCCACCCCCGCCTTTGCCCTGCCACGCCCTCTCCCCACACACCTCTCCTCCAACGCCTTCATGCCCTGCTTTTTCCCTCCTTCAGGACTCTGCAGGCTTCCCTGCCTTCTGCCTGAAACCGCATCCTCTGTCCCCTGCATCCTCTCCCTCTGCCTTATTGCTAGTGTCACAGTGCTTCTCATCGTTAGATACGCTCAGTTGTTTGCTACCGCCTGTTGCCCACACAGGAGCCCCCAGGGGCCATGCTGGTCCCAGGCCACAGGTGCAGCAAGAATCTCTAGAAAATGCCCTGGAAACCCCAATTTCTGGTGGCAGACATTGAGGGATTACAGTAGAGGGGAGAGACCACCTTCCCTCTCTCTCCCAGTCCAGGATGTGAGGATGTGATCATGGAGTTTCTGAGGCAAGAGCTGGGCTGGAGGAGTCCATGCATGGGTGGGTGGGTGCCCCATGAGAGGCGCATTGGGCTGCTTGGGAGGGTGCAGTGTAACCAAGATACTATCACACATCGGCTAAACCACACTCCTCGAGCCATTTCCTGGCAGAGTATGGAGCAACTGGAAAGGCAAGGACTCTGCAAATTAGCCTGCAGGCTACACTGCAGCCACAGCCAGAATCTGGTCACAATGCTCCTCTCCTTGACCTCCCTTGAGGATCCCTTTGCTTCTTTTCTGGGGCTTTCTGCGGCTTACAAGACTTTCCAGCGGGTCCTGACTGTCTCTCCACTCCTGACTCACCTATTTATGACTCTTGTCATTCACTACCTCATTCTTTTGGTTCCAGCCTTACTAAAAATTGTCTGTGGTTCCCCCATGGGCCACGCTCTGTCCAGCCTCCCGCCTTTGCTTACACTGGTCTCTCTGCCTGGACCGCCCTTTCCTCTGTCCCTCAGTGGCTATGGTTCATTCATCTTTTAAGCCTCAGCCCATAAGGCTGCACCTCTAGAAAGTATTTCCCAGCACCTTTTCAACGTTTGCCCCAGTCCAGGAACAAACGCTCTCCTTTGTGCCCTCTGTCCCCAGGACAGCATTGATTTCACTTTCATGGATGTATGCAGGGCTGTCTCCCCCACTGGGCTAAGAGCTCCTTGAGGCTAAATCCTTATTCACCATGGCTCCCAACAGCCAGAGAAAAGTTAGCAAACCGCAAGTCAGATCATGTCACTCCCTTGTTCAAACACTTTTCAGAGCTCCCACCTCACCCAGAGCGAAAGTCAAAGTCCTAATGTTGGTCTATGAGGCCCTATGAAACCTGCACAGCCCCTGCCCACCCATTAGCTCTCTGACCCTATTACATGCCCCCTCACTGGCTCTTCTCAAGCTACATCAGCCTCCTTATCATTATTTATACATATTAGGCACATTCCCACCTCAGGGCCTTTGCACCAGCAGTGCCGGCTTCCTCAAACACTCTCTTTCCTCAGGTAGTTCCTAACTAGCTCCCTCATTTCAACAGGTGTTTGATCAAATGCTGCCACCACTCCAGTGAGACCTTCCCTGACCAGCCCACTTAAAATCAAAGCCCACACCCTACACTTGCTGGCATTTCCTATCTTCATTCTCTACCTCACTTTTCTCCATAGACTATCACCATCTAATATATTATGTTTTCTTTATCTATGTTGTTTATTGTCCATCCCCTCCCTAGTGTAGTACACACTTCAAGAGGGCAAGAATTTTTGCCTTTTTGTCCATTACTATATAGTCAATGCCTTGAACAATGCCTGGCATATACATAGTAAGGACTCAGTATTTTCTGAATGGATGAACAAGCGATATCCCTAGCATCTAGTATATTTCCTGGCACATGGCAGACTCCCAATAAATACTGAATAAATGAAGAGAAAGAAAAAGAGAAATAAGACTGATGGAGGAAGAGAAAAGAAAGGAAGACAAGAAGGGCAGAAAGGAGAGGGAGAATGAAGGAGGGGGGTGGGAAGGATGAAACAGAGACAGAGAAAAGGGCAGGCCAAGTTTGCTCCAAGTCCCTGACAATTGTGTGTGTTGTGGGCTTGAGGAGCAGAAGTTTGTAACTTGGAACCTGTCTGAGGTTCTCCAGGAAACTTCTCTGCCTTCGGCTTCTCTTTGCCAGCACAGACCTGACCAGAAAGAGAAAACATGAATGTTTTATAAGGAAGTTGAGACTCATCCTTGGCAAATTCTATGGGACAGACTGCCTACCTGTGAGGTCTGCACACTCTCCACTCGTCTCAAGCTTTGGTCAAGAGCCCTTTACTCAATATTTTGCAGAGACTTCTGGTTTTCAAAACATTCATTGCTTTACAATTATAAAAGTAATACATGCAATGACCCGAAGGAGAAAATAGCAAAGCATTGAGCCTTGTTTTCTTCCTGTCTTTTTTCTGTGCCTACATAGGAATTTTTTAAACCAAATTGCAATTACCCTCTGCACGCATATAACTTCTCAGCCAAGGAGAAGGAAGCCTGGGGGTAGTGGAAGGTACAGTCTTTGCACAAAGGCCCATCTCAGACCAGTCCTGGCTCAGATACTTGGTGTCTGAGAGAGGCCCTTACGTTAAAGTGATCATTCATCATGCTTTGCCAGGGACTGTCCCAATTTGCACCTGCTGTCCCAGTGTAACTAATAAGAGCACCCCTTTCATGTTCAAAGTGTGCCAGTTTAAGCAATTCATTATATGGTCCTGCTACACTTAACCCTGTGAACTTTGGTTTCCTTGTCTATAAAAAAAAGAGAAAACAATGCCTATCTCCAAACTATAAGAACCATATTAGCTATTTCTGCTGTGTAACAAATTATCCCTAAACTAGCTGCAGAAGTGACAAGACATCACTCTGTCACATAGACCCAAAGGTATGGACGTAAGGAGGTAGGATCCCTGAAGCCATCTTGGAGGCTCGTCATATGTATGTAATTTAAATTACATGTAATTTAAATGCTGCATGTAAAGTTACCGGAGTGTAGTAGGCACAGAATAAACATTAGCTGCTTTAGAGCAGGGTGAGGCAAGTAAATCCTTGGCAACCAACAGTAGGCATCACTGGTAACTTTCCCACAGATAAAGATTGCAGTGTGATGGCTTTTTTTATAAACAGATTAAATTCCATTCAACAATCATTTATTATATACCTGCTGCTTGGTATTCTTTAAGCCAAACACACTCACAAATAACTACTGAATTATATCAGATCCCTAAACTCATTATCTGAATAACTGAAAATTGACTGTTTTTAGGTTCAAGACTTTTCTTTGTATGCTTAAGCTCCTACAATCTCAGCATGTTATGTGAGTGTCGCTGTCAGAAACACTTGATGTTTGTTCCTAAAAAGGAAGACTAACAGACTTTTCTGGAGTCGATGTACAAATGAGCTAAATTTGCATACTCTTGGAATGTATTTAGGTGGTGAATTCAGCTCCAAGCACATAAGAACATGAAAAGAAATTAAGTAAGAGTCCATGTAGCCGTAAGATGGCCACAGTCATGCCCATGATGTGGGTTTTGAATGAGTTACAGAGTCCATTCAAAATGTGAGCCAAAGTACTACCTCTATCATCACCATTCCAATCCAAATCATCATATATGAATTATTATAATAATTTTCCATCTGTTCCTCTGGCTTCGTCTCTTGCCCCCAACATATTCCACGCACACCACTCAGGGTAACACATTTAAATATTTCAGATCACATTTTTCTTTTGCTCAGAACCCCTCAATGGTGTCAAGGAAGCATCGGTGCCCGGACCTCGTCCCTTCTGCATCCACCTGTACAGGCCAAAGATCATTTCTCTGCAGCTCTCTGTCTGAGAGGCTTTTTTTGGCTGGGAAAGATCACACAGCCAAACACAGGGCATGCAGAATGTGCCAGATGGTGAATGCCCTTGGATATGGCCCTCACCCATCCATGGCTGAGGAGCTGGTTGATATGATAGCATGAAGGCATCATCTATACCAGCTTCCAGAACAGCAACAGGTTGAGTTCCAGTTGCTCTCAGGGGTAACCAGCTCCATGATTTCCCTTTCACTGGTTTCTTTTTCCTTCCTGTCTCCCCTTCCTGCTCTTCTTCTGGTATTTCCTGGAATCACCTCTCACGTGAAACACTCAGATCCTTCTCAGGACATGCATCTGGGGGAATTACACCAAGACAAATGGCTTCCCCCTTGAAAATAAAGGCCAAAGTGTGCATCATGGTCCATGAGGCCCTACATGCTCTGTCCCGGTGCCGTTCTCCCTCCTGTTCTCACCACCCAGCCACGTTGGCTTCCTGGCTGTTCCCGGAACATTCTAGTCTTGCTTTCAATTCAGGGCCTGTGTTTCTGCTATTTCCTTCTGCTGGAAGACTTGCTTGTAGGTTTATAGGTTTGATGTTTGTATGTTTATGGCCATCGCCTTCGATACCACCCTTCAAGTAGGACATAAACTCAGGGAAGGAAGTGACTTTCTTCTGCTTTATTCACTGTCCCATCCCCAGCGCTTGTAATAGTACTGCATACTTAGTAGATGCTCAATAGGTATTTGTTAAATCATTGAACTAAATTGAAACGAGTGAAGCCTGATTAGGTCCAATGAAAATCCTTGTGAAACATTTTCTGGGTCCCTAGCTATTACTGGAGCCCCGGCAAGGAACCTTCCACTTCACTGTGAATAAGAATTCAGTCCTTTCACTTCCGATGTGATGAAGGCCAGAAAGGGTGAGCATAGTGCCTAATATCACACAGCTCCCGGGAAGCAGAGCCGGGAGCAAATTCCAGCATCTCCCAGCCTATGAAGGGAAGAGACCCAGTCAAGCCAGGTATAATCTCAGGGAACCATTGATAAGCTTTGTCACTTCCAGGGCAAATTTCGTAAACTTTCAGAGTACCTGGGTTCGGGGCGGGGGGGGGGGGGGCATTGTTTTGCTTTTTGTTTTTTGCTTTTTTAAAGAGAGAGAGAACATGCAGAAGGGGTAGAGAGAGAGGGAGAGAGAGAGAAGGAATCCCAAGCAGGCTCTGCACCGTCCTCACAGAGCCCCAAAAGGGGCTTGAACTCATGAACTATGAGATCATGACTTGAGCCAAAGTCAAATGCTTAACTGACTGAGCCACCCAGGTGCCTCAGTATCTGTTTTTTCATCTGTAAAATAGCATGGTGCACCTATTGGAACAAATTCAAATCATCAAACAAATTTGATGATTACATAAGATAATGAGCCTAAGAAAGCTTAGCACATAGTAAATATTTCATAGATGCTTATCGAATCTTAGGGAGAACTAAAAGATGCTCAGAAAAGAGGAGAACATGCTCACAGTAATAACAGTAACACCTCGTTGAGATTGACAGTGTCCGGAACACAAAGCCGGGAGATTTTACATGTGTCATTTCACTTAATCCTTACAACACCCTCTGAGGTTTGTTCTAATTCTTAGTCATTCTCCAGCTGAAGAAACTGAGGCTCAGAGAGGTTTCCTGATTTGCCCATGGTCACGAAGATTAACTCCCATTGGTCTGACCCCAGGCTCTGGGTTCGGAACCACTGGGCCACACGGAAGGGCAGTGGCTGGTCTGTCCTTGGAGACCTTTTTAATCTCAAAGGCTCGTGAAACACGGAGGACACGGTCTGCTTCCCAGCAGGACCAGGCTCAAGGCATTTCCAAAGTCTGATAATAGCCTGCCCTTTGAAATCTCCGTAGAGGGAGACTCTTTGCGCTGTATTAACTGTATATTCCAGGGCCTCACAGTTTTAAAATCTAGAATCCAATTTGCTGTAATTTAAGCCCATCTTCACCCTCGGTAGGAAACTTTTCTTCTGAGAGTCAAGTCACTACTTGCGTGTGAGTGTGTGTGTGTGTGTGTGTGTGTGTGAGAGAGAGAGAGAGAGAGAGAGAGAGAGAGAGTCTTGTCCTTGGTATTTCTCTGCCTCGCTGTCTCTCTGTCTTTGTCTCTCTTTCACACACACACACACACACACACACACACACACCCCTTCACCTTAATTCATTGATTCCTCTAGCACAGTGATTCTCAAAATGTGGTCCAGGGACCCACCGTATCAGCAGCATCTAGGAATTTGGTACAATAGCAGAATCTCAGGCCTTTTCCCCCCCACCTCCCCGACATACAGATTCCGACCCTCTGAGGGTGGGGCCCAGGACGCTGCGGCTCAGTGGGCCCTCCAGGGGACTCTTATGTACACTAAAGTCTGAGAGCAACTATGTTAGTCCGCAAAAAGCCATCTTTCCGCTCTCCCCACCCCCTTCTCCAAATTGAGTTTAAGAATAAATCGTGGCTCTTCTTGGCCTTTAAATGTCAAGGATCCTGAGCTCAGAGAACAAGGACCTTCCCGGGAAATGCCACACTGAAGCCTTGGCCCTGAGCGGGTGAGAGCCCCAGCCTCTTCCAGGGTAACATTTGCAACCCACTCAGAAACCCCAGCTTCTCAGAAAGGCGCCTCCCTGTCACTTAGAAAAACAATAAAATTCACGTCTGGAAGGAAGGATGATATGAAAACAGAACTGGGAGGGAAGCAGCAGCCTCGGAATGGAAAAGGCTGGCTTGGGGAAGGCAGGAGGGGCCGAAACGAAGGGGCTCCTGGGGCCTCGCTGCCTCCCCGAAGTTAGGCCGTAAACACTCCCAGCCACGATGGCCTCATTTGGTGTCGCTCACCCACTCCAGTCGTATAAAGAACGATAAAGGAGGACAAGGGCGGAATAACCTCTAAATAAAAGATGAGGTAATTTTGAAGGCACATTAGGATTTTATGTGTATTATGGGTTGTGGTTTTTTATTCAAACCCGGGGAGGGCCAGCTGCTCGGCTGCACAGGACGGTGGCCCTCATAAAGTGCCAAGGCTGGGCAGGCACATGGGCAGGGCTGGGCTCTGCAGCTTGGGTGGCTCGGGGGAAGGGGGGGCATGGGAGAAAACAGGGGGAGACACTCCCCGTGCCCTTGGCTGGGGGGCTATGGCACCAGGCATTGCCACCTCAAAAATAAAAATGAAGGGCTTGGGCTCTGCCCTTCCACTCGGGTTTGCATCTCCACAAAGGGGAATTTGTGCAAAGAACCCCCCAGAGGGCCACGAAGACCCGCCTCAAATGGCTGGCTGACCAATGGTGGCCAAGTGCAGCTGTAAATTTCACTGTAGGCCGAAGAAGGGCGATGCCTTACAACTCAGAAAGCATTGCCTTTTCAGAATCACAATGTCCAAAGGGCACAGAAGTCGGAGAGGAGCCCCTTTGCAAAGGACCAAGAAGATATGGGTGGGAAAGGATAGAAGGAGGAGGTGGAGGGCCCAATGCACGTTCTTCTACAATTTCTTTTCCGGTCTCTGGACACGGTAAGGAAGTTCCGGCTTCCCTGGAAGACAATGGCCCCAAAGCTAATCCAGAGCCTCTTTGCCACCTGTTTCTCACATGTGACGTTGGGATTATGTCTCGGGCTCTCACAGCTTAATCACCACCACCGTGGGCACCATCAAGGCCCCAGAATCCCCTGAGCACCTACCACACGTCCCCTCTGCACCAGGGGTTTTACTTGCTTATCTCCAGCACCCTATAGGCGTCCCTGCTTCACAGAGGTAGAAATCAAGGCTCACAGTGGTGTGATAACTTACCCAAGACACAGCAGAGGAGCCAGGATTCGAATTCAGGCCTCCTGACCCCAGAACTCCCATTACGTGCAGCAAATGGTTTGAAGGCTGTGGTACTGTTAACTGTGTGCTAATAATATTAGGAGAAGTTAACGCTAGCAGGATCCTTACCATGTGCAAAGCTCTGTTCTGAGTTCTGTATTAGCTCGTCAAACCTCACAATGGTAAGAAACTGAGACGCAGGGAGGCAAAATATATAGTGAAGTTCATATAAGTAGGAAGCGGAACATACAAGCCACACACCACAAGGAGATGCATACAAAAGCCATGTTATGTTCAGCATTTTTTATGATAATGTGCTTGCAACACCTTCTACGTGCCCAGCACCGTAGCAGGTGCTGGAGGGGGTGGAAACACGCAGACAGGGGGTCTGGTCCCTATCTGCAGTCCAGCCCATGGTGCAGTGAGGGATAGATACACGCAGAAAGGAAATAAAAGGGACAGAGGAGAGTCTTAGGTCTCACACGTCTTTACACTTGGGTCTTCTATAAACCTGGAATCTTCTGGGGCACCTGGGTGGCTCGGTTAGTTAAACTTCTGGCTCTGCATTTCAGTTCAGGTCATGATCTCACGGTTCGTGAGTTGGAGCCCTGCATCATGCTGACAGTGCAGAGCCTGCTTGGGATTCTCTCTCTCTCTCACTCTCTCTCTCTCTCTTTCCGGTCCCCTCCCCTGCTCACTCGCTCACTCTCTCTCTCAAAATAAATAAAATAAACATTAAAAAAAAACACCCTGGAATATTCTGTCTACAGCGGGCTCTCTGCAAGCCTGGCCTTCTGGAAGATTTTACTGGGCTTGTTCCCATAGATACGTGCAGACACAAGCAAGCTTTGGGAGTCCCCAGCGTCTGCCGGCCTAATTCCCTGAGTCAGCAACAGCAAAATACAGATACGTTCTGAATCCTTTCAAGGACCAGGTATCCCGGTGTTTTTCAAATCCAGAAAAGGGCATCCAGGCCGCCCCTTCTCCCCTGGGATATAACAATGATTCTGCTTTGAGATCACCTTGGCCATCTGTTGACACCCCCACCCCAGTCTAGATTCCTCTTATCCTAGCAGAAAAGGGCATGACAAAGTAAGTAAATAAAACCTTAGAAAGCAAAGCTACAAGATTACAGAACTGGGAAGACCCGGGGTTCCTCCCATCCAGGACTTCCACTCCCCTGCCAGCCAGATGATCTTTGGCAAGTCGTTTAACCTCCTTAGACCTGCATTTCTTCATCTGTAAAACAGAGATAATAATTGTACTGTTACAGGGTGTAGTGAGGGATAAAGGGGTTAATACATGCAGTGCTCTTAAAAGAGTCCCTAGCACCTGGTAAGTACACCATAAACCTTGCTCGTTGCTATTCAATTAACAAATATTTATTGAAGACCAGCTAGGGTTAGGATGACTGATGAGCGCGTGGTCCTTACAAAGCACCATGCCAGACCCAAGACTGGGAGGCAGCAGCCCCAGGATGAGGAGCCCCAGGACCTTGGCAGGGGGAGTCCCAGCTTAAAGAGGTCAGGGTCTTCCCAGCGGGGCTCAGTGGCACACCTGCTGTAGGTCCAGGCAGGCCAGCGTCATGTCCCGATTCCTCACTTACTAGCTGTGAAACCTCAGGTGACTCCGTTATCTGTTGGAAGCCTCAGTTTCTTCGCCTGTAAAGGGAGGAATAATGAGGGCACCTGCCTCCTGGGTTCTCCGCTAGCGTGGCTGAGCTCTGTATGCCTCCTGGCAGCTGCCTCTAGCACTTTCCACTGGAACATCTAGAATCCTGGAAACGGGGCCTCTGTTCCGTCCAGGCAGGAAGTCCTACTCTTTACTCCATCTCTCCGCTCAGCTGTGTATCAAACCAAACCTACCGCTGGATAGGGCAGATGGCAAAGAGGCCAGACAGCCCCAGAGACACCACCCTACCCGCGGCCATCGGGAGGATTTCTAGGAGAAGGGACATCTCGTTCCATCTCTTTAGTCAAGATTGTCCTTGGGGATAGCCCACTCAAGTAAGTCCCTTCTGTCCCTCAACCCAGACCTGTGAGCCCCTCTCTGGGCCTACCTTCACCTCATTATTCTCCCAGAAAGTTCAGTCCTCCAGGGTTCTCATCTGTGGCTGTCCATGCCTCACACCTGAAGTCAACCAGTCAGCAAGCAAATATATAGTAGAAGCTTCCATGAGCCACTTACCTCTGCTGGGCCGTGGGGACAAGTCCCTACCTTCCAGTCTGATAAGCAAGCATTAAACCGATGTCCACAGCGGCACCTGGGTGGCTCAGTTGGTTGACCATCTGACTTCTCCTCAGGTCATGATCTCACCGTTCGTGAGTTAGAGCCCCGCATTGGGCTCTGCACTGACAGCTCATAGCCTGGAGCCTGCTTCCGATTACATGTCTCCCTCTCTCTATGTTCCTCCCCTGCTTGCACTCTATCTGTCTCTCTCTCTCTCTCAAAAATAAATAAACATTAAAAAAAATTTCTTAAACCAATGTCCACAAATAATTAATTACCATGTGGCAACTGTTTCAAGGCATGAGAAACAAAGGAATAGAAAAGGGGAAAAGGCATTTGAGAGTTGGGGGCCCCCCAGGGGACCAACAGCTGAGCACTGCTACGTTGAGGAGGGGACCGGCTCCCTCCCACTTTGAAAGGCCCTGCCTGTGGTGTTTGTGGACACAGTTTCCTCAAAACCCCCACGTGACCCACATGTTGTGGAAGCCACAGAAGGCATGGCCTCTGCCCTCCAGAACCATTGCCTCTGATTACTCATTAACGCACGTGACGATGACACTGAGAGCTACCAGTGGCTTCATGTCCACTTATCCAGGGGAGTGAGTCAATGTCCCCCAGGGACGAGGTACCTGGCTGTCCGGCGTGGGGAACAGGAGGCTGGTGAGTGAGTGTTCAATAAATGAGCGAGTGAATGATTCAGAAAAAAAGTGAAGACAGAAGGAAGACTCCAAATCCAATTAGTGAGAAGGCTGACTCATAGGTAGCGTGACGATACGTTCCAGTTTGACGGGGACAGTCCCTGAGCGTGCCTGTTGTCCAGTGTAGTTATGAATCACACCCCCTTTCACTCTCCAAAGGTTCCAGGTCCATGCTCTCGTATTTGGCCCCCTACCATCTGAAGAAGCGCTGTGCTGTTATTCTTCAGAGAGTGCCCGCGGGTACAGGTGAACACCATCTGCTCCAGGTGAGCTAGAGAGAGAGGTCTGCCGAAGGCGTGTCGTGTTGAGGGTCTGGCGTGTGAGTCCTGAGCTGATCCTTAGCTGTGAACTTTCAGAAATTCCAGGGAGATTCAGGCAAAACACCCCCAGGAAGCACATTCAAACTGAACAGAGCCCAAACCCAAGTCCTCCAATTATGTATCACCAACAGCGGGCATTACATCTCACAAAAAACAAATCATTCGTGTCTTCAAATTCTTTGTGTTCAAATTCGTTGCCTTTAAAACGTGGGTGATCAAACCTGTCTGACCTCTTTGCGGAGCTGTTGGGACTCACCGATGAGTTAACGCATTCACGTTCTAACTGGGACGTGCTGATCCAACGCAAGGCGCTATCAGCGCCTCAGTGAGTGTTAGGTAGAGGTCATTATTGAACCCGGCTAGCTCAGTGACGTCAGCCTTGGCAAACACAGCTCATCCCTGCGCACATTCCCCTTTGCCGCGCTCCTACCCCTAGACACGAGAACTAGGTCACACTCTTTCTCGTTCCATTGCCAACATCGGAAACTTCCTCTGCCCTGTTCCCCTGTGACCTCCTTCAGGCCAGGGACCTGCTCCTGTTCCTGCTCCCTCCTTTGCCACAGGCAAAGCCTACCGCCTGGCACCTTGCTCAATCATTTCTGCTGACAAATAAATAAAAGAAATCCCAGCTCCCGAGACATCTCTGCGAAGCCTGCCTCTGAACCGTGCTAACTCTGTTCCTTCTCTCTGTTCCTTGTCAATTTGGTAGTGGTTGTTGGATGCATGCTTTTCTTCTCTTCGGTTTTGTGTGTTTCTCCACACACTGTCACCCTCCCCCCCTCTCCTTCACCCAGTAATCCCCTATCACCCTTGAGATCCCACTGAGAGCATCAGTTCCTCCAAGAGCCCTCTCTGCACCACCCCCCCCGACTTGGAGGAACCCTTCTTTTAAACCCTCTTAGAGAATCACAGATCTCCATTCCCGGTGCTCACCTTGATGGGAATCTTGCATTGTGGGATTTGTTTTTCTAAATGTCTGGCTTCCTAAACTGGACTGTGAGCCAGAGTGGACCCAGAGCCTTTGACTGGCTTGTGCACTGCTCCATCCCCAGCGCTTAGCACAGTGCTTAAGGGCAGTAAATAGTGGTCAAAGGAATGCCCTAAAGTGAAGAAAGGACACTCAAGTGGAAATGACTGGGAGCTACTCGGAAGATGAGGGTGGGCATTCTGCTGGCTCCATGAAAACCATTATGGCGACCACCCCTTATCGAGCACTTCCAGAAGGTCTGGCCCTGAAGCTAGTGCTGTACACATTTAATCCTCCCAACAACATACTGAGGAAAGATTCCAGTTTCACAAATCAGAAATATGAAGCGCAGCTTCTAAATCTGAATTATACCAGGGAAACACTCCATTGGACGGTTTTACCAACTACATCTCCCACAAGTCCCAGAACTCTACAAAGGGAGGTGTATATTAGAGAATGTATTGGGGGGGGGTCTCAAAGAAATTCTGGGACGTATAATTTATGACAACTTTCGCTTTTCTGGTCCTAGTTTTGTGTCTGTGTACGTGAGGGTGGGGGAGGAGGGGACGCAGAGGGATCTAATCATGTTTTCCTGCTTCTGGCTACGGGTGTGGGCAATGTGGAACTGGGGCGAGTGGGACCCACCGAAGCACGGCCCCGGCCAAGTCCCTCCTCTGCTTCCTCCTGAGTTTCCGCACCTACAGAAGGTGGATAAATAATACTTCGCATCACGAGGGGTTTGGAGATTGAGTTCGTGCTTGCGAAGCACTTGGAGATGCCAGGGCCAGGAGGGGTGCCATTCCCCCGCAGAAGCCACATCGTCTCTCCTTGTCCCCAAACCCGGTCCTCTTGCTGCCATGTTGCTCCCCGTTCACTGCTGAGTCTGCAACACCCTTCCTCCCCTCCTCCTCTTCTCCACATATTGAAGCCCTCCAGGAGCACCACAGAGCCCATCTGCTCTGCAGTCTTCTCTAACCATTCATTCATCCATCCATCCATCCATCCATTCCTTCAACAAGGCCTTGTGGAGTGCCAACTATCCCAGGCTCTGTACTAAGCACCAGGGACACTGAGTTAAATATTCTTGGTCCCATGTAACAAAAGAAGAGACTGAGGTTCAGACAAGTCATACAACTCATCAAGGTCACACAGCGAGTTAGCAACTGAATCAGGATGCAGTCGGGAGGGATCCCCCATTTCCCAGGCTCCAGAACTTACAGGAAGCATCTCCTCTGCCTGGCACCACCTCTCATGACAAAGTAAGGTACATGGTCCAGCAGGGAGAGAGTTCCAAGTCACCGATTATAATGCACAAGCTCAGTACACCCTGTGACTCAATGTCACATATGGCTCGTCCTTGAAATTCCTTTCCTCACTAGTCCCCTGTCCCTGGTGTCGCCACGTGGATGACTTCTGGCTGTAGCAAGAGGAAAGGAAAGCACTTGATTCCAAGAAAGAAAAACCCTTGCTTCCTCTACAAGCTCTGCCTCACCAGTGTCCCAGCCCGCCTCCTTCCAGCCACATTGTCACTGCGGAGGTGCTCTCAAACAACACCTTCACAGACCTCTCTTTTTTCATGCCAGGGAGGAAAATTCAGGAGACTAGATAGTAAAGCGGGCTTTGGACAGAACCAGAAGAGATTCCTGCCCTGCTGCTTACTGGCTGCAAGACCTTGGGCAAACCAGAAAAATTCCTTGGGGCTCAGTTTACTCCTCTGTAAAATGGGCACAGGGATGGCACCAATCTCTTTGGGCTGCTGTGAGTATCAAATGGGCTACCGTATGTACAGCCTCTGCCTCACACGGTAGGGGCTGGATAAACTCACTGGCTCCTCTTTCTAGGGTGTAGACACTTGTAGGCTACATGCCAGAGCCTCACAAAGCCATCCTACCTAGCCAGCCCTGGAGTCACCTATAGGCTTTGTGCTTCAGAGGTGCACACGGGGCTCACTGTCCACAGTGTTTAACTGCCTTGTGTTCTGCAATGTTGCTTTGACACTTTTGCCATAAGAGAGTTAGGTTCAGACCACTTTGCCAAAGTGCTATGGAAATCTGCACGCGGATTAATAGCGACTTCCTCTCCTCCCCCCTGCAGCTCAGTGCAACGAGGGTGTTATTCGCCACCATCTAGGCCACGGCTGACACTGTGAATCATTGCACCAGCCATACCAGACTCGGGCTAAGCAGGAGACAGAGGACAAAGGCTTATGATCAGCCCTCAAGAGAAGCTAAGTGTCCCCCAGACTCATGAGTTCTTGAACAAGAAGCTGCGGATGGGAGACACTTGGCCACTACCAGGTTTGGGTTGGCTGCCTTTTGAAAATTAGGTTTCATATTTAAGTACAGTTTCTGGCTTCTCTTGACACATTGGGAAACCCGGCGAATTTGGGCCTATATTCTGGCATGGCGGCACTCAGCTGAGGGTCTTGGGCTGTCCCCTGGCCCCACCCGTCACACACAGTACGCCGCAGCATCAAGCGTCTGCTTCACTCATTTGTGTTACTTGCCTGGGTGTGGTGGACATTTGAGTCTTCCATCCCCAACTGAGCAGTATTCAGGACTTAAAGGAGATTGTTCCTTCTGCCTGGAAAGCCTTAACCACCCAACACCCTTTCTCTGCCACATGGACTCTTCATCCTTCAAGACCAGCTCAATTATCCCCTCCTCCAGGAAACCTTTCATGATTACTATCCCCACCCTGGGTTTAGTCTGGGTTTACTATGTCAGGCTGGGTTCCTGAGTGTTTCAGTTATCCGCTGCTATGTAACAAATGCCTTGAAACAGCAATAAACACAGGTCAGCCCTACTGGTGTGAGACAGAACTGACTACATAGGGCATAAAATACGAGGATGCGAGGGCCACCGGGGGCCATCACGGAGACCGGCTACCAGAGTTTCGATTGGCCTCCAGCCTCAGCAGGGCACTTTCCACGCCGTATTGTTATTGCCTTGTTTATCTCTCGCCATAAAATTAGGACTTAATATGGGATTGTCGCTGTAATCCTGACATCCCCAGGGTTGGCAAATAGTTCCTGTGAGCTTCCCGAGGGGGGGATGTCTGTCTGTCTTGCTCTCTGTTAAAGCTGTAGCATCGAGAGCACAGTAAGTGCTCAACGCAAAAATGTTGACGTGAACAAATGAATGAGCCACGTCGTTTATCGGTTCTCCCTGGACTAGAGGTCAGGAACGGTGTCGTGTGATTTCAAGTTGTAAATCTTAGAAATTCAAGATTCTCTTTGATAGAGAAGGTTCCAGAGTTGCTCAGAGATGCATCAACCCATGAGCATTTATTCAGGATGCAGAGTGAGACCATGTAAACAAAGCGCCCAGCCCTGTGCTGAGCACACACACCTGGGCACCCACCCAGGATTAGCTCCTGTCACTGCTGGAACAGGGACTTCCCACCACCCGCCGCAGGGATCCCCATCTTCCAACACAGTGTGGTGGTCAAGTGCATGAACACACAGAGGACAACTTGACGTCAATCCTAAGTTTCCTACTTACTAGCTAACGGAGCGTTAGCAAATACTGAGTGTCAATATTTATCAAATATTGAGTGTCAATACCTCAAGTTTCTCATCTGTAAAATGGGAGTTGAAACAAATGCCTTTTCACACTCTTGCGGTGAGGACTGAACCAGATCGTAGGTGTCACTCAGCCAGGGCTGGTACAGCTACAGGAAGCATTGCATAAATGCTAAATATTATCACTATTCAGCACATCCCCTGGAAGGCTGCGATGGACTATATTTAAAACGTCAAAAAGATAATTTAATAGACAGTGTTTTTCATGTCTCCATTAGCATGGATTAGAGGATTCAATCTATTCTAATTCCTGCTGTCCGGGTAATATGCCAGCTAGGATTCTGCAAATATAAAACCGCTGCACCTACCTTTCATTTGAAGGGGGGGGGGGGAAATCAATGCATTTTTGTTTTCCTGTCTTACCCTTTCCTTATTAGCATGCCCAAATAAGGTCACTGCGCACAACGCAACTGTGTGATCCATAAATAATGAACAGCCTCTTCATGTCCTCAGCATCAGCACCGAAAGGGTCTAAATAGGTTTGGTGGGTTTTTACTTTTTGGGGTTTTTTTGGGGGGGCTAAACCTTTTCCTGCCCCAGATCTGGCCCTAAATGTAAATATAGGCAGCCCGGCTGGTGTATAAAAGCCCGATTGACCCGCTGACCCAGTTTGCAGAGACAGCACACACAGAACCACTTTCGCAGCAGCTGTCGAGAAACGTTTGGCCACACACGCCAAAACCTGCTCGCTGACTCGCTGTACTTAGTCCTTGAGCCCCTGTTGCAGGCGAGCCCCAGACTCAAAGCCCCTCGGAAGCTGTGCCCACACCCGGTTTTGTCTAGGGCTGACTTGAGTCCTGTATCTGTGACGAGCAAAACCTAGCAAAGGCTTTTCTGATGTTCCTAGAAGTGGCCAGTGGTCACATGGCAAGATTTAGTGAGAAAATCCTCCTGAGTCTGCCCCCCGGATCCCACCCTCCCCAGGGACACAGCACATGTTGTCTGTGCAGCAAGCATCCATCTCTTTTCCTGTCTGCGCTCCGGTCTGCCGTGCCATTCCTGCTGGAGGGAGACAGAAAGGCAAAGCAATCCCGCCAGACATGGTTCCACCCCCCAGGGTCAGGAGACTGAAATAATGCGGAATGTCGCCTGCCCCCTGAGGATCACTGCAGAAATGGCATTTCAGGCACACAGCCTCATCTTCCGGAAGGTGGCTGTCGCGTGATCCCAGCTTCTCTGTCTCCACTCCCGTGGGAACTAAGAGCTCCACGGTCACTAACAGAGATCAGAGCACCTTCCAGTTGACAAAGCTGTCCCATGTTGTTATTTATTTCATTTGGCCCTACGACCGCTCAGTTAAGTGTGTATGTCAGCCCCATTTTACAGATGGGAACACTGAAACCTTGCGAGGCAAAGTAGCTTGCCTAAGGCCATGTGTAAGTACATAGCAAATCCCTGAGTTCGAATGGGGTTTATCCACTCTGGACCCCGCAGTACGGCATAGGGGTTATGTGTGCAGCCCCGAGGGCTGCCCTGCCTGGGATCAAAGCCGAACTCTGCCCTTGAGCCAGCTCATCTGTTCAGGGGGTAGGTGGCCCATGGCCAACGGGAAAATGAACAAAGGTAATTAATACACGAGAGCCACACACAGCGGGTGCACTTGAAGACTTCTCGGCTGGGACGGCCATCGAAACCCCGGGCGACCCACAGAGATGAGAACTGCTACTTGCCCCTTCCCCTCTTCCATTAACAAAATCCCAGGCAGAAGGTGTGGATATAAACTAAGTTCTGCTCAAAGGGACAGGACTGGGAGTGAGGTGTCTTCCAGGAACTGTCCTTATGGAGGGGGATGCCCATCTCTCTGCCCCTTCTGCTGGCTCCCAGGCAGCTCTCTTGGATCCTACAAGGGAGACCACACGTTGAGGATTGTGGAGCATCGGGACAGACCCCCAACGGCAACCCTGGGCAGCTACATGTTCAGGAGAAGAAAGTAAACAAAGGAACAAAAGAAGCTTGATCGTGAAGTTGCTTCTGCTGTAAGACCGGAGCTTATGCCTCTGCTCACCGATGCCCCCATCACCTGACACTTCGGACCAGCCTCTCCGCGTCTACCGTGAGATTATCTTCCTGTAGGCTGACAGCCACATGAATTGACCACCTACTGAATGCCAGGCACGAGGGTAAGGAATGAATGCACGTCCCCAAAAAACACCCATGAAAACACCACAAAGCAGCTATTGGTCCCATTTTGCAGGTGAAAAACCTGAGGCCCAAGAAGAGGCCATCACACTGCCACTAAGGCATAGACCTGGGTCTAAAATCAGGCTTCCTGACTCCCACCCCAACTGTTCCCACCAAGGCCCCTGACCCAGAACCCCAGAGCACCCCGGAAGTCTTGCACCCACGAGCAGAAGTCCTCCTTGCTGCAGCTGTTGGAGCTGGAGGTGTGCAGGGATGGAAGCCACAGAGGGCCTTCCGTGGTGGAACCAGAGCCAGGCTGCCGGGTTGACCCCGTTTAGCAACTGTGCAAACAGAGGCAAGCACCTCTAGCATCTCGGATCCTCAGTTTCCTCATCTGCAACATAGGGATGACACAGGGTCTTGTAAGGATGAAAGAAATGATCACATGCAAAACTTCTGACGTTGTTGCTGTCATTCTTTTGTCCTAAGCAGAGTTCAAGATGGGGACGCCGATGTAAGTGGTTTACTAGGGAAATGCTCTCTCTCTCTCTCTCTCTCTCTCTCTCTCTTTTTTTTTTTAAAGTAATCTTTACACCCAACATGGGGCTCGACGACCCTTAGATTAAGAGTCGCACGCTCTTCCAACTGAGCCAGCCAGGCACCCCGGGCTGGGGAAATGCTCTTGAAAGAACCCTGCAGGGGGAAGAGGAGGAGGAAAGTGGTGACGTCAGCTGAAATCTAGTCTCAGCTCGGTCTCCTGGAGAACCCTAGATTGTGAATGGTACCACAGACCTGGATCACCCTAAGGCAAGGCACCGATCTGCCTTAAGTGTGAGGCACCTGCAGGGAGGGACCATAAGCCCCCAGGCATCTCAGGGAGAGGGACTCTTATTGGCAGACGCAATTCTCCGGACAAGGTACAGCTCTTGGCCTTAGCAGCCGGCCACCCCAGCAACCAGGGACTGGAGCGAGGCACCAAAATATCGACGACTTTAGTGTGAGTAATCAACTGTCACTTCCTTCCCCAGGTCTGTCTAGTCCTCCCAGCTACTGCGCCCTCCCCAGGTCTGTCCTTCACCTCCAAATCCTCACAGCACCTTGTCCTCACCTTTCTTACAGAACTTAACTTTCTATAACCTCCTATTAGAGCCGTTTAAACACAGTTCGTTATGTGTACCCTCCACCCCATCCTCATCCCTACAAGATTTCCGTGACAGCTAAAATGAGACTGGAGATGAAGGTTGGCCATGGCGCCTACCCCCTGCATGTGCAAGAGCTAGCACAGTGCTCTGCGCATAACAGGCGTTCAGCAAACTGGAGCCTTTGCTCACACATGTCAAGATGCTAATAATACAAGCGCTCTTGGAAACATGTGACTGAAAGAATTAAAATTGAAGTTTAAAAGAAGCCAATAAATCTATTTGTGCGGTAAGTGGAGATGGATGTTTTCAATAACTCCAGGTGTCCGACAGGAAAGCCCTGGGAGTAAGCACCTGTTTAGATTTTGCACCCTATGCCCTTTGCTCACCTCACTCTAATCCCAGCCTTAATGTCCAAAATCATGAGACTGGTAGCTGGTATATGCACCAGCGGCAGCATTTAAAAATGTTTTACCAACTGCTTCTCCCTGGATCAGGCACTAAAGTAACCAGGATGAAAATCACAGTCAGGGGCGCCTGGGTGGTTCAGTCGGTTGAACGTCCGGCTTCGGCTCAGGTCATGATCTCGTGGTTCGTGGGTTCGAGCCCCGCGTCAGGCTCTGTGCTGACAGTTCAGAGCCTGGAGACTGTCTTCAGATTCTGTGTCTCCCTCTCTCTCTGACCCTCCCCTGCTCACGCTGTCTGTCTCTCTCTTAAAAATAAATAAAATATTTTTTTAAAAAATCACAGCCATTCCCTCAGTGAGCTTCTGGATTTGGAGAATACAGACATGAATAGAGATGATTTCAGCACAAAGGCATAGGCACCAAGATAGAAGGGGGAGCAGGCAACAGCCCTGAACTCTGCGTATCTGCCATAGATAGAAGTGATCACAGTGGGCTTCACAGAGGAGGTGAAGCTCCAGCTACGTATTGAAGGTTGAGAATAAATTCGACACAAGAAGACAAGCCATGTGCAGAGAGATGGGACAAAGGCAGCATGGGTGGGAAGGGCACAGTGATTCAGAATGGCGGCATCTTCTGCGACAGAAAATGGATCATGTCAGATTCCTGAAAGAAATGGTCATTGAAGGGGCGCCTGGGTGGCTCAGTCGGTTAAGTGTCCGACTTCGGCTCAGGTCATTATCTCACAGTCCGTGGGTTCGAGCCCCGCGTTAGGCTCTGTGCTGACAGCTCAGAGCCTGGAGCCTGCTTCCGATTCTTTGACTCCCTCTCTCTCTGCACCTCTCCCACTTGCTCTCTGTCTCTGTCTCTCAAAATAAAATAAAGACAGAAAAATGTAAAAAAAAGAGAGAGAGAGAGAAATGGTCATTGAAGAGCTTCCAAGCTGGTGAACACTTGGAGTTGCTGGAAGGGTGGAAGTTTCACGCCACCAGCCCATACCTTTCCCTATGCATCCCTTCCATTTGGCTGTTCCCAAATTGTAGCCTTTATAATAAATCAGTAAATGCAAAAACAAAGAGGAAGAGAAAGAAAAAAATGTTCATTTAATAAATGAATGGAAGAAGGAAGGAAGGAAGGAAGGACGAAAAGGTCATCGGGAAAATGAGGAAGGTACAAAGGAGGGGAAATTGTTGCTAAGGTAAATAGTAGTATTATAATATTATAAAATCATAATAATTTATTGAGACTTGGCTACATTTCAAAACCTCTACATCCATTCATTATCTCATTTAATCTTCACTGTGATCCTGTAAGATAAGAATCAGAACCCCCACCCCTTATTTGACAGATGTGGACCCCCAGAGGTCAAGCGACAGCCACACCCTCTACCTAGTTGGAGGCATTGCTTGGGTCCACACGTGGGCCTTTCTAACTCTTTTCAAAGAAAGATAGCAGCTACCCCCAGGTACTGACCTGGGTGTTTGAAATCTTGTCTATCTGTGCCTGAGACGGTTCAAAAAGTTTGGTTGAGCCCCTTAAATTTTTGAACAGATTTCTTCCCAGTTGATTGCTAATTCCTTAAATGTTTCCCCGGTTTTAAAAAGATGACAGGTTCGTTAAGCTATGAGACAGTATCCCCTCATTAATGCGTGCTAAATTGCCATGCAATTTCTATAGAATTAAATTCCATATTCACTGAATAAGCAAATAATTCATCAAGACTAATGTTACTTCCATGAATGCCAAAGTACGGTTTGGGCCATTTACTTTTCAAATGCTGATTTTTAAAAACTCACAATGAAATAATAAATAAATCATCAACTCAAAAGTTTAATTTGGTATCCTGGCTCAATCAGGAAAATATGCATAGTACCAGGTACCCTCCTCGGTTTCCAAATAAGGCAGCACTTGGAAATACGAGCCCATCCATTTTCATTCAGCTGTGTGATTACCTACTAAGGCTATAGGGTTAAAATACACATGCACGCAAACTCACACACACATAGCCAAGCGTGGATATCGATGCTACATAGATACCAGAGGAACCATATGCAAGGACAGTAAAAACAATTAAAGCACTGTTAGTGTTTTATAGAATCTGCCTGACTCTGAGCACCAGTAGACCGAGATAAGAAAAAGCTCACTTTACTACTCTAGAGTTCCCAAAGTATGGTCCTTAAACCAGCAACATCAGCATCACCTGGGAACTTGCTAGAAATACAAATCTCAGGTCGCACCCCAGACCTGCTGACTCAGAAACTCTGGGGGTGGGGTGATTCCTCTAGGTGTTTCTGATACAGCTAACTCTGAACCACTAAGCTTAGATGTATAAAATGCCAAAAGAACTTGGGATTTTCCCTTATATTGACCCACCTTTGAATCCTGATGGCTAAATACCAGTTGTTTGATCCTAGGCCTCTGAATGTGAACGTTATCCGTGTGTGTGTTCATGTGCAAAAAGGTGATTTCTTTAAAGCACAGGGACAGGATGAGGGCCAGCTCCTTCCTGAGGTGGCTGCTGGGTTTGCTGAGAGGCTGTGTTTAGTACTGGCTTGGGGAGCAGCGCACACTGGGGAGTATCCTATGGTTAGTTGGCTTCTCCCTTGTATCAGATGGTCTCTTGTGGACCCCACATCATTCCCCCTTCCTTCCACGTTCTCCTCCACATTGCATAAAAGAGGCAGGGCTCCTTTCCCCCAACACCCCTCCCCGAGTGGCTCGAGAGAGAGCTGGCCAACGGGAAGGGCAGGCTAGGTCTGAAGGGCACAGGAGAGGAGGGACCCTTTGCTTTGGAGACAGTAGCAGCCAAGCTTGAGAGATTCACAGCTGCCTCCCAGAGGGTTCCTGAGAACCACCGCTTTCCTGCCACGACCCGAGAACTTGGATGGGAGCTTCCCAGACATTCTTGAGGAGTGGAATTCATGAGAACCCGTATGGGTGCTTCAGGCTGAGGCTGGCCGTGGTAGTGTCCCTGATGTCCTCTCCCCCAGCTGTTCCAACAATCCTATATGCCCCTCGTTCCTTTTAGCGAGACCCTATCCCTGAAATCGACAAAGCAGCTGGTGTTCTGCCAACCAAACCCTCATTTATACACATCTCTTTACCTCCCTTCCCTGGAAAAACTGTATTCCCATCCTAGACAGCAGGATGTCACTTCCTTCCGAGCTGAGAGTCTCCTGATTAGCTGAGGGCACCCCCACTTAAATGTGCAGTTCCCCATGCACGAACATGTCTCCAAAGAATCCAGTATGTTTACGATCATGAGACATTCGTACTCCTGGCCTCTATTTGGCGTTTTTGAATAACTGCACAAAGATTTTCAACACTTCTGAGTGTGATTCTGCTTCGTTGCAAGCCCCCTGCCCCCGTGGAAACCAATCATCATTCTTTATGCAAATCGATGGGGAAATATGATTCAATTAACAGAAACCAGTTCAACAGTCATCATGCATTGGCTTGTTTTTTATTTGACTTTTAATGCTTTTATAATGTCATATAAGCCATTTTTCTCCCCATCTGCCAGAAAACGTTTCTAACTATAAAAGACAAAATAATAATGAAACCTCAAATAGGTAAAGCATTTACAGCACTTCAAAGCCCTGTGATATTTTATCTCTGGTCAACAGATAATTCTCAGACTCACACAGAGAAGAGTCTGAGGCACCGAGAGGGAGTGCATGTTACACCAGGTCACACAGATTGTTAGAGGGAGCATGATATCTGGTATTTCAGTTCCCCGATTCCGATGCCCATACCAAGTCATTGTGTGGAAATAAGTCTGTGATTAGGTGCTAAATAAATTATCTGGTCCTTAGTAGTAAATTGCTTATTAGCAGCATTAGGTCAGAATTTCAAGAGTGGCTCTCTCTCTCTCTCTCTCTCTCTCTCTCTGAGAAGAGACTTTTTTGGAATTTTACTCATGCACATCTGAACAGTAGTTTGAGTTCTTTGGCTAAAAGATTTTTCCCAGAACATGGGCAGGTTTCCAGGCTTCTGTTTTATAATGAATATTCCTACTGTTTGGGACGTCTCGGTTTTCCAAGGCCATGGCTACCCAATCTAGCTGTGGTGGGGATAGCATTACAGTAAATCAATTAAGTTCTGAAATGCAGAATTTTTCCCAAAACCAATTCACAGAGATGATATCCTTGAGGATATGAAGGAGGAAAATGTCCGAACCAAGACATTGGTCCCATTGATTTTCAAGTTGGGTACAGAAAATATAACTGGAGATTTAAAAAAAAAAAAAGTTGAGGCATAATCCAGAATGAGGTCTTTGAACAAGAAGCAAAAGAAAATCAAAATAAGAGGCAAAGATCTGTATATAAGTTGTCAAAAGCTCTCATACAAAATTGAGTGTATAAAAAGGATCGGTGCCACCAGAAAACCACTGCTTTTCACTTCTGGAGTGAGTTGGTAGCTTCATGTCACCCTCTTGATCCAGACCTAAAATAATCCCACCATCTGTCTCCCAGAGATAACGAAGAGAGCTAGTCCCTCACCTAAAGGGAGGTTTGCTTTACTGTATGAGTTATTCTTTGCTGCATGTCCTGTCAGCCCAAAGCTCAGTGGTTCCAAACAACATTAATGATTGGCGACTTCTCGTGGTTCTGTGCATGAGGAATTCAGGAGCGGCCCGGCTGGCCAACTCTGGCTTAGACTCTCAGACGCTGCAGTCAAATGTCATTTGCATCATCCAAGGTTTGGACTGGGACTGAAGGGTCTCCTGCAAGGTGGCTCCCTCACATGGCTGGCAAGTTGGTGTTGGCTTCTGGACAGTTCTTTTCTATGATGTCATCTCCAAAGGGTGTCTTGAGTCCCAGTGGCATGGCAGCTGGCTTCCCCCAGAAAGAGAAAATCAAGAGATCAAAGCCAAAACTATTGTGTCCTTTATGACCTACCATCAGAAGTCACAACTGTCACTTCTGCAATATTCTATTGGTCACACAGGTCAGCCCTAATTCTGTGTGGGAGGGCATCAACATCAAGATGCTGGGATCATCAAGAGCCATCTTGAAGGCTGGTTAGATTAACTTACTCAGCACACTGCATGTGACTTACACTGAGAAATCTAAAGGGGAAAAGGCTCACCGAAGCAGTGGAGTCAGCAAGTGTGGGGCAGAGGATGTGGGTTTCCCATGGACCAGATGTGGCCTCTCTGTGAACGAGCCCAGCTGTGGAGTCATCTCAGGTTGGAAGCATGGTGAATATAACAGGCCAGACGCAGGGCCACCTTCATGCAGCCATGCAGGGCCTTGCCCCCAAAAGGGCCCTGCACTTGGGTTTAATGCTCTGCTACAGTCATCTTGAAATTCTTACTATTTTTTACACAAGGAGCCCAATGTTTTTATTTTGCACTGGGGCCCATGACTTATGTAGCCGGTCCTGGATAGAGGCAAAGGAAGAAGACAGTCATCCATCCATAGAAATAAAAATGCAATTGCCCCGTCCAGAAAGTGCGGGTGAGACATTCCCAGTGATGAGGATGCCTGAAGAACCCCAGGAAAGCACATACAAAAGAGCTAGCTCTAAACCTCTGAGAATCCTGAAAAGGTATCTAATTTCTAGACTTCTGTTCCTCCACAGGGCATAGCTTAAGACAAGGGCTTCCATAAACATAGTCTGTTTTGGGGAAATGGCCACTAGACACAGGAAGGGGAGTCCAGGAACTGTCCAGCAGAGCAGCGAGAAAAGTTGTCCCATGTTGCATGATATTGAACTAATTTTTCTGTGGGTGACTAAGACTCCGTCTCACTGGGGACCCTCTAGGGGCTTTGTAGGATGCTCTTCGGGATCAACCTTCTGAGACATGGAAATCCAATTGCCACCCTCAATGATCAACTGTTGCCCAATGAGGTCATCATCCCCTGCCCCATGCATCAGAAAGGCTGAAGGGTCTCCCTGGCATCCTGCAGAGTGACACAAGGAAGCCCTGGAGCAGAAAGCAAAGAATAAGAAATTGAATTTGTTGCCAAAGCAAGAGATGAAGAGAAAGGTTGAGCTGAGAGCACAGGACAGGGCTCACATGGTCGTGCAGTGTCCAGGCCAGTATCGCTCTTCTCCCTCCTTCCCTGAACTCTGCGCTGGAGGTGCAGAAGCCTGAGATGTGGGGCAAGGTGGGAAGGGAAGAAGCAGCAAAGGACAGAAGGAGCCAACCCTACCCCGTCCCCACCTGCAGACCTCACTCCCAAGCCAGAGAAAGACAAAAACCTCAGGCTTAATCCATTTAGAATGGTACTGGGTGAGACGTCTTCATTCCTCCATTGAGACTCTGTTTGCTGATAAAATAAAGAGAGACCAGAACAGTCCTATGGCCTGTCTACATTTTCCTCCAGGGCCAGGAGAATTAACTGGCCCCTGGAGGGGACTTAAACAGGAAGGGGTGGTGGGTCCAACACAGCTCCTTTATGATTACCTCCCACAGATCTTTCTTTCTCAACCCAACAGAATACATTAGAAATATCCAGGGGCACCTGGGTGGCTCAGCCGGCTGAGCATCCAACTTCGGCTCAGGTCATGATTACACAGTTCATGGATTTGAGCCCCGCATCGGGCTCTGTGCTGACAGCTCAGAGCTGGAGCCTGCTTCTGATTCTGTGTCTCCCTGTCTCTCTGCCTCTCTGCTGCTCACATTCTGTCTCTCCTTCTCTCTCAAAAATAAATAAACATTAAAAAATTAAAAAAAAAAGAAATATCCAGAATGCACCTGGGTAGAAGAAGAAGACCACAGGAAGGAGGAAGAGATGTGTTGTTATATGAATCCCCTTTATAACACTGAAATGGAGCCAGAACCCACATCCATTTTACAACTTTCTGCTTTCTTGTATGCAGTTCATTTTGCCTAAAACTCCCTCCTCCACCACCATCAGACTCACCTCCTGCTGTCTCCTCCTGAGATTGGGGGCAGTTTGTTATTATCATCATATCAATCTTTTTTTTCTGCCTTATACCAGAAGTATCCATGGAAATTTAAAAATTAGAGCAAAAGTGACATAAATTAAATGGCATTCAGGAGGAAAGATAGACATTTTTAAAGGGATAGGAAATTACAACAGCCTCTAGAATCTGTCTGCACACCTTGAGTTACCGACAGTTGCTACCGTGAGCTACAACATTGGGCCCAAACTCAACAGCAGCTGAGATGGAAAAGGGCCCTGATCCTGTCCCAGTCAAGGCAAAAATGAGCCACTTCTGAGGAAAAAGCAGAGTTATTCCTGGTTCTGAAGCCAGATGAACACTCGCTCTTAGGGTTCTCCAGAGATCTCGGACACATGGCGTCCACACATTGAATACCATTCTCTATGTCTTGTCATTGGCACTTTTTTGTGATGTTCCTCCACCCATCACAAAAGCACCACAACCAGGAAAGAATCGCCAAGGCCCCGAGTGGTCACCAACACCCTCAAGCCAGCTCGCACGCTGGTTGCAACCCCCTTCCTAGTAACTTATCATTTTGTATTATAGTAGTTTCTACATGTGTCTTTTTCCCTTTTAGTTTCTGAGTGTCTCAAGGGCTGAAAACTATGTCCCATTCTATGTGCCACCACTGCTGCACATTTTCCTCAGTGTATATACCAGGAGCCCGTATTTTCTGCATAAATGGGAGACTTACAGATGAATACCTGTACTATGTGAGGTGACATACAGGGCAGGAGACAAATGAATGGGTGTCAGCCTGGAGCTCTTGAGAAATGCAAACCATACAGCAACCAGCTTGGCTGGCCTCAGGGGTGGGAGAAGCCAAGTGGGACTGAATTCTCTGCATGAAGGAATCCAAATCCATGTGCAGAGATCATGGCTGCAAAATGTCTCAGAAGTGTGTCAACACCCATGCTGGGTATTTCTCCTGCCCATTTCCCCGTGAGGATGATTGATAAAATTCTTTCAAAATAAAAATGTCCTTTGTGTTCATCTTGAGGCAACAGAGAAGGAAAAACTACCCTGCAGTCTGCATCCCTCTTCATGTTGAGTGGATCTGTCTAACACAGCATTTAAGATAGATGGTATCTGACCTCCATTTCTTCAGCCATCATTAACTGAACACTGCTGGGCTTGGTACAGAAGATAGAAAGGTGAGTAAGACATAGTTTTTGTCCCCAAAGAACTTATTGTCTATTTGAATCTTCTTAGCAATGGGCTGGGTTTCTTCAAATCCTAGTCATTTCTTTTGTCTTCAAAAAGAAAAAAAAAGAATGCTATTTACTATGCACGGTAGTCAAAACCCACACCAAGACTTATCACACTATTTTCTCACCAGAGACCTGTCTGAGTGAAAACCAGAGAAGGCATGAATTCTCAAGGAGGCGACAAGTCTGCCTGCAGTTTTGTTAACCCTAGCTTCAAGGTTCCCTGCACAAATCTTTGTATTTTCCTGAAACTCTCTCTTGGGTGATCATGTTCAGGGGACTCTTGAGATACAGAACTAGGAACAAGTTTTAACAGACTCCTCATACTCGCCTTGAATTAGAGAAAAAACAAATCCTTTGCTCTCCTTACTCAGATGGGACAGGATTCTTTTCCATGGTGCCACAATGTTATTTCCTTACTCATCATGAGTCCAAAGGTGATGTGTACATTTTTCAGAGGGAAAGTTGGCAAACGTGTTCATTTCAACACAAATGTGTTTTATTAAATACACACTGCGCAAAACAAACTTAAATGTGCTTTAAAAAAAATGCTGGACTGGTTTAAAATATTCTGAGAACCAAAGCAACTACCCTGTTCCAGAAGACAGGAGAAAAGGCTGTTGGACAAGGTCTCATTTCTCACCAGTGGTATCTGACAACATATCTTGCTATGAACATAATTTGAGAAGAGTGACTCCCTTCTAAACCTCTATTTTTGGTTCACTAAAAAAAAAATGTTTCTTTCAGCCTTAAATTTCTCAGCCGTGGTCTCTAGTCTGAGGACCATATCCTTTCTGAAGATTTGGGCAGTTCTATGGAGCCATATTTAAATTGGGTGAGTGAAAAACTAACTCCCTTTAATAAAAGTGGCATTGTTTTGCAGTCAGGTAATTCCAAGTGGGCTCACTTTTTACTTTCCATGGGAATAGTCCTTGAGAAAGAAAGAGGCTTTGTTGAGTTTTGTTTTGTTTTGAGAACAGTCAATTGGTTCTTTCTACCCTTCCTTCTGGGCACCAATCTCTCCAAGGAAAACCACAAAGTTCAAACAGAAGTAATGAAAAAAGAAAGAAAAGAAGGAATCTGCACATAAACTCAATTTTTCCCCATATGGGGTTGTTTTGTGCCATTCTTTTTTTTTAAGTTTATTTATTTATTTCAAGAGAGAGAGGACTTCAAGCAGGCTCCACAGTATCAGCGCAGAGCCCGACCTAGGGCTTGAACTCACAAACTGCAAGATCCTGACTTATGACCTGAGCTGAAGTCAGACTCGTAACCAACTAAGCCACTCAGGCTCTCCTGTTTTGCATCATTCTTGCCCCCTCTCCACCTGCACACAGAGGACCCCTGCCCCAAACTGTTTGCTTTATACATGCCCCACTTCTGCATCAGAGGAGCACAGGGTGCAACCTTGTTATAAATGTTCTATTCTCAAGGAATCCTGCTGTCTTGAGTTTCTGCTTCAGTAACTTCTCACCTTCAAACCCACTAAAGGCGTCCTTGTTTGGCTTCTGATAAGTGACTGAGATTTTAATTGTTCTCAGTCTGTTTATCAGTGTGACTGTTTCGGTTTCCTTCAAGACAAATGATTAGGTCCACCAGTCTTTATCAGTGTATTTAAGTATGTTCTTCAGGTGTGGACTCAACTTTGCCCTTTACTTCCAGCTGCCAACTCCTTTCCACACTAGGGTGTAAATAGTTTGAACACAAAAACACACACAAATCTGCTCCATGCTATTTTAGAAAGTTTATTCTTTCTCAGCAACACCAGAGCAACCACAAGAGTCTACGTTTTCTCCAAAATGGAAGCAATATTCTGTATCTGAGTAAGGATTCGGAAAGGGGGGAAAAGAAATAGATGGATAAAGCAGAGTGATAGGAAAAACCATGCGATCTCAATGGACAAGAAAGACAGGGAGAGATTAAAGTTCAGTAAATACCTGCACTGGGCCCTTACATTTTCCACCTTATTCCTTAGGACAACTGTGATGGATGCGGAACATTATTACCTCTTTCCTACCTATGAGGCCATTGAAGCTGGGAAAGAGAAGTAGCTTGCTGAAAGTTATACAGGCAGTAAGTGATGGACCTCCCAAGAGTGCAACCATTTTCAACTTTTTATTGAACTGAGGTTCAGAGATGTAAAGCAACTTGCCCAGGGTTACCAGTAAATCAGTAGCAGAGCTGAGATTCAAACCACATCTGTTGCTTCAAAGTAATTTCAAAGCAAGGCCTAAACACCAGCAATTGGAAGGTGGATAAATATATATATATATATATATATAAATCTTGTTGTTTAAACAAGATCTCAGTCAGCAACCATCCTACAAGTCTATGAGGGGAGGAATGTTTTATTAGTCAGGATAGTCTAAATTTGCTGCAGTATTAAATAAACCCTCAAATCTCAATGGCTTAACACAAGAAACATTTGACATTTGATTCTTACTCAGTGACCACCGCATGTCAAGCAACTCTTTGCAGCTTTCTTTGGTGACTCCAGGATCTAAGCTTCTTCCATACTGTGGTGTCCCTATGTTGATAAAGATTCCATGATCATCGCCACAAGAAAGAAAAAGGGGGAGACACAATGCTTTTAATTGTCTGGGCTTGGAAGTCACACAGATCACTGTTTCTCACAGTCCATTGGCCAGAATCAATCATAGGTCCCAACCGTGCCACAAGTAGAGCTGGGACACAATGGAAACTCCTGGACATCATGCATACTAATGACCTCTGCAACATGTCTCACCTTTCTTTTGCATCATACTTGAATTTTGAGTAGCTCTGTAATAAAAAAAAAAAAAAAAAGAACACAACTGAATTCCCTGATAGATCTATTGGAAGCAGCAACAGGTCAATGCCAAGATGCTTTGCACAACAAAGGAGCAGCCTCTAAAAGCTGAGTGATGGCGGTGATCTCTGGAAGCTCCAGATGTCCTAAGAAATCTGGAGATCACAGTCACAGCCATCATTGCATAGAGTTAAGGAAATCCAGTGGGCCGCTTTTGAGAGGAGCTGAAAACACCTACCTTTTCAAACCCATCATGACTAGTTATCCTCAGACAAAAGGGATGTTCTAAATTCAGCAGCTTTACAACAAACTGAATGTTTAACATGTAAGTAACAAATAACATGCAGTAATAAATAAACCTTGAAATTTCAGTGACTTAACATAAGACACATTTGATTCTCACAGGATCATGGTTCCCACAGGAAGAACACTCAGGTGAACCTACACTGTTCAATGCCATCTGCCTAGGGAAGGTGAGTTCTCATTAAAAAGTCACTGAACTCAGGGCGCCTGGGTGGCTCAGTCAGTCAAGCATCCAACTCTTGATTTCGGCTCAGGTCATGATCTCACGGTTCATGAGATCGAGCCTTGCACCTGGGTCTCCACTGATAGTGCAGACCTTACTTGGGATTCTCTCTCTCCCTCACTCTCTTCCCTGGCTTGCTCTCTTTCTCATTCTCTCTCTCTCTCTCTCTCAAAATAAATAAATATTTTTTTAAAAAAGTCGCTAACTCAAGCTTCCTGGGGAGGCAATCAGGGAGAGGGGACCGAGTTATCATGAGACTCATTTTCTTCATCCTCAGGTCCCATTTCTTTATACATTCCATTTATCTACACCATGCCATGCTCCAAATAGGTGAGAGAGTATTAGTCAAGACCTTTTCTTTATTTAAAGTGACAGAAATCCAACGCAAACTGGCTTAAAGAAAAGAAGGGGATGTTTTAGTTCATGTAACCAAGAACTCCTACATGGGGAGAGTCTGCCTGACAATGAAGCCAACAGGGAAAACAACTGATCTAGGAGGAGAAGACGTCAATTTTGGTGAGTCAACCGAACTCCTTGATCCAACTGTAGCTTAAAAAACAAAAACAAAAAACAAAAATACATAGTTGGGTAAGCAATAACTGCTGTTGCTTTTTAAAATGTGTTTAAAATGTGTTGAGAGGCTCAGTTGGTTGAGTGTCCAACTCTTGATTTCGGCTCAGATCATGATCCCAGAGTCATGGATCAAGTCTCACATCAGGTTCCAAGCTGAGCGTGAAGCCTGCTTAGGATTCTCTTTCTCTCTCCCTCTGCCCCTTTCCTGTGCTCCCAAGTGCTCTCTCGCTCTCTCGCTTTCTCTCTCTGTCTCTCCCTCTCTCTCAAATAAAAAATAAAATAGAATAAAATAAAATAAAACCAAATAAAATAAAATAAAAGTGTTGTATAATTGTTTTGCTTGATTAGGTTCATTTGATATTAGTTTCTATTGTTTACAATTGAAAGAGCTCCAGCCAATAAATGTTGAAGTATTGGGCTTATTTTACAGGCTATGGGGAGCCATGGAAGGATAGAATTTTGGACAAGAGGACACAGTCAAGTTTTCCTATGAAATAAGTCACTGACCATGGTCTCATGTAAGCATCTGACTTCGGCTCAGGTTGTGGTCTCACGGTTCCTGGATTCAAGTCCTTCATCAGGTGAGCTGGAGCCCCACTTCCAGTGAGCCCCACTTCTCTCTCTCCCTCCCTCTCTCTCTTTGCCCCACTTCCAGTGAGCCCCACTTCTCTCTCTCCCTCCCTCTCTCTCTTTGCCCCTCACTCACTTGTGCCCTCTATCTCTCAAAAAAAGAATTTTTTAAAATCAGTATTCACTCAGTTGTTCCATAGGTATTTATGCCTACTAAATATCAGGCTCTGATTTATGTGATTAATATAGAAGTAAAAGGGACAGACAAATCTCTGTGAAGTTTATATTCTAGTAGGGAAAACAGACAACAAACACATGGATAAGATGACTGATCTTCAGTCAAAGGGGAAAGTTTGATGAGTACTGCTTTCATTCCAGGGCAGTCTCAATTCTAGGGAGATGAACTGGTTTCATATTCTGACCCTGGAGGAAGATCAGTTTCTGAGTAAATGACATTCCAACCTCCTATCCCCAACTCTGAGATAGTGAATTTGCTCTCACCTTTGAGATCTGCCAGCCATTCCTTTTTGTTAGCCAAGAGAGCAGTCGGACACCATGCTAGAACTTCTTGGACCTGGACTGGAGCCCCAGATCAGCCCAGTGAGCTCTCCCTCAGTTGCCCTTGTTTCATAGTTTAACAACAGAATGAACTGGGGACTCCTGGCCCACCCAGTCAATAGAGCATGCAACACTTGATCATGAGTTTGAGCCCCACATGTGGTGCAGAGTTTACTTAAAATAAAATTTTAAATTTAAATAAAATAAAATAAAAACAACAGAATTGGATAAGACAATGCCTATGTTCTGTGAATCTAAGAGCAACATGAGAGATTCCATTGTAGACATCTATCACAATTCCTGGTTCATGGTACATGCACGCTAAATATTTACTGAATTAGTTATTGACTGATTAACTGAGATGCATAGGAAGATTACAGTTCAATACCTCCAACATGAGAACATGGATATCATAGAAAACCAAAGTTATATACTTCTCTTTAAAGTGTTTGACTTCTGGGTTAATTGCGTATCTCCCTCCTGGCAAGTTCCCTGAGAATTGTCTGATACATGGCTGAGGCCCAAAGCCTAAAAGAGACACTGGCATGCAGACAGTGCTCCATAAAATAAGTGAATGAGTGAATTAATACTAGAAGAGTTTACAGAGTAAGCCAGGGAAGGTTTACAAAGGCAGCAGCATTTGACCAGAACCTAGAAAGTTTCTTAGAATTTCCAAAGTGAAATTACAACTTTGCTTTGGCATGATCAATGTCCAATGCAACATTACAATGGATTGTCGACCAAAAGACTAACGTTGGAAAACAGTCCAGGAAATAACTTGGAAAAACCAAATTCAGAAAGGCATGCGTGCAGTGAGGAAGTAGTATATATAACAGCTATCTATGGCTGCAAAACAAACCACTCCAAAATGCAGCGCTTGAGAAAAAGAGTAACTTTACAATGGAGAAACCTGGAAAACACTGTTCTAATTAAGCGTCAAAGTTAAGCTCACTTCGGCAGCACATGTACTAAAATTGGAACGATACAGAGAAGAATAGCATGGCCCCTGCACGAGGATAACATGCAAATCCATGAGGTGTTTCAGTTTTTTTTTTAAGTGTCAAAGTTAACATCACCAAATGATGTCAAGTGGGTCTCATGTATCCCCTAGTATGATGTGATGAGAAGGACAGTGTACTTCACCTCTGCGATATTTTTTCCCAAACCTGTAACTCCAGTCTAATCATGGAGAAAAAATCAGGAGAACCCAAGTTGAAGGACATTCTACAAAATCCCTAGCCCAGCGATCCTACAGCTGTCAAAGTCATGAAAACAAAGAAAGTGAGAAGCTCTCATAGATCAGAGAAGACTGAGGAAAGACAATAGCTAAATGCATTTGGCATCTTGGATTGGATCTGGAATAGAAAAATGGCATTATTCCAAATATTACCTGCAGGTCAGTTCAGAGTAATATACCATTGTTGGTTTGTTAGTTTTGACAAAGAAACTTGTACCACAGTAGTGTAAGATGAATTGAAACTGGGTGGTGGACATATTATTTTTCCAACTCTTCCATAAACTTTAAATTATCCCCCCCCCAAAATGGAGTGCCATTCATTTAGCCCACAACTGTGTGGGGTAGGAGGTTTGGGCTGGGCTCTGCTGGGTGGTTCTAGTCTGGGCTGAGCTCACTCATGTGTCCGTGTTCATCTGTAGCTCAATGAGGTAGTTCTACCTCTAGGACGTGGCTGGTTTGGGGCGAGGCCACCTTGAATATACTCCATCTCATATCTCACCCTCCAGCATTCCAGCCTGTTTGTCTTCACGGCAGCTGGACAGGTTTCTAAGAAAGAACAGAAAAAGTACACAATGCTTCTTGACACCTAGACTTGGAACTGGAAAGGCATCAGTTCCATCTCATTTCGATGGCCAAAACTGGTCATCAGGCCAGCCCAGATCCATGGGAGAAGAAACAGAAATCACCTCCTGATAGAAGAGCGGCACGGGCATGTTGCAGGAAGATATCAATTCCTGCCATTTCTGCAGACTTTCGTGTAGTGTCATTTAATCCCGCTCTCCTTGAGCCTTAGAGCAGCTGTGAATGGCCAAGAGGAGTTCAATGAAATAGATTCTTGCCATTTGTCCGCAACCCCTGGCAGGTAGAGCTTGGGGTGGGGAGGTCAAGCCTCAGTAACTATCATTAGGACTCCCTGTACCTGAAGAGGGTCACAGACATAGGTCTGAATCCCAGCTCCTCTACTTATCAGCTCTGTCATCTTTGCCAGATTTTACCTTTCTGCCCCCAGTGTCTTCTTGTATCAGTGGGGAGGAGAGTAACTGTGTTAGAGCCTTATTATAAGGATAGGATGTATGTAAGGCAGTGCCTGTCTCCCCCTTTCCACTGCCCAGCCCACACGTCACTGTAGGAGAACAAAAACACTAAGGTGCAATTCTCACCCAAGAAGTTTCAAGCTCACTGACACGTCATAGCTCTTTTAGAAAGCACAACCAGAGCAGCTTCCTGTCCCTCCAAGGACCAGACCATCCTCTGTAGAGTCTGAACTGGACAATGGCACACTAGACACCAGGCTAGGCTTCACACCCCTTTTCTTTCTTAAGACACCAGTTAGGACGTTGTTACCATTCTTGCTTTATGGAGAGCCAGGCATGGAGAGCTTGGGGTCACAGAGCTGTGGAGCGAGAGAACAGAGATGAAAACCAAGCCCACGCTGGCAACAGCAGTGTATTGTCCCTACCCCTTGCTATGTTATCCTCCAACACCCTGCCCCCATTTAATAGCAGGCTCAATTCCAAACACTGTAGTCTTTGCTTGAGACTGGGGTGGCCCAGGGACAAACTCTGAGTAGCATTTCATCACCAAGATTCTAAATTAAAAACTCCGCATACACTTCACTCTCCCCAGTGGAACTATTTCCGACACTGTTATCCCAACACCCGCCCTCAAGAACTACAGTTGTTTAGAAGCAAAACATTAGGGAGTGAGATAATGAGACTTCAAAATTGCCAACATTATTCAACCCCAAGGCTCACATAGAAGCATTCGCAGCTTCGCATGCTTCCCCCTGATAGCCAGTGTCTCCAACTCACCACTGAGGAACTAAGAGAGGTGTGAAGATGCAAAGTCCTACACTTGCAGAACAGGAAAGGAGTCCAAAGCTTTCACTTCACAGATGTGACCGTGAAGTCCAGAGACACAGTGACCTGTGCCCAGTGCTAACTGGAAACATGAGAAATCTAAAGTGGTTTTCTGCCCAGGACTGCATTTGACAAGGACACTATGAAGCCGTAGAACACAAATCATGGTTTCACAGAGGAGAGGCTGAGTTAGCAGATTGAGGGCATCCAGATATCTGGGCAAAACTGGGAGTAAGACCTCCTTCTGACTCCTAGTGCATCACATCAGCAACAAGGACCCTGTCTGATCTAGTCTGACTTTGACTCTTCATTGTGCATCTTTAGGTAAATCATGACTCTCTGAAGCCCAGTTTTCTCATCTGTAAAATGTGGATGAGGATAATCATACCACAGAGCTGCGGAAAAACTTAAAATGAAATAATAGTAATCATGTTTCTTAATATTTATCCAAAACAACTGAAAACAGGTCGACACAAAAACCTACACATAGATTTTTACAGCAGCTCTCTTCATAATTGCCAAAACTTGGAAGCAATCAAGATGTCCTGTAGGTAGGTGGGTAGATATCATGGTTCACCCAGACAATGCAATATGACTCAGCGCTAAAACGAAATGAGCTATCAAGGCATGAAAAGACATTGAGGAACCTTACATGCATGTCACTAAGTGAAAGAAACCAATTTGAAAAGGCTACATGCTGTATGATTTCAACTATTTGACATTCCGGGAAAAGCAAAACTATGAAGACAGTAAAAATATCAGTGGTTCTGGACAGGGGTAGGGAGTGAGGAAAGGATGAATAGATTGAACAAAAAGTAGAGCATTAAAAAAAACTGGATGATACCATAATGATGAATACATGTCATTATGTATTTGTCCAAACCCTAGGAACTATAGTGGCAAGAGAGTGAACTCCCAGTAAACAGTGAACTTCGGGAGATCATAACGTGTCAATGTGGGCTCATCTTTGGTGGAAAGTGTACCATTCCAGTGAGTGTTGTAGATAACAGGGGGAGGCTGTGCATGTGTGGGGCGGGGAATGTATGGGAAATAACAGCCTCTCAATTATGCCATGAACATTAAATTGCTCTAAAAAATAAATTCTTTAAAAAATTTTTTTATTGTTTATTTATATTTGAGAGAGAGAAAGAGAGCTGGGGAGAGGCAGAGAGGGAGACACAGACTCTGAAGCAGGTTCCAGGCTCTGAGCTGTCAGCACAGAACCTGACACGGGGCTCGAACTCACAGACCATGAGATCATGACCTGAGCTGAAGTTGGACGCTTAACTAACTGAGCCACCCAAGCGCCCCTAAAGCATAAATTCTTTAAAAATATTTTTTAATTTAAAAAAATGTTAATAAAGGGTGCCTGCCCCTCCCCCTTTTGCACTCTCTCTCTCAAAAATAAACATTAAAAAATTTTTTTCATTTTTTAAAAAATGTTCATAAAATGAAATCATGGTGCATCATGCTTTTGATGTCGAATTTAGAACATGGCAAATGCTGCCTGAATGATAGCTGTTTATATGAAAATTCTAGTTCCAAAGCCCAGTTTTTAAAAAATGTTACTTAGTCGAATACCTTATTTGGAGTTTAAAAGGATTATGATTATCTCCCTCATCTCCTTTCATTCCGTTCCTTTTTTTTTTAATAAAAAAAGTGAGGACACCTGGGTGTCTAAATTGGTTGAGTGTCCAACTCTTGATTTCAGCTTAGGTCATGATCCCAGGGTCGTGGGATCGAGCCCCACATCATGGATCTTACTTAAGATTCTCTTTTTTTCTCCCCTCCTCCACACCTCTCCTGCTCAGGCTCTCTCTCTCTCCTCTCTCTCTCTCTCTCTCTCTTAAAAAAATGTCACTTTAGAGACACAGAACTTTTATTTGAGGTCTGACGTAATATTTAGATGATTTATTCACAAAAGGTGATCTGCTGATTCAGGCACCTTGTTTTATGGCCCAAATTCTTTCTAACTCATTCATCTCAGCTTTAGCTGATTTTCCAAGACAAAGTCTAAATGTTGCTTTCCATGACAGAGATTCTTATTTTGTTTTTGTTTTAAGGATTTTATTTTTTTAAGTAATAAATGGGGCTCAAACTTACAACCCCAATACCAGGAGTCACCCATTCTACCAACTGAGCCAGTCAAGTGCTCCAGAGATCGTAATGGAGAAGTGCTACATTTTCCCCTTTTGTTTCTTTTGCTCCTCCTAGTCAGCTAAAAGGAACACAACTCACAACCCATGTCAAAAAGGCCTTACTTCTGGGTGCTGCTGAGTCTATTTTCTTGATGGATCTTGTGTCCACTCCCTTTGTCCTGATCTATCGCTGTGTCTAGATAAATTATGAAGTCCTGTCTCAAAAATTCCTACCCATCAACACATCTCAAGGCAAGCGATTTTTGTAGCTAAAATCTTTGGCCTCAGAACTTTGTCTTATTCCTTTCCTGGGTCATCCAAGACATTTCCCCTAACCCAGTGGAGTACAGGTGGGGCTAAACGGACACTTCCTGAAAGCAAGAATAACTGCATATTAACCATGAGCATTTACTGAGCACGTGTGATATGCCGGACAAAATAAGCAGATTACGTGCATGGTCTCATGTATTCCCCCCAAGAATCTGGTGAGGTTGGTGTCCTTATTATGCCCATTTTAAAGATGAGGGGACTGAGGCTCAGAGTGTTGGAGCCAGCTGGATTTATAGGGCATGGACAGCGCATTGAAACTTAGGGCCTTTGTTCTCTGTCCACTTCCTGCTTCGTGAGTTATGAACGTGGGAACAAATAAGCGAATGGATTGTGAATAAGAATGCCCATTTATTTCTTCACGCTCTGACCCTCAAATGACTACAGCGGGCTCTAATGACCCTCCCTGACATCCCTGTCTTCTGCCCACTTCAACCATGTGTTTTCATCGATATCTTTCAGAAAGCCAAGGTTGGCTAATATCATTTTCGCTGAAAATTCAGATTTTTTTTTTTTAAGTCAGGATATCTACCCTAATGGGCCACATTTTCCCCGTGACTATCCACCTAATCATAGTTTGTGCTCTCCAGTTTCAAAGTCTCTCTCCTGCCCTCTTCAGACTGCCCGGGTTTGAATCTCTGCTCTACCATTTACTCACTGATTGTAGACACATTATTTAATCACCTCGTGCTGTGGTTACCTCCTGTGCAGGATGTAAGTAAGAATGGTATCCTTCTGATTGAGTTGCTGTGAGGACTGAATGATTAATACACCTGAGTGCTTGGAGGAAAGCCACAGGATGAAAATCTCTCCATCCTGTAGGATGACATTGGTACCTCATCTGGAGCCAAGGTCCAACATCTCGAGGCCCTTTGTGAATGACAGAGCGGACCACACGGCCCTCCTACTTCTCCCTTCCACTCTCCCCGCCTTGACTTCCATGTGGCGATTTTGCACAGAAATAAAATATTCCAGGATCGCCTGGGTGGCTCAGTGGGTTAAGTGCCCCACTCTTGATTTTGGCTCAGGTCATGATCTCATGGGTTCGTGAGTGTGAGCCCAACCGCTAGTGCAGAGCCTGCTTGGGATTCTCTCTCGCTCTCCCCCCCCCTCCCTCCCCCTCCCTCTCCCGAAAATAAATAAATAAAGCATTTTTTTAAGTTTAAAAAAATAAAATAAAATAAAACAATAAAATAAAATGCTCCACTGGGCAATGAAACTAAACTAAAATGTTTGAAAACGCATCACCTCCCGGTGTTGGCTGAGACTTTTCCGGTCACAACGTTCTAAACCTTCAATCCTGTCCTACACGCCGGGAGCTGTCTCCAGCAGCTCCCTCTGCCCACCTGAGGCGCGCACATCTTTTTACTGCATGCCCAGGTGTAGCTCATTTGCAGGGGAGCAGGCCTCTATGCTGATAAGGCACAAAAAAATGAGCTACAGAGAAATCATCCAGCCATATGTCCTTCTGCCTTATCTGCAAATCCCATTATCAGCAGTTTTATTGAGACTGTTCTGGCCACTTCATTCTCTTATCCTCACCAACAAATGCTCTCGTTCAGTCTTTTGGGGGGGCTCCTTCAGGAAGACACACCAATAATGTAGTATCTCTCTTTTTAATTGGCATATCAATTAAGATATGCTTCCATTGTTTATGCAATTATTAGATTTGTCCCCACTGTTAATCAAAGAAATGCAGATGAAAGCAAAGCTCTTTTTAGAAAGATAATGAACCCAATGCTAACACCGTCATACATATTTGGGGCCGTCTAAATCACTGCAATACCTTTCTGCAAGTGCTTGAGCAATTTTTTCAAGGGCCTTATAAATACTTCCAACTCAATATTTCTACTTCTAAGACTCTACCCTAAGGAAATGATCCTGTAGATAAAAGCTTTATGCCCCAAGATGTTCCTATCAGTGTTCTTTACCATAGCAAAGCAATGATAAAATTTAATCTATTTTTTTTTTGAGGAGGGAAGGAGGGGCAGAGGGAGAGGAAGAGGGAGAATCCCAAGCAGGTTCCATGGTCAGCACAGAGCCCAGTTCCACAACTATGAAGAGATCATGACCTGAGCCATAATCAAGAGTCAGATGGCCAACCAATTGAGCCACCCAGGTGCCTCTAAAATGTTAACATTTTTAAAGGAAATGGTTAAATGAGCTATTTTATCATAACTTAAGAGAATATTTTTGTAGCCACTTAAAATTATGCTTTCAATTATGCCACTGATTTTTGTAATACAGTGTTATATTTTTTAAAAGTGGAATACAAATGCATGCAGATAGCATAATTAGAAGTGTATAAAACAAAACCTTTTGTTTAAAAGAAGATGAGAAAATATAAAGACACGAATGAATGAATGAATGTGATTATGGTAAGTTCAGAGTCTTGTAAGGGCAAAAAGTGTCCAGATTTGGACTAGAGTGTCAGAGAGGCCTCTTAGAGAACCTTGAAGATGAACAAAAGTTAGCCAGGGAAAGACTACTCAAGGCAGGGGCACCTGGGTGGCTCAGCTCATTGGGCGGCTTCGGCTCAGGTCACGATCTTTCGGTTCATGGGTTTGAGCCCCACGTCGGGCTCTGTGCTGACAGCTCAGAGCCTGGAGCCTGCTTCAGGATTTGTGTCTCCCTCTCTCTCTGCCCCTGCCCTGCTCATGCTCTGTCTCTTGCTCTCTCAAAAATAAGCAAACATTAAAAATCTTAAAAAAAAACAAAAAACAAAAAACTACTTAAGGCAGAGAAAACAGCGCATGCAAAGGTCCTGAGAGGAAATGCAAGATAAGTAGGAATTACTGAGGCACTGGCTGTTCAGGGCTAACTACACATCAGACAGACTTCTTTTGAGATTTACACTCCTATCTAGAACCAGGAACTAAAATCCCCTTGTATATAATAAGGATTAATTTCATCCTCTGAAAAGAAAGCTTGCAACTGAATGTCTGATTGGAGTGTGATAGGGAAAGGTGGTAATAATATTTATCTCTCAAGGTTGTTGTGGTGCAAAGAATGACTGCACTTAAGCACTTAAAACAGGGCTGGAAAACGGCCAATACGCACATGAAAAGACACTCGATATAATTAGCCATCGGGGAAATGCAAATCAAAACCACAATGAGATACTAATTCACACCACTAATATGATTATAATAAAGAATATATAGATAAGTACAGGTGTTGGCGAGGCTGTGGAGAAACCGGAACCCTCATACACTGCTGGTGGGATGTAAAACAGTGCCGCTGCTTTGAAAAATAGTTTGGAAGTTTCTCGAATAGTTAAACATAGAGTTACCATACGCTCCAGCATTTCCAGTCTCACGTATGTATTTTCATACACATATACATGTATGTGTACATATATATATATACACACATGCCCAAAAGAAATTAAAACATACATCCACAAAAATTTGCACAGTAATGTTCATTACAGCATTATTCAGAATAGTAAAAAGTGGAAACAACCCAAATGTCCCTCAACGAATAAAGAGATAAAGAAAACGTGATCTAACCATACAATGGCATATTATGCAGCAATAAAAAAAAAGGTGCTAATACGTGCCACATGAATGAACCTTGAACACAATGTGCTAAGTGAAAGAGGCTGTCACAAAGGACCAGATATTGTGTGATTCCAATGATATGAAATGGACAAAGTAAACAAATCCATGGAGACAGAAAGTAGAGTAGTGCTTGCTACGGCTGGGTGTTGAGAGGAGACGGCCTAGTAACTGCCAATAGGTACCGGGCTTCTTTTGAGGGTGATGAAAATGTTCTAAAAATAATCATGGTGAAACTTGCATAACCATGCACATATACTAAAAACCACTGAACAAAGTACTTTAAATAGTATGGTCTGTGAATTTCATTTCAATAAAGCTATTATTTAAAAAAAGGATAGGTGCACGGGCATGTAGCGTGTGCTTAATACTAGCTAGTATCATTATCATTCAATAACTATTTCTTAAATACCTCCTTTCTAAATTTTTTTTAACATTTATTTTTGAAAGACAGGGAGAGACAGAGCACGAGCAGGGGAGGAGTAGAGAGAGAAGGCGACACAGAATCCGAAGCAGGCTCCAGGCTCCGAGCTGTCGGCACAGAGACTGACGCAGGGCGTGAACCCACGAACCATAAGATCATGACCTGAGCCGAAGTCGGACACTTAACCGACTGAGCCACCCAGGGGCCCCTTAAATACCTCCTTTCTAACAATGAAGTTTTTCCTTGTAATCAGAGCTGTAAATAGACTGGGAATTTTTCTAAATCAGACATGATAAACTCAAAGGCCGTCAAGGACCAGGCAGAAGCCAGAATGGGGCTGTAAGTTAGCGGAGCGGGCTCAGCGAAAGGGGTGGTGGGGGCTGAAGCAAGCTGAAAAGCTCGAGACTCTTCGAAAGCAGTGACTGCCCTCAGCCTCCATCCACATGAGAAGGCAAGCCCAGGATTAGCAAAGCTGGCTTTTCGAGGGAAGCAGAAATTCAGACTTTTATGTGTAATCTATTGGCTTTTAAGTGTTGCCACCTATTTCCAAATGTCATCAATGCTGAGAAGGTCAAAATCTGCATGTGAGCCAACATATCAGCAGGCAGGTGTTAGTCCTCAAGCCAGTCTGCTCTCTCGGCTGGAAGTACTTCAGCGTGACTCCCAAAATGATCCCTGAGCCTCCACCTCACCACCCCTCCCCCACCAAAGCCAGGTTTACCCCTCACCGCCTCTGCCAGAATTCACCCAAGCTACAAAGAGAGACCCAAGAATTCACACCTAAATCCAGAGTCCCAAAACATTCTCGTAGAAGTCAAAGTAAGGTTAGGGAGCCAAGGAGACGGCTTGGGGTACACCGGTTTAGATTCCTAATCTAATTAGAGAGACCTATAACAGGGTCTTTGTTCAAAGACCAAATTTAATTTACAACTGAATGTCTCCAGCGAAGCCAGTTTTTATTAATTTCCAGCACAACATTCAGCTATACCCTCCAGAACTTCAATATGTTCTTATTTAGTGTTGAATCCTCTAATGCATTAAAATTAATTATTTCAGTCTTATGGCAAACTGTCTATAGCCAGCATCCGAGCTGGGCACCCCATGCCTCTCCCCCCACCCAGTCAGCTGGGGAGGTGTCAATATAATTATTTAAGGGGTTGAAAGGTAAAGGGCAAGGAAGGGGAAGGAAAATGAGCTTGCAATTATGCACTAATGCTCCAACAGAGAAGCAGGTGGCATCCCTTGCATAAATTATTATTTATCCACGGAATTCCCCTCTGCCTCTTACCAAATCAACCCTTTTTAAAAAAAGTCTTTGTTGGGTCTGTGAAGTTCCCTGGCCAGTTCCCAACATCTACTCCAGCCCTCCCCCCAAGCCCTCCCCGCAGAGATGAAAATGAGGGTGCTAATGCCAAGATGGCCCACAGACAGCAGCAAGGGTTTCCAAAGGTGCTGACGGGGTTTGGACGGAGGAGCACAGAGAGGAGTCCGCCTTACCTTGCAGACTGGAGGCCGGGTGCAGTGACAGCCTGTGTGCAAACAGAAAGGGATGGGCAGAGTCACCGGCCTGTGCGTCACCCCCAGTAATAAGACCTACGGCAGGTGGGCGCCCACCGAGACGCCAGCTAAGGCACACAGCTTGGAATGTACGATGCATCCTCCCCCAGAACCCTCGAATAAGCCCCTGAGGTAGGTGACAGCCTTCCAATCTGAGAAAAGGAAGAAGTGGGAAGCTCCCAGACAGAGGATACTGCTAAGCTTAACCACAGGGCAGCTCTCGTTTCTGACGACGTGTGCTCCCATTCAACTCTACGGGTACAGTTGTCACCACTTTCTACAGAACTTGGAGAGACGGAGGCTCATCTCAGTGAAGTAATTCTTCCAAGGCTCCACATCCAAAGTCAGTGCCAGAATTTGAACCTGATCTAACAAGGCTCACAGGACTGCCAAGGTTAGAGGATCGCCAGGCTGGGTTCTTGCCTCTGTCCACCACCGCTGCCTCTTCCTACCCCCACCCCCTCACCAACACAAGCCTGCAAATCTACCAACACAAGCAAAAATGTGGCTAATCTGCCTTACAAAACTTTCCAGGCAGAGAGACAGAGAGAGAGTGTGTTCTTTACCAAGCTCTTCGGAGGGCAAGGACTCGTCCATTTATAGGTATTCATTGTCTTAACACTAATGTTCTCTTTGACGCCCAAATGTCTTCGGCCCTGTGCACCAGGGAAGGGGCAGCAGTGAGAGGTAAAGGGCTCTCTTTGACTCCTCCAGCATTTCCCAAAGGAAACTTGCCCTGATCAGCAGCGGCGGCGGCGCCAGAGAAACAGCAAGCCCCTGGTCCCAGTGTTGCCGGAACTTGAAAGGAGAGGAGATACGGGCGAGGCTGTGGAATCAGAAGGACTTGACGCTGGATCCCATCTCTACCACTGTCTGTGTGAATCCAAGCAAGTCTTCGGAACACCTCCCATTTCCCATCCGTAAAATGGAATAGTAATCTACGCTTCATAGGGTTACTGTGGAGATTTAAGGAGATCTTACAGTGGCTGTCTAACATCGGCAACTCACAGTTAGAGATGTTGCAGTTTGTATCATGGCCAATTCATAGAGAGACAGAGACAGAGAAACAGAGAGAGGGGATTCATAAAACCGTACTTAGCAAGATTTCTCAGTGGCTTTGATATTTTCGATGCTAGTCCATTTCTGTGAAAAATGTTGATCACTACCAATTACATTGATTTTATGACCCTGTAAAGGGTCATCACTTTCCACGGGAAAACTCTGACATTGTGAGCTTCTCCCGGCCTGGTGCCTAGCGCCATATTCCCACACCTGCACCTCCCTCTTCTCTTCAGTTCTGGTAGGATTTTCCTCTGGGTGGGTTTGTAAAATTATAAGGAAAGAGAGCTGCAGGGGGTGGTGTTTAAAGCTGTTATGAACCTTAGTTTGGTTTTTATGTTATTGCTTTTGATTTTTGGTCAGCGAGTCCAATCTACTTATCTGGACTGTCTCCTGTCTTCATCCCCCTCACTCCAACCATCTCGTATCTCGCCTGTCATCAAGGACATGTGAATGAGGCCCACCTGTCAGTAGAACTGAAGCAAGAAGAATTCTCAAAGCTCCTCTGTCTCTTTCGATTAAAACGGGTCTGAGGGTGCCTGGGTGGCACAGCCGGTTAAGCGTGTCCGGCCTTTCATTTCAGCTCAGGTCCTGATCTCACGATTCGTGAGATCGAGCCCCCAGTCGGGCTCTGCGCTGTCAGGGCAGAGCCTGCTTGGAATTCTCTCTCTCCCTCTTTTTCTGCCCCTCCTCCACTCATGCATATGTGTGTATGTGTGTGTGTGTGTGTGTGTGTACACGTTCTCTCTCTCTCTCTCAAAATAAATAATAAGTCAACTTAAAAAAAAAAAGACAAATGGTCATCCATACTTAAAAAACAAACCGGGCTGGGCTGGGTATGCCTCCTTTGGCAGCTCCTTCTGCTTGCCCAGGGCCCACCATGCACCAGGCGCCGTGCTAGACAGACCCTGTACACGATGTGCTCTGTGAATGGCAGCCCTAGAGTTGGGCAACATGTTGACTTTCTTGGCAGATTCACACGCAAATCAGGCACCATCTGCCTTGACCCCAGAAGCTTCTGCTCAAGGAGTCGGCTATGAAAACCCACCAAAGCAGGACACTGTTAGATTTCCTATCACAAAAGAATGAGGGAATGGTCAAGACGCTCGAGGGAAGGGGGAAACCATCAGGAAAACCTCCTGCGAGAGTACCCATCAGCTGGATTACGAAAACCTAAGAGCGGAGACCTCAGACTGGCAGCCCGAGGGCTGAATCTATCTCACCGACCTATTTCGTTTCTACATATATTTTTTAAAATCAGTTTCCAACATTTTAAAACCTGAGTTTCTACCTGAGTTTTGAGTGTCGGAAGACCCACACTCAAGGGGCTGTGTAGCAGCTGCCCGGCTCACACGGGCAAATGTTCTGCTGTTTGGTACAGTCCCCACCACTCCCTATTGCATTCCCCTTTTACATTCCCTGCGGGGCCCGTGTAGGCATCGGAGTTAGCAACCCTTGAACTAAAATCTGATAGGAAGAAATGTGGGCTAGAAGTCAGAGTTTCCAAATCTGGACGTCTGTCTGTGCTTTGAAGGAAAAGTTTTTCCAGTGTCCAGGCCAGCTTGCCAGGGCATGAAGGCAGATGCAGATTTCAGCACAAGCCTCATGTAGCCAGGAACCAAGGTAGTCCCTTGGTCTCCCAGGACAACTCCCTGGTGGTCAGCCCCTGGACAGCCTATAGATTCAGCCAAAGAACGGCAATTCTAAATTTGTTTTTTACATTTATTTATTTTTGAGAGACAGTGAGAGATCATGAACAGAGGAGGGGCAGAGAGAGAGAGACACACAGAATCTGAAACATTCAGCTGTCAGCCCAGAGCCCAACACAGGACTCGAACCCACGAACCATGAGATCATGACCTGAGCCGAAGTCAGATGCTCAACCGACTGAGCTACCCACGTGCCCCAGGACGGCAATTCTAACACAATGCCTTGGTTTGTCTTAAATAGGAACAATACATAATTCTGCCTTCCAGAACTTCCAGGATTTTGCTGATGAACAGGTCTATAAGATGTCATATGCTTAGAATAGTAAGTCCCATAGCAGTTGGAGTCAGGAGAGGGGTGGGTTAGGAATTAGTCACGAAATATTAGGTAATCTCTTTGTGATGCCAGACCTCACTTTTGCATCTATCCAATGACAAGCTTGTATTAGTCCGCCATTTTTCACGCTTGATGAAGTGATAGAGGATATAGATGTGATGCACTTCTCTGTGGAGCACCATGAAATAGTGATAGATTAAACCTAAAATAGCTCAATAAATAATTTTCTGCTAAATCAAGGATCCATACCAACAACTGCTAACATTCACTAAGTGCGGGCTGGGCACAAGGCTCTGTATTAAATGCATTATCTCATTTAGTTCTTATAACATCTTCAATAAGATAGGTACTACAGTTCTGATAGTCCAATTTCACAGATGAGAAGAGTGAGGTTCAGGGAGGTCATGTGACTTGCCAGATTTAGCAAACCATCATGACAGAAAAGGCCCCAGGGGCCTGATTCTGTATCTCCTCATATACTAGATTCCTACATAGTCAAAAAGTAATTGGAAAAGTCCACCCGTTAGACTTCTCACCCAGTGGCGTGTGAACATGCATCCATTCTTTGTAAAAGGATTAACTAATCACTCACCCAGACTTGATTCCCGACTTGTGACATCTGTCATCTTGTAGAGAAGGCCCATCGCTGATGGCTAGAAAAGGCCACAGTGAGTCCATATTAGCCAGGCATCCCCTTGAACCCACTCGGAGAACAAACACTCGTGTTTCCAAACCACTTAAGTAGATGTTCTCCAATACTGCTTCCAGCTCCAAACTTTGACGATTCTGTAAGTTGACCGTGGGCTAGACTCCACAGAGAAAATAGGGCTTTTGCTGGGTCCTGAAAGAAAGATAATTCTTAGATAAATCCAGAAGGGGCAGTTAGACTAGAGGAACTGTCTGAACGAAAGTGCTTTGGTGGAGGCTGGCTTGTCACTCAGAGGGACTATAAATAACCTGTTTTTCTGACATGCGGGCTTGGTGGAAAAAAAGAGTAAGAGAAGGTAGAGAGCAGCTGCAGGAGGGCCTAGAACGCCAAGCCCGAAGAGACGGAGCCTCATTCTGGTCCATTGGGAGCCACTGAAGACTTCCAAATGAAGAAGCGAATGAATCGGTGTGCAAAGATAAATGGAGTGTGAGACTAGGAACAATTAGGAGTCCACTGCAAGATGATTCTAGCAGCTACACGTAGCAACATGTAGAAGGAAGAGTGAGGGAAAGGGGGAAACAAACTGGACAGGTGAGAATGACCTCAGTAGAATGTGGAGCTACACCAAGTATTCCCAACCTGACACACCAGCCCAACACCCTTCTGTTATGGGGCTGTGCTCGGCACCCCAGGACATTCCGTGGTGAGCCCCAACCACCGTGGTGAGTTGGTGTAACAACTCAAAATGTCTCCAGACTTTGCCAAAGATCCCCGGGGGGGGGGGGGCAAAATCACCTCCAGTTAAGAGCCATCATTTTATGAGAATCAAAAGAGCAATCATTTCCAAAAGTCATCAGTTCCCCTCTAGACAGAGTAGTAAAGTCGAGAAGGAACATGGGAAAGAGGTCATTGGCTTTGGTGATCAGGGGTCACTAGGTACCTTCAAGAAAGCTCCTTCTGTGGGGCGCCTGGGTGGCTCGGTCGGTTAAGCCTCCAACTCTTGATTTCAGCTCAGGTCATGATCTCCAGGGTTGTGAGTTCAAGCCCCACATCAGGCTCTGCGCTGACTTCTCATGGAGCCTGCTTGGGATTCTGTCTCCCCTTCTCTGCCCCTCTCCCCTCCCTCCACTCTCTAAAAATAAATAAAATTTAAAAAAGAAAAGAAAAAAGAAAGCTTCTTCTGTAACCAAGTCCATTTGAAAGGACTTACGGAAAGAACAGACAATCTAAAAAGGAGAACAAAGGGGAGCTACATGCAGAAAGTCAGAAGCCTTGGTCTGGGACTTCTGCAAACCCACGAAAAGAACAGGTTCCCATTCCCACTGGCTTCCAGAGGAAGGTCAGAGATTAAACAGCCAAAATCTCCCCTTGGAGAGACTCTTTTGCAGTCCCTACACCCCCGCCTCAGCTAGGGTCCATCCTGGGGCCAGATGTCACCCAGAAGGACCATAGCAAAGACAGGCCAAGTGAGCGCCAAAGTGTGGAAACTTCTGAGATTGGTTGGGAGTTAGCACTTACAGAACAATAAACCGAGCCTTTGAAGAGGCTAAACAAAGGAACCATTTGTCTACTCCAGCAGCTACAAAGGAGGCAGGCTCACGGAGGACTGAGGAGTCAAAGAACGCCAAGCTGGAGACGAGACTAGGCTTTACTGGGTCCAACCCAGGACCCTCCGCCAGGATCTGAAGTCAGTGGGTAAGAGAGCAACCAAATGTACTCGACACAACGCAGGAAATGTAGGCTCTAGGGTTTTAAGTTAAAAAACATCTCGTTTGTTTTTCTTTTTCAGTTACTTTAAGTTGTGCTGTATAAAGGTGGGGAGAGGGAGACAACATTTAAAAAAAAACATGCATTTTTTTTAAAGGCAGAAAGATTTTCATCAGTGCCTTTTTTGTTACCATACCTGTGAATTAATGATTGGCTGGATTTCATTGACTCGTCTGCTGAAGAACTTTCCTGTGTTCCTCTCACAGGGTTGTCAGGACGATGCCAGTAAGACTTTCCCCTTCCTTTAACATTTCCTGGCTAGCTTGGGTTTGAACCTCATGGCCCTTCTTTCAAAATGATCTTGCTGCTGGAGATATATATTTATCATTTCCCCCTCTCTCCTCCCTCCTCAACAGGCCCCCCATGACTTCAAGGGGTTTTGAAATTACAGACCAGCTATCATGAGGGGCTTTCTGTCTCACTCCTAAATTGGAGCTGGTTGGATCACCAGGGTCCAGTTTCTGTCTATATTAGTCACTTCTCTTATCTGTCAAAGATCAACTCCCCCTGTAGGAAACTTTTGGAGAGGCGGGGGAAGAGAGATTCAGAGAAGAGGGGAGGTGAGGACTGGTATTATGTTCTACAAGTCACACATTCTGAATCTCTCCTTTCGTGTCTCTGGACAGAATGGAGAAAGTTGGGTCAAATTGCTCATTCTTTTCTGCACATCTTTCTTTTTTCCTAAGCATGAAAGTGACACTCACAAAGTCACTGTGAGAATATGCATTTGTGAGAATTAATGGCTCTTATTTGTACCATCCTGGAGGAAAGAATGTTCTCTGCAGTGACACGGTGTTCTCTTCCAGGAGGCAATCTTACTGAACTGTTTCCCCCACAGTCCCAACCCTGTGGGCGATAACAGAGCTGCCGATCTGAAGACCTGCCTCTTCTTAGAAACCCAGCGACACCCTAAAAAAAAGGAGAGAAACAGCCTTAGAGTGTCCCTAGACCAGCAAACCAGAAATGCCTGGTCAAAAGACACCTTCTCCTAACTTGCAAAAGGAAGTAGAAAGACTAAAGTTTTCCCTTAAAAAGTGTCCTTAACCCCAACAGCTATCTCTGGCTGGTCAGGATTACCAACTTTTGATTCTCTTATTCCTTTATTTTTCTATGTTACACTTTTTCTTTCACAATGAGCATGAATCGCTTTGGTCATCTCCAAAGATATTATCTGTTTTAATCTCCCCAGCCCTTTTCAACCCAGCAAATGTCTACTGTAGGTCAAGTGGTTCTTAAAAGTTACTGAAAGACAGTGAAGTCCCTTAACCCGGCTGAGATCTGATTTTTCCATTTCCTTGGCTGTAAAATGCGATGGCCCCTACTTTGTCTGGAGGCACAAAATAACTCCAAGCTGTTACTTGAAAGTAACACCCCAGGTGATATCACCAGCCTGGAGAGAGTGAGGTTGAGCCCCAAACCCACAGGCAGTAATCTGTTTGGGGTGCACACATCGTCAACCGTGGCACACGAGGCTGGCATAATTCAGTAGTCAGACATGAAGACAAGGCGTATTTTGATTTCACTCAAATGTGGAATTTAAGACACAAAACAGATGAACATAAGGGAAGGGAAGCAAAAATAATATAAAAAGAGAGGGGGAGACAAACCATAAGAGACTCCTAAATACAGAGAACAAATTGAAGGTTGCTGGTGGGGCTTTGGGAGGGGGGAAGGGCTCAAGGGGGGAGGGGCATTAAGGAAGACACTGGTTGGGATGAGCACTGGGTGTTATATGGAAGTGATGAATCACTGAATTCTATTCCTGAAATAGGCCATATTTGCCACCTTTGACAGCTTTCAAAAACTACCCTCTTGGTTCAAGCTATACCTACTTTTGCTGTCATTCGTTGATGAGTTGGATGGTTGGTTTTGTGTTTTGTTGTTTTTGTTTATGTCTGTCCTGTGGCGGGTAGTCAGTTAGCTTCCAACAGGGAAAAGCCCAAAGTGTCAGATTCCTGGGAAACCACCCTATGAGGCCTCTTCCAGGAAGGATCTCCAGTTGCCAAATTTGCTGAGGATAGACCTAGGTGGTCAGATATTGTCAAGCATCCTTCTTATCAGAAAAAAAAAAAAAAAAAAAAACTACTTGAAATATTCACAAACACACTAAATATACAATGTAAATTTCCTTCACATCCACTGCAACCTTTATTGCCCAGTCGTTTGGGTACAAAACATTTTATTAAAATGTTCCTTTACACTTTTCTCCAGAGGAATCCCACATGCCCCTCCCCCATCACTACCAAAACATCTGGCTATTGTTCATCAGCCCTATTTTTGAAAAAAAAAAAAAAAAAAAAAGCTTTTTATAATAACAAAATCCAAATACCCCTCCCCTTCCACTGCGCCTCGCCTTCCCTAATAAATCCAATGTCTTGATTTAGAAGTTGGTGGTTAGGAGATGATGGGTTTCTAAGATGTGCGGGCTAAAGCATGTTTCGCTGCTTTAGAGTTTGGTTGGACATTTTTTTTTCGTGTCTGTACTTGTTAATTGTTCCGCATTTTCCATAAATAGCATCAATTCTCCATAGAGTGATACTCACTGTCAATAAGTAGTGATGGATTTATTTTCGCCACTGCTCTGCGGTTGAATAGCTGCCTCTGAACCACTTTTCCTTCCAGCAATTCCTCTCCCTTCCTCTTCTTTGCAATCGGCCTGGACTCAGTAAGGAGGGGGGCTGGAAACTCTTTTTACGGAGCCGCCGCATCTTCAGCCCCGAAGTAAACCCCGCGCTCCGGACGTCCCTGCCCCCACCCACCTCCCTGCCTCGCTTCGCATCCGGACGCGGTGATCTCAGCTGCCAGTAGAGGGCACACTTACTTTACTTTCGCAAACCCGAGCGCGGGTGCAGCTTGGGGAGGGGGCGGGGGAAAGACGCTTTGCAGCAAAACCTTGACTAGGGATTGGTCGGTCCCCGAGTTTGCGGCAAAGGCCTGGAGGCCGGAGTAATTTGCAACCTTTAAAGCTGTATTGCGCTGTGCGCTTCATTTGGAGAAGTTCCTACTCATTTAACAATTGAACGCTGCGCTGCAAACTCAACGGGTAATAATTTACCTCAAACACAAACACGCTACGCAAGATCTCCTCCTCCCCTCTCCCCGAATTTTCTGCTGTTTGGAATGGGGGGGGGGAGGAAAGTTTACTTAAAATGCTTTTGGATGAGAGACCACGGTTGGGAAGATTGCCTTTGTTTTTAATCCCCTAGTGTAACGCAAAATAGCAAATCCCGAAGGAATCGGGATAGATAGATATTGAATATAGATTAATTTAGGGAGTGAATAAATCATGTGTCGTATTGAGCAACATTCCGAGTTGATGTGTACAAGAAATGTTCATAGATGTACGCGGATTATACATAAACACTTTCACTGTTGTTTTAAAAAAAAATTTAGAGTCAGTGAACTAGGAAATTAATGTTTGAAATTCGCCAATTTTTAATTGGCCCAAGACCTACAAAAAAGGCACGGAAGTAATATTTGACTCTTCTACTTTCATCAGAATCGATGCTTTTTTTTTTTTTTTTTTTTTTTTTTTTTGGTGCAGGATCTCGATTCCAATAATAAAGGAGAAAAAACCCGTGAAGGAAGTAAGTGTCCAATTTGCCCGAGGAGGAAAGAGTTAACGGTCTTCTTCACCAGAGTCTCTGCAAACTCTCAGGGCAGGGTCTGCAAGCTCGCCTCCTCTCCCCTTTCTGAGAACTCAATTCGCGAGGCTTGCGCCCCCTCCCCAAAATTCTCCCGTCTGGCGCCTTCGATTTCCCCCAAACCTGGGAACCCCAGACTGGTGCAAACCGGCGCCACGGGGCGCAAAGAGGATTTGCCTCTTTTCTGAAACCTGGCTGTGAAATTGGGAACTCCGAGGGAGAGGCGGGGGGGGGGGGCGTGTTGCGGGTGCAGACCCGCGGGGACAGGACGGGGGAGGGTCCCCAGTCGCGCGCACCCACAACCGCGCTCCTCCCAGATCCCAGTTCCGGAACACGCAGAAAAGCTCTCAGGGATTAGCGCGTCCAGGGGAAAAGGTCGGCTCCTGTGGAGCCCACTGTAGGTCTGCGTGGGCGGGGCGGGGGCCGGAGGGGGGTGCCTGCTGCTTTGACAGCAAATTGGGGGAGTCATTCGGGGTGGAAGGTATCCAATCGCGATCGATAGCTGTACGCATATAAGGCACAACACCCCCGACAAATGCAATGGGCGTTTATTCATAACGCAATCTCCCAAGTATACGTGGCAGTGGGTTGCTGAGTTATTTTAATATTCCAGGCATCATTTTCCTCCGTATACCTCTTAGTATTTATCCCCATCGACACTAACACCCCACACACTCGGGGCGCGAGCCCATCAGTTACCCCCTTCTTCCCTCCGGTCTCCGTAGGATTTATTTTCCGAACGCTGCCCTTGCCCCAGCCTTCGGGAGGCGCCCGTCCACCCGCGACGTGCGTGGCGGGGCGGTGGGTACACGGCGTGTTCGTGTTGAAGGCTCAGCTGTTCCGCCTGCGACGATTTAAGCACGCAAGACAAGTATGCGGTTTGTCCAGCCGAGCGCGGCGCCAGCGGAGCGGCGGAGAGAGGGAGAGGGTTTGAGCGGGAGCAAAAGAAAATGGTAGGCGCGCGCACTTAATTCATGCTGCGCTCTGACTGTTTACATCCGACCGCTCGGCGCACTGGAGTGCCAGGCAGCAAGGGCCGAGTCTCCTCCCCGCACCCCCGCCTCCCCCTCCTCCCCGCCAGTCCTCGGCAGAAGCGCCCCTCCCCGGTTCCCAAAGCGGAGGGAGGGGGAGAAAGAAAAAAAGATCCTCTCTCGCGAATCCCCGCCCACCGGCCCTTTATATGCGAGGGTCTGCGCGGCCGAGGACCCCCGAGCTGCGCTTCGCCCCGCGGCGGCTGCCACCGCCGCCGCCGTCGCGCCCCGGCTGCTGCCTGGCTCCCTGCCGGCCTCGGGAAGGGCAGGGCTATTCAGAGGCTTGGCGGGAAAAAGAGAACAAGAGGGGAGGGGGAATCGTGCTGTATAAAAGCCGGTTCTTGGGGCTTTATCTGACTCGCTGTAGTAATCCCAGCGAGAGGCAGAGGGAGCGAGCGGGCGCGCCCGCCTGGGTGGAAGAGCAGAGCGAGGCGAGCGAGCCGCGTCGCGCTCCGAGCGCCCGGGGAAGGGAGATCCGGAGTGAAAGGGTGCTTCGCCTCGGGCCCACCCCACCCAGCCCGCCGACCCCTGCCAGCGGTGCGCACCCCCGCCCCCCCCCCCACCGCCGCACCCGCGAAACTTTGCCCGTTGCAGCGGGCGGACACTCTTCCCTGGAACTTACAACACCCGAGCGAGAACGCGACTCTCCGGTCCGCCTATTTGGGGAAACACTGCTCCCCTACGCTGCCCGGGACCCGCTCCTCCGAAAGGCGCTCCTCGCCGCTTTTTGGACGCTGGATTTCCTTCGGATAGTGGAAAATCCGGTAAGCACCCAGATCTGTTTGTCTTTTCATTTATTTTCCCCACCGCTTTAATGCCGCGACCAGTCGAATCCCCGAATGGGGGGGGGGGGGGTCTTCTCTGCCGTTCCTGCGCTATTGACACTTTTCTCTTGAGTAGTTGTGGTAGCTCCGGGGTGGGGTGAGGACGACCCAGAACTGGATGGGGTAGAGTGGCTTGTCAGGATGGGAAGGAACACGGGTGCATTTTGGAAAGTCGTCTTTACGTTTTTTGCTTATGTATATTGACGCCACCCTCGACCGGGTGGACATTCCTGCTTTATTGCATTAATTGCTTTTGATTTTTTTTTGGGGGGGGGGAGTGCCGTGCTCCGAGGTGGGCAGAGAGCCCTGTGCATCGGAGCTCCTGGGAGTAAGAATTACAAATTGCGTGTGGCAGCCGGAGAGCTCCGCAGCCGCTGACTTTTACGCGTCTCGGAAAGGGCATTTAAATTTCGGCTTACCGCATTTCTGACAGCCGGAGACAGACACTGCGGCGCGTCCCGCCCGCGGATCCCCGCGGCGTTTCCCATTCACCCCCTGCTCCTTATAAGAAGTTGGCACTTGGCTTTTTAAAAGAATAATAAAATTAGGGATCTTGGTCTCCCGAGGTGGCTGGTTCGGACTTGGGGTTGGGGAGGCTCAGGGGGCAGGGAAAGGGAGGCTGGGCAGGGATGTGTCCGATTCTCCCGGGATCGTGGACTTGGGGGGAAACGAGGGCAGATCTCCCCACCGTCTCCCTCGTCCCCTCGGGTGTCCCCGCGCCCTTGGGGCGCGGAGGGAAGGCAAGGAGCGGGGCTCGGGGCTTTCCCAGAACAGCTGCTACCCTCGGCGGGTGAGGGGAAGACGCCCGGCTCCGGGCGCGGAATCGCAGCAGGGGCTCTGGCGCAGTTGCGTCGCTGTGTTGGGTGTAGAAGGGAGGTGCCCCGGTTATTATCTAACACCCCCTTTTATTTATGGGGGGGGGGACTGTTACGGCCGGCGGCTAGGCTCGCCCCACCAGCTAGCGAGAGACACGGAGAAAAGCCGGCCGGGGAAGGAAGGGGGGCGCGCTGGGAGTGGGGATGGAGGGGCGGCGGAGCGGAGGGGGGGGTACTGGGCGGGGCGGCGGCGCCGGCGGGGGAAGGAGCGCGGCGAGGGCGCGAGTGGGAACGGGCGCGGCGCGGAGGGGCCCGGTGCGGGAGGGGGCCGCGCGCGGCAGCTCCCGCCGCGGCGCCTCCCGCCTCCTCCTTCAGGTGGCGCAAACTTTGCGCCTTCGGGTTCCGCGGCGGATTGTGTTCCCGGCTGCCGCCGCCTCTGGCCGCGTAAGGAGGCCACGGCCGATTCCGATTGCTCGGCGGCGGCGCGGACTCCCGGCGGACGCAAGCTGCGCCGGCGCCCCGCAGCCGGTTCACCGAGTGTGTGTCCCAGATATAGTAGGGCGCCACCTGGACGGGGTGGGAGGGTGCCCTTCGCCGCCCCTGGCCCCCGAGCGAGCGCTGGAAGGGGAGCGGTTCGGCGTCCGGGCCCGCGCTGCGCGGGGGCTGCGGCACCCACCCCAGACCCCCCTCCGCTCAAGACCTCCCCCCCCTTTGTGTGCCCCCTTCCGCAGGCTGCCGCGATGCCCCTCAACGTCAGCTTCGCCAACAGGAACTATGACCTCGACTACGACTCGGTGCAGCCCTATTTCTACTGCGACGAGGAGGAGAACTTCTACCAGCAGCAGCAGCAGAGCGAGCTGCAGCCGCCCGCGCCCAGCGAGGATATCTGGAAGAAATTCGAGCTGCTGCCCACCCCGCCGCTGTCCCCGAGCCGCCGCTCGGGGCTCTGCTCGCCCTCCTACGTCGCATTCGCGTCCTTCTCCCCCCGGGGGGACGACGACGGCGGCGGCGGCAGCTTTTCCACGGCCGACCAGTTGGAGATGGTGACCGAGCTGCTGGGAGGAGACATGGTGAATCAGAGCTTCATCTGCGACCCGGACGACGAGACCTTCATCAAAAACATCATCATCCAGGACTGCATGTGGAGCGGCTTCTCGGCCGCCGCCAAGCTCGTCTCGGAGAAGCTGGCCTCCTACCAGGCTGCGCGCAAAGACAGCGGCAGCCCGAGCCCCGCCCGCGGCCCCGGCGGCTGCTCCACCTCCAGCTTGTACCTGCAGGACCTGAGCGCCGCCGCCTCCGAGTGCATCGACCCCTCCGTGGTCTTCCCCTACCCGCTCAACGACAGCAGCTCGCCCAAGCCCTGCGCCTCCCCGGACTCCGCCGCCTTCTCTCCGTCCTCGGACTCTCTGCTCTCCTCGGCGGAGTCCTCCCCGCGGGCGAGCCCCGAGCCCCTGGCGCTCCACGAGGAGACCCCGCCCACCACCAGCAGCGACTCTGGTAAGCGGGGGCCCCTCCCGGCCTGTCAAAGGGGGGCGGCTGGGTATCTTTCCTCATTCCACTGGCCACTTCTGTTGACCCCGCCTTTTCCCTTTGCTTATATTTGGGAAGGGAAACGCTAGATCTGGAAGGATCTGGGAGCTCATCCCGGAACCCTGGGCTTTAGGCTTCCCTCCCATCCCTTCTCCGAAGAAGACCGCCCCAGTGGCCGGGCCCCCTCCTCTCCCTCCCTCCCCTTAGGAATTTCTTTTGGGTTTTTAAATCTTCTGGCTTATCTTGCAACCCAATCCACTCCCTCTTAGTTTTCCTCAGCATTTTAATTGCCCCCGCGGTGGGGGGTGGGGGGGGGACCAGAAGGGGGATAAGAGGGGATTGATCACTGTGAGAGCGAAGGGATTGCCTCCGTCTTCCCTTCTGAGTAGTTCTTGGGTTTTCCTGGACTACAGATCCATAAAAAATGAAGATGGGCAGTGGACGGAGGCAGGAGGCCTCCCTCCCCGGTGCTGTGAGCTAGTGAAAGTACCTTAAGATGGTCTGAGGAGCTTGGGATCTGTTCAGCCTGTTTTGAACACTTAAAAGCAGATCCTTGCCAAAATTGGGCTTTTGTTTTTTCCTTCCCCCACCCCCAGAACTTTTGGCAAAGCCACAGGAATTTTTTTTTTCTTTCTGCCCTTCCAGTAAAATAGGGAGTTGCTAAAGTCATACCAAGCCTTCCAACTATCATTTACAACACCTGAAGGGTTCTTGGTACAGTCCCTTAAAAACAGGAGGTGCTTGGGAATGTGCTTTGCTTTGGGTGTGTCCAAAGCCTCATTAAGTCTTAGGTAAGAATTGGCATCGATGTTTTATCCTGGTAAATTGTAATTTTCTCATCTGTGCCGTAAACCCAGCTGTCATTCTCCCTTTCTGACTCTGCCTTCATTGAGAAAAGAGCTGGGTTGATTGGCTAATTTGTTCTCTGGGGATGACTTTGTGCCAGGGCCCTTTCTCACATCATAACGCCTTATATTTGCATAGCATTAACTTAATCTGGTCCTTGATTGCTGTAAGGGGACATAGCTAACCCGAGTGGTTTCTTTTTTCCTTTCTTAAAGAGGAAGAACAAGAGGAAGAGGAAGAAATTGATGTTGTTTCTGTGGAGAAAAGGCAGCCCCCTGCGAAAAGGTCGGAATCGGGGTCACCCTCCGCTGGAGGCCACGGCAAACCTCCTCACAGCCCCCTGGTCCTTAAGAGATGCCACGTGCCCACCCATCAGCACAATTACGCAGCGCCCCCCTCCACGAGGAAGGACTATCCCACCGCCAAGAGGGCTAAGTTGGACAGTGGCAGAGTCCTGAAACAGATCAGCAACAACCGCAAATGTGCCAGCCCCAGGTCTTCGGACACCGAGGAGAATGACAAGAGGCGGACGCACAACGTCTTGGAGCGCCAGAGGAGAAACGAGCTGAAACGGAGCTTTTTTGCCCTGCGCGACCAGATCCCAGAGTTGGAAAACAATGAAAAGGCCCCCAAGGTGGTTATCCTTAAAAAAGCCACCGCGTACATCCTGTCCGTCCAAGCAGGGGAGCAGAAGCTCATTTCAGAAAAGGACTTGTTGAGGAAGCGAAGAGAACAGTTGAAACACAAACTTGAACAGCTAAGGAACTCTTGTGCTTAAGTCCCACCTATTAGAGGGAGGAACTGGAGTCGCTCATGAGTTCTCACTTGTTACTAAGGGAAAGTAAGGAAAAAGGTTCCTTCTCACAGAACTGTAGCAACTCCTCATATCTGAACTTGTTTCAAATGCATGGTCAAGTGCAACCTCACAACCTTGGCTGGGTCTTAGGATTGAAAGGTTTAGCCATAATGTAAACTGCCTCAAATGGAACTTTGGGCATAAAAGAACCTTTTTTTATGCTTGCCATCTTTTTTTTTTCCTTTTAACAGATTTGTATTTAAGAGTTGTTTTTAAAAAATCCGTAAAAGTTTACCCCGTTTTCCTGTGTAAATATGGCCATTAAATGTAAATAACTTTAATAAAACGTTTATAGCAGTTATACAAGAATTCAAACCATGTATTATAAACCATAATTTTTTTTATTTAAGTACATTTTCCTTTTTAAAGTTGATTTTTTCTATTGTTTTTAGAAAAAATAAAATACCTGGCAAATATATAATTGAGCCAAATCTTAAGTTGTGAGTGTTTTGTTTCTTTTCTTGCCTTTTTTTTTTTTCATTCTCTTCGATTCCAATTAACAGAATTTAGCCCTCACGGGAATGAGTTTACAAAGACGGAAAAAGAAGTTATTTAAGAAAGGGCAAGGACTTTTCTTTGTTCGAATGGGTCTGGGTCCTTAAAATCTTTAAATTCTCAGGGTTATAAGATGCTTCCTGGAGATCTGCGATAGGGGCCAAAGTTGCTACTTGGAAGAATGAACAGGCAGTAAGCTGGTGAGAAGGCGAAGGGATGCCAGAGGTTAAAGATAAGTTAAGTATACAAAGGGGGTAAGGATTGGGAGTGGGGGGAAGGAAGATGAAGAAACTCATTTGGTTAACCCATGCCACTCCCTGCTACATTCAAACCCAGACAGAGGAGAGTAGGAACCAGCCCTTTCCCTTGCTTGCCTACTAGCCTTGAAGATGAAGATGCTTTGGTGGTCTGGGAGGGAGGCAAGTTATTAACTCTAGTTTGCAAACAATGAAATATAGGGGCGTAGAGGGGTTTTGTAGCTTCTCTGTGGCCACACTTTCAAAGGCTGAATCCAGGTCACCCCCCCTCATTCTTTGAAAAACACTTACCACTTCACTATCATGCCTGAGCTCATCCTGTGTCTAAAGTGCTGAGGTCAAGAATGCTTTTGGCTTGGGGCCTGATGGACTGACCCGAGTAATAACCATACTAGCCTACTTAATGTGCCAGGCATTCTTGTAAGCATATTCCTTATAGTAATTCCACAGCAGCCCTATAACGGGAATCAGCCCAATGTTGACTTCTCTATAAAAGAAGGGGGAACTGAGGCGCAGAAAGACTCATCCATGTGCCCAAAAACCACTGATAATGAACAGTACAGCCAGGATTCAAACCCAAGGAGTTCACTCATAACCTGTGCTAGACCTCGGCAATAAGCCAGTGGGAATGGACTGACCGCTCACAAAAAGAGGAGTCCCCAGTCTAGCGGATTATGTGCCCTGAATTTCAACATTTAGGCCCTGTGGCACATCAGTTCCCCTTTTTTTGCTTGTTTTGTTTTCATTTCATTATTTTGTTCATTCATTGTTTCATGGTTTTTTAAATTTTTCTAATGTTTATTTTTGAGAGAGAAACAGTGCGAGTGGAGGAGGGCCAGAGAGAGAGGAAGACACAGAATCTGAAGCAGGCTCCAGGCTCTGAGCTGTCAGCACAGCTGACACTGGGACCTCGAACTCAGGGACCACCAGATCATAACCTGAGCCGAAGTCGGACACTTAACCGACGGAGCCACCCAGGCGCCCCCCATGTTTTCTTTATGAGAAACCCACAAGTCATTCAAGCCTACCTTAGCCGTTTGTTAAATGAGATTCACCCATTCCTCCTGGGAAGCAGCCAGTTTGGAGCGCTACTGTTCAGATCATAAAATAACACACACTTACTCTTTATCACGTGAGTCATTATTTTGGAAACTACAAACTCCCTTGCCTTCAACCTCTTTGAGACATGGACACTCATGACACATGGTTATCATTAGGACATGAAAAGGCGTTTTTGAATGTAGACAGTATTAATTGTAAGGCTTCACAAGCCCAGGAACTGAAACATTGACTATCTAAGTAAATGCAAGTTACTATCACTGTTCTAATTATCTCATTGTTCCAGCCTCAGAGTAGATTCAGATCCTGGACTCCCTTTAGAACTTTAATCCACCACCACCAGCACCAACCGCCACCCCTACATCAATAAATAATTGCCGTCTTTGGCTTGGAACTCTAGGATAATTTATTCAAACCTTTAATGTCTTTTTCTGGATCCTTTGTTTTGGATCCTAAGTCCCACCCTAATGGTTTCATGTAGTCACACCCTCTACCCTAAATTCAAAGGGAGATACAATCCACAGAAGTTGAATAGTTCAAAGTGTTATTAAAGCGGGGGCGATCTTAATTCATTCTTTGTCCCTTTGTGGCTGGAGTGCGGTTCTGGAGTTACTCACTTGAGAACAAGGAAGGTGTTAATTTGAATCACTCAGTCCAGGCAAGCAGACAGAATAGGAGAGAGTGTTCCTTACTGGAAAAAACTCCTCGTTCCAAATTATCAGGAAACAACTGGGCGATGCAGAGCTTGGCTGTGGGGATGGAAGGGAACCATTCCAACTACCGATTTTAAGCCCCTCCTCTCAGGTGTAGGAAGCTAGAGAAAGGTCTCAAAACAGAGCAAATGCCAACTTTTTTTCCAGAAAGGCTGATCTTGACCCCAACACAAATTGGTTCCCAGAGCCAACCCAGAGGGTCCCCAGGGTCTGTGCCATTGTTTGATCTATTTTGTAGATAACAATAATCAAGGATCGGAGATGGAGGGGAGGAGCTTGCGATTTTGTCAAGAATATACGGGAAGGAATGAGCTACTACTGACGATGCCTCTTACCCAGGACAATGTCCAGGAATTAATGACTACCCCAGGGGATTCTGGGGGTGATTTTGTTTAGGAATGCAATGTATATAGAGGAAGGAAGTATTATTTCACGCTGCCATTTGGAAGCAACAAAGGAGATCCACATTATAAAAACAATCAAATTTTTAAATGAACAAAGTTTTCACCCTCCTACCCTAATAGTCACAGCTAGGATAAGTAAGTAGACTTCTCTGCTGGTCTTTAAGACAAACTCTGGCACAAAGCTTGGGAAAGAAGACAACAAGTGTTAGGGGGTTTTCTGTGGTTTGTTTTAACAGCTAATGATTGGCTCAGTCAGTAATAGTTTTTTAACATACACGCTAGGGGCCCCTGAAGCATTTCTTCCCAACAATAAATAATCCGTAGGCTCGAAAATGTTGAAGGGTATCCCACAACACTATCTATAAATGCACTAGTAGCTTTACAAAAGCCTTCACGTTTAAGGTTATAGACCATTACAGGCCTATTTCAAAGGAGAAGGAGGGTAAAAACAAGCTAATAGGATGAGAACAGAGAAGCATTAAAAAAAAAAAAAACAAAAAAAAAAAAAACTAAAGACTCTACACCCACCACTAAGACTGTGGCCATAATCTTTCTCCATTCTAGATTCTCCAGGAGTGAATTTAGACTAATTCCCAAGAATGTTCGTCTTGCCTAACTGGTGGGAGGTGATTCTAAATGACTCCTAAGATGATTTTGTGTTTTGTTTTTATTGCCATTTCTCTCATTATTAATCTGCACTAAGAAGACACAGTTGAGGGGAAGCAGTGCTAAATGGGATGTAGATCTTCTAAGGTTAAAAGGAATGTTCTTTGTTTTTAAACAATGCCTTGGGAGCTCAGCCACAAACCCCAACACTTTCTTCCCATTCTTACCCCATCAGCTGATCAAGGGATAAAACAAGCCAGCGTAGTCAGGGGTCTCTGGGGGTGGGGAAAGGGAGAGCTTGGAGAGAGAGAATTAACCTTCATTACACACCTACTATCTGCCAAACCCTTCATCTCATGGACCCTCACAACAGCCCAGCTGGAGAAGGATTGTGGACTGTGACAATACTGAAGTTTCCACAAGTTCAATAGCACTCCGAAAGTCACACAAGTACCAACGGTAAATACAACAGTAGTTAATGTTTACTATGTGCCAAACACTTCACATACTTTACCTTATTTCATCCCCAAGGCAACTTTTAGGAGACAAATTCTACTTCTAATCCCCATATACGAAAAGAGATTGAAATTTTGAGAGATTAAGCAGCTTGGCTTGATTCACAGAACTGGCAAAATGGTGACAGCAGGAATTATTCACTGGTTCATAAATACTTACTAAGCACCTACTGCGTGCCTACACCGTGCTGGGGGTGGGAGAGATGCTTAGAAAGGTCCTGGTCCTGAGTCACCTACGGGCTAGTCAAGAACCAAGAAAACTGGTAATCAGCCTCTAAGTTATTTTAAAACACTTTTAGGATCTGCCTGAGTGGCTCAGTCAGTTGAGCATCCAACTCTTGATTTCGGCTCAGGTGATGATCTCATGGTTTATGAGTTCGAGCCCTGCATCTGGCTCCATGCTGACAGCACAGAACATGCTTGGGATTCTGTCTCTCCTCTCTCTCTCTGCCCCTCCCCTGCTTGCTCTCTCTCTCTCTCTCTCTCTCTCAAGATAAATAAACATTTTTTAAAAATAAAATCTTTTGGGGTGCCTGGGTGGCTCAGTCGGTTGAGTGTCTGGCTTCGGCTCAGGTCATGATCTCGCCATTCGTGGGTTCAAGCCCCGTGTCAGGCTCTGTGCTGACAGCTCGGAGCCTGGAGCCTGCTTCAGATTCTGTGTCTCCCTCTCTCTCTGACCCTCCCCTGCTCACGCTGCCTCTCTCTCTCTCCCTCTATCTCAAAAATAAATACTTACAGAGTGTTTACTATGAAGCAGGATGGAGTTGAAGGTCTCTGCTGAAGACCCCACCCCTTTCCCTCAGGGAAAATGAAATCAAGGATAGAGCTCAAGAAATGCTGGACGTTAAGAGACTCTTAAATACAGAGAACAAACTGAGGGTTGCTGGGGGTGGGGTGGGTGTTAAATGGGCAAAGGGCATTAAGGAGGGCACTTGTTGGGATGAGCACTGGGTGTCCTATGTAAGAGATGAATCCCTGGGTTCTACTCCTGAAGCCCAGACTACACTGTATGTCAACTAACTTGAATATAAATTTTTTAAAAAATGCTGGAAGAGGAACAAAGGAGAAGAGTCATCAGAGGGGTGGAGGGAAGGTAGAGGAAAATGGTGTCACTGAAGCCAGGAGGAAGCCTTTGTATAAAAGCAGACAGAGGGCCAGCAAGACGCACAGAAAATGGTCGGTTCAGCTTAGTAACATGGAGGCATCTTCTCGGCCACACCTCCTTCCCAGGATCCTCCCTCTTCTTCATTCAATATGTCAGTTCAAACAGCTTCCCACTCATTCCCGCCGCATCCTGCCCTCCTGCAATACCTTCTCCAGGAGCTCCCAAAGTGTGATGCCTATACCATTGGCATCAAAAATCACCTGTGAATTTGTTACAAATGGAAACACATAGTCCACATAGTCCCCTGAATTAGCATCCCCGGAGATGGGAACCAGGAAACTGTGTTCTAACAAGCCCTCTAACAAGCCTTCTCCATCACTGCCACCCTAGTCATCTTTCTACATCACAAATATGAATATGCTCCTCCCCTGCTTGAAACTCTTCAGAGAAGTTTCCTGCTACCATTAGGATGAAGACCAAAGCTGTTCTACACCTCCACACACTGCCTTCTGCCCACTCAGAGGTCTCGTCTCTCTCTTTTCCTACGTCCCGCAAGATTTTTCAGACACTTTGCCTCCTCTGCTCAAAACACTGTTGACCCACCACCCACCCATTCACCAACACTGAGCCTACAGGCCCTACAAGCTTTTCACTCATCTCTCATGGCTCACCGTCTAATATTCTCTGACCATTGAGACGAGGTTCCTCAGGGGACTAGGATTACCTGTCCCAACACTTCTTGTTCTTATAGAGATCATGTGTCCTGCTTTGAGAAATGGAACCACATTGGTCCTGTTCAACAAAGTCTCACTCAGTGTCAACATAAACGCCTGGTATCAGACACAACTCAACACTTCCTTCACGAATGGCTGAATGAACAGCCATTTTAATGCAAAGTGAAAATTTTTCTCACTAACCTTTTCAAGAAAGGTAGCTGTGAGGATAAGGAAAGAGATAAATACATCCAGTGAAGATAAGATTTTTATTTGGTTTCATTTGCTTGAATGGATTTGGGTTTTATCTTATTGAAGATGGAAGAGATCATTCATTTGTATGCTGATGGGGCAGAGCTGAAGGGGAGAGAACTGAAGATACCAGAGAAAGGGGAAATGAAGCCAGAGGTAGCCTCCTCAAGGACGGCTTCCATCTTTATCAGTCTGGTTCCAATCATGTTGCCTGGAATTCCAAAGGCCCTCAGCTGTGTGTGGAATGTGAGTGAGCTAAGGTGAGGGGGGTGCATTCTGGACATGGCCAATCCTGCAGAGAATGGTTCTTCTAGGTAGTCATGACAGAGGTTCGCCCAAGTTCCCTCCTCCAGGCTCCCAGAGCCCTCTGCAATTTCTCTATCACAGACCATGTTTGCCTGTGTTAGAAATAACGTTTAATGCTTTTTCTTTCTTGCTAGACTCTGAACTCCTAGAGAACAAGGTCTATGACTTTCTCCCTCATTGTTGTACCCTGTAGGGCAGGCATATGTCTGGTATCCAAAATTGTATGGAATGAATGAGGGAGTGTATCAACAAATGGATGAATGAACGAATGTATTTGCCATACATTTTAAGTTTCTACTTCCTGGGGCCGTCCATCTTTTTAAATCTGTTCAACCCTACGCTTTGTGCTCAGCTCCTGCCAAATCTATTCCCCACCTCTGATGTCTCCATAACTCGTCCTGGACAGCAAGCGCCTCAGCAATAGCTTCTCTGAGTCTATCAGTCAGGATCTCTAGATTACCAGCAGCAGAAACCCAGCTTTCATTGGTAAATGAAAAACAAGAGAGAGAGAGAAGAAAAGAAAGAAGAGAAAGTGGACATTAGCTTATGTATCTGAAAAGACCCCGGGGTGGCTGGATCTACAGGCTTCATCTCAGTTGGGATCTCCCCACCCGACCTGGGGCAAAGATGGCGGCCAGCAGCCACAGGTTGACACAGGCTCCTCAGAAGGATTCTGATTGGCTCCTAGGATCACATGCCTGGGAGGCTGGTCTAGAACAGATTCAGACCTGAGGGTGGTTGATCAGCCTGGTTCCTAGCCCCCTTCCTGTGGTAGAGCATTGACTGACAGCTCCTTCCCTCAGCAGGAAAGGCCATCCCTGAAAGGAAAAGATGGGCACACAGAAAGAAAAGGTGTTCCACCGATTGACCCATGGGATAATTGTGGTGAAACCCTGACTGACTCTCAGAATTGTCTGAGTATCTTTTTTTATAAAACAGAGATTGCCAGGGTCCAGCTCAGAGCTACTAAACCAGAATGTCCAGAGGGTGGGGCCTAGGATCCCATATTTTTTCAAAGTTTCACAAGTGACAGGAAGGAACAAGTAAATCTGGGAACTAACGTCAGAGCTGAAGGCACCTGGCTTCTGAAGTCTCACAGACCTGAGTTTCAATCTGGCTGTGCCACCAGCTGGCTGTGTGACCCAAGCCAAATGACTCTGCCACTCGGAGCTGGACTTTCCCAACTGGCAGGGGGAACCGAAAATAAAGGGGTGGGCCGGGGGTATATGGGAATCGCACCTTGCTGCCCGGGCTTTTGAGAGAACTCACTGAGGTATCATATGAGAAATGGTCTAGCACTGATTCAGTAAATGAGAATTTCCTCTCCCTCCTCCCCCTTCTCGCTCTCCATTTTAATGCATCACCAAGTCCTGTAGATTCTACCTCTGAAGTACCTCTCGGCTCTGAGCACGTGCCTCCTTACCTCTGCTACCACCCTATTTCACCTCCCATCATCTTTTGTTTTGGTTCCTTCTAGTAGCTTCTCACTGCCTCCAGTCTGGTCTCCTCAAAGGCACAGGAACGGTCTTTAAAGGATGGCTGATCGGATCATTCTTCAAACTGTAAGAATTTACTGGCTCTTCTTATTCTGACTGTAAAGTACAAGTATCTTTGTATCCGTTTGTGATCTGTCCCCTGCTTACTTGTCCCCAGCCTCAGGCCAAATCGCTCCCTCTGATACAGGCTACATATATCTTTATTGAGGAAATTGCATTTCTTCTGAAATGCCAAGCACATTCACTCCTCCGAATCTCTGCTCTCTCGCTTTTCCCTTGGTCTGAGTGATGTTTACCTCCACCATGTCTCATTTTGAATGTCACCTCTTCAGGGAAGCCCTCCCTGATCTCTGCTCCCTTGTTCCCTTTCTCATGCTTATCTTGTTCAAAGTAGCTAATGGCAGTTAAGCACTGTGACTCCCTCCTCATTCACCATGTTGTTTGCCTGTTTTGTTATCTCACAACATCCCCATGAGATGAAAACACTCACTTCCTCATCATGCACATTAGCATACTGAGCTTCAGTCATCAGGTAACTTTCTCAAGGTCGTACAGCAAAGCGGTGTCAGATCAGCAACTCCACGCTAGGTCATCTGATTCCATGTTTCCTGGTGTAGCCACTTCCTGCTACTGCCAGTCTATCACCCGACAATGAAATTGCCTATGTGTTCCTCTTGCTTCCCCACTGGAACTGGGGCTACTGGCGTATTGTGTCTCGATATTTCCAAGGCCTAACGCTAACGAAGCACAGAGGAGGGACTCAATTAATGTTGCTAAATAAATGCAGTCAGTGCACTCATGTGCTGAGATCTGTGGCCAGAAAGAGATTGGTGACAAGTTTACGTCCAAAGGAGTTTGTCCCCGCCATGCTGTTTTCAGGGTTAGGATACGGGACACGGGGTAGAAAGCAGGAGGCAATCTTATCCTTTGCTTTCTAGATGGAGCCCCTAGAGAAGATACAGTCTTCCCAAAGGCCTTTAACTAGTCTTTGGCTGATTTGGTTTGAGAAGTCAGGTCTTCTGAGCTAAAGGATTTGTTTCCTTGCCTTACTTGAACCCAGCATAACCTCCTAAAGTAGGGGCACCTTACCCCCAGCCCAGTCCCCAAGCCCATGCCAGGTCTTAATCCCACTCTCAGACTTTTCTAGTCAACAAATATTTATTGAGTACCTCCTACACACAGAGCAGACGCCAATGGGGAAGAAATCAATTTAACAATGTAGTAAAGAAGCATGACATTGAACAAGTATTTACATGCATAATTAAAGAAATTCAAGGACCCAAAGCAGTGGGAAGAACAGAGTTTATGGGGGGGTGTCTAACAGCCTAGGGGTTCAGGGAATGTTTTCAGCCAAGACATAGAAGATGGGTCTGGGTTAGTCAGGCCAAATATTCTGGGACTCTCCTACGACTCAGGGAACCCAGAGCAAACTAGAATGGAAGGAGTGGATGGTAAAAGAACATCCCCGGATGAAGCCCAAGGGATGGGCTCTAAGCCAGATCACCCAGAAGCCTCATGAAGGAGTCTGGACTTCGGTCTAAGGAGGAGTTCACATCATTCCCACCATGTTTGTTGCATTCTCTGGTCATGGTGTCACCATATCCCTATAGCCTTGGGTTGTGGTCAAGTCGAAAGTCATTGTACTGATTTTCTGCCCTGCCATTGTCTATGCCAGACATATTTTATACCTTTGTCTGTAACATAGATCAGTAAGCCTAGACCAAGTAACATTACTGAGTTCTTCCCAACCGGGGCATAACAACAATAATAATAGTAACACTAACATTTACCAAGTATTTTCTAATGGCCCAGAACTTTGTAAAACACTTCTTGTGATTTTTCTCCTTAAATCTTCATAATAACCACATGAATGGGAATGTATGATGATTCTCACTTTACAGATAAGAAGAAAAAAAAAAGATCTCAGAGGAAAATTAAATAAATCACTCAAGGTCCCCAAATGAAAGGGTGGAAGAAAGTGCGTTCAAGCCCAGGTCTGCTCCGCTCCCCCGCCTGACTCCTTACCTCCACATCATACTGCTACAATCTTTTGCAAAGTCCTGAAGGCTCAAACCCATGATGGCCTGTGCTAGTCTATTTTAAGGCAGTTTCAGATGCTTTGAACTTTAAAAAAATTTTTTTAATGTTTATTTATTTTTTAAAATTTATTTATTTATTTTAATTTGTTTAATGTTTTATTTATTTTTGAGAGAGAGAGAGAGAGAGCACGTGAGCAGGGGAGGGTCAGAGAGAGAGGGAGACACAGAATCTGAAGATGGGCTCCAGGCTCTGAGCTGTCAGCACAGAGCCCGTCGCAGGGCTCGAACCCACAAACTGCGAGATCATGACCTGAGCCGAAGCCGGATGGTCAACCAACTGAGCCACCTAGGCGCCCCTAACGTTTATTTATTTTTGAGGGGGAGGGGGGAGACCGCAAGCGGGGGAGGGGCAGAGAGAAGAGGACACAGAACTCGAAGCACGCTCGGGGCTCCAGGCTGTCACACAGAGCCTGATGCAGGGCTCGAACTCGCAGCTTGTGAGATCATGACCTGATGATCCGAAGTCAGATGCTTAGCCAACTGAGCCATCCAGGTGCCCCTTTGAACTCTTAACGAAGTACCCAACGGGATGCTGGAAGGCTCCCAGGGAGCACTGCAGAGGCATTTGGGAGCATCTCCAAAGTGTATAGCACCACAGCTGACATGAGCCACGTCTTTGCCCCTCAGCCCCTGACCATCACCAGAGAGGCCTCCTGAGGTTGTCCGTCCAGGAAACTGGCACCCCCCCCCACCTTCTTAACCAACAAGGCTGCCATTTTTCTCCCCTCACAAGTCTCCCTCCCCAGGCGCCGAGACTGCTACCTCTTCCAAAGTAAATTTGAAAAGTTGTTGTGGCGTGGGTCCCCCTGAGGAAGTTAGCCCGACACCCTCCTCCCTGCAATCGGCTCTTCAGAAATCTGTCTGTGACTTGAAGAAGTCGGTCGCGTGTGACCATAGGGGTGGGAGGATTGAACATGAGGAGAGGGGTGACCAGAGCAGTGGGAGCTGGTGGGGGTCAGAGAACATTCAGGAAGGAAAAGCCCCCAACGACACATGAGCTGACCATCTATCTCATTTTGCAGATGAGATCGTTGAGGTCCAGCCAGAAGACGGGCTGTGGGAGGAGCACACACAGCCATTCAGGTCCAGGTGGGGATAGTAACCTGAGTTTCTCAGGCCCATTTTTTTAAATGTTTTTATTTATTTTTCAGAGAGAGAGAGAGAGAGTGCAAGTGAGGGAATGGCGGGGGGGGGGGAGGACAGAGGATCGGAAGCAGGCTCTGCTCCGACAGCAGCGAGCCCAATGCAGGGCTCGAACTCATGAACCATGAGATCATGACATGAGCCGAATTTGGATGCTCCACCGGCTGAGCCACACACGTGGCCCCCAGGCCCACTTTCAAAAGCTCCTGGGGAATGGGGGTTACAGACATCTTTTCCTCTTCGCTGAGTAATACATCCCCCATCTCCTTCTGGAATCTCCTCTTACCCAATGTGGGTGGTCTTGGGAGTCCCGAAGGAAGGCCAGGCCTCTTCTAGCTAGGGACACCAGCCAGACGGTTTCTCCTAGGCCCCTGCGGGACGTTGAGTCTTAAGTGGAGTGACCCAAGGACAGAACACAGAGGTGGGAGCACATTCTTTTTGGTCGCCGTCCCTGGAGAGAACAAATTGTCTGGCTCGCTAGATGCTTGGCATTCACCGTTCCAAGACTGTCTCAGCCTTGTCGTTCCGGGTCCCCATCATTCCTGGGAACCCTCCAATGTCCTTCTAGAAAATTCTGTTAATGACTAAATTAGTCGTTAGAATTTTTTGTTTCTTGTAACTAAAAAGCTCTGAGTGATGGAATATTCCTCAAAATTTCCCTGCAGTATCAGGCTGCCTATTTCTGGAGCAAGACAACAACAACCTCCAAAAAGAAGAAAGAAAGAAAGAAAGAAAAAGAAAGAAAGAAAGAAAGAACGAAAGAAAGAAAGAAAGAAAGAAAGAAAGAAAGAAAGAAAGAAAGAAAGAAAATGGCAAAGAGGCAGGAAACTGAAAGCCATAACAAGACAGAAATACAATCAGATCCCGGGCACGAACATCTTCTGCGTCGCGTCTCATTGTCTCAACGTCTGCATAGTTTGTTCTTCGATTATCTACAATTAGGGATAATTTGTCCTGGGCTTCAGGTCTACTGACACGGCTGATAGCTGGCCGTCTGGATATTGTGGTGTCTCCACTCTGTCTAGAAGTACTTCCTCCCATCAAACCCAAATAAACTCTGTACCACTTAAGCACAATTCTTAGGGGTTTTTTTTTTTTTTTTTGAAGCTCTCATGGAAAAAGAAAAAAAGCCCTCCTATTTAAGAAATTGTTGTTTTATGACAAGCATTGTGCTAAGGGTTTGACATGTGCCGTGTACTCATACCAGCCATTCTATGGAGTCCTGAGATTTACCGCACTATTATCACTGCATATTATTATTGATATGTGCAATCATTAATTAGGGCAAATGTTGTTACTATTTTGACTATTACACTATAATTAGCTCCACTGCATTAAGGAAAAAAGTGGCCCTCAAGAGATGGGGGTGTGGGGCTGTGGTGCACGCACTGCCAAGGTCACATAGCTAGCAGGTTATGGGCCTTAGATATCAACCCATTTCGGTCCAGCTTCAGAGGTCTTGCTCTAAAACCCTAAGCTGAATTGTCTGTAAAAACGGACAGACACCCCATCTGAGTGGTTTTCAATCAGGGAACCCCTCTGGGGTAGCAAAGCTGAGTATCAGAATCTCCAAGGACAATTATTACTCGAAAAGCATATTTAAGGATACAAAATTTCATATTTAAAAAATAGAATATAAACCCATCCCAGTGCCTTTTTTTTTTTTTTTTAAATACAAACCAGGACACCTTTAAGAGCAGAAGGGTTGGGGCTGCTGTGAGTGACCCTGGCTGGAGCTCCCGGGCACACTAGGATTCAGGGTCCCATTTCTCAGGTGAGAAACCATAACCTCAGGTAGACCAAGACCTCAGAGCAAAGAAGTGGTCCAGGCAGTTAAAAAAATAATAAGTTTAAAAAAACATTTAAAAAATTAAAATTAAAAAAAGGGATGCCTAGGTAGCTCAGTTGATTAAGTGTCCAACTTCGGCTTAGATCATGACCTTGCGGTTGGTGAGATCGAGCTCCACATCAAGCTCTGTGCAGACAGCTTGGAGCCTGGAGCCTGCCTCGGGTTCTATGTCTCCCTCTCTCTCTCTGTCTCTCAAAAATGAATAAACATTTTTTTAAAAATGTTAAGAAGTGGTCCAGTCAGAATTGGAACCCTGGAAGAAAGAATGGAGGCACCCATAACCCCCCATGCGACATTCCTAAGGGCCCTGTGTTCCTCTAATCAATCTTTCAAAACTGCAGTCAACACTTGCTCACGCCAGGAAGCCCTTCCTGATTCACCACAGTTGGTTCTGCAGCTTCTATGTCTTCTGTTACTCACCTGGTGCTGTGCTTTATTCATTTTCTCTCAATTATGAACCACTTGGGCTTTTTCAGGGGCGCGCGCGTGTGTGTGGTGTGTGGATGCTGCCATGTCAATTGAAACCGGAGGTCAGTTACCACTGAACTGAAATTAGACATCAGTTACCACTGAACATGCAAAGTGAGGGCACAACCCTGATGTGCACAAGTTTCTGTAAATATAGTGCCTTGCAAAATGGGGAGTACCTGCGTTCTGATTTTCTCTTCCAAGAATGTATCATCTCCCCGGGCTGCCATGATCCCGCAGAGGTGGCTTACGACAGCAGGGATTTATTCTCACAGATGTGCACGGGGCCATGCTCCCTCCAAAGTCTCCATGGACTTCTTTTCTTTTTTTTTTTTTTTTAATGTTCATTTAATTTTGAGAGAGAGAAAGAGACAGAGCACGAGCAGCAGAGGGGCAGAGAGAGAGGGAGACACAGAATCCGAAGCAGGCTCCGGGCTCTGAGCTGTCGGCACAGAGCTCGAGACCTGAGCCGAAATCGGACGCTTAACCGACGGAGCCACCCAGGCGCCCCTGTCGAGGACTCGTCTTCACCTGCTCCTTCCTCCAGTGGCCACCGCGAAACCTCCGCATTCTTTGGCTTGTAGATTCATTACTCTAGTCTCTGCCTGTGTCTTCATGTGGCCTTCTTCCCTTGTATTTGTATATCTTTCTGTGTCTTCTCTCCTCTTATTATAAAGGTGCCAGTCATTAGATTTAGGGCCCGCCCTTAACAAAGTAAGCTGCAAAGACATTATTTCCAAACAAAGTCATATTCTGAGGTTCCTGGTGGACATGAATTCCAAGGGGATAGTCTTCAGCCCAGGGCAGGTGGGTAGGCACCTCCGGAGTGGGTTTAGGACATAGATCCACACCGCTCTCAGTGCCTAAACTGGGGAGTACACACAGTAGGCCCTCGGAATCCTGGGTAAACACAAGGCAGCCATGAACTCAGCTCAAAAGAGGCGGTTTTCTCTCTCTCAGCTCAGCCCTCGAAACAGCAAACCACTCCCTAGCCCCTTCCTTCCCGTTTTCATGGCTGTCTTTTCTGACTCCCCATACCATCTTAGCCTCTCTTTCTCTCTCCTTCCGCCTGCTGGCCACAAAGAGCTGGTCTGGGGAAGGCCTGCGGTGTGTGTATATACATGGCATGTGTGCATGCATACTCCAGAGGCGAGGATCTCCAAGCTTACTCGCCCCACCCAAGCATTTCTTTACTCTGGCATCTCGGGTGCAAAGCCGTTCGCAGCCCCCAGAAAGCCAAACTCCATTTTCAGCCCTTAATCAAATAGCCTGTGTTGGCCACACACCCTTCCGATATTTTTCCCCAGAAGTCCCAAGTGAAACATTTCCTCATTGCAGACACCGCCTGTGTCTTCCTCTTTCTTCAGTTTCTGGATGCTACTTCACTTTTTCTGATTAAAAATTAACAGCATGTTGTCACTTACTGAGCTTTCGCTGGGTGCCAGGCAGTGTGCCACCCATGGCACACACATCAAGTCACTCATTCTTGACATGATTCTCACTGGACAGAGGAGAACCCCGAGGTCCTGAGCAACTACGTAGTTGGCCCAGGGTCACACAGCTAGTTCTAAGGTGGAGTCAGAATTTGAACCTACGTTCCTCTGATTGCATAGCACTTTTGCTTCATCACATGAGGGCTAGGAAAGGGACCCTTAGATATTTTATTCCTTCAAGCTGCCTCACAGCCAAGCTTCCTGGAAATGTAGGAGAACACTGAGTATGATCTGTTGTTTTCTTGAAGGAGTTAAGCAGACACTTCACATTTTCCAGCTCCTCTGAAATCATTAGGGGGTGGGGTTGCTGCTAAAAAAGAACCCTGTAGACAAAGTGACACACTGCTAATCATTATCAAAGCTTCTCTTGGAACTGGGTCTTCTCATAGCAGCCGCTTTGGGCTTCGGAGGGCAGTATCTTAAGCCCTAAAACGCAAACTTCTCATGGTTTCAAAAAGCTCCTTGTTGGCAGATTTCCACTGAACTTGATTCAGCATGCTCGGCAAGCTAGGGACAAGCCACAGTGTGCCTTCAAATCAGAGTCAGCCAACAGCCCTGCATCCCGGACATGCCAGTCCTGCTCGACTTCCTGCAGCTTCATGAGTGGACCTGTTCTCTCTGCCCCTGTGCACCTGCTGTCCCTTGGCCGAACATCTCCCCCAGAACACAGCTACTTGCCGGTGAACTTGTCCTTCAAGGCACCACAGCACCCCACCCCACCCACCCTGGAGGAAAGGGCCCTTATCTGAACCCTAAAGGAGCCCCCAGTGGTTCACTCTCAGGGTAGCAAGGGGAGAGGCTTTAACACCTGCGCTTTGCCTCAGATCTACTAAGTTGGGGTCTCTGAGGTGGAGCCTGGGAAGTATGCATCTGAACGAGTTCTCCAGGGGCGACTGGATGGCCCAGTGAGCTGAGCGTAGGACTCTTCGATTTCGGCTCAGGCCCTGATCCGAGCATAGTGGGACCAAGCCCCGCGTCGAGCTCTCCACTAAGTGTGGGGCCTGCTTACAATTCTCCGTCTTTCCCTCTGCCCTTCTCCCCCGCTCGTGTGCACTCTCTCCCTAAAATTGAAAAAAAATTTTAATTTTAAAAACCAACCAACCAACAAACAAGTTATCCAGGCGCTTGGGAAGATGTCCTAAGCCTAGCTTTCCAGAACTGAGTCATTATGTCATCTTCAAAATTTTAACCTGTGCTTGCGAAAAAAATCAACAAACAGTTACAGGTGCTCATTGTGTTCCAGGCACCATGTGCATGTCTCCCTGTCAGCTCACACCAGGGTCAGAACTTCAGTGAGGAAGATACAATTAGTATCCATATTTTTCAGATATGGAGACTGAGGCACAAGAAGGTGAAAAAACTCGTCCGAGGTTACTCATCTGCTAAGTGGCAAGGCTGGCCTATCTGTGGATTTCTTTCTTTAAATCATCTAATTTTTTACATTTAAATAATGTATTTGAATTTAATGTAACATCTATGAGGGAAGGGATTTTGTGCTGTTTGTTCATTTCTGGACACTCAGACCCCAGAAGAGTGCCAGGCACAAGAGTAACAGTCACCACACATTTGTTGGTTGAATGAATGAAAACAGAAGCATTTAATGTGGGGTTGAGGTGTTGTTTATATTTTTTCTCATACAAAAAAATATATAGAATAATGTTACTATTAAAAAGTGTGCACCAGCCGCTCTGGAAAACAGTGTGAAGGTTCCTCAAAAAATTAACACTAGAACTCCCCTACGACCCAGCAATAGCACTGCTAGGGATTTACCCAAGGGATACAGAAGTGCTGATGCATAGGGGCACATGTACCCCAATGTTCATAGCAGCACTTTCAACAGTAGCCAAATCATGGAAAGAGCCTAAATGTCCATCACTTGATGAATGGATCAAGAAGATGTGGTTTATCTATACAATGGAATACTACATGGCAATGAGAAAGAATGAAATCTGGCCATTCGTAGCAAAGTGGATGGACCTCGAGGGTGTCATGCTAAGTGAAATAAGTCAGGCGGAGAAGGACAGATACCGTATGTTTTCACTCATAAGTGGAACAGGAGAAACTTAACAGAGGACCATGGGGGAGGGGAAGGGGGAAAATAGTTGGGGAGAGGGAGAAGACTCTTGAATGCTGAGAACAAACTGAGGGTTGATGGGGGAGGGGTAGAGCGGAAGGGGGGTGATGGGCATGGAAGAGGGCACTTGTGGGGATGAGCACTGGGTGTTATATGAAAACCAACTTGACAATAAACTATAAAAGAAAAAAAAATAAATATAAATAAATAAATAAATAAATAAAAATAAATAAAAAGTGTGCACCACCTAAAATCAGACCATATTTCTGGACCCATATCTCTGCCCCAGTTAGGGAAGCCCTGGGCTTTCTTTTTGCACTGATCACAGTCCATTGTAGTTTTCTCTTCCAGAATGTGAGCTCCCACAGAGAGCAAACAGGGACTGGATTTATTCATCTTTGCATCCCTGTGCCTGGGGTAAAAGTCAACTACTGCATTCCTCATTCTTGCCAGAGGGAACTGATTTTAGAACTGTTGAAATCTAAATCCTTGTAAATGCCTTGAGATCTAGAAGGAGGCAGTAGGATTAAGTGCATGGCCAAGAGTAAAGAAGTTGAGGAAGCCTGGACTAATGCCCACTAAAGGGGCATCAGAGCCATTGGACATCAGGAGGCCTGAACTCTACTTCTGGTTGATTCTTCATACCCCAGAGATAGTCTGCCTCTTTGAGTGGGGGACCTTTCTCAGGCTGTAAATTCCTTGCGGATAAAGATCATATCCTTCTTGTTGTTCCCCACTTTATCTTTAGAACCTGCTTAGTGCCTGGCATATGGACGATGCTCAATAAAAGTCATGGGATGAATGAATGGACAATTTTTGAACATGTTCTAATGAAAAAGTATAGCAGGCTTACCCACTCATTTTCCTGTTTCCGCGGGAAATTGTTTCTATATAAAATATGTTTGTGGGAAATGACTTAGTTGGCAAGGCTGAATTCATGCTGTCTGAGAAGAGCATTTTACAAAAACTGGAAAAATAATGATTAGCCACCTAAAAGGAAGGGGACGATGAGGCTCACCCGGGAGAAGATTCTGTGTCTAGTCCCAGCCTGAGCCCTACAAGGCACCTGAATTCCAGTCTCTGCGGTCAAGTTCTGGGGTTGGAGCAGTGACCTCACCAGCAGGCAGGAATTCCAGCTTGTTATTCAAAATATGGGTTCTGCTTTGGATGAGACGCCAACAAGGGTATCAGAAGCTCATGGCAGGGAGGCAGGCGGGAAGGCAGGCAGGAAGTCGATGGTAATTAAACGTTCCTTGGTTTGCAGCAGCCAAGCCCAAAGCACACAGGAAAGATACAAGCGGAACCTGCCAAGACCTGAGTAGGAAGCAAAGCATGAAGAAGCAGAACTCAAAAAAGCACCAAGGGTCCTATTTTTGCTTGCAGTACCCAATTTAGGAGACTCAGTTGGTTGGTGGGCGGGAGAACCAGGCCAGTAGGACAATGAAAAGAAAGCTGATGGTCACAAATCAGATCAGTAGAAAGGTCTGATGATGTGTTAAGTCCTCCCCAACCCCCAGATTCTCCATAGAGTGGTGAGTGCACCCAACAGCTTTATCTACTAGCTTGTCAATTTCTTGGCATGAAAAAAGAGACTCCTGTAGGATTTTGACGGTTTCCTGCCACACAGTTAGGTCTTCCATCCATTTGGAATTTATTTTCATATATGGTGTAAGAGAGTGGTCCAGTTTCATTCTTCTGCACGTTGCCGTCCAGTTCTCCCAGCACCGTTTGCTAAAGAGACTGTCTTTTTTCCATCGGATACTCTTTGCTGTTTTGTCAATGATTCATTGGCCATATATCTGTGGGTCCATTTCTGGGGTCTCTGTTCTATTTCATTGATCTGTGTGTCTGTTTTTGTGCCAGTATCATAGTGTCTTGATGATTATAGCTTTGTAATACAGGTTAAAGTCTAAGATTATCATGCCTCCAGCTTTGATTTTCTTTTTAACCTTACTTTGGCTAAAAAAAAAAAAAAGAGAGAGAGAGAGAGAGAGAGAGAGTCATACCCTCCTAATATATCAAAGGGTCTTCACAAGGTCAAGGGAGGGGGAAGGAGAGGAGAGAGACAAAAAACAAGAAATGGAAATACAGAGACCATTTGCTTCAGCCCAGCCATATATCTTCACATCTAAGATGGAATATTAAATTATATCCACCATGGGGTACATTCTATTGCAATTGGCCTCTTATGTATGAGGAAGCTTGGGCACATTGAATTGTATGTCCAAGTCACCCAATAAGTAAGTGGTAAACTTCTAGGATTTTAGAGTTGTTTGTGCCACAACATTACTTAGTCTGCTTTGATGGATACAACCCACATTGTCTATTAGACAAATGTAATTAAATTCCAACTGTAACTTAACCCAACCCTCAGGTCATCAACAGACCACATTACCATTTGGCCCACATGAATTATTAACAGTGTTTGCATCTAACCCAAAATTTAGCCCTGGCCAGCATATGTCATAAAGTAAGGATGTCAATAAGGAGCATTGATTCACCATCGTTACCTTCACAAAAATCCATGGGAGAATTTTCTTTCCTGTCCAGGTGCCAAGATAGCACTTCTTTTTGGAGACAGAGATTATAACCTTAATTTTAACATATTTATTTTATCTTCAGCTCTGGGGGCATTAGGAAAAACTAATGCCATTTCTTTCCTTGCTTTGGCTGATAGGAAGCTCAGAGCCAAATTAATGTCCATCTATAGCAAGTCTATAAGACTTAAAAAGCACTTATTTTCAAGTACTAACCCGTCCTTGGCTTCATTTTATTTTTTCTATCATTTTTTTTCTTATTTTTCTTACTCTGATTTCTTACTCTTTCCCTTGGTGTAATATATAGGCATAAGGGCATCCACGTCGAAAAGAAAGAGGGAAATAATGAAAATGTAAGCAGTGGAATTTGTGAACATCAGCAACAGAACAATCTTATGTGCTGCCATCAGAAAAAAACAACAACTCTGGGTTGCAATCTCAGTTTCACCATTTAATACCTGTGTGACCTTGCAAGACTTACTGCACCTCAGTTTATTCTTTCTTAAAAGATTGGGAGTGGGAGACCCTAATTATATCTCCCCTGAAACTCAGTGTTGAGGGTCATATTGGGAAAAGTACTTGGCCCTTAATAAGTGCTCTTACCAAACTTCAGTTCCTTCCTTCCTCAACTCAAAACTCCTTCAGCAGCTATTTGCTCTTAGACTTGCTCAATCAAGTTCCTGGGTGACCTGGTGAGCTCAGAAATATCTGCTGCGGAGGAAATGCATTTTAGCTGCATCAGGAGAATGTTAGATCAGGAGGAAGCCGGGGAGAAAGTGCTGGATAAGAGGAAATCATGGCTGGCCAGGGCTTACCGCATGAGCTCATGAAATCACCGCGGGAAAGAGAAGGTGGAAATTCAGGGCTGCGAGACACCACAGTGTGGCCTGAGAACAGCGGTGGGGCTCCCTCAGCAAAGTTTCTGGAAGAAGAACCTCTTTAGTATGGTCCTGCTGGAAAGCAGAGGATGGGTTACACCAGTTAATGTTTTAAAAATATCATCCATATGTGTAAGTTGGTATGGTCTGTAGACTATAGAGTACTGCAGACATGTAGGCCACAGGATCTTTGTTGTGGAGGCTGTGCTGCATATTGTAAGATGTCTTCCTGTGTATCTGAGTTCTACACACTAGATACCACTGGGCATGACAACCCAAAATGCCTCCAGACATGCCAAATGTCCCTGGAGGGACAAAATTGCCCTCTCAGCCCTCTGACATCATTCAGTGTCTACTGAGTACCCACAGAGGGTTTAGGGGGACAAAAACGGTTATGATGTGGTCTTGGTTCTCATGCAACTTGTAACTCACATTCCAGGAGGAAAGATGGACATGTCCACATATAATTGTCGCTAAGTGTGGCCAGCACAAAAACAGAGAAATGAATGAATGGCAAGGTACAGACTAAGTTCAAAGTTGGGGGGGGGGGCATGACCAGCTCTTGTGAGGGTGGAGAGTAAAGAGATGTTTTGGTGGAGTCTTGACCTGAAACCAGTGACCACGTCCCCAAGTGGCCCCCTGCTCCCCTACCCCTACCACTGGAATTCTGTCATCAGCACTCTGCAAGTTTCCTTCATCGCAATGACTATAATTTGTCTTTTTTTTGTTTCCTTGTGATTTTGTTTGTCTACCTCCTTCTCCCGACTATAAACACCATGAGAGCAAGGATCGCTTCTGTCTTGTCTACCCTGAAATGCCTGGTCCCTGGCACCAATGGAGTGCAAAGCAGGGACTCCACAACTGTTTACAAAGGAAGAAAGCTAGAAAAAAAGAAAGAAGAAAAGATGGGAAGAGGCAGAGGAAGAAGGAGAGAAAAGCTAGGGATTCCCCAGGCAGGTGTTTCAAGCAGGGAACAGTATGGGCAAAGGCCCAAAGGAGGGATCAACAGGAATGGTTACGTAATTTGGAGGGCCTATTACAAAATGAAAATGCAGGACCCTTATTCAAACATTACTGCACATTTCAAGACAGCGATAGCAGAGCCTTAAACCAAATGTGGGGCCTTGTGTGTACAAGGCGCTATGTGAATGCATAGGTCACTTGCACAAGAAGCACACACCAGGAGACAATCATCCTGAACCATCGGCATGTGGCACACTGAGCTTGTCTCTCTTGGTGTCCTCGTTGTGTGATAAGGTGGTGTCCAGCCACCACCATATGTGACCAACTGAAGCTGTTTTCCCAGAAGACCAGGACAGAGCCTAAGTATGTGCTCCCAAAGCCGATGTTGATATTAAGAAACACTGCAGGGCGCGGTAACTCCATACAGGTTCCACAAAGCGGAGCTTGGCAGAAAGCTCCCGAAAGCCCTCAGCAAGCCCTGAACAAAGCAGCAACGTGTGGAGGTCTGGATCGAAGACTGCTGGCTGAGGGCGCAAGGTGGACTGTTTCTTCGTAATGAGGTTCTTTCAGAGTCTAGTCTAGTCCCCCTCGACTCTGTGCCCGGCGAATACGGCAATTTGTCATCAGCCCACAGCACGAGCTCTCTGATCCTGGTTTTGGTAAAACTTGTAACTTACAGGTCATCTTCGGGGAAAACTTTAACGAAGACTTTCGGGTGACGGTGTGATTGCCTAAGTTGTTTGCTGGGACCCGCCTAGAGGGCATTGGTCCTGGGGCAGGTTATGGAGGGAAATTCTAGCTGGGGAGTACAGTGTGTGCAGGGTGAATGGGTGTGAGTGCAGGTGTGTGTGTGTGTGTGTGTGTGTGTGTATGCGCGCGCACACGTGCCCTCTCACGAGATGTGTACACATGCAAATGTGAAGAGGATAATTATTTGTCGCTTTTAAGCCTGGAGAAGGCTGGCAATCCCAGAGCCCTTGGAAATGATCTTTCCTCAGGTAATATGGATTATCACCTGGTTACAAAGATCTCTTTCAGGGATGGAACGAAAGAGGAAATGAAAGTCTCTTTTACAAGGGCGCTCATCTACCACATGTGAGGCTCCTTCATGTACATGAGGTCATGAATTCTTCATGAGAATCTGAGAGATAACAACTAATACACCCATTTTACAGATGAGCAAACTAAACTTGGGGTTTCAGTGACATCCCCAGTTCTGACACCACATCAGGATTATAACCCGGACTCTAAAACCTAACTTCTGTCTATGAAATAGAATAAAATGAGACCATAAAATGCTGCCTGTTTTAGAAAAGAAGAAAGCAACCTACTTGCTGTGAATTCTTTTGCTTTTAGGAAGCTCAACATAGCTACAAGATTATTGTATCGGTTAGCTATTGCTGTATAACAAATTACCCACAAACTTAGTGGCTTAAAATAATAATAAATACTTACTACTTCAAAAGTGCAGTGGGTCGAGATTTCAGGGAGAACTCATCTGAATGGTTTGGGCTCAGGACTTTTCAAGAAGTTGCCATTTGTAGGCTGCAGCTCAAGGCTTAACTACTGCTGGCTATTATGAACGAGTCTTAGTTTTAGGTCACATGGACCTCTCCACACGAGGGTCCCCATGACATAGCATCCAACTTCTCTCAGAGTGAATATTCCAAAAGGGAGCACAGCACAGTGTCTTTTCCCACCTAGCCTCAGAAGTCACATGCATCTTTTCTGAATATCTTCTGAGTTACTGAGGCCAACTCTATTCAGCATGAGAGGGGGACCATACAAAGGTATGAATACAAGAAGGCAAAGATCCCTGGGGGCCATTCTGGAGACTGGTTATCCTAAGTATATACAGAAAGAGTTCCAAAAATGTTGCTTTCTCTCCAAATGAGAGGGAGTCTTATATTTTGCCCTTTCTCTTCCCCGGCGAGCATCCTGACAGTAATGTCTATGTTTTTGCTTACTTGTTTGCTCATTGTTTCAGCCTTGTATCTTCAAAGAGCCCTTTCTTTGAAGAATTCTAAGTAACGTGTAGGATAAAGCAAGGAGGAGGGCCTTCAGAACTTCCTGTCCATTTCTTTGCCTGGGAACCATGCATTTTGCTAAGGGTGTCAGAACATTGTTCACAATCACTGGTGTCTTTCAGCTACCTGTCCACCTGTCCGTAGACATCCTGGAGTGTCCCCAGAAACAAAGAATGGAGCCTGCACCAGCCTCGATTACCCAAGAATTCCTTCAGGTTACACCCGTGTTACATTCATCTCTGTACCCAAGCGCTTGGCACGGTGTTGGCTCAGCAGCTGCGAAACAGTACTTGCTGATTTTCATGAACGTAAGGAGACCATAATCTGAAAGATAAGTCTGCTCTGCTGAAAGAACTGAATTGAAACCAATGGTAAATATAGCCATTTGACCTCCTCAAATCTCATTCCTGATGCTCTCTACCCACTCTCATCTTCTCTACCCTACCTTCAACCCCACCTCCATCTGCTGCTTATCTACTCTTACTTTCCCATCCCCCTCTCTTTGGTCTGATCCCTGGCTCAGCCATGTAGAGCTATTTGATGTTGTGCAAGTTACTCAATCTCTCTGAGCCTCAGTTCCCTGATTTGTGAGACAAGGATAATACTTCCTCTTCTTAGAAAGTGGAAATTAAAGAACAATACATATGGTGCCAGGAACTTAGGAAAAGTTAAATTCATATGATTTTCCTCTGTTCTTTATGTTGACATGAGCTTAGCGCACATCGCATTTCGTGATTCACTTTTGTTGTTTCGTATGATTTTGCAATCATTTTTACAAGTTGTCACCTCCTGTTCATGGTTATATATTTTGTTAGCTGCCTAATATTTTATCAACCATTTCCAGTTATGGGACATTCAAGGTCTTGCAAAATTTTTGTTGTCACATATGACATGTCCTCTTGGATATCTTTTCCGCAGGATAACATACTGAGATTGGTATCATCTGTCCAAGCAATTTGAGTTTGAATTTTTTATTAATGCATAAAGATTAGGTCCCATTTCCCCAGGTAGGGTTCATACTCCTTGACAGCATGGGTTGCGTCTCATTCTCAACAAGTGTTGAGTGTGTGGTGGTTTAAGGGCACATGTTTCGGAAGCAGACAGACCTGAGTTTGATTTCCAGCTTTGCCGCTCTTTGAAATGCAGCGTTCTCGATGGTGAAGTAAAGATATCTAAATCTACACACTGGCATTAGTATCAGTAACACGTTGCTGCCCTACAAACCATCCTGGAGCAAAATTCCTTAAAACCATAACAATCCTTCATTTGGTTGATGTATCTGCAGTTGGGCAGCACTGAGCACGGGGAGTTCATCTTTCCTCCGTGCAGTGTGAGCTGAAGTAGTTTGGGGGATTTGCTTCCGAGATGACACACTCACAGAGCTGGTATGTAGGCTGGTTGGTATCGGCTGGGAACTCAGCCGGGGCTGTGCTTCAGGATTCTTGGTTCTCCTCCACATGGATTACATCATAGATTTCCTGGTTGTCTTCAAAATATGGTGGCCTGGATATAAGAGTAAGTGTCCCAAGAGCTCCAGGTAGAAGCCACACTGCCTTTTATGACCTCGTCCCGGAGTCAAGGGGGGTCATTTGTATTGTAGTTACAAGCCTACCTATGTTCAAGCAGAGGAGACCGCCTGTTACCTCCTGAATGCCAAATTGTACTGTAAGAAAAGCTGGTGATATGGCAGAAATTGCCAAAGCCATTTTTGGAAAGTAAATTTTGCCACAGAGTTGTAAGATTTAAAAAATTCAATGAATGTTATACGTTTAAATGCTCAGTAGAGTACCTGACTCATAATAGGTACTCAATTCACAGTGGCCAGTTGACATGGAGCCAAGGGTAGTTGTGACCTATGGGAAGACCTTCAACCAAGATTCAGGGTTGAGTGATTTTCATATTATCTGGGTTACCTTTTCTCCCTTCACAAGAATAAATGGAGTGCGTGTCTATCCCGATATTTTGCTTTCCCCATTGTTCTTCTCTTTTATAACTTCATAACTCACTTATTTGGTCAATCATAAGACTCAATAGAAATAAGCAACACTGTGTGGCCTTGCTTACCCACAGCCCATTTTGTTGTGGTTGGGTCTTTCCAAACTGTCCTGTATGGCTTTGCCCCAAAATAGTTTGTCTACAGTGTGTGAAAGAGGATATTAGCAACAAGAGAGGATGTGAACCTGACCAAACAGGACACTTTGGCATGGAATGTTCTGAGCCATTCAGTCTCAGCTGCAGAGATGCCAGTAGTAAAGTGGAACTTGCCTCTGTCTAACTGGGTTGGCCGGGGCCAGAAAGAACCATCAAAAGGGGCCCAGAGACAGGATGGCACGTGCTCAAGGTCATAGAGCAAGTTGATGTCAGAGTCATAGATTAGAGCAAGGTTTCTTAACCTCAGCACTGTTGACACTGAACCAAACTATTCTTTATTGTGAGAGGCTGTCCCGGTCAATGTGATATCTTTAGACGCCTCCCTGGCCTCCACTCACCAAATGCCGGTAGCATCTTCTTCCTCCAGACATTGCCAAATGTTTCCTGGGTGGGTGGGCAGGGGACAATTGCCCCCAGTAGAGAACTTGCCTAGAATTCAGGTCTTCCGGTTGCCTATGAATCTACCCAGCTAAATTTTCATTTTGCTAAGTGCTGAGTAGATTACAAAGACTAAATTCAGGGCATTCAAACTAGTCTTTGTAGACTAGCAGAGCTTTTGTTAGAGAAAGAACACCCCCCACCCCGTCCCCATCCCACCCCCCTCCCCACCAAATAAAGGCAAATCTAGAATATAGGACATTCTATGAAATAACTGGCCTGATCTCTGCAGAAAGTTGAAGTCATGAAAGAAAGGAGGTGATGATGAATAGATTAAGAGGTTTATGACTTTGTGCTTGATTGGGTCTGTTAAACACACACACACACACACACACACACATAGGCACACACTTTTAGAAGATATTTTAGGGACAACTGGGAAAATTTGAATATGCAATTATTGGTTAATTATTATTTAGGTGTGGATATTATTTAAGAAAATGTCCTTGTTTGGAGGAGGTGCAGGCAGAAACATTTAGGGGTGAAAGAAGAGTTTTATCTATAACTTGATGTGAACCGGATCAGACATCAAAAGTAGGCAAATACGTCAAAATGTTAATCATTGATGACATTGTGTGATAAATCTTTACTATTCTTTTTCATTTTTCTGTATATTAGAAATTTTTCTTAATTTAAATGAGGGGGGAATAAATAAGTATAGAGGTGGAAAGAAAGGAAAATAATTGAAACTTTTCCTAAAGAAACCCTCACCCAGGTGCACAAAGATGTTCATTACAATATTGTGTATAATGTGGAGAAAAAGGAAGCAACCTTCCTATTCATCCCCGAGCAATAGTCAAATAAGTTGTAACATTCTAGATGATGAAGCAAGGTACAACCCCAAATCTGCCTATAAAAGTGAAAATATTCTGAATCAGTAATACCGCCAAGAGCCCTGTGTCCTGGGACATCAGTCCTCACGGCGGTGGCCGAGACTCGTTGACTCTAATTCTTAGGTTGTCGATCAGAAGCCGAAGGGCAACAGCCATGCAGATGCTGAACAATGCCGGATAAGACCCTACCTGACGCAGGCGTGAGTTTCAGTCCATTAACGATCCCCTGTGCAAGGAATACAACTTTCTTTATTTTTCTAAAACTGACCTTGCATTCTAAGCTCACATTCCACTGGGATGTCAAGAATTCTACCTGGAGCAATTTGGCATTCTCTTTTTCTCTGGAATTGTGGCTAACTCTTGGAGAAGGCTTGGGGTTGAACCATCTGAAATAGTTAATTTTTTTAATGTTTATCTTTTATTTTGAGAGAGAGAGAACATGAGCAAGGGAGGAGCTGAGAGAGAGAGAAAGAGAGAGAAAAAAATCCCAAGCAGGCTCTGCACCATCAGCACAGAGCCCGAGTGGGCTCGATCTCATGAACAGTGAGGTCATGACCTGAGCCAAAATCAAGAGCCAGATGCTCAACCAACTGAGCTACCCAGGAGCCCCTGAAATGGCTACTATTTTTAATCTTTAAAAATATCAATTTTGTATAGTTGGACCTACAAGCACAAGACCATCTTTATTTGAATGGACTTAGGAAAGGGACCAGGAAGAGGGAAGAATGATGTAGAGCTAGGAGTCCTTATATGGATGGCTTTCCAAGACACATTTTGTGTGTGTGTGTGTGTGTGTGTGTGTGTGTGTGTGTGTGTGTTCTGTCCATACTGTGAGTACTTCTCACCACTTCCATCTTCCATCTGTGCCCTTCCTGGTCCACGCTAAGAAGCCTGCATGATTGTTTCCACCTTTGGTCCCTGACAGCCGTTCATACAGCAACCAGAGATACCCTTTTAAAAGCTAACTCATAGCATATTGCTCCTCACTCATCACCACTTAACAGCTTTCATCTTACAGAATATTGTCTTGCATCTTGCTTACCATTGGTTGGACCCTACACAACGTGGTGCTCCATCACCTCCCGATTTCAGCTCCTGCTCTGCTGTCTCTTGATCATCTCTAGCATTCACACCAGCATCTTTGATCTTTCGCAAACAGGCTGGGCCAGCTCTAATCTCAGGGCCTTCCTACTTGCTCTTCCTTCTGCCTGAAACATTCTTACCCCTGATAGTCACATGAGCCACTCCCTCACCACCTTTAAGACCTTCATTAATGTTACCTTCTCTGTGAGATCTTCCTCTTTCATCCTATTTAAATCTTCCAGACCCCTGTGTTAGTTTGTTAGGGCTGCACCACAAACTGAGTGGCTTAAACAACAGAAGTTTATTGTCCCACAGTTTTGGAGGCTGGAAGTCTGAGTTCAAGGTGCCGGCAGGGCCATGCTCTCCAAAAGGCTCTGAAAGATAATATGTTCCATGACTTTCTCTTCTTAGCTTCTGGTGTCACTGGTAATCCTTGGTGTTCCTTGGCTTGTAGATGTATCACGTTGACCTCTGTCTTTGTGTCCATGTGGCCTTCTCTGCCTGTATGTGTCGGTGGCCAAACCTCCCCTTGTTATAACAATGCCAGTCATGTTGGGTTAGGGCCTATCCTACTCTGGCATGAATTCATCTTCACTAATTACATTTCAATTATTCTATTTCTAAATAAGATCACATTTTGAGGTGTTCAGGATGATTAGGACTTTGACAGGTGAATGGGAGGCCCAATTCAACCTATATCCTCTACTCTGCTTTATTTTTCTCTGTAGAATTCACCAGATATACTCTGATATACTCATTTACCTTCTTTAGTGTCTGCTTCCCTCTGTAGAATATAAGCTCTATGAAGGCCGGCATGTTTATCTGTTTTCTTCACTGCTGTGTCCAGAGAACTGAGAACCAGGCTCAATACACATCTGTATTGAAAAGACAGAAAAGTTCATCTCTCACCTTTTTATCTATAGTTTTTGACACATTGCTGAGGCCTGGTGCTAGAAAAATCCACAGACTCACAGGCTATTAAAACTTTTAAAATATTTAGCAATCACCTCATGCAGTTCTCCCATTTCACTGATAGGTAACTGAGACCTAGAGGCAGAAAGTGTCTATTCCAATAACACAGTAAGAGCAGGATCCCGGTGTCCTCCTTCCTGGCACTTCTAACCACCACTGCTGTCTTTATCACATGTGATTTTCCCAGTAGCCAGGAAATTCTGTGATGACAGCTTAAAAAGTAATTGCGTCTTTGTGTTTGACCAATGACAGGTAGACACATGGTTCTGTTTGCTCTAGATAGATTGAGCTGATCAAGACATCAAAGACTCCATACCTTGATGGGCCAGTCCAACCAACCTATGATGTTTAAGGTGAATGTCAATTCGTTAAAAAACCAGCCCCATTAATCTTGACCATTTATAAGGAAATGTTTCTGTTTAAGAACAACTGTGTTTCCAGTTCTAGAGCAGGGATTGCTCAGTCTGGACCTCACAGCGGGGCAAAACCCCACAAGATCTTCCATCCAGCTGGGATTACCTAGGACCCCAAAGGAAAGCGAGCATCAATCTCTAGTTAGAGCTGGAAACACCTGGCCTAAGGTCTGGCAACTAGAAGGCCCTCCAAAGATATCAGCTGAATCTAAGTTTAAAAAAAAAAAAAGAAAAGAAAGAAAAGAAACTAAAGTGTTCTAAAATGTATTTGTTTCATTTTTCTTATAACCAGGCGGTTATAGTTTTGGACTCTGGAACTAGCTGAGTGATCCTGAACAAACCTGATGTTTTGGGTCCCTGGGTTTCCTCTTCTATAAAATGGGAATCATAGTATTTACTTTATAAGTTGTGAGACTTCCTTGTCACAAAAATCACTTAGAACAATGTTTGGAGCATAATAAGCTCTAGGTGAGTTTTGCTATAATTTCTCCCTTCACCCATCCATTCATTCACCCGCATAGTAACATGTCTTGAGGACCTATTTGGGGTTCTAAGCTCTGTGCTAGGTGTCAGGGAAACACAAGTGCAAAGACGTGGGCCCTGGTGCCAACAGCGCATGACAAATACTGGTCATTGAGGATGACAGACCTGTGGAATTGTGGGAAGCAGTTACTACCTATGTGCACAGGTCTATTTTTCCAAAGTGGAGGGCTTGTAGTCTTCATTGTTTGCTCAGAGGAATGCATGACCACCTCCCGAACCAATTTCTAAAAAATGGCTAAGGACTCTTGCAGTTATCAATGGAAAATGACAGAAAATTCAACAGACAAACCTAATGTGATGTGGTCATTGCTCAACTGGAGGTCTGTATGAGGCATGAGAGAACCCAGAGGACCAAAGCCCGGCTTTGAATATCTGGTCTGGCTTCACATAGGAGATGTTTTTCTTAAGTGCGTGATGGCAGCTTGGTGCATCCATTAAGGAGTGGAGAGCTTCAGACACACGTGGGGAAGGAGGGAGAAAAACAAGCGAGAATATAATGATCCTCAGACCTATTTTTGCTCTGGTTTCTGGGAAAAGAAGCAATCTCACAAAAAAACTGAGCCAGTGTTCTTGTGCTCAGTTGTTTAAGCCGACTTCAGCTCCAGTCATGATCTTATGGTTCCTGGGTTTGAGCCCCGCGTCAGGCTCTGTGCTGACAGCTCAGAGCCTGGAGCCTGCTTCGGATTCTGTGTCTCCCTCTCTCTCTGCCCCTCCCCCACTCCCACTCTGTATTTCTCTCAAAAGTAAATAAACATAAAAAAATTTTTTTTAATAATAAAAAAGAAGAGGGGCAAGGAAAAGGACATATATTTTAGAGTGAAACAGACTTCAAGTTGAATTTTGACTGTTATTTATCATCTGTTGAAAATTTGGGCACATATTAACCTCTCCGAAGTCTATTTTTTCAAATGAAAAATTAGGATTGGGAAATAATATGTATTACATCTTCAGTGCAGCATGTGGCCATGATAGATTAATAGATTGTGTTATTTGCTGACCATTATTCACTTTCTCCCCATTCTTGCCCTGCTTCCTTCTCTATAGGTAGGATGTACTTTTGTGCCCATTGACTTTGGGATTTAGCCATGTTAATTTGACCAACAGACTGTGAGTGAGTGTGATGTGTATAAAATCGTACCAGAATCTTAAACATATGTACCAAGTTTGGAAATGTCTTCCCTACTCTTGTACTTTGCTGTGAAAACAACTTGTCCCTTATTTGGGCTTGTCTATCAGCTCAGATCCAGGAACGAGCAGGCACACCAACCCAAGTTGAGCACAGCCACAGTTGAACTGCACATCAGCAAGAAAATCAATTGTCAACCATGATAAATGGGGGATGTTTGTTGCTGTAGCAAAAGCTGACTGGTGCACTGATGCACGGTTCATGCTCAATAACTGGTTTCTCTCCTTCGCCCTTCCTAAACAAAACAGTGAACTTGCAGTGAACTCCATGAAGATATTGGGACTCCAACACTGAAACTGTTAGAAAATTCTTTATAAAGACAGAAGAGTCAGGCAAGGGTAGGATGGACTTGACTGGAATGCGGGCCAGAGACCACCAACGGCACACCAAGCCCATTTCCTTTGTCTCTGGGCACGTGGTGTGTCACTGAGCTCCTGCCAAAGGCATGTGGATGGATGTGAAGTGAGCCACCTCCAGGTCTGGCCCATGCTCCCTTCCCCCAAGCTCTTTTCCTCCCCAGGCTGATTGGAATGGTGACCCACAGGATGACACAGAAGCTAATATTAAAGATGCAAGCTGCTGTCAGCCCGGAGTCTTGAGTGACTGCCTGAGTGGCTGCCTTGGACCATCACTGTCAAAGATGAGCACAAGCCAGGCATGAGTTACGGCAGTGAAATAGACTTTATTCAGTAACTGCTAACAATAGGGAAACAGCCAAAGTCTATTCTGATTTGCACATGGGGGAACGGGCCTTTTACAAGGAGAACGAGGGAGTAGGAAGGGGGTGGCAGGGGCTCAAGCAGAGTCAGGGAAAAGAAAAATGACAAAAAGCGACAAGGGCATTGGTAATGTGAAACCTCTCTGGATTTGCTAACTGGCTCTCACTGAAGTTATGCTTTTCCCTCCCACGGCGACTGGGAGACAAGGGCACTATCTTCAGGCTGAAACAGTCCGTTCTCTCAGCAGCCTTGAGTTTTCTCAGGCAGGCTCCTTATGCAGGGCTACCATCATTCTAGGGATGCAGCTTTGTACTGTGAGAAACCGTGTTAGTGTTTGTTCAAGTCCTTATAAGCCAGAGGTAGGGGCAGGTAGAGGAGGGGACTCAGAGGAAACTTCCTAGAGTTTGGTCAAGGAATGCATCTTTGTTATTCCCTCTACAGGGTTTGTTCTATCAGTCTGCCAATGAAACCCAAGGCATGCTGATCCAGCCGGGCACAAGCGAAGGGTTTAAGTACTGATCAGTCCTAACAAATGTTTAGTAAGAGCTTAAGATATGCCACACTGCACCGCAAACGTCACCCATAAAAGCCTCATTCCGCTCACTGTTTAACTGTGAAGTAGATGTTATTATTCCCTTTTCTCAATAAATAAATGAATAAATAAATAAATAAATAAATAAATAAAGCAAGTTGAAGATCTGTGTAGTCAGTAACTTATTTTCAATCATGTGCCTGGAGCGCTGGCAGGAGCAGACTGGAACCAGACCACTGTGGTGCCAGGTTCAGTGTCATGACCACGCAGCATCGATTTCTTGTGCTCAGCAAGTTTGGAAAGACATGGGTGCCAGGTAACCCTTTTTGACCTGAGACCCAAGGACAAAGACTTAGGCCACTGTAAGGAAAAGATTCGGTTTCTGTAGGAATCCTCAGGCCTGAGAGACATGTGTTTAGACATAGGGGTAGATAACGTGTGAAAGAGCCAAGAAAGACAGGACGACGGTGATCCCAAGAATTAGGGCTGGACAAACAGCCAAGGAAACTTGGAGGGAAGTGACGACATGTACCGAGAAGGGATTGGTTAATATTTAATTATGAATCAAGCAATAAGAGTCACAGGAGACCATTCATCCAACTGCCCTTAACTATTACACATTGGAGTACAGCAAATTTCTCACCAACCAGAGAAGTGATATCTATGCACTTAAATGAACTGATGGCCAGTGGACAGATAAAAGGCAGGGGCATAGCCAGAAACATGAAGTGTCCTGGAGACGTGGACAGTAGAGAAAAGAGACATCCAGAATTAAGAAATCTAGTTCTACACTCGGCTGTGCTTGTAACCAGCGACATGACCTTGGGCAGATCACTTGCCTCTCTCAGAGCCCGTGCACAAACAGGGGGCTGGGTTGGAAAATTCCTGAGGCCTGTTTCTGCCATGACAGTCCAGTAATGGGAGTCATTCGTCTAGTCCAGTTTCTGTGGAGGCAGATCTTTCTGTCAGGTGTCCTGTTTCCTGGGTTAGGAAAAGGAAGATACAATGTGTGGTCTTCCTTGTGTGTACAGGCTGCAACTCATGCAGCATCACAAAGCTGTAGCGGCTCCTGGATGGCTCAGTCGGCTAAGCATCTGACTTTGGCTCAGGTCATGATCTCACGGTTTGTGTGTTCAAGCCCCACATCGGGCTCTGTGCTGACGGCTCGGAGCCTGGAGCCTGCTTCGGATTCTGTGTCTCCCTGTCTCTCTGTCTCTGCCCCTCACCTGCTCATGCTCTGTGTCTCTCTCTCTCAAAAAATAAATAAACATTAAAAAATTAAAAAAAAAAAGAATCACAAAGCTGCCGACTGAGAGAGCTAGAAGTGATCATCTCCTTGGACCCTCTCCTTATACTGATAAGGAAACAGAACAGAGAGGGCATGTCATTTTACTAAAATCACACAGTTATACACTATCAAAGCTGGAAGTGGAACCCTGCTTTGGGGGCTTATTCCCAAACAACTTATGGCATAGTTATTGGAGAAAGAGTAAAAGGGAACAAACCTTTACTAAGCACTCACTATGTGTGAGAAACCACCTTAGGCTCTGAACTCAGTGTACAAATATTCAGTGAGTTTTACTGAGTGAGAATCTGCCGCGTGCTACCTTCGGGGAAGGGAGATGAACCAGACAGACAAGGTCTCCCCTCGGAGCTCCATCCCCATGAGGGGGGAATGGGGATAAACATAAATAAACAACTAGGAAAGTATCAAACAGTACTATCAAGAAAATAGCCCCATGAGCTATTAAGAAAGTTAAAATGCTACCTGTAGCCTGGGCAGCTCCATCAGGAGAAGTGGATAGGACCCACCTCCCAGGATTTATCTTATCTTATTCCCACCCACACGCTGTGAAAGTTTGTATTTTCATTGCTCAAGGGAGGAGAATGAGGCTCAGACTTAACTCACATAGTTGGTGCAAGTTCATTGCAGATTCCAATTCAGTTCTTTCTGGCTGGCCCAAAACCCATGCCTTGCTTCACTATATACTGCATGAGGTTTTTTGTTGTTTTGTTGTTGTAAAGATTTTATTTTTAAGTAATCTCTACATCCAACGTGGGGCTCGAACTTATAACCCCAAGATCAAGAGTCGCATGGTCTACTGACTGAGCCAGCCAGGTGTCCCGAGGTTGTTGTTGTTTTTTTTTTTTTTTGAAGGAAAATGTATACACAAAGTGTATACATGTATACTATAGCTGATTGTGGTTAGATGCTTAATAAATGGTAGCCAATTTTTTTTTCTTCCAGTCATCTCCAGTGTCCCAAACCCTGAGTCTTCTTTGAACACCCTCTCTCGTGTGTCAAGTATCTGACTTAGTCCGTGAGTAGAGGATGTAGCTTTCAAACAGAAATTTCCCTATGCTTGGAACTTGCTAACTGGATGTGAGGGATCGGACCTCATCATTCAAGACTCAAGAGTATTAACACTTTGACCTAGGAGGCGAAATCAGCCAGTCCAGGACAAAATTCAGCAGCAGATCTCCCTGAGTTCTTCTGACATGACAGGCGAGCCCGGGGACAGTTTTTCCAGCATAGACTTCTGGACATCAAAATCCAGACTATCTTGCAAGATTTGCTGTGTCTATATGTGTCCATATTCCAAGGTACTAGTGTGTTTATTTCTGCAAGAATAATTTCAGAATTCTATAATCTAATAAAGCTAAATTCCAGGTGGATTAAAGAATTAGAAGGAGGGGCGGCTGGGTGGCTCAGTCGGTTGGGCGTCCGACTTCAGCTCAGGTCATGATCTCACAGCTGGTGAGTGCAAGCCTCACATTACATCCAGCTCAGAACCTGGAGCCTGCTTCGGATTCTATGTCTCCCTCTCTCTCTGCCCCTCCTACGCTCATGCTCTGTCTCTCTCAAAAATAAACACTAAAAAAAAAATAAATCTGAAAAAAAAAGAGTTGGAAGGAAAAAGGGGAACTGTGAAAACAATTGGAGAAAAAAAAATCAGGTGTTCTATTGAAGATGCTTTCCAAACACCAGAAACCTGATCTCAAACTGGCTGAGGCAAACACTGCCTGTTGGTTACCACAACCCCAATTCCTCATCCCTTCCCACTTGGCTGCCTTTGCCACAGAGGTTGGAAAAACCAAATGCTTGCTTTCACAACTTCACTTGTAGCTAGCAGAAACCATGTGACAGTTCCAGCCAATGGGACTGGATGTCTACCAACGGCAGCTGGGAAGACATTTGCTTTTTCTGGTAAAAGGGCCAGACGCGGCTGGTGCTGTTCATTTCACTCGGTTCTGTTTGAACCACGCGTGCGATGCCTAAGGCTGCAACAGCTACCTGATAGCTACCAACGAGCTACTACGACAATATCAAGTAGCCTCCAGACTGCTGGGTAGTGGGAAATAGAAACCCTTATTGGTTTAATCTACTTTTTGTGGATTTTCTGTTACCTGCAGCTGAAAGCACTTCTGTGGGTAACCACTGTCTTCAACCACAAAGAAATGTATTCTTTTCTTTTAACCTAAGAAGAGAAATGTTATCTTCTTCTATCTCTTGCTGAGGGTTCATTGTTCCCTGCAGCTAGATGCTTTCCTTTCACATGCTTTTGTCTGGAATGAATCAGCCAATCCATTCCTGAATTGATCACCAAGAAGGGAGACTGAGTGTCAAGATAGGCTCAGACTGACTATCGAGGGGAATACATATTGAGGCACCAACTAAAACACACCCTACGGTGTGTGATCACAAGATAAGTAATGACTTTCTGAACATAAAAGCAATAGGAACACATCACAAATTCCAGGACTTGTTAATATGAGCTTATTGAAATTAAAGAGATTAAAGAGTATTTATGAAACAACCCATTATAAACAAGAAGAAAAGGCAAATAAGAGATCCGGGAGAAATATTTGCAATTTATGTGGCAAATGAAGTGTTAATATCCCACAAATCACTTCTAAGAGTTTACCCTAAGGAAATCATTAAGGACACATGGAGAGATTTAGTCACAAGGATGTTTGTAGCATTACTGTGTTTAATAATGAAAATTTGCAAGTGAGATGAATTTCCAGCAATAAGGTACCAGTTAAGTAAAATCTGATACAAACTTACAGTGGAATGCTATAGGATTATTAAAAAATAATGTTGCTGAAATACTTGCGCTATTGTAGGAAGCGAATTGTGATATGTTATTAAGTGACAAAAGAGGAATGCAAATAAGGTAGCCTTTGATTCTATTTCCTGAAGGAAAATGCAAGTGTGTGTGTGTGCGTGTGTGGGTGTGTGTGTGTGTGGGTGTATGTGTACCTATGAAGGAGATATATATCCCAGAGTTAACCACAGGTATTTCTGTTGGGTGATATGTTTGTTGATTTTTTTTTTTTTTGTAGTCTGCTGCTTTTATAAGAAAGAAAAAAAGAAAGAGAGAGAGAGAGAAACAGAGAGACAGAGAGAGAAGGAAGGACAGGACAGGAAAGGAAAGAAAGGATGTAAAGGAAGAGGGAGGGGGAAAATAACTTAATTTTGAAAACAAATCCCAAAAAATAAAAGAACACCTCAACAAAAACACAGGCATTGGGTCTGAGTGAAATATGTTCACAAAAACATGCAATAAGCTGGTAAACACATATGTGATTATTCATTCTTGGTAGTAGCCTAACATGCAATAAAAATGAAAATGTGACGCCACTCTTTCTTTCTTTCTTTCTCCCTTTCTCTCTTCCTTTCTCCCTTCCTTCCTTCCTTCCTTCTTCCTTCTTCCTTCCTTCCTCTCTACGCTTATTTATTTATTTTGAGAGAGACAGTGTGTGAATGGGAGAGGGGCAGGGGGAGAGAGGGAGAGAATCCCAAGCAGGCTCTGCTGTCAGTGCAGAGCTCTATGTGGGGCTCAGTCTCACAAACTGTGAGATCATGACCTGAGCCGAGATCAAGACTCAGACACTTAACCGACAGAGCCACTCCTCAGTTTCTTTCGTTCTGTTTATTTGTTTATTTTTCATTAAACTGGAATGTTTCTTCTCCAAGACAAGAGGACTCCTTGGTTGGGAGTGCCAGGAAGGTCACGTAGAAGCTCAGAGGCGAAACTGTTCTGAAGAATGATTTCTCAGTAGGCGGAGTTTCCATAACCCTCATTCTCACTGACCTCACAAGTCCACTCCAGTACACAGTATCCGTGGAAGGGACTAGAGGGCCCTGTCAAGACTCACGTTTCAGGATTTCCATATTCGTTCTCTACATAATGAAGAGATTGCTGGCAGCAGCCTAATTCAGGGACAGAGAAGTTATGCTGATATAGACACATAGCACATAAGGAAGCAAATATCTAAAAACTATATTTAATCAAAAATAGTTAACGCTGTAGAGAGATGTTCAGAATATGAAGATGAATTTCAGCAGGTTACAAAGAAGCACATATGATATACCAAATTTTGAAGAAATAAAACAAATGTATACTGACATGCTCAAATTTAGCATATATTTAAGAAAGATTGAAGGAATATCAGCGAAAATATTTATTTTGAGAGAGGGAGCGAGCAGGGGAGGGGCAGAGAGAGAGGGAGAGAGCGAGAGAATCCCAAGCAGGCAGAGCCCGTCACGAGGCTCCAACTCACAAGCTGAAGCATGAGATCACGACCAGAGCAGAAAGCAAGAGTCAGTCACTTAATCTACTGAGCCACCCAGGAGCGCCATTATAAGTCAAAATGTTAATAGGAATCTCAGGTAGTGAGACTATGGACAACTCCGATGTTCTTCTTAAATTTTTCTGTACTTTTAAACTTTTTATAATACATATTCATTTCTGCATTACTCACCAGAAAAATGCAAACACTATAAAGATATTCCGTGAGCCCCTGTGACAACCCTTGTAGAGATAATAAGTGCAGATATATTTTAGGTACTCACAAAGTGCCAGGCACTGTGCTAGATGTAGACTGCTTCATTTTATTCTCAAACATTCTGTGATGTAAGTACCCTTCATGGACCCATTTTACAGATAAGGAAATTGAACCACAGATTGCTGAAGGGATTTGCCTAACGTCATACAGACAATAGATTTAAACTCAGGTTTGCCTGACTCCAGAGCCCTTATTTTCAACCAACTCATAAGCACACTGCTTCTCCAGAAGGAAAATAAAAACACACATTCCCTTCTCCCTTTCATTGATTAACTATTATCTCAAAATACAAACAGTCCTCTGGGTGATTCAGTTACTATATAAACAAATCCCCTGGTGAAATTTAGGAAAGAGGAAATTTTTTTCCATTGCATATTTTTTTTTAAAAAATCTTATGTTTATTTTTTATTGAGACAGACAGAAACAGAGCATGAGTTGGGGGTGGCAGAGAGAGAGGGAGACACAGAATCTGAAGCAGGCTCCAGGCTCCGAGCTTTCAGTACAGAGCCCGACGCGGGGCTCGAACAAATTGTGAGATCATGACCTGAGCCAAAGCTGGACTGGACGCTTAACGGACTGAGCCACCCAGGCGCCCCATTGCATATTTTAAATGTTTGTTTGTTTAGAGACCATGAGCAAGGGAGGGACAGAGAGAGAGGGGAAGGAGACAGAGAATCCCAAACAAGCTCTGTGCTATCCGCACAGAGCCCAATGAAGGGCTTGAACCCACAAACCTCAAGATCATGAAATCAAGAGTTGGATGCTTAACTGACTGAGCCACCCAGGTGCCCCAGCATATTTTAAATTGAGTTATAATTTACATAAAACATTGGGTAAGTGTAAGGTGTACAATGTGTTGATTTGATACACTTGTATTTTGCAATATGGTTACCACCCTACTATTGGCTAATACCTCCTTCAGGTGAAATAATTATTGTTTCTTTTTTGTGGTAGGAAAGTTTAAGATTTAGCCTCCTAGCAACTTTCAAGTATATAATACATTATTTTAAAAAAACTTTAAAGAAAAGTTTATTTATCTTGAGAGAGAGGGAGAGAGGGAGCAGGGGAGGGGCAGAGAGAGTGAGAGACAGAGAGAATCCCAGGTGGGCTCCATATTGCCAGTGTAGAGCCCAACTACCTGAGCTAATACCAAGAGCCAGATGCTTAACCAACTGAGCCACCCAGGCGCCCCTGGGTGTATACTGCAGTATTGTTAATTACAATAACAATGTTGTGCCTCAGATCCTCATAACTTATTCATCTTCTGATTGTAAGTTTGTACCCTTAACCAACATCTCCCTAATTTCCCCAGCCACACCCCCCTTTCTACTCTCAGTTTTTCTGAGTTCAACTTTTTTAGATGGCACATGTAAGTAATATTATACAGTATTTGTCTTGGTCTGACTTATCTCACTTAGCATAATACCCTCCTAGTTCAACCATTATTGTTGCAAATGGCAGGATTTTTTATTTCTCATGGCTGGATAGTATTCGTGTGTGTGTGTGTGTGTAGCACATCTTCTTTATCCATTCACCCATTGATAGACATTTAGGTTGTTTCCATACCTTGGCTATTGTGAATAATGCTGCGATGAACATGAGTGTGCAGACACCTCTTCAATATCCTGGTTTCATTTCCTTTGGATAGACACCAAAAGCGGAGTTACTGAATCATATAGTGGTTCTATTTTTAATCTTTTGAGAAAGCTTCATACTGTTTTTCATAGTAGCAGAACCAATTTACATTCCTGTAAACAAAGCAAAGGGTTCCCTTTTCTCGACATCCTGGCCAGCATTTGTGATCTCTTGTCTTTTTGATGGTAGCCATTCTAACAGGTGTGAGATGAGGTGTCATTGTGGCTTTGATTTGCATTTTTCTGATAAGCAGCGTTTTAAACTACTGAATTTAGATGCAGTTAAATGGGCTGTTTTGATCAAAGTTCATAAGATTCTAAAAACATGGCTGGATTTAGTGTACCACGTGACCCAGAGATCAATGTTGGTGTGACATAGTCTTAAACTATAACAGCTTTTTTAATTACACATGATCTGTGGAATCGTATGTTAGTCCCCATTTTAATGATGAAAAAAATGACTCTCTGTTAATCATTAGAAAAACATCACAGAAACCAAAATGAAGTTCTGGACCAATAATCATCAAAACTGCCAAGGTCATGAATACTAAGAAACATCTAAGAAACTTCCACAGACTACAAGATACTAAAGAGCCAATGTAATGTGGTATTGTGGATGGGGTACGTGAACTGATAAAGCGTATTAAAGGAAAAACTGCTGAAATTCACATAAAATCTGGAGTTTCGTTAATAGGAAGGTACCAGTGTTGTTTTCTTAGTTTTCACAAATATATCACAATAATGTAAAGTTTTAATAATAACAGGGATATACAAGAACTCTCTGTACTATCTTTAAAACTTTTTTACTTTTTTTGAAAACCTAGAATTATTCCAGGGGCACCTGGGTGGCTTAGTCAGTTAAGTGTCTGACTTCGGTTCAGGTCATGATCTCACGGTTCATGGGTTTGAGTCCCGCGTCAGGCTCTGTGCTGACAGCTCAGAGCCTGGAGCCTGCTTCAGATTCTGTGTCTCCCTCTCTCTCTGCCCCTCCCCCACTCACGCTCTGTCTGTCTCTCTTTCTCTCTGTCTCTCAAAAATAAATAAACATAAAAAAAGAAAATCTAGAATTATCCCAAAATAAAAGTTTATTTAAAACATCTGGTCAGTATGGTGGTTACTAAAAAAAAAAATTACAACCAGAACTGTCATGTGATCCAGAACTTTTGGGTATATACCCAATAAATAGGAAGCAGGATCTCAAAGAGGTATTTATACACCCGTGTTCATAGCAGCACTGTTCCTAATAGCCAAAGGTGAAAGTAAGCCAAGTATCCATTGATGGAAGAATGGATAAACAAAATGTGATATATACGTACGTGGAATATTAGTCAACCTTAAAAAGGAAGAAATTTCTGAAACATGCTACAGCATGGATGAACACATGCTACATTATGCTAAGTTGAAATAAACCAGTCACAAAAAAGACTTACATAAATAAGATACTTAGGGTCGTCAAATTCAGAGACAAGAAGTACCATAGTGGTTGCCCCGGTTGGAGGGAGCAGGGAATGGGGGCTCAGTGTTCAATGGCTACAGAGTTCCGGTTTTTCAAGAGGAAAAGAATTCTGGAGCTACTGATGGTTTTACCCCAATGCGAATGTACTTAATGCCACTGAACTGTACGCTTTAAAAAATGGTTAAAATGATAAATTTTATTTCATGTCTATGTTACCACAGTTAAAAAATTAAATTTAAAAAATCTGAGACTGATTGAATTATTCATCCAGGGTCACATGGAAGTTACTGGATTCAAACCAAGGTCTGTCTGACCTCAAATCACACGTTCTTTCCAGTACTACACATAGGGATGATCAGTGTTGTTCTAGAAGTGTTCATTCATTAAGAATCCACTTGCTTTGTCTCTTCGCCTGAAACACAACCAGCCCTGGCTTCATTTCACCTGGGGCAGGTGAGCTGCAGGTAAGTCCACCTGGTGTCCAGTTCTGTCATTTGGTGGTTACCTGAGCTTAGTGAAGGCGATGAGCTTTATGGGTCTCAGCTTGCTGGGCTGACTTGATGGATACGGTTATCACAAGGTCTCTGCCTGAGGGCGGTTCAGACTCTGAGGAGAGAGATGAGGCCTTTTCAGAAACTACTGGAGGTTGCCAGTCAGGGGTGGGTGCCAATGTAAGCATGAGTCCCACAAGAAGGAGATGCAGCCTGGAATATTCTGTGAACTGCTCACGGAGGAGGAGAGACAGAGGCTGGGCCACAAAAGACAAAGCACAGCTGAGCTCCAAAGATGGATATTCTAGGAGAAAAGAAAAAGCTAAGGAGATAGGACAGTTAGATAATAGGCGGCTGGGGCAGGGAAAGAGAAACCTGGTCTTCATAAGATAAATCTGGAGAGACTACTTACAACCTATCAGAGCACAGAGATCTGAAGTCAGAGGGACCACGTAGGTAGGTTGTTGCAGAATCCAAAAGGGAGGGAGGAAAGCCTAGTCCAGAGTGGTGACTGTGGGCATGGAGGATGGGTGAGTGAACCTGTAGACCCTAATACTTGGATAGACATTGAGACAAGAAAGAACTCAGGGGTCTGGCGCCTCAGCAGAGGTTGGGTCTGTCCTATCCATTATTAGGGCCTGTAAAGTCAGGCAGAAATCAGAGGACTGAACCTCAAATCATAGAGTCACAGAGCCCCTTCTGAATAGAAGCAGCCTCTCCCTCTTTCTACTCCATAAATGTTCATTCCTCAGAGTTTGATCCCTGGCCCTCCCACTTAAAATACACTTCCAGCCTGGGTGAGCTCATTCCTGCCCAATGCATTAGCCTCTATCCTATACATTGGCAAATGCTACACTTGTATCTCCAGCTGAGACCCCTTCCATGAACATGGGACACCCGGAGCTGCCTGCTTCCTGGACTTCACCTGGAAGGCCCAATGGTTTCCTATTCCCCACCCATATCTGCATTCTCTCTGTGTATGCCCCTCCTGAATTAACAGGACCACCAACCCCCTAGTGCTGACACCAGAAAGCTTGTCCTCACCCTTGATCCCTCCCTCCCTCCCTCCCCCACCCCGTACTTCTTCATCTGGTGGGTTTGTCTTCCTAAATGTGCTTTGCATTTATCCCTTTCTCTCCTTTCCCAAGACAACAAACTGCTCCGATCCAGGATTTTATCTTTTTCTCACCAGGATTTCTGAGGCCCCCTCCTAATGGGTCTCCTTGCTTCTTTTCAGGTCACCCTGAAATCCATTCTCTGCATGACAGTCAGGGTGGCCTTCCCACCAAGCAAGATAGCTTGTGTCTCAGCCCTGGTCATAGGTCCTCAGTGGCTTCCTGCTTTTCTTCAGGACAAAGGCCAAATTACTTGGAACTCAAGGGCCCTCAGAATCTGGTCTATGCTTTTTGCTCTACATTTTCACACTTTTCCAGTAGTGATTTAAAATTTTTTTTAATGTTTGTTTATTTTTAAAAGAGAGAGAGAGAGAGAGAGAGAGAGAGAGAGAGAGAGAGAGACAGAGTGCAAGCAGGGGAGGAGCAGAGAGAGAGAAGGAGACATAGAATCTGAAGCAGGCTCCAGGCTCTGACAGCATAGAGCCTGACACGGGGCTCGAACCCACCAACCCTGAGATCATGACCTGAACCGACGTTGGCCGCTAAACCGACAGAGCCACCCAGGCTCCCCCAACAGTGTTTTTTTATACTTCAGCCATAGCCAACCTCTTACAGTTTGTCAAATCCCCAAGTATATGCATCGCTCTCTTTGCTAAAATACCCCCATTGTCCTCCTCATCAGACTGGCAAGCTCTCTTTTTCAAATTTAGGCTCAGTCTCCACTTCCCCTGGGGAGCCTTCTCAACCAGTGCCAAACAGACGCCCCCTCTGTGCTTCGGCTGAGGCTCTTTCCCCTCTCAGCCCACCACAAGTTCCAGGATGCTGGGTCATTTCTTCACTCATTGGCCCTCCAGGTATTTACTGCGCAGGCGCTGGGGATAGAATGGCAAGCTGAAGACACATGACCCGAGAGAAAGCGTGTGCCTGTCTGCCTCGACAGCCTTTGGGAGATGATTGATGATCTTGTTTTTCATGGGGCTCCAGGTCTCTGCTCTTGCTATTCCCTCCGCCTGGAACATGCTCTCCAGTTGCACAGCTGGCTTCCTCTGGGTCAGATTAGTATCTAGACTCAATGCCCCTCCTACCCCTCCCTCTTTACCGTTCACCTAGATTTTCTTTCTCAATAGCATTTATCACTGTTGAAACTATCTTGCTTATTCACTTCATTGTCCACCTCTTCTTACTTTCCAGAGCAGGGACCTAGCCTTGGTCTTCTTGTCCATAGAATCCTGGACTAGTATGTTCGAGGCATACACCAGGGGCTCCATAATGTGTGATAAATGAGTGGATGGATGTTGTAGACAAGGAAGTGGTTGAAGAGAAGAGAAAGGCTGGACACGAACATGAAATTATTGAATTGTAGACCCAGTGCTGAACAACCACGGGAATCACAGTTACAGAATGGAGGGTGGCCATCAAGAGACAGTCACACAGCTGCTGACAGATACAGGAGGTGAAGTAGTGGGAAGAAGTGTACTGATCTAATGGACAGAACCGTAAGGAAAGCATCACTCATCTCTTCTTGTTCTTCGCCATCTCTTTTCTGAATCTTTGTAGAATTATTTAGCAAACAACATCTCTCCTGGGGTAAAGAAATACTTAAAATTTAACAATAATTCCTTTTTTAAACTTCATGTTAGCTTCCCTTTCTTCCGTTTAGTGAAAGTAAAATACTTTACATCTGAAACAGCAACTTTAAGGTGTTGATATTTTATTTTTTTAGGTTTATTTATTTTGAGAGAGAGCATGCAAGTGTGAGCGGGGGAAGGGCAGAGAGAGAGGGAGGGAGGGAGGGGGAATCCCAAGGAGGCTCAACACTTGTCAGTGAAGATCTCAAGAAACCTGAGACCATGACCTGAGCTGAGATCAAAAGTCTGACCTTAACCGACTGAACCATCTAGGCGCCTCGTCGAGGTGTTAATATTTTAAAGTAAATTTATTTTTTATCTATCTACTCATCTGTCAACCCTGCATGTGTCCATCCACATAGATAGATGTCTGTAATTTATTTGAGATTCATGAAAGTTATTTCTGGCTGATAAAAGATTGGTTACCTTTTATTTTCTGTATTTCCCTGCATTAGTTGTAATTTTTTACAAAGCACATGTTTTGTATCACTCTTGTAAAAACAAATGACTTTTTTTTTTCACAACTGGGAGCAAATATACCAAAATGTAAATGATAGTTAATTTTACATGGTAGGGCTATTAAGATATAGCCCTCTTTGTATGCTTCTGAAAAAAAATTTTTTCTCTCATTTTAAAGAAGAATTTTTAAAAAGGAAAATTGTGCATCCAAGATTAGTGCATTAGGGATCCCTAGAGGGCAAGCAGGATCAAGGTCAAGGCTGAAAGAGTGCTAGGGCAGGGGGTCTTCTCAGTCAGGAGGGAAATGCAGGCAGCTAACAGGAAGGATCTGGTAGTTAGGGTCACAACCCCGGGAAGGGAGTTGAGGTTGTGATTGGAAGCTGGGCCTCCCGTGGCCTGGGGGCATCTAGCAGGCGGACACCGGCTTCGCCCCAGGAGACAGCCTTGGTTCCTGGGAGAACGTTTAAGCTATCAAAGGGCTAAGTTCGCACGGTTCCTACAGCCCCCTGGATGGGTGCAGAGGTTTGACTACCCCAGCCCAGAGACCCGTGTAGCCCCTCGCAGGAGCCAGGCACAAAACAACGGTTCCGTGATTGTAAACCAGTACGCGAGCATCAACTGAAGATTTTTTCTGTTTTTCTTTTCAAGAGAGGAGAAAGATTCACGTCGGGAAGAAGCTATCGGAATAGGAGAAATTGAATATGGCACAGAGGGAGGGAGCGAGGAGTGGATTGAAATGGTAGGGGGTGTGGGCATTGAGCGGGGGAGAGAGAGGCAGCCTTCGCTTCCATTATGCTGAAATCATCCACTTGCGTGTCCATTTTTTCACCGGACTGTGACCTCCTTCCATGGTCTTTGCCCAACTCGTCTTTCAGACCCTCCCCATCGCCTCGCAGGGCACCGGCTCCCCGTAAGTGCTCAATAAATGTTCAAACGAACGGAGGCAGCTCCTTGCATCTGTCCAGTCCAGGGCTTAGGAGGAGAAAGCAAGGAGGTCGGCGCTCAGTAAGAGTTCCTTCGGAGGGACTACTGGGCATTCAAGGCGGGGGTCCGGGGGAGTGTCATACTTAATAGTGGCGGGAGCGGCGCAGACAACCGGCCCTCTGCACGGGTTTGCCAACCTCAGCACTCGGGGACAGACGGAGACGTCGAAGGAGGCGGGAAGGTGCGTGCGCCCTTCGCAGCAGGCCCTCGGAAGCAGGGTGGTACCCACGGAGGCGCTCGGATCACTAAGGATGGAGCTAAGGCAGGGGTCTTCCCTCCCATCTCAGAGCATCGTGGGCCTTGTATTTCACTGATCTCGCCTTCCCCATCCGGCAAGTGGGAAGCCTCCCAGCTGCCAGGACGCCGGGGTAGGGAGCAGGGCTGGGAACGCGAGTGCAGAGATCGCTGCGCTCCCGCGTGCGGGCATCCCCGCGGGGTTCGCGCCGGCTCGCTCCGGCCCCCGCGCCAGCGCAGCCGGGACCCCAGCCGGGTGCGGAGGGTTCTCTCCCTCCGCCCCCTCCCCCACCACCCCCTCCGGCGCCATCTGGGCCATCGGCGGCCACGGCCCGCCCCAGCTCCTCGCTCAGCCCTCCGCGCCTCCGCGTCCCGCGCTGCCCCGGCGGCGGGCAGGGGTGGGGGGCGCGCGGGGCGGCGGGGAGCCGGGGCCGGGGCGCGCGGGGCCCGAGGACGCACGCGGCCGGCCGGGCGGCGCGCGCTTCCCCCTCCCCCGCGGCCCGAGCGCGAGCCGCCGTGACGTCACGGGCCGCCCGCCAGCCCCGCGCTCCAGCGGGCCGAGCGCGTGCGGCCGCCGAGCACATGGGCCCGCGGGCCCGGCGGGCTCGGGGCGGCCTGGACCCGGCCCCGCAGCGAGGGGCCGCGCGCGGGGGCCGGCCCCGGCGCCCCCCGGGCCCCCCGAGCGGGTTTCCACGCGGAGAGGATGTTGGCAGCCCCGGCGACCTGCCGAGACGCGGCGGGATCCACCTTTCAGTAAGTTAGAATTTTGCCCTCTGCGTTTCTGGGAACTCGAAAGCCTTGGCCTGGCGGGTTTGGGATGCGCAATGAGTAGTTCGCTGGACAGAGGAAAGGGACTTTCGGATTCCCGTGTGTGCTTGTTAACCCTGTACTTTCGTCACCAGACTCGGAGTGGTGGTGAGTTTGGGCGTTGGTGGGGGGTGGGGGGTGCAGGGGGAGACATCAAATGGCCCGGGCGTGCATCGAGATAATTCCGGGTTTGTGCACTTGATGGGAGGCATATTGCTACCTAACACCTAAAAATAGACCTCCTCCAGTCGGCACCGATTTGGGGTCGCAGATGCGGTTTGGAGGCCCCTTTTTGAGAAGCCAGGGATCTGGGAACCATATGATGCTCTCTCCATCCTTTGACCATTCCCCTCCCGGACCAGATGATTTTCGAAACTGTTTGTTGAAACTTTCTCCGCTTGTGCCTCGCATTTACGAGATTTGTTGGGTGGCCCCACAGCCTCCTCATGGTCATTCTTTTTGGGATGGCTTGTTGGTTTAGTTGTGTTTACCCTCCCCCGGACTAATGCGCTCTTATTTTTGCCAGTGTTGGGGGTGGGTATTGACTTTCAGGAAGGGCAGCCATGAGGCTGCAAGTGTCCGGTGCCCGGATACACTGTGAATTTTCCTGATACTCTTGTAAGCATGGAATAGTCTTCTGTTCGCTGGAGCCCCCGACTCCAGGCCCTTCTAGAAGAGGACAGGGAAGAGAGGAAATCTCTTGTGAGGGTTTTTAGGGAGAAGAGGGTGAAGTTTTGGTTTTCCTTTCTGGTCTTGGGTTTTCCAAAGAGAGGCTGGCAACCCCCCGCCCGGCCCACTCCACCACCTGAGTCCAGGCTTCTGGAGCTGTTTAGCTGCTGGAGAAGCAAACCCTGGAGAAACGTGGGTTTGTGTGTGTGGTGGGTGGGCGGGAGCCGTGAGGATGTGGGGACTGTATCTGCTCTGCTGTTAGTCATAGGATGTTGCAGCCCTATTTTGCATACTGGCGTTGACAAGTTGAGGCTTGTTCATTTGACACAGTCCTGTGGTCACAGCAAATCTTTCTAAAAGTCTAACCAGTGGAGAAGGTGGTTGTATGGATCCTCTGAACCCTGAGTGGAACTTCCTGAAAGATTTATTAGGAGAGAAACCTTGCCGGGAGCAGCAGCCGGACACACAGAATCGCGGTGCTGGGCAAAGCCTGGTGGCCTGGTCTCCGCTATTTGAGTGGAGTCGAGTCTCAGAGGTGAGGACAGCCCGCCTGGAATTCCACGTGTGATGGAAAGCTTGGGGGAGCCCAGTGCCCACCGTAACGATGTACCCACCGAGCTCCGAGAGGGGATTTATCCTGTGGTCGCATTGTCGTTTTGCCGGCTTAAAGGTGCTTTTTATGGTTGTTGCTTTAGCCACTTGTGAATGCAGAATATTGCATAAACCAGGCTTCTCTTGAGAAGTAGACGAAATCAGCTGCTTTTTCGGATTTTGCTCTCTCGTCCTCCCTCTCCCCTCCTCCTCCCCCCCTCTGCTGTCTGGTGTGTTCTTTCTGTCCCTGGCTGGAGCTCTTTGGGGGCTGGAAAGAGGGAGTTCTTTTTCTCAGTTCTGAAATATCTGACCCTGATTAGCTGGTCCGAAGCTCGGGTGCATTCTCACTGGCCACATCCAGTCAATCCCTTCTGTTTCGGGTGTATTTTCTTGCGGCTGGCAGGCTGCCTGGCTGGGTCTGGGGCCTTCTGCCTGCCTGAGGTGGACATTTCTCGTACAGCTCAGCTCAGGAGTCTCCCGGATGATAAGCCGTCCCTTACTTTCTTCATCTTTGCACCTTTGTCCCTGAATTTAGCCAGACCAATGGCAAATTAACTCTTTCCTGAGGAAGCCGAGGACCTTGGATAGTTGTTGGTCCCTATTGTCTGTCGAGGTGGCCGTGCGTCCTGCCAAAGTGTGCTTGTTCGAGGTCGGATGCTCTCCTGGTGCTTGGGCTTTTCATTTTGTAGTCCCTTTCATAGTTGGCTGCAGACACATCAGTCTCCTTGTTTTTGTTTCTTCTTTCTCTCCTGATGCTGGTTTGTGATTTCTTTAAGAGACCAGGACTCGCTTGTTTATATATCCCGTGTTTGTAGGGGGACCCTGGTCCGAGGTGGGAACAGTGCAACAATCTGGAGTCATTTTGACCGTTGATGAGTCCCATGGGCAGTCACTTCTGCACTCTCCCTACCTAGTAAACCTCAAAAATTCTGGGCTTTCCCGGAGAATGCTGCTCACATGGGCCTCTGAGAGGTGCCTCTTGTGTCTCTTCTGTTTTTCCAAGTGATCTAAGGAATTGATAGCAGTAGTAATAATAATTGTAATGATAACAATGATAGTAGTTCCTGTAATAACAGGAAATTGTATATCATGTCAAGCATGTTCTTTGCATTTTATGCCCCTTACAGTCTCACCAGGCAATTATAATAAAATGTCTATTTTAGAGCGATGGGGTTCTTATCGTGAGCCGGCCTCAGTTCTAAATGCTATAAATATATTACCTCCTTAATCTCCCAATAATCATATAAAATAGGATTATTATTATTGCCACTATTTTGCAGATGAAGAACCCACAGCCCAGAGCAGTTGAAAATAGCCCCTCGGGTCACACAGCTGGGGAGCAGCAGAGCCATCAGGCTGTGGGCCCAGGGCCAGCTCCCAGAAGTTAGAGGACAGTGAAATAAAAAACAAGCGAAAGATGCTTGTTGGCATGGAGCAGAAGGACAGAGGCAGGATAGAAACCCCAGCATCTTACCCAAAGACACCCCTTGCTCTGGCTGCCTGTCTCTTTCACCCTGGGGCAGCGGGGGCGGGGGGGGGGGCAGGCTGCTTATAGTGAGACCAAGGAGCCTGTACAGGCCTTTAGTGTCTGGAAAGCTCTGGCCCCAGGGTCTGGGGAACAAAGCCTCTGGGGTCCAGGCTGGAGCCTCATGGGGTGCAGAATCTATGAGCCTTTGCAGACTGCCACATGCAGCCACGCTGCCTGGCTTTGTGACCAGCATTTAATTACTATCACCATCCACAGCAGATGGGAGATGGGGTTCTTCTAGCCAGCGATCACATCTTCCCCTCCCTCACACTCCCTGTAACCGTTCAGAGTCCCTGCCTTTACCCTGAGTATGTTTAGCTCCTAAACCTCCCCTTACAGAGTCTGTGGTGGCCCCTCTCCCAACCGTGTCAGTAAGAACAGTAACAGCGTGGCTCACAAAACACAGGACTTCCATTCACGAGGCCAAAATTGTCTCGGCCAATGTTTTAATGGCAGAATTCTGGATTGCCTTTCCTTTATTTTCTCTTCCTCTTTTTTGGGGGGCGAAGGTACAAGGCGGTGTCTTGCTCACATCTGGTGGGTAATCTGAGCCCCAGTATTCCGTGTTTACCTGCCTCTTTTTCCCTTGTTGACTGTAGGCAGCTTGCGAGCAGTGGAGGGTGGGGTGGGTGGGGCCAGTGGCCATCTTCACCTGTCTTGGTGGCTGCCACAGCCCTGGTACTTCGTTGAATCAAGTGACTGTCAAGAACTGCTCTGTTTTCAGGGGTGCCTGGATGGCTCTGTTGGTTGAGCGTCCGACTTTGATTTTGGCTCAGGTCATGATCTCGTGGTTCTTGAGTTCGAGCCCCGTGTCAGGCTCCTGGCTGACAGCGCAGAGCCTGCTTGATATTCTCTCTGTGCCCCTCCCCTGTGTTCTCTCTCTCTCGCTCTCTCTCTCAAAATAAATAAACTTAAGGAAAAAAAAAAAGAACTGCTTTGTTTTCAAGGAAACTAGCAGCCCCCAGTCTATAGTCATGGTCTTAGCTATGGAACAGCCCCACATGGTGGGAAGTGGAGGGTTTGCCCCAAGGGAAAGGACGCTGAAGAAAAGGAAACAAAGCAGCAGAAGGGATCTGGGGCCATATAAGGGCTCGTGCAGATCAGGGTTACTTTGGGGCAAGTTACTTCACCTCTGGAAGCCTCAGTTTCCTCATCTGTAAAATGGGGACGATAAAATACCAGCTTCACAGGTTGCTGTGAGGAGGAGGAAACAGGGGATGGACAGCAGGAATTCAGCAGCATGTCTGGGCTCATAGTAAACCCTCAGTAAAAGTTAGCTAATATTACTGCTACAATTAATGGGTTTCATTACTTCCTGTGGCTGCTTGGAGTAGTGGTTTCTGAATACATTTTAATGTGTAAAGGGAACATTCTGGTTACACAGATCATAAGATGGCAGGGACTTCACCAGAGATCTTTGCAAGCTTCTGAGAGAAACGCTGGCTGTTATAAGTAAGAAAGAGATAAGAGATCAGGGAAGCTGCAGAAAGAAGCAGGTCTCAGAAAGGACAGGGATGGGGGGTGCCCCTCACCAGTCCGCCTGCTTGTCTTTGCAGGTTACTTATGGTCTCTGTGGCTATGCGGGGAGAATGGTCTTTCCTTCGCAGGGATGGTGCAGAGCACTTGGCACAGAGGAAGGAAGCTCTTGAAAAAGACATTAAGAGCAGTTGTTGTTATTTATCATTCTTTAGGCCTCCCTTTTCCTGGTAACTTTTTTACTCTGCTCCAGATTGATTGATCCCTTCATTCACTTCCTGAGTGGTTGTTGCTCCGGGCCCTGCACGGTTCTGTTCTAGCTCTGGGACATCCAGCAGGGAAGGAGAGAGACAAACATCCCTGCCCTCCCATAGCTTCCTTTCTAGTTCCAGCCACACAGTGGGGGCAGGGTGGTCCCCAGAGGGAGATGTGGAACACGTGGAGGTGATGCAGGCAAAAAACCCGCACCCACTGCAGTGCGGAGTGGCCCCGGCCCCCCGGTGCTGTTAGGTGTGGCGTAAGGTGCTTTGCCTCAGGCCTGGCACGCGGTAGTTACTACATAAGTGGTAGTTGCTATATTTATACTCTCCCATTTCCCCTCCTGAGATTTATTTTTTCTCCCCAGTACTTGTTACGGACTGAATGTTTGTGTCCTTCCAAAATTCATAAGTTGAAATTCTAACCCCCCAATGTGATGGTATTTGGAGGTGGGGCCTTTGAGAGGCAACTGTGGATAGATGGGGGCATTAGGGCAGGGTCCTCACAATGGGGTTAGAACCTTTGTAAGAAGATGTATCTACCAGAGACCTTTCTTCCTCTCTCTCTGTGAGGACATAGAAAGAAGATGAATTTATAAGCCAAGAAAAGATCTTTTCACCAGAAGCCAGTTTTGCCAGAATCATGATCTAGCTTCCAGAACTATGAGAAAGAAATTTCTATTGTTTAAGCTGCCCAGTCTATAGTATTCAGCCCGAGCAAACTAAGACAGTACTTATCATTACCCGGTATACAGTATATCAGTCTTCACTCACTAAATTGTAAATTCTGTAATGCTGAGGGCTTACAGTGCATTCATTCACTTTCTTTAATTCAGCAAATACTGTGTGCCTACTCTGTACTGTGCACTGTTTTAGAGGAGATGCATAAAGGGACAGTAAAAAAAGGATTTCTGTGCAGATGGTGCTTGCATTATAGCTAGGAGAGACAGATAAGGAGCAGTAGACATGACACATAAGGATATTAATAGTGTTCTAGAGGGTAATGTTTTCTGAGGGAGCAAGTAGGGCACGCGAGGGCCTGCAGGGGTGCGGTGGGCTGTGTTAACCTGGCTGGTCGGGACATGCTCCGTCGAGAAGCAGACATTGGAGCAGCCTTGAAGGAGGTGAAGGAAAGTCTAGAGGAGGGTGTTATGGGTCCTGGGGAGAGCCAGCATAGAGGCCGAGGGCAGGGGTGAGGCTGTGAGATGGAGGACGAGCACGAAGAACAAACGAGTGGTGTGAGCAAGGGGGACAGAGACAGAGGGGAAGCCAGGGCAGCGAGCAGCGGGTACTTTGCAGTCTTCAGGCCTTTCAGAAGGCGTTTTCTTTCTTTTCTTTCTTTTCTTTCTTTTTTTTTTAATTGCGGTGTAATTGAAATTTCCCATTACCTGAGGTTCTGGGGTACATCCCATTCATTCCGTTATTTGTATGTATCCTGGAATGCGCACCACAAGTCTGTTTAACATCTGTCACCTTGTGTTTTACTCGGTAAAATGAGCCACAGAAGGGTTTCAGAGGGAAAACGGGTTGGATCTGACCTAGCTTTTGGAACGGTCCATCTGGCTGCGGTGCAGAGAAGGGCCGACATCAGAGGCAGAAGCCGAGGCCCCAGGGGCAGACGTGCAGGCATCTCAGGCGCTTGGTCCAGACACGCAGCGGTGGACACAGCCTTTCAAGTAACGGGGCTTCCTCCCTGCTCGCTGCTGAATCCCGAGCATCTGAAACTGCACTGCCCATCCCGTGGGGTAGCCACCAGCCTTCTGTGGCCAGTGAGCACTCGAAAGAGGCTAGTCTGAATGGAGATGTTTTGTATGTGTAACATACACAGCGACTCTCAAAGACTTAGTATGAAGAACGTCAAATATGTCATTAATGAATTCTTTAAAGTTGATCGTACATTGAGATGGTATTTTGGTAAATCCTCAGTCTTAGGATTATATGTCATAGTTTCTCAATATTTTGAAAATTTTAGGGAGCTCTTGTGACTCCTGAGATTGGCCCTGAAGCCAAGTTTGCTGTTCGAGAGGTGTGATGTTTGTTTTGTCGACGATGCAGTGATGCTCTCTCTGGTGTGTCATTACATTCACGTACAGTGTGTATTATGTGCCAGATGCATGTGTATATGCAGCATATACTTGCATTAGTTTTTCCTTTCCTTTTCATTTATTCAGCCGCTCTTTGTGGAACGCCTGTTGGCTGCTGAGCATTGTTCTAGGCATTCAGCAGTGATCAACGGATATGGTACCCACTCTCAGGGAGCTTATTATGTAGTGGGGGAGACACAGAAGGAAGCACGCGTCCGAAAAAAAAAAAAACCCGTTATTATAAGGAATATGAAAGACTATGAATAGAATAGTGTGAGAAGATACTTTATGTGGGATGAAAGGGTCAGCGCTGAATTCCTGCCTTGCAATGAGACATGAAGAGCTGGGAGATCACCAGAGAAGGAGCAAAGCACACATGGAAAGAGAAAGATTGATACGTGTGACCAGATATTAAAGAAGAAAGCACCCCTAAGCATGAAAACTGTAATAATGAGGATAAAAGGCTCCCCAAAGTCAGCAACAGAAAGCCAACTGACCTCATAGCAAAGTAGGGAAAAGGCAGGCACAGATGGTTCTCAAAAGAAGAAAGCAGAGTCAACAGGGCACCTGGAAGGAGGTTGAATCTCACTGACAAAGTCAGGTTCGAGGTCTGATTGAGGTCTGATGTCTATCCAGCAGATGTCCTCTGCTTTGGTGCAAACACACACACACACAGCCGTGTAACACCGACGTGTAATCATCACTGTGGAGGGACAGACCCTTTCCATCACCCCCAGACTCCCCTCCGGCCCCTTTGTCACCTGTCTGCTCCCCCAGCCCTGCCTTCATCCCCTCTGCTGCCGACAACCTATACTTTGGTCTCTGACCTTATGGTTTTGCCTTTTTCCTGTAAATGGAATCATACAGTGTGTAGCCTTCCGAGTCTGGTTTTCTCTCGTAGCCTGAGGCACGGGGGACACCGCGGTGCTGCTGCACGAGTCCCCGGCTTGCTGGTGTAGACGGGCCCAGGAGCGATCTGTTCTGCGCATCTGCCACCGCCGTTTCAGTGTTGACCCTCCAGCTGGAGGGCGTTTGAGTTGTTTCCAGGGGGCACAGTTTTCATGTGTTAAAATGCGCCCAAAATAGGAAGTCTGACTCAAGTCTTGGCGAGGCTGTGTGGCACAGGGTCCCCCTGCTAACGAGCGCGTGAAGTCGCCCTGAGAGACGGGCCGATGGCATGCGGTAAAGTCAGAAACGTATGCGCAGCCCCACTGCTGTGTCACGTTGGGAATTCACAGCTCGTGCTGTGTGTTACTTGAGGATATGTGGAGATGGATGTGAGTGTCTGGAAAGTGGACCGGCAAGATGTAGATCAAACTCTCTGTTGTCATCTTGGGAGGAGAGATGGGGTGGGGCTCACCCTGAGGGTCAAAGGTACTGTAACTTGACTTTGAATGCTTTTTGAAAGAAGATTATAGGCATGCAAAATGCTTCCTGGAGGAGGTGACCCCTAAGCAGAGTCATAAAGCATAAATAGGAGTTAGGAGGGGGACTGGGGAAAGGGACTGAAACCCATTCCATTTTCCCAGCTGGCTGCTTCTGTGTCTGTATGAGATGTGACTGTTAGGAATGAATCTGCAGATGCCAATCTTCTGGAAGAATCCGGTCATTCCTAACTTCAGTATTATTCAAGTTCCATATCCACCAGCTGCCTATGACGGGACAAACCATGCTCTGCCCCATGCCCCAGGCGTCCACAGGGCGGGCAGCACTCAGCTTGGAGTTTGGGGCCGGTGAGGGCTGGGGTCTTGCCCAGCTCCGGGCTCCCATTCACTGGGCTGTTCCGTTGCTGCTCACTGCAGGCCTATGACAAAACAGGTCCTCGACTAAAAATGGGGAGGCATTAAAGACTTTCCAGTCTTTGAGTTTCAGGATCTAGTTTGCCCTCTGCAAAGCTCACTCTGGCCAGAAGGAGGGCGGGAGGACGGGCTGCCGGAAGTGGGGGTCCCCGAGAGGCCGTTCTGGCGTCTTGATGTCAGTGATGTCAGTCTTAACCTTGGGACCCAAGGCGAGATGGTTGGATAACCAGAGTCAAGAGTGTCAGGAAACCTCCAGGTATACAGTGTGTAAACCATATAGTACCGTCTCAATCGCGTCTGCCAAAACCATTTCCGTGTGCAGCAGTTGCTGAAATAGTGATCTCCCCTTTCCTTGGTCACCCCTTGCTTGTTTAGAACCTTTTGCTTTTCCTTTTTAACGAATAACTATGCAGGGAATGCCTTTCCGATTGAGAAAGCATGTATGGAATGTCCAGAGAGCCCATAAGGAAGGGATAGTGCCTTTGGTGCCTGGAGGACCTAGGAGGCTCAGGCCAGGCGGCAGCCTCTGTGCTCCTCCCAGGTGCTGGGGGTGGGGGGAGGCACCTCTGTAAAAGGGCAGGGGAGACAGCCTGCGGGCGAGGCCCCAGGTCCCCACTGGCCATGTCCTCTGAGTACAGACCTGGCCGGGATAGTCTGGCCTTTGCCTCATGGGTTTTTTTTTATGGACCAGATGCACTACTCTGTTTTATAAGAAGCAGTGCACCACGAGGATAGGAACTCTCTTTGTCTCTAAGTGGGAAGATTGGCTGAAGTTATCCCAAGGCTGTGTCCAGCCCGGTTGGATGAATCATTACTTAAGTGGGGCTATGGAATAAACCCTGTCAGACCAATGCCGGAAAGGGCCTCTGTCTGCTCCAGCTGCTCTCATAAATTACAGGGGACTTTCCACACAGAGGACCTTTTGTTTTTCCTCTTACCTTTTGAAAAAAAATGGGAAAAGCCAATCATCCAACAAGAGGGGACTCTCAGCTATATTAGCTGGAATGTTCTTCGGAGACTCCACGCCCAGGACACCATGTGTGGACAGATCTCTCTGAAATGGCACTCTGATCTCATCCCTGCCCCTGTTCAAAACCTTCCATCGCTCCTTATCGCTGTGGGATAAAGTCCAAGTGCTGCGGCTTATTTGGAAGGCCTCCGGCTACCTCTTCAGTCCCACATGGGACCCTTCCAACTCTGCTCTCCAGGCAGAAGTTTTTTCTGTCTCCAAAATAAACACGCACTTGGGGCAGATGTGGCCCCTGGGCCAGCAGTTTGCATCCGTTGCTGGGGCTCTCCCAATGCAGGAGCAGACAGGACATGCTTTTCTGTGCCCCCGGTGCTGGCCGAGACCTGGCATGCTGTGGGGGTACTCCATGCTTGGCCGGGACCTGGCATGCTGGGGGATGCTCCTTGCCTGGCTGGGATCTGGCATGCCGTGGGGGTGCTCCCTGCCTGGCTGGGACCTGGTGTGTTGTGGGGGTGCTCCCTGCCTGGCCGGACCTGGCCAGGACATGGCATACCATGGTGGGTGCTCCCTGCGCCCCTGGTGCTGGCCGGGACCTGGCATGCCGTGGGGGTGCTCCCTGCCTGGCCGGGACTTGGCGTGCCCTGGTGGGTGCTCCCTGTGCCCCCAGTGTCTGGCCAGGACCTGGCATGCTGTGGAGGTGCTCCCTGCTTGAATCCTTAATGCTGCACCAGGGACAAGCACCTCCCTGAAGATAAGGTATTAAGGTCTTTCCCTGTCGAACACTTTGCCCGTGTTATTCTGAAATGCTTCTTCAGACCCTTACATACTTTTGTGATGGGCTGTGTGTGCCTGGAAACGTAATTGCTTCTTTGATTCTAGACCGCTCCTTTCCTGTTCCTGTTCCCATTCCCTCTCTGCCCCCTCAACACATGTTGGCTTTTTTTCCTTTTCCCCTGAGGAAGCCAGTCCTTTTGCTTCCTGCCGGATCGGAACGTGTGGTGTCGGTGGGCTGTTACTAAGCAGTGATGATGGTTTCCAGGCAGCTCGCCGGCTTTTGCCCTCCCGGTTGGTTAGTGATTGCTGATTTCCGTCAGGGGAACACACGTGATTTTCACATTTCTCTTCATTTCCAGTGAGCTATCACAACAAAGTTGCTCAAAGACACAAACCAACCAGCTACCATGGGGAGAAAAGCCTCCTCCCACTTTGTGCAGCTTTCCCATCTCATCTGTGTGAGCGCTGTGCAGGAAAAACTCAACAAGGACATGGTGGGCAACCGTAGGAGCTCCTGTGTGCCCAGAGCTACACACGGCTCCGGGGGGTAACAAAGGAGAATTATGGGGGTCACAGTATGGAAGGTCCAGCCCCTGCCTCCGAGAGAGGCGGAGTGAGAGCCAAAGCGCTGCCATGATGATGTAGCATTAATGTAGTTATGATGCAGCATCGTGTTATTTAGCAGTATTAGTTACTAGATGAAAACCCCATAGCGTAGATACTAAGCCCCGACTGTGCGCCAGTGTTAAGAACTTTTCCCCCATCAATTCATGTAAGGAATAAATATAAACTTGAGTACATGTGAAAATTGCACTTGAACAGCCAAATTCAATCACCCAGCGTTCAGTGTGTGTCTCGCGGGCAGGCGCTGCTCTGGGCTTGCAGCGCTGCAGTGGAGAAGAGCTTGGAGACCCCTCTGAGACCCTCCCCACTGAGTCCGGAGCAGGGATACAGACACCGGATTTTGCACATGCTGATGGCGCCGCAGTGAGGTGGTGGTTCTCGGAGGTGGACTGGATGGTGCTGGAGCCCAGGGGCCCAAGGAGCTGGCAGGGGAAGGCTTTGGAGAGCAGGTGCCTTAGGGGGGTCTCCGGGGATTGGATGGCTGAGGTCTGGTTGGTTGGGAAAGGCTTCTAGGGGAGGTGATGGGGCAATGGACGGGGTTGGTGGGGTGGGGTGGAGTAGGTAGAGATGGGTTAGCCTTCAGAGGGGCTGTGAGGCTGTGTTTTTGATCTCGGAATGGGAACACGAATTCCTCCTCCTGGGGGATGGCGAGGGTCTGCGGTAATAATAGTGGCGTGTTCCTGACGGCGGTTGAGCTCACTGCGCGAAGGACGCAGTGCCAAGCAGTTTACTTGCCTCACCCCCTGTACTGCTCAGCACTACCTTATACAATAGGGACCAGCATCAACCCCATTTTCCAGATGGGACAAACCGCGGCTCGGTGGAGTTAGCTGACTTGCCCAAGTTCATACAGCTCTTAGGTAGATTGGAACCCGGGTCAGAGTGCAGAGACTGGCCCATTAACTCCAGATACCCAGGAAGTAGAAACATGAATCCTCTTGCCTAGATGAAGTTTCTCTTTATTCCCGCCCCTGTTTTCCCATCCCCCTCTTCTGCACTTTCCGAAAGGGCTGGACGGTTCTGACTTCGGCTGCTTATCAGGACTCCAGGTCTCCGGGTCTAAGCGAGACAATCTCTGGATGGAGATTGTGAGAGAAAAGGGAAGAATTGAAGTGGCCAAGGTGATGGGAATTGCGGGTAAAGGACTCACAGGAATTGCTTTTTCTGTGGCATAAACCTGTTTTAATTATAAATAGGACGTGGCGGCGGTGAGGGAGGGGGCGTCACGGGCACTTGGGTGAAGCACCAGCAGAGAGGAAACACTCGGGTGTCCAGCCCAGCCTTCTTCTCCCCCGCCCCCTCTCTCTCATTTCTGCACAAGAAACCAAGGGTGGGGGCTCCATGTGCCCGCCTGGTCACACTTATCAGTGCCTCTGTGCACCCAGTGTGGGCAAAAGTGACAGTGTCCGGCGGGCCCTTCCTTCATGTCCCTGGCCTTGGGTCTGCCTCTGTCTCCCCAGACTCTACCACAATGTATCTGCATGACCCTCACATCTCTGTGCTAAGTTTCTTCATCTGTGAAAGGGACACAGGAGGAAAGTGAGTTCAGACGAACGAATTTAGGGCATGCCTCTTTCCTCCCAGGCACCCCATCTGAGGCCCTGGGACTCCCAGGCTCTCCCAGAGGTGGTTGGGGACCTGCCCTTCCGCAGGCACTTTGGGAGGGGGGAGCGGGGAGGAAGTGGGTCTGGGCCTGCCATATACCTTACCTCTGGCTCCTTAAAACAGGAGCAGGGACTGTGAGCCCTGCGGATGGGAAGTGAATTTTTGCACCCTCTGTTGTCCTGCATTGCCAGTTTTCCTGGCAGAAAGTAGACCTGGGAGTTGAGAGGAAACCCTCTTGATAAGGCCTCCGGACCTGATACACACCCCCCTTCCCCGTCATTCCCAAGAGAAGAGCTTCAGGGTGTTTGATGGGCCACCTCTGCACCTGTCTGGAATCCCCCAGTCATCCGGGGCAGGGGGTGTTTCTCTGTGGGGTCCCAGTGAGGGAGCCAGTGCCCTGGTACCTGGCAAAGACTGGGTGAGGGCACTCGCTGATGTAGAGGTCAGCGGCATCGCAGGGGTCACGGCGTGCCCCCACTGGACATTCCGACCCATCAAAGGCCTGTCCAGGCGTTGTTCTTGTTGCTAGAATAAATGACTAGCAAATGGTTTTGGTGACAGACATTTTTGGTGACAGAATTGGTGAGCAAATTTCATGGAGCGTCTACAGTTAGTCCATTATACTCAGTCCATTATACTCTACTGATGTCTACAAAAGAAATGGATGTCATTTGTAGGCTGGTCAAGACGCGTGACAGTAAAGGGATGCCTATGAACCCTCCACCTTGCTCAGGAACTGGAATATGGCCAATGATCACTGACTCCAACTGCATCTTCTTTCTAGTGTCCCCTGTGCCTAGCCCTCAGTGCTGTCTGCTGGAGGGAATGCTTATCCTGGATTTGGGGTTTATTATACCTTTGCTTAACATTTTTTTCACTATAGGGGCGCCTGGGTGGCTCAGTCGGTTGAGCATCAGACCAGCTCAGGTCATGATCTCACAGTCTGTGAGTTCTAGCCCCGCGTCGGGCTCTGTGCTGACGGCTCCGAGCCTGGAGCCTGCTTCCAAATTCTGTGTCTCCCTCTCTCTGCCTCTCCCCTGCTCGCAGTCTGTCTCTCTCAAAAATAAAAATTAAAAAAAAGAAAAATTTTTTTCACTATATACCTGAATATGCCTCAATACTATACTATGTTCTTTCCTTCCTTTTGAGCTTTACAGAAATTCCACGCCGTGTGTAGCTCACTTTGGCACTGACAGGGCCACACTGATGCATGCTGTTGTGGTCTGTTGCTCACTGTGGTAATAATCTCTTCCATTATATGAACAGACCACAGTTTATTTATTCGTTCTCCGGGGGCCCGTGAGTTGTTTGTTTTGTTGTTTTGTTCCCCCCCCCCCCACACACACACAGTGCCACTGGGGGTGGTCTTGTTTGCCTCGTCCTGCGTGCCAGAGTTTGTGTCTAGGGTTTTAGGACCCAGTGCTGCTTTCGGATTGTCCCGGGGTCATACACTCTCAAAATTGGAAGGTAATTCTTTGGCCAAGTAGTTCACCTTCATTGGAAATCTAGAAGGAATGGTTCTTGGTCTGAGCTTAAGAGCTCAGTTGCTGGAATCGGATGGCCACAGTCTCCCTCCTGCCTTTGCGTCATGCTGTTACTTGTTACTTAGTTCATTGTGCAGTGGCCTTAACTTTTCCCTGCCTCAGTTTCCTTAGCTGGGAGCTGAGGGCAAAAGCCCAGATCCTTTTGAGGTTGAAATGAGAAAGTGCATGAGGACCTCATGATTAAACTCATGATGATTTCTCCTTTGGCATGGGCTCGGGATTCCAGGCAGGTTCACAGTCTTGCTGGACCTTTGTGCTCTGCCAGATGATCTTGACCTGCCCTGGTGGGATTTCCCCTCTTCCTGTCCCAGATTTCCCAGTGCCTCTCTGCCTGGAATGTAGGAATGCAGGGCCCCTCCCCCAGTGGGGGGGGGTGTTTATGATTGCCCACGGCTTGCAGACTCCCAGCAAGGATAAGCCTTTCAGAACCAGATAATCTGATTGGAACCGAATAGAATGGGCTCCACCCCACCCTGGATGCCTCCCTGAAGAATAAACAGCCATGTAATTCCTGTGCTACTCCTTGCCTCACATTCCAGCCTTCGGGCCCTAAATATGGGAGGAGAGAAGGCAGATCACTCTTCCAGAAGGGCCTGGTTCTTCAGCAAGAGTTATTCATTCATTCATTCATTGTGTCAGGCCCAGAGCCTGGGCTTTTTACTATGAGGGCCTCCGCCTGGCGTTTTGAATTGTGTTGGTGGCAGAGACCATGGAAAGCCATAGGTAATTCTTCACATGCGTGAGGAGCATGGAAAAGCATTACCCAGCTTGATGGATAAAGAGTGGGGGCTTCCAGTTCACACATTGTGGGTTTTGGTCCTGCCTCTGCCTTCAAAAGTCTCCGATCTCCTGGGGACAGTTACTCTCTCGAGCCTGTTTCCTCATCTGTAAAACTAGAAAGTAGATAGCACCTACTAGATACTGTCTTCTGAGGACTGAATGAGACTTTGTGCATTAAGAGCTTCCCTCCGAGCCAGCATGAAGTAGGTGCTCAGTAAGTGCTGGCTATTGTTGTACCTGGGTGGCTCCGTCAGTTGAGCTTCTCACTCTTGATTTCGGCTCAGGTCATGATCTCATGGTTTGTGGGTTTGAGCCCTGCTGAGGGCTCTGTGCCCAACAAAATGGAGCCTGCTTGGGATTCTTTCTCTCCCTCTCTCTCTGCCCTTCCCAGCTCGCATTGTCTCTCTCTCTCTCTCTCTCAAAATAAATAAACATTAAAAAAAATATATATAAGTGCTGGTTATTATCCAGCCAGCCTGTGAGCCCCAAATATACCGGTATGGAGCATCTGGCACATTAGGTGGTCAGTAAACACATTTGGATGAACAAGGCTGTTGATTACTGCTTCCCATTACGAAAACCCCATTTGTAAGTGTGGCTTCTTTTTTTTTTTAAATTCCTAGTTTTGGAGTCTATGCTTAAGCCCTGTCTCTGCAAAATAACATTAATGGCTTCTCTCCTTTTGGACTCATGTTAGTGCACGTGTAAATAGCTCCAACTGTATGCGAGCCTCCGTTCTGAGCACTCTGCCTTTCGTTGTATTTAATCTGTAGTTTAGTCTTTACGACAGGCTGTGTGGTCAGTATAAATTTCCCTGTTTTAGCGATGGGGAAACTGAGGCAGAGAGGGCAGTGACTTTTCAAGGTAACGGCGAGTAAGTGGTAGGGAGTGAGCTAAGATTTGAAGCCAGGCAGCCGAATTTTAGGATCTTTTGTGTCTTAACTGATTTGCTCTCCTGCCTGGAGGTGAGCTCCACCTCAAGGGTTCCGGGGAGTTGGTTGGGATGTGCACTGTGCAAGAACTTGGGGCATTTGAGAGACGCTTGTCCCATCTGGCAGCTCCAAGTGTCCTCCTCGTGCTTTCGTCCTTCTGGACTGTCAGTGGATGGAATATGGTTCTAAGGGTAGGGCCGAACGTGTGCGGTTTAGAACTCTTTGCCTTTTTGAGTGGTGTGGTTGCTCCCGTGGATTTTGCCCTGTGCTCCCAGTTCAGCCTGTTTGGGGATGAATCCGAGAGTCAGTGATAAAGGCAGGGGCGTGTCCAGTCACCCACCCCTCCTGCAGACCTGACTCCTGCTGGACAAAGGCTACCTCTGTGTGGCTGGGACTTAATCAGTGAGCGTGGATTAGCGGCAGGCTCCTTCCATTTGTTCTAGTAGGTCCTGAGGCTCGGGGCCCACACCCTCCCTCCCAGGCAAGAACGGCTAGCTGCCAAGTTGTGCCCCTCCCCCTCCCAAATTGACGGTGTGGTTTTCACTGTGGGAGTAATAAATTACGCCTTTTAAGGATATCTCCCAGCTGTTGAGTGGTTTAGACTTCCAGATGTTCCTTTGTCCAGGAAGCAGAGAGGCCGCCTGATTGGATCTCTTTAAAAGTTGATGCAAAAAAATCAGTGACTTGCCTGTGACCCCCAGGGGACATGCAGTATTTCCCTCTAGGGAAAGAGGCACCCGTGAGCTAGCTTGGCCTGGGTGAAGCGTTTAGCAGGGAGTAAGTGAAGACAAGTGACCTGGATTTGGAGGCAGGAGGCCGTGTGACCCTGGCCTGAGCAGACGACCTCTCTGACCCTCAGTTTCTGAAGCTTTCAAGTGGGGGCACTTTTAAAGAACTAAAGGACGACTTGTCGGGCATAAGCCCAAAGGGTCTGTGCAGGTGTTAGCCCTTACCATCAAAGGTGGTTGTACTGTATCTGACAGTGGAAGAAGATAGAGATGAAAGTCTATCCTGATCTTTCACTGGGGGACGCCGAGGCCCAGAGAGGTTTGGTTTGTTTAAGCTATAGCTGGGCCTGTGCCCTCCAGTATGGGGCTGCTCAGCGCTTGACGTGTGGAAAAAAGCCCGGATTGAAATGTGCTATAAGTATAAAATGCGCACTGGATGTCTAAGTCTCAGTACAAAAAAGAGAATCTGAAATATCTCTAATGGTTATTCATATTGATGACATGTTGAAATGATGATTTAGGTATATTCATTTAAATAAAGTACATTATGAAAATAATTTCACTTCCTTTTATTATTATTTTTATTTTAAAAAATTTTTTAATGTTTATTTTTGAGACAGAGCATGAGTGGGGGAGGGGCAGAGAGGGAGAAAGGGAGAACAGAATCGGAAGCAGGCTCCAGGCTCTGAGCCGTTGGCACCGAATTCAGTGCGGGCCTCGAACCCACGAATGGGAGATCATGACCTGAGCTGAAGTCGGACGCTTACCTGACTGAGCCCCCCAGGCTCCTCCTCTATGATAATTTTTTTAAAGTAGGCTTCATGCCCAGTGTGGAGCTCAACGTGGGGCCTGAACTCACGACTCTGAGATCATGACCCGAGCTGAGATCAAGAGTCGGATGCTCAACTGACTGAGCCACACAGGCGTTCCTGTTTTTATTATTTTTAATGTGGCTGCTAGAAAATATTAAATCATTTATGTGTCTGTCGTTGTATATTTTGCTGGACAGTGCTGAGCTGTTTTGCTGGACTGTTACAAGAACAGTGGGCTTCGGACTTGTGCAGTGTACAGCCTCCACAACCATATGTCACAGGCCTATCAGGTCTTGACAGACTTCTTGGATATGAATCGTGGCTCTAGCAGCAATTCGTTGTGTGATGTTGGTAAGCTGTTTGACCCCTCTGAACTACAGTTCTATCTGTAAAATGAAAATTGCAGTAGCACCTACTTTCATCGGGTTGCTGGAAGGATGAAATGAAACGATGCATATAAAGTGCTTAGAATACTACTGTCCTTCCCCTTCTAGGAACTTAGTGAGTCTCGGTTGTTGTTATTGTATTGGCTGTTGATTCTTTAGGACCTGGAGACACAGAGATGGAACAGACAGACTCGCTGGGGATCCAGAGGCAGAATACATAGACATGTAGTGATTCGTAGAGGGCCTAAGTCCATCCGGGCACATAAGGAAACCTTCCCACAGAGGCAGAACTGCCGGGCTTGCTGGGCACACGGGACGGCGGATGAAATGGCGCCTGCTGGGGTGGCTGGGAGCTGGCTCTGGGTGGGAACCGCAGGAGCCGTGGGCCTGGGCAAACTGCAGGGGGCACCTGGAGGAGGAGCCCCAGAGACGAGGGCCCAGCTTCTGGAGCTTCTCTGTCTGGAGCAAAGGAAGAATTCAGGGCCCAAGAGCGACATGACTGGATTTGGACATCAGACCACTCCGCTGCTCAAAGGAGGTGGTGTTGGAGAAAGGGCACGGAGCCTGAGGCAAAGAGACCAGGAGAAGGAAGCATACCCTTTCTTTCTTTCTTTCTTTCTTTCTTTCTTTCATTCTTTTTAATGTTTTATTTTATTTTTTGAGAGACAGAATGTGAGCAGGGGAGGGTCAGAGAGAGAGAAGGAGACACAGACTCCAAAGCAGGCTCCAGGCTCTGACAGCATAGAGCCTGACACGGGGCTCGACCCCACCAACTCTGAGATCATGACCTGAGCCAAAGTCAGAGGCTCAGCCGACTGAGCCACCCAGGTGCCCCGGAAGCACAGTCTTTCAAAAGCCCATATAGTCCGCTTTTTTTTTTGGTTCAAGTTAGAAGTCTTTACATTCATTTATAATAATGATCCTACATATGTCACCCCTTCCCCGTTTCTCTGCAAGAGGAAGATGTTTGGAATGGTGTGCACCTGACGGTTGCTTCAGCTGGGTGGGGATTTGGGTTATTGTGCCGGGTTGTTGGAGAAGCGTGTTCTTAACAGGCCACCGGCCTGTCCCATAGACAACGGCTTCTTATGGCCACAGAGTTCTTCAAACACACGCAAACAAGAAAGAGGGATCGGAGCTTCAGTTAGGAAGCTCCTTCTCATAGTATATATGAATTCAAAGTCTAACACCTTTTCAGAAGAATTGGGTTTTTAATTAAAATAATACATGCACATATTTAAAATCAAATGGAAAAGGCTGACATGGAAAAGAGCCAGAACCCTCTGTCCCTTCTTGCCTGCTCTTAGTCCTATTCCCAAGGGAACTGGGGTGGCGGTGGGTCAGTATCTCTAAATAATAGGCTCAATTGTCTGTCCCTACTGCCCCCTCCTTTTTTCCTGGGCCTCCCTGGTATCTTACGAATCACACCTGCTGAGCTGGGATGTCAGCAGGCCTGGCCTTCCCTCTCCCACCCACCTTGTTCTGGCATCTATATTTTCGTGTCGGCAAGGCATGTAACATTCATATCCTCTCCCACATCCATAACGAAGACTTCTGTGCTTTATCCTCCGGATTAAGTCTAAAAGTTGAAATATTGGTAAACCGTGTTTATAAGATTATGCCTCTAAATAGTCTTCCCTGCACATCCAAACTGGAGGCTGATCACGTGTCCTTTCTGGACAGCTCTCTGTTTGTCCTGTGATTTCCAGTCACCTCTTCCTCTTTGAACAATGTGGCTTTTTATTGTGAGAGTAGCTGCTGTTTGAGCCCTCGGCTCCATCAAGGCCCTCCCCCACTGTTCCTCAGGTCACTCTCCTGGGGACCCTCCAGCCCCCTGCTCTGCAGAATTTGGTCACTGTGGACCTGCCTTGGCGTAGAGGGTCCCTGGGGCTTTCCTTCACTGCTCTCCATGGTCCTGCTGGGCCTGATCCATTCTTTACTGGATTCCTCCGTCAGTCTCTTTCTGAATACACTCCCTTATTTTGCAGGATCATGTAGCCTGTCAGCACCATCTGAAAACGGAACGCTTCTCGATCTCATATTACACCTGTTGCTCATTTGATCCAGGAACATGGGTCACCGTATCTGGCAAATAATGCTTTTTATTTTCCCTGTGGAAAACTGGGGAAAGGGAAAACTTCTTAAGAGTGCAAGGAAGAAAATAGCCTTAATGTATTTCTCTGCATTTCCTTTCTCTTTTCTTTGCTTATTTATTTTAAATTTGAGATCACCTCGTGTCAACAATTTTTTTGGATTTTTCTCTTAATGTAATAGAAGTACTTCCACATGGAGTTCAAAGCAGACTTTTAAGTATGATTTTTAGTGCAACATGATGTCATATCCCATCACGATGATGGTTCGTCATTCTCCCAATTTTATCTGTAACTCTGAGTATTCAGAATATTTTTTGGATTTGTCTCCCATAACTAGTGCTGAGGTGAGTGTTTGGGGGCGTGCGCATGCACACGTGTGCAAATAAACCTATTTCCATCGTTCAGATCTCCTTAAGATAGATTTCTGGATGTAGGATGACTGAGTCAAATGTTCTAGACACTTTTAAGGCTCTTGATGCCTATTGTTTTTTTAAAATGTTTATTTATTTTTGAGAGGGGGAGGGGCAGAGGGCGAGGGGGACAGAGGATCTGAAGCAGGCTCTGCATGGACAGCAGGGAGCCCGATGCGGCGTTCCACCTGACTACAAACCTGTGAGATCATGGCCTGAGCTGAAGTCAGATGCTTAACCGACTGAGCCACCCAGGCACCCCTCTTGATGCATATTGCTAAGTGTCTTTCCCATTTGGTTTTGCCAGGTTGCAGCCACAAGGTGCTGTCAGACATTTGCCCTGTGTAGAGTTGCTTCTTCGTTAAGTGGGGTTTCTGAGGTCAGGTTGACGCAGGTCTGGTTGAGGGGAAGGGGCTAACTCTTCAGCGTTGGTTGCTGTTTCTCCTAACGATTTGGGGCTTCACTGAAATACCAAGTTTCTTGGTGTTTGGGAAATGGGGACAGTTCTGTTGTCCTGCAGTGAAGTTTATGCCCTGAGGTGTGCTGGGGCTGAGTGGGAAGACCTGGCGTGAGCCTCAGGACCAGTCACTGTGAGTGTCACCTGAGGGAACTTTGGAGAGCCGCTCGGCTTCCGTCCGCCTTGTTTCCCATCGGGTCAGGGTGGGTTACGGTCCCTACTTTGGAGTTACTGGAGCGTGAAACAAGCCGTAGAAATCTGGCTGCTAAGGCGGGTACCACCATATCCCACTTTGGGGATGCTTCAGTGGAAATCCAGAGCGTGGGTCTTGGATACACAACTAACAGGTTTAAGCATCGCCTCTGACGCATTTGGCTAGCTGTGTGTTCCTTGCGGTCACTCAGCCTCACCGGGGAGACATAGCTACGTCGCATGGCTTGCAGCCCCTCTTTGTTGTGTCGTGTCCCCCAAAACCATGAACATGAGAGAAGTCCGTTTGCATCCTGGTGCCCTACCACTCACCAGCTACGTGACCTTGGGCAGATTGCTTTGCTTCTTGGACCCTGGTGTCCTTTCCTATAAAATGGGAATAACAGTACAGGCCTTCACTCCTAAGGGGTTTGGGAAGGTTGGCTGAGATGGCGTCTGTAGCTTGCTCGGCCGGCGCCTGGTCCCAGGGGTGCTCAGCAAAGGTCAGCGTCAGCACGAGCGCGTGCCCTCAGACCAGACAGGTGCGTCCCCAGAGCTGACTCGAACCAACAGGCAGGATGGCTTCTCAAGCTGGTGGCCGGTGGCTTTTGGCAGGTAGGTACATACTTTGGACTCTTCAGAAGTCAGAAGGGACCTATCCAAGCCTGTCATTTGACAGATGACAAAATCAGGCTCCAGATGGTGACTCGTTCTTTTGGAATTTTCTCACTGTTCCCGTTTGTGTGTAAAAGGAAGAATGCACACAGGCATGTGCACAGACTTGGTCTGGAAGGATGCACAAAGGAAATGGTAACAGTGGGCCTTCTGGGGGCAGGAGGGGAGCGTAGCATCGATTCTGTGACTCTTCTCATTCTACTGGAAATTTTTACCATGTGCGTGTCTTCGTTCTTCAATCAATAAAAAGTAAGTTCTTAAAAATCCACCACTCTGAAAGCCATCCTGCTTGCTTCATGGTGCGTTAATAAGAAGCCAGAGGAGTATTCAGAAATCTGTTTGTTTCATAGCTGTCCATCTGAACCCACACACCCGAATCCCGGACTGGAGGGCTTTCTCCTAGTCACACAGCCTGCCTGCCACCCCCTTGCTGGCCTTCTTTACCGCCTTCCAGAGTCTGCCAAGCTAAGCGCTAGTCTTAGACACCCACCCTCTGGTCCCCAGGCCACCCACCACCCCTGTGTGGGGGAGCCCTGGACCTGACGGAGCAGGCCTGAGGCTGGGGGCCTTGGCTTCGGCCCAGGCACCTCCCAGTGCAGAAGGAAGAGTCTGTGCAGCCGGTCCCCTAGCCTCCTTTGAGCCAAGCCTTGTTCCAAGAAGTTCAGAGCCGCTTTGCTGGTACGGCAGGGCTGAGTTGCTCCCCCAGGCCCCGTGCATGGAGTTGGCAGTTCCCTGGAAACATTTCTTTTCCCCCTTTTCTCCAGGCACGTGGATTTCTCGCCCCACCCCAGACCATGCATCTCAGGGGCCATTTGAGTTGAGCCCTGAAGGAGCATCTCTCTGTGAGATCTCAGTCGGTGTGGAGGGGAGTGGATGGAGGGGTAGGGGAAGGGAAGGGGAAGGACGGCTGGCCGGAGCAGAAAGCCTAAAACCCTTCTCTTCCTGCCTCCCTAACACCTTTAAAAAAAAAATTTTTTTTTTAATGTTTATTTATTTTTGAAGGAGAGGAAGAGACAGAGCGTGAACTGGGGGTGGGGGTGGGGCAGAGAGAGAGGGAGACACAGAATCCGAAGCAGGCTGCAGGCTCTGAGCCGTCAGCACATCAGCATAGAGCCTGATGTGGAGCTTGAACCCACAAGCTGTGAGATCATGACCTGGGCCGAAGTCGGACACCACATCGACTGAGCCACCCAGGCGCCCCTCCCTAACACCTTTGATCTTCAACCTGGCCTGAAGCCCCCTCTTACTTCCCTCAAGTCCACTGTCCCTGCCTGTGATCCAGGTTGTTGGTGCCTCATTAGCCGTCTTTGGAGGTCTTACTCAGTGGTTGAGGAACTTTTTTCTACCCAGTGACCAATTTAGGACACCCAAAGTGTTTACAGGCCTGCTTTTTATTTACCCATTCAAAATGAAAGTAGCCATATTGATCCCACGGCCGGGGGTGAGCCTGCAGGGGGTGGTGTATCTTCTCACTGCTTCGGTTGTACGCTTCCTTAGACAGAAGGCTGTTAAGAATGGCCAAGGCTTTCTGGCCATTAACCCCTGGGCACATTTCAGCAGAGCGGAGCCAACTTTCTCCCCTTTTTATTGTCAAGGTAGACCTCAGGCCAAAGGAGTCTTACGGTTTCTAGTTCCTTATTGTATAGACGAGGGACACAGAGGCCCAGAGCGGATGAGATATTCCTGAGGGAGAGACTGTAAGGTTCTGGGCAAGTGAGACATTATTATTGGTCACAACAACAACAACAACCACCACCACCTTATCAATAATAATAATAATAAGTGGCAGCGGCAGCCCCAGAGTGTGAGGCTTCGGTTTTCAGCCAGGACGATGAAGTCTGGTGGCTTCTTTTCTCTTTGGCAAGGCAGCGTGAGGCCTGTGGTGTTTGTATTTCTCCTCGGCCGGGGACAGATTTTGAAATTTAAATGATAAATCAAACACGCCCTGTTTCCATAGAAGCTTTAGAAGCTTGCGGGAAACCTCTGCACAGTGGTTTTGGGAGCCGAGATAGGCCACGTTTCCCTTTCGCCATGGGCAGAGAGGGACATTAAGGACAGTCCATCGGTGGAGAGTGAATGACTGCATTCATCTTGATTAAGCTCAGCGAGTTAACGAAAGGATGATGTATGTTCTACCGAACTCACCCTTTTTATGTATGTGCTTGTGGCCAATTTGTCTTTGCTCGAAATGGAAAGCTGACAAGATGGGCTATTTTTTCCTGTTAAAAATAATTACACGCCAGATGCCATTCCAAGTTCTGCGCCTCAACCAGTTAAAGATTTTTGGATCTTTTGCCCAGGATGCCTGTTCAGAAGGTGAGCTTGTTAGCCTCTGAGCCAAGTATAATAATAATGATTCAGGTCAGGGACTACAAAGGACTCTGTGATGAGCAGAAAAGTAATTATTGCATATAATGAAACCTTTTAAACATATACATCGGCGATGGGGTGGTCCCAGCAGCAAAGATTTATGTTACAGCCGCGGAGTTAGGCCCCCATCCGCCTCTCAGGTTGCTCGTAGAAGACGTTCGTGGACAGCTCCTCTCTCCCTGGCAACCAGAACTTTCCAGAAACCCTTTCTGATGGGACAGCTGCCAGAGGGCTTCAGAACGGGGAGGACGTTAGGTGTGGCTTCCAAGGCTCCACTTTTGGCTGCATTGCCAAAGGAGGGCGACTGCTCAGCCTGGTGCAAAGAGTCTGCTTTCTGGAGCCGGACTAGGTTGCAAGGCTTCTCCGCCACTTGCTGGCCGTGTGAACCTGAGCCGGGGTCATCACTTTCCCACCTGCGGAGCGGGAGCCAGAATCCTGCCTTGGCAGGGTTGGGGCCCAGACCGGACCGGAGGGAAGATGTGTCAGGTGCTGCACTGGTCTCCTGGGGCTGCTGTGACAAATGCCCACAAACAAGGTGGCTTCCAGCAGCAGGTTTATTCTCTGATGGTTTTGGAGGCTAGAAGCCCAAAGTCAAGGCGCCAGCAGGGCCACGTCGCCCGGAAAGGCTCTGGGGAAGGACTTTCCTTGCCCCTTCTAGCATCGCGCCTGGTGGGTGCTGGAAATTGTTGGCAATCCCTGTCCTATGCCATCGTTCCCCTTCCCGCCTTCATCGTCCTGTGGCCTGTTTCTCGGCGTACACACCGCTTTTTATGAGGAGAGTCGAGGGCGGTAGGACTGACCCCAGCCCAGGGTGACTTTACCTTAACAAATTACTCTGCAAAGGCTCTGTTTCCAAATGAGATCATGTTCTGAGGTTCGCCCGTGAGTCTTGGGGCGACATTATTCAATCCTGTAGACATGCCTAGCATATTACTGCAGATAACATCCTGGCAGGTGACAGTATTTGGTGTTTTTACGATGGTCACTTCTCAGAGGTATGGATAGATATTTTTCAAATAAGATGGGAGCAAGCCTGGTTATTTGAGGGACAGAAGGAGGGCCAGATGGCAGAAGCTGGGGCGGGGGGGGGGTGGACTGGCAGGTGGAGAGGAGGCAGGACGAGGTCAAGCAGCTGCCTATGTGGACGGGCGGCGGCGGAGCCGGGGAAGCCATTTTGCTGTATTACACGCGGGAGCGCCGGTCGCCTGGTCCGGTGGTGGCCCCGCACGTGGGCAGAAGAGGGTGGTTCTAGACCCTACAATTCTTTGTTTGTTTCTTGCCACTTTGGGTCTCTGCCTTGCTGTGTCACCTTGGTTGATGAGTGCCTCTTGGGCCAAGAGGAATGAGGACAAGGTGGGATGCTTTAGAGTCTGTGACAGCAAGGCTGACCCCGAGGCCTGTGAAGTGAACTGTTTTTATGGCGTCCGCGCTTGAGTCCTGGCTCTGTTACCTGCGCGTGGCACGCAGTCCCCTGGGCCCTACTGCGTCCGAGGAAATCCACGGGCCTGTACGACAGGGGTTGGTGAGAGAATCGGGTCAGATTCCATAGGGCAGTTTGGGTCACTGAGCAGACATTCCATAATCCTCTCTACTCTAGGACAGTCCTGCCCCAGGCCTCAGAAGGATTGCCGGCATTCTTGTCCTGAAACTGGAATGCGGTGCAATGTCAGTGGCCCCAGGGGAGTGGGGGCCTCTCCACCCTGCTCTGTGCTCTAGCTCGCTGACTGGGAAATGCCCGTGCCCTTCGGCTTGCTGGGCCCCGTCCCCTCCCACCGTCTCTAGCCCGGCCTGGGGTGGCCCCAGCTGGGGCAACTGGATACCCATGCCACGGACAGGTTATTTTCTAGAAACCACCTGCGGATCTCAGGCTCACACAGAGTGGCAGAGGTTTGGGCCCACATGGCCCTGGAAGGACATGAGGACAGCCCCTGGGGGGACACACCCGTGTGTTGGCTAATCCTCTCAGTCCTCTAGTCCAGTGCTGCTTAGACTCGAGTGTCCTTTGGAACCGTGTGGTGGGTTCCACGTGGCTGAGCCTCCCTGCCCCCCAGGGGATGAGGGTGAGGCCTGAGAATTGCGTCTCTGATGGGTTCACAGGTGACACCCAAGTCGAAGGACTCAGAGCAAGGCTGCTACCATGGACCTTCTGAGTGACTGCAGGTGAAGCCTCTTCATTGTGGAAGGAAGTAGAAGGTCCCTGTTGGAGCTGACCAGAGCTCCGTAGTTCCAGAGGCTGGGTGTGATGCAGGCATGCTAATCGCTGATCATGAAATAATAGCTCACGGGGCCCTTGCAATATGCCAGGCACTGCTTTACGTGCATTAAGCCTCCATTTCACAGAGGAGGTGACTTCTTAACCCAGAGAGGTTAAGAAACCCACAAACAATGAGCAGGGGAGGCTGGATTCGAAGCTGGGCCCCATGTCTCCTGGCTTCAGTCCTGCACTAAGTTGAGGGAAGCTGTGTTGGTAATGTCCTCGCATTTGCTCGCTTTTACAAAGTCCTCTGGGTGCACAGGCCGTGATCATGGGTGGTTCTAGTTAGCCTTCACTGGCCTGTCTCCCACCAGAGAATGTAGACTCAAGTCCATGGGCCAGAAGCCAGGCCTCTGGCCAGACCACTTCGGGGTCTTGTTCCTTTTCACAGCTGACAAACGCTCCCGTCCCCAGGGCGGCCATCTGGAGGACCACAGGAGGACCATGGAGGAGCAGGCTGTGGAGATGGGCACTTGGTGTGTGGTGGGGCCACCAGGTGGGACAGAAGAGGCTGGGGGCTCAAGCCTTGCTGGCCTTCAAGTGTCCAAGAGACACCTCTCAACCTTGGAAGAATAAAGAAAGGTTAGGGGTGGACCTCAGCTGCTGCCATGGACATTTTGTCATTCAAGCATGTATTATTTGGAATACCGGAAATTAAGGGGACGCTTAGAAACTTCCAAATGGCTTTGTGAACCATTGCTCTCGGAAAATAGACTTTCAAAAAATTCTTTTGATGTATTGTTTTTAGGAGGCTGTGGATACCTTTGATGTCTTATTTCTGTATAATTTCCTTGGGTTTTCTGTGTCAATCGTGGTGTTCTCTTAAGGAGGAAAAGAGAGGTAATATTGATTGAGCCAGAACGTTGCGGCCAGAACGGTTGCTCCTCTCACTTTTGTCTGCCTGTCTCCTCAGGCTGTTGCTGAGGGGTCCTGTGGGGAGCGGTGTGTGTGTGGGGGAGGGTCTCCTTGCCGACAGCCTGGATTCAGACTGTCCCAGCATTCATAATCTTGTAGCTGCCAGATGTGACCGGTCCGTGCACAGCTTCCTTGACTTAATTTGCTGTTTTGGGTGGAAGAGTGGATATCGGATGTAATTTGAAAGGGGTGTGACTATTCATGAATTTTAAAAATACGTGTGCGCGTACGACACACACATAGTCACATATATTGTCCCCAAATGCATGGAGACTAAGGGTGGTCCTCTGCAAAGCAGTTGTCTTGGGAGGCTGCAGACAGATGCCAGTCATGTGGCCTGTGCTCAGAAAAGTGCCGGGGGTAGTTTGAAGGTGTGTCATTTGGAAGAGTGCTGAGGAATTAAAGGGACCCAGCTCCCACCATGTGGGGGCGAAAACAGGATCTGACTCCGACGATAGTAATAACAGCTTCTGTCATTGAGTGCTCATTACCTGCCAGGCACCGTTGTAGGCACGTTCTGCCACTTAACTGACTTCATCTTCATAACAGCCATGTGTTCCAAGTGCTATTATCACTATTCCCATTTTACAGATGAGGAAAGTGAGGCACAGAGAGGTTGACCAACTTGGCCCAAGGTCACCTGGATAATGAAAGACAGAGTTGAGATTTGAACTTTGGCAAGGAGGAACTTAACTGGTTAATATTCCAAGGATGGGTCTGCTTTTCCTGCAGGTCTTATGAATAGGCTCTGAAGGTCAAGCGCAAAGAAGCGGTTGTTCATTTATTTAAGGAACATTCTGGAGTGTCTTGATGGTTCGTCAGACACTGTGCCGGGTGAGGGGGTTAGAAAGAAAATAACGAGGGATCCCTGTCATAGGCGGCATCTCTGTTCAGTGTCTGCTCAGTCCTCTCCAGTGGAAGTGGATGCCTTCCTCCTCCTGGAAGTGAGGCCAGACCATGTGACATGCTGTGGCCGATGAAATGCCAGCAGAACTGTGTTACTTCTGGGGGCGCCTGGGTGGCTCAGTCGGTTGAGCGTTCAACTTCGGCTCAGGTCATGATCTCATGTTCATGAATTCGAGCCCCGCATCAGCTTATTGCTCTCTGTGGGGCCCGCCTCGGATTCTCTGTTTCCCTCTTTTCTCTGCCTCTCCCCGACTTGTTTGCGTGCACAGGAGCCCTCTCTCTCTCTCTCTCTCTCCCCAAAACAAACATTAAATATACATATATGTACATATGTAAAGAAGCGTGTCCCTTCCGGCTGACAGCTTTAAGAACCAGGGCAGTGCAGATGGCAGCTGCTGGCCCCCGGGATGAGGAGGACAGTACTGAGCAGAGAGCGGCCCCCAAGGCCCCATGATGGATGGGCGGGCCTGTAGTTCGAGTCAGAGCTGACCCTGGAACATTGAGGCCACCGTGGCCTTGGCTTGACACAGCCTGTTTCCACTCTCAGAAATCACGGTCAAGTGAGGCGCTCCGTGCATGTTTTTATAGTGGGACCACAATTGGGACACATGTTTGACTTCCTGAAGTGATGGCATTTATTTAAAACCACATGCACGTGCACGCACCAGTCTGCCACCTCTGTGTCCTAGCCAGATTCCCTCCATTGTAGTGCCCCCTCTGAGCACAGTTGGGTGACACCTCCCAGTCGGGAAAAGCCATCTTTCCCTTAAAAGGCAGATTTCTCAAACTCGTGAACTTATCTGCCCAAAAGATTACAGAAATAGGTCCTTGGGAGTGACTAAATATATTTAGTGTTTTTCTAGCTTGGAACTTGATTCCCCACTCCACCCCACATATGCATGCCATTAAAAATAATGCATTGGAAACTCACCCCAGCATTTACCCTTCAGAGACATAATGACAGCTTCCGTTCTTTTCTCAGTCTCTTTCTGCTTCGTGCCAAGCCTTTCACAGGCAGGGTATCGAGTTTTCACGGTAGTCCTGGAAAAATTAAAGACGGTTCTCCCCGTTTTATAGATGAGGAAACTGAGGCTTCCGCGATGGAAAGTACCTCGCCCAAAGGTCATGCGGCTGGTGAGTGGCTTGGCAGGGATTTGAAGTCATCGTGCCTGATTCCAGCAGTCCTCTTGGCTCTGGTGGCCCTTCGAAGCCGCACAAGACACAGAGGAATCGAAGCACCCACTTCAAATCAGATGCCGAGGCTGGCGGACGTCTGAAGTCAGCTTTTGCTGACTTCGCAGCTTTGTGCATCAGACCGGGGGAGGGGGGCGGGGGGAGGGGTTTACAGTCAGGCAGCCTGGAGTATTTTCAGACGGCTAGCTCATCTGCAAGGACATTCAGGCTCTAGGTCTGGACACGCATTCTCTGAGGCAGGGTCTGCCCGAGCAGGCCGGAAACCGGAAGATACTCTTCGGAGTGGGGACTGGCCTGTTGCTGTGTGGGGCGGCATCTAGAGCAGAGCCCGGCGTGCAGTCGGCACTCTGCAAATCCTTGCTGATCCTCTGATGGTCACGGCTAACGAGCTCTGCCTTACCTGTCTGTGCACAGATTCATTCAGCAAGTGTTGACCAGTCCTGTGGGCCTGCTGGAGGCACTGGGAACATAAGAGCAAGCGAGACCAAGTTCGTGCTCAGAATGGAGCTTGAAGGAGTTAGAGTATGTTAGGACGGAATCTGTGCCAGGAGGAAAATAAAGCTGAGTGCGAGGGCAGGTGCTCAGAGACATGAAAGCAGGTGGAGGATGAGCCAGGGAGTGAGTGTCCGGCGGGAGAGCGAGCCAGGGAGTGAGTGGCCCACGGCAGAGAGCACTGGAAACACCCAGGTCGGCCTTGAGGTGGTTGGACGAGTCAGGGGCGCGGTGGCTCAGCCGAGGGGGATTCAATGAAGGGGCCGTAGACAGAGGTGCGGGAGGCGTCGTGCAGGTCCAGCCCTGGGAAGGCGGGGTGTACTGCCAGAGCTAGGGAGGGGGGACCACTTGGCAGGGCCACGGCGTGGTGGGGTCCAGCCCCTGCCACATGGAGAGAGTCCCATAAATCCTACCCTGGACTTTTCCTTCTTCCGACCGCTGACTGAACTCAACTGGTCACCAGGTGCATGTGGCCGTGATGGAGGCCCTAGGCGTCCACGTGCTGGGCGCAGAGCTGTGGTGGAGAGGGCTAGACTGGAGTGGGGGGAGGGGCCACGGGAGCATCAACCAGGGAGCGAGAAGGTTCTGTGGCTGGAGAGGAGTGAGCCGATGGGGGAAGGACAGGAAATGAGTTCAGGGAGGCCTGGAGACCACACCGCACGGGGCCTTTGGGCTGTGTTTGGAGGGAAGTGGGAAGCCAGTGGAGGGTGGGGGCAGATGTATTTGGTGTCACGGATACTGGCATCAGGATAACATTTGTCTCTGCAGTGGGTGTGGGCAGGGCCCCCTTAGGGTGAGTGCTGGGACCCCAGAACCAACCCCCCCGGGGAGGAAGAGGTCCTCCCCCACCTCCCCTGAAGGAGGCATTTGCCTGGTCTACGTGCTGTGTGCCAGCCAGCCCGTAAACGACAGGAAAGAGAAAGGAGCAGGGAGTCTCAAAAGAGGATATTCTGGAACTCTTGATAATCAGATCCCATTGTGAAGTCACGCGTTGAGTTACAGCACTGTAATCTTTGTTCCAGTGGAAAACTTTTACAGACCGTCCGTCCCGGCGAGTCCTGAATCCTGTTTGGTTCTCAGAAGGCCTTAAAATAGTGTGGAATGCTGGGAGACGGGCTCCGAAGGGGCAAAGGTTGTGTGCTCACTGCCCTGGCCACACCTTGGTGGGACAGCCCTGGTCGCCCGGGGGGGACTTTCTCATAGCAGGGCTTTGCAGGGCAGGGCACACAAAGGCTTTCTCGTGTGCTCGAGTTCCCCCAAGAGGCTGGGGCCGCCCAGCCGAGGCCGTGAGGCATCGCCTGGCATCTTTTCAGGCCACACTGTGCCGAGTCCCATGTGCTGAGCCGGTCCTCACAGGATGCCCCGGGGGCAGGAGGGCACACTCGTGGGTCCCGGGTCCATCCGTAGTGGGATGGGGAGATGTGAGGGGAGAGCCTAGGGCTGAAACAGCTCCTGGTTCTGTCCCATCCCACCCCGTAACCAAGGACCCCAGGAAGCCTTTGCTCCCTGGACCCCTTCCCCAGAGCTTGCTCTGGAAATGGACGGTTCGGGGCAAAGCGTTTGAGCCTCAGTCTCCGTCCCTGTAAAATCAGAACAGTAAATCTCAAAGGGCTGTTGGGGAATGAGACAAGGGTCCTGACACATAGTACACGCTCAGTTAATTCCCTTTCAAGTCAGAATCAGATCTTTAGTCGTCTCTCATTGGCCAGGAGGAAAGGGAGGCTGATACCATGAGCCCCATTTGATGGGAGTTCAGGTGTCTGACTTGGAATCCAGGTTTTGACCCCACGCCCTTTGTCCCTAGACGACAATTTCATACCCTGTCATCTGACCAGAGAGATGTACAACTGCATTTTTATTTGCAAAGGCATGTTAGTGCATTTGTACGTTATTTTTAAATGGCTTATTATTTATTATTGTATTCTCTTTGTTTTTTTTATTGTATTACTTATTATTTTATTTTTATTTATTTGTATGATCTTTTAAGTTGTATGGCCCTTTAAACTTTTACGGGACTGATTTATGTTTGGATCCTTGTCATTTTCTGCCTTTCTTATTACCATTTCTCCATTTTGGGTTTTTAAGACAAAGGCTAAACAATTGTTTTGCACTTTGTTGGGACTCGGCGCTGGATTTGTTAATGCCCCACTTTGGGGCAGCAATTCTGGAGTCTTGATGAAAAGGCTGTGTCTCTGGGGCACAGAGTGCTGCTCCCAGGCCCGACCCCCTGAAGGTCATCTGTCCCCTCCTTCCAGAGGGGGCCAGGCTGGCTTGCAGTCACTGGTGTGCGTGAGCTGTCCTTTTTACTTCCGGAAGGACATGGTTTGTCCCCAGGCTAATTAATCAACCTTAGAACACTGACATCTTGATCCAGTTTGGCCACTGGAAAGTCATGGACCCCCCAGTCCTTCACGGGCACCAGGGGACATTGGACCAGGTGGCATCCAGTGGTCTGCCCAGTTCCAGACTTCCTAGAATTCACGTGGCAGGGACCAGGTGTCCCAGGGCTAGAGGGGCCAGGCCAGAGGACTCTCGCTGTGACCTTCCGTGAGAGGCCCCCGCCCCCTGAAGGTGAGAGCCCCGGCGTCCTGTCCTGCGGAAGCAACAGGCTGTGAGGACATAGCAGGAGGTGAGGTGGCCAGGGGTTTGTCATGGGCCAGGTGTTGGTACATCAGTGGCACTCGCCACTGAGGTTGGAATCCCTCATCCTCTCGGGCGGACTAGATGTGCTCACGTGGTACTTGTAGCAGATTCCTTGAGAGGAGGCCCTTTCTTTCCAGAGCTTGGCCTCAAGGGCGGCGCCTTCTGAAGCTGCTAAGTCCCGGGCAAGGCATTCTTCGTGGCCCCTGGGGGCCTCCTGACTCCTGAGTTATTGACGCATGTCTGCGTTGGTAAAGGCTCTGTTTGCATTAGTTGGCAGAATGGTGCCCTCATGAATGGGAAGGCTGACTGGGGAAGGCAGCCCTGATGCAGCCTCATGAATGGTCTGAAATACCAAGTGTTGAAGCCGTGGGGAGCGCGAGGCCCCTGTTATTCGAGAGTACTTTTGGGGGCTCATGCATATGGCTCCTTTCTCGCCTCTCCCGTGCCCACGAGGCCTTCTGAACCCAGCTCTCCTCCTTCCGTGCTTCTGCAAGCCCCACGACCCTCCTGCAACCTGTAATCCTTTTTGGTTCTTAAAGATGCAACTCAGGTGCCACTTCCCCCAGGAAGTGTCCTTCCAGATTTAGGACAGGCTTTCACAGCTGCCCTCCTCATCCACTAGCCTCAGCGTGTCTGTCTCATCCACTAGGCCGAACTGCTTAGGGACAAACCACAGTGCCTGGGACAGTGCCTGGAACCTAGCAGGGGCTCCGTTTGTGTGGGAAAAGGTTTCTTGAAGGGGACGGAATTGGACTTGAGCCCTTTGTAGGGATGGCAGGGAGTGGGTGGTGGGTAGGAGGGTGTGTGTTATGAGGGAGGAACTGGGGGCTGAAGCAAAGGCTTTACTGTGGATCCTGACTTGATGGCAGAGCGAGGGCTGGGTGGACTCTAAGCGTGGAGACGGCATGTTAGGCTGGCTTGCTGGTGCACTCATAGCCTGAGTGAGGGGTGGTCTTGAGTCACCAGGGAGAAAGAGGACCCTTAGGACTTTTGAGCTGGCAGACCCCGAGATACAAAGATCGTGCCTTGGCTGGGCTGGGCTGGGCCGGCTGGGTTGGAGGGGGGAGGGCGGGGAGGGGGAGGAGGACGTTTAGAAGCCCTTGAGAGCCGAAGCCAGGTGCATGCTGGGAGGGGAGGAATGGATGGACAAAGGTCTTATTGGAGTCTAGAAATTTAAGAGCGCCAGCCCTTGACCCTAAGCGTACATGTAGCTGACTCAACATTGCCATTCTCTACCCACCGGATGAGGTTATGGGAGTGATACAAGCCGGTGCACTCTGGAAGCCGGCGGGAGCATAAATAATTCATCAGATAAGCAGATGTATCTGTGGGCTTGGGGAGAATTCTTAGCAGACTTGAGACACTTGCAGAATAGAAGGTTCGTTTGCCCATCCGCAGCCTCCTGGTCTGGTGCAGATTGATGTGTGTGAGAGAGATTTTCCAACGTGGATGTTTCTCCGGCACCAGTGGTGTTCTCTCTTGAAGAAAATTCGAGGAAAGGTCACTCCTGTTTATTGAAACTTCATCTTCCTATCCATCTCGAGTTTCTGAAAGGCCCTGCTCTCCCCAGGAGCCCAGGCAGGGCTGCCCTGGCTCCCATAGACCTTGGGGCAGCGGGGTGGCGGGGTGCGGGGGAGGGGAGCGGGTGGTCCTTTATGAGAGATGCCCATGAGAATCACCTGCCTGGGAGCCTTTTCCAAGTGCACACCCGGGAACCCACTCGGGACTGGAAAGTGTGCTTCATTAAAGTTCTTCAGGTGATTGCGGCTTGATGCTACTGAGCTAAACGGTCTGAAAACAAACAGTGACTGGTCTTGAAATGCCAGCGGAATGGAAAGAAAGAAAGAAAATGAGGTTGGGACGTTCCCCTCCCCTCGCACCGGAAGAGCCAGTTCTGTAGCTGCCGGTGTTCGAGGCCTTGGTTGGCCTCACGCTATCTTTGGTCCTGCCCTCCCTCTAAACAGACCCGCGGTCTTCATTCTTCGGGTCTCCGGGAGTCTCCCCCTGCGTGAGGCTTCTTCCTGGTGAGGTCCTTTCCTCTCCGCATGTCTCTGCACGTAACACACAATACTGGGAGATTCTCGGCTGAGTTCCCCCTTCCCTCCGGGCTCTAGCCACAGCCCAGTCCTCCTCCTTAACCCCACACGCCTCCTGCTTCCTTCCTCGGGCTCCCTGGGTCCAGGCGGCGCCCACAGATGCTGACCCATGGCTAAGGGGACAGTGGGTCGATACGTGTGAGGCACATAGCTCTTCAGGATGAGGACGGCTCCTGGAAAAGGAAACTCGAATGGCACTTACACAGAAGATGACCTGCCCAGTCGTAGAAAGGGAAACACATCAAAAATGCCACTTTCCCCTCTTAAGATCATACACTGCACAAGGTGATGATGTACCCTTATCATTGACAGAAGACCTGCCAAGAAACATCCGTTGCTGAAGAAAATGCAAGTTTTCAGAGCCCTTTGGCAGGGTCTGCCGGCCATCTCTATCCAGGCCACGGATGCACACGCCCTTTGACCCAGTGATCTCACGTTGAGAGCCATTGGTCCCCCCCCTTAGGTCCCGTTGGGGACGCACACTCCAAGACCCCCAGTGGATGCCTGAAACCCTAGTGCCGGACCTCATATAGACTGTGCTTTTTCTTATACATCCTTAGCCGTGATGACGTTTAATTTAGAAATCCGGCAGAGTAAGAGATGGAACAGCAACAACTAGTAACAAGGTAGAACGGTTAGAGTAATACGTGGAACTAAAAGCTATGTGAATGTGCTCTCTCTCTCTCCCAAAGTATCTTACTGCGGGGTACTCACATCCTTGTGAGTACATCGAGTGCCTCTGTGTTGAGATGGAGAGGGGACGATGCAGGCACTTTGACATCGTGGGAGGCTACCGTTGACCTTGTGACGCGCGGTCAGAAGCAGGATTATCTGCTTCTGGGCCCTGGTTGACCTCAGGTAGCAAACCCTGGAGAGCGAAGCCGTGGATAAGGAGGACCACTTCTACGGGTACACGTACAGATGTTCGTGTGGCACGAATCATCCTTAGGATTCTTCATTTTTCTTCCCGAACATTTTCATGGTAGCGAAACATAGGGAGCAACTCAGATGCCCGTGAGAGGAAGGCTGTCTGCAGTCAGTGATGGTTGACGTTACTGTGTGCTGGGTGTGGAACAGGGTCGAGAATTGCTGCGTGCACCACGTGGACAGATCTTGGGATATGTTGCTGCAAAAACACAAACTGCGGAATCGCGAGTATCACTTGCCACCTTTTGTGGGAAAAGCGTCTGTGTGTGGAAGGGATGTAGGAATGTACATGTGGCCAGATTCTATGAGGATACACCAGACATCGACACAAGGCAGCCTGGGTGTGTGTGGAGAGACTGGGCAGAGGGAGGAAGCAGCATGAAGGGGACGTTTGGCTGTGCATCTTTGGATGTTATTTGAATTTTGAACCCTATCGAATGTATTATCTATCATACGTTTAGTTTAAAAGATCCATGGCCTTCTCTTGGTTAGGTTGGGATTATCGGTTTTAGGGAGGAAAACCACAGTGGCAGAGTGCCATTTTTTATCACTTCATTAGCATCAGCACGGCTTATACAAATCCCAGTCGAGGGACATTTGTAAAATACTTTGCTCAGTACTCCTCACAATTGGCAAGGTCTCCAAACACGAGAAAAGTCTGTGAACCCGCCACAGCCAAGAAGATGCCGAGGAGACATAATGATCAAGTGTAATGTGAGGTCCCAGGTGGGCTCCTGGACAGGAGACGACATCAGGAAAAAGACTAAGAAAACCTGAATCACGTATAGACCTCAGCTCATAATAATGTATCAATACTGGTTCATTATTTAAGAAACCATCATATAAAATGATAATAGCGGGGGAAGTGGGGTGCAGAGTATATGGGACCTCTCTTTACTTGCAGTTTTTCTGTAAAATCTAAAACTTCTAAAAATTTGTTTAAAAGTAAGTGGTGGGGCACCTGGCTGGCTCCGTTCAGTCATGAGTTTGCCCCCCACACTGGGCACAGAGATTACTTAATAAAAAAAAATAAATAAAAGTAAGTGGAAAAAGCTTCACGGCCTCATTTGATTCTCTCAGTAGCCTATGAGTTATTTCTGTCTTTCAGAGGAGAGGCCCGAGGATCAGAGAGGTTACAGATGTGCCAGGTGCCCACAGCTGGTACATGGTGGAAACCCAGCCGTGGCACAGCCTGTAGGTGGAAGTGGTGCCACGCAGGCCTGGAAGGGACTTCTGGGACGTTGCTGGACGCAGGAAGTGGCGGGAAGTCCTCGCCCAGTGTGTGGATGTGGGGTTGGAGACACAGCTGGAGGTCAGATGCCAGCCCCCCTCCCCCCAACTCCCCCACGGAGATTCTGAGCTGCCGGGAAAGGGATGGCAAACGGTCTCATTCCCTGGGCCAACCCTGATTGGTTGGGTGGTTGCTGAGAGTGTGTCCCCACTCAGCAGGAAGCATATGTGATCATTTATGAGGTTGTCAGGGACAAGGGAAGGGGGACGGTTGGAGAGCAGGCTGCTGATAATGGCTGAGACCCGGGGACCCTGGAGGGGTTTAGCCTGGCAGAGCTGGGCCGGTGCTGTTGCCGGGCTGTTTTCTGTTCCCTTCCTTAGACCTTCTCGGGGTCTCTGTAGTGGGGGTCTGGGCGGTTTGCGGTTGGAGCTAGGGTAAAGCCATCCATGGGCGGAAAGTCTCCTGGGCTCCTCCTAGGCTTGAATCCTTAGAGTCTCTGAGGATGAGGCAGAACCTGCTGCCTTTCTGAACAGGGTGCTCCCAGGAGGTGGAAAGACCGATTTTCGATCAGATCAAGGTAGGATCCTGTGGAAACTCCCAGGGCCCTGTCCCAGGGCACCGGTGTCCTCGTCCCCAAGAGGTGTCTGTCATCACACTCCTGGCTGGCTGGCAAGGTAAAAGGTGGGTAGAAGAAGAAACGGGGAAGCTGAAACATAAGCAGAGTGAGACTATGTGTGCTTGCACGTGCCTCCGTGTGGGGGCACATGCGTGTGGATGTGGGCACAAGGGCTAGGGGCTTGCATGGCTGTGTGTAGTGTGTTGGGCACTGGAAACTTCTTGAAAGGGCAGTTAGGCAAAGGTGAGCCTCTCTTGAAGGCAACCTAATGGTCCGACATCCAGTTTACAAAATAGGTGACCGGGGAGTACTTCTTTGGCATTGAAAATGAACCTTTACTTTGTAAAAGATTTCCATTTCATTTCATTTTTAAATTTTATTTTAATGTTTATTTTTGAGAGACAGAGCGAGAGAGAGGGAGGGAGAGAGAGAGAGAGGGAGAGGAAGCAGGGCAGGGGCAGAGAGAGACCGAGACACAGAATCCAAAGCAGGCTCCAGGCTCTGAGCTGTCAGCACAGAGCTTGACACGGGACTCGAACTCACAAGCTGTGAGAGATCATGACCTGAGCCGAAGTCGGACGCTTAACCGACTGAGCCACCCAGGTGCCCGGAAAGATTTTTAATCTCTAGTTTCCCAGTTACAGTGTTTGAGGCTTGACTTGGAACTCAGGCCACATATACCTGTTGGGACACACCTTTGTGCTTTTGTTGATAATGTCCTGTTCCTAGTTCAGGGACTCTAGAAAAGATATCTGGGGGCACCTGACTGCCTTAGTTGGTAGAGCATGCAACTCTTGATCTCGGGGTCGTGAGTTCGAGCTCCACATTGGGTGTAGAGATTGCTTAAAATAAAATCCTTACTTTAAAAAAAAAGAAAGATACCTGGTAATAAAAACAGCGACGTTTACGTTAAGTCTCTTGGGTAGACTGAGTGGTGGGTCAGAGTCTCTGCGTCTTAAATTAAAAAATGCTGTTATAGAAAAGTTTCTAAACATTTTATATTAAAGCAAGACTGCAGAAGAAATAAAAGCACCCTCCAAAACTGACGTGGGCAGGTAGAGAATCTCTCCTAAATTTTAAATATAAAATTTTATTGGGGGGAATTGAGAATCACTTACTGACTTATTTTTAACAGTAGCCTCTTCTGTTGAGTGTTGGTCTAGTTGACACATTTGGGGGTGAGTACCCTTTCCTGGTGGTTTTTCCCTTTCTTTGGGGCGCACTTTGGTTGTGTGGGAAGAGAGAGGGCCGTGTTTTTGGATAATCCTGTGCTCCTAATCCAGACTCTGTCCCAAGCTGTGCACCCTGGTTACTTACCCCGTGAGGAGGCCACATGGTCCTCATCCGGCCACTGGAGATGACCATACGCCACCTCACAGGCTTCTGGTTAGAAGGCAGATGCCTGGCCCAGGCACGTGATTGGCGTTCTGTCCATGGGGCTCTATCTGGGAGCAGATCCATTCCCGTCATCGTGACCAGAGAGTGGGGTGACGGTCTCAGCGGTAAGTGACAGGAGCCGCTTAGTCTCAGCCTTTTGGGAGGGAGAATTCGGGCCAGGGCTCAGGAGTCACAGGCAAGGCAGGTTATGAGGCTCTCTGGGTAGACCCGGGTCCTCCATGCAGGGGTGAGGTTGGGACGAGGGGTCCCGTGGGCTCTCGGTGCTCTGCCCCCTGTTCCTCAGGGCACTGGCTTCGTTGGAGGAACCTGTCGTTTCTCTGGCCCGGGTCTCTCAGGCTGTGACCACAGTCTCTGCTCCTGCGTGGAGGTTAGCGAAGGCTCATCGAGATAGATTTCCTGGTGCTTATCGCTCAGTCGCTACTTCACAGGGATGACCCAGAGCCCGGCTGCCTGTTGACCGGCTACGTGTGATTGTGGTAAACATACCCAGGCTCCGAGGCCCCGGGGAAGCGGCCTCGACTTCTTGGAGCTGAGTCGCAGCGGCGGTAATTGCTGTGATGAATTGCGTTTACTTCGCGTACAATCTTGAGGGACGCGGCTGCCGTTGGAATAGAGCCGGTCTGCAGTTACCGGGACGGGTCCTGGAGCCCAGCTGCGCCACCCCTGGTCCAGCGCAAGGGGCTGTGAGCCCAGCGGAATGTTGGAGAGCCACCCGGGCACTTGGGTGGGTCACCTAGATCCTGCCCAGCACGTCATCCCCTGCTCGGAAGCTTTGGAGCAAGAGGCAGTGAGGTGTAATGCTTAGTGCATGGGCCCTGGTGCTGGCCTGCCTCGGTTTGAATCTGGCTGTGTGACCTTTAGTACAACACGAACCTCTCTGGGCCTCTGCTTTCGCATCTGTGACATAGCCGTATCTCTCCCAAAGGATTTGAAACGAGTTAACATTCGTAACGTAAGACAACGTAGTGTCTCAGCCCCTCAGCGAGGCTGCTGTGAGGATTAAGAAAGGTAAAGCCCTTGGCACACATTAAGGGCTCAGTGACTGTTGTCAGACCGAAGCCTGCCCTGCACCCTTCTGCCTCCCCATCCGCAGGGCAGCCTGGTGCCAGCCCAGCTCGCTGTTCTTGCCCCGTGGAACCTGGCTGCTCCCCCGGGTCTGGGGCCTTCCTGCTTCCATAGCGCCGAGTGCAGTGCGCAGCCGCGGGGAGGAGGTGCCCAGTAAACTGTGGCCGAGTGTGACCGGCTGGTTAGGGTCGCTGGAGAGCAGCCCGAGGTTGTCTCTGAAGTCGAGACTTCAGGTTGGAAGGGTCGGCGGCATGAGGTTACTGAGCGTGCACGGTGCACGAGATCCTCTGTCGGCCAGAGCCCAGAAGTGGACGTGACAGTTGGCCAGCAGGGCCTCCAGGACCTGGGCTCCGGGCGAGAAGGCAAGATAGAACCTCTCCAGGACCAGTAGCATCGAAAGCTAGCGCAGTAGAGAGTGAGGGGGCGCCTGGGGGGCTCCGCCGGTTAAGCGTCCGACTCTTCATTTTAGCTCAAGTCATGATCTCACGGTTCGTGGGATGGAGCCCCATGTCCGGCTCTATGTTGACAGCGTGGAGCCTGCTTGGGATTCTTTCTCTCTTCCTCTCTCTCTGTGCCCCTCCCCTGCCTGCATGTGGGGTGTGCTCTCTCTCTCTCTCTCTAAATAAATAAACTAAAAAAATTAGTGAAAGAGTGAGTAAGAGTGAGTAAGAGTCAGTGAGAGTGAATAAGTGAGCTGGTGCCCAGTAGGATACCAGGCAGGGGAAAGTGAAGGGTTGGCCTCGAGGATCCTGGGAGGGCTGCCTGGAAGAGCTGGCCTGTGTGTGACAGGACTTTTGAGAGGGGAATTGGAGCGGTGTGGGGGTGGGGTTCTGCTGCTAGACGCTCAGGTTTACCTAAGGGGCCTGGCTGCAGGGGAGGACCCACTGTCCGTCTGAGGGGCTGTGGGGCAGAGGCTTTCCTGGGAAAGTAGTTGTGACTGAACTCTCTAAAAACGAATGGGGAGCAGGAGGGACGAAGAGAAGGAGAGATTGCAGAGCAGGAGGAGGAGGAGGGAGAGAGGGATCCAGGGAGGGAGGGGGCCCCATGCTCTTTAAGCCTCTGAAGGCTGTTTAGAATAATCTGCCCCGCTGATTCTCACTGTCCCCCAGAGCCCCTGCTCTACCTTTATTGTCTTACAAGCCCTTCATTTCTCTTCCTGGCTTTTCTCTCCCCAGTGTGCCGGCATCTCGGCCATTTCCTGCCCCATGGCTGCCCAGCCTCCTCCATCCCGGTCACCCTGTGCAGGCATGACCTCACCCTGCGGCCGGGAAGCTGGGCTCCTGTTCCCGCCTGTTTACTCTGGCGTTTGGACAGGTCGATCACATGCCGCCCCAGGATGCCAGCCTCGTGAGTCGAAGGCAGTGGGCACAGGCGGGCGGGAGGGGGCATTCCTCCGGGCTGACTCGCACCCAGCTGAGCTGGCATGGGACCCCTGTTTTGGAAGCAGCTCTGGGACTCTGGGCCAGCCCAGCTCTGCACTGGGGTGCTGAGTCATTGCCCCGCAGTATGGCCTCTGAGTCATGGGAGCAGCTCTGTCCTCCACAGCCAGTCCTTTGTGGGACCCTTCTGGGTGCTTACTGGTGTTTGACCCTCTCTGCCATTGGCCACCCTCAAGGTCTTGCCCCTTGATCGCTTTATGGGCCCCGCCCAAATCACTTATACGCCCCGCCCAAATCAGCTGTGCCCCTTTGAGATCCAGAATTGTAGAGCTCGACTCAACCGGCAGCAGCTGAGTTACTGGAAAGGGAAAGAAGTGTGGGCAGACAAAGCAAGGGGGGGCGGAAGTGAACCATCGGCATCGGGGAAGTGGGGGCGGGGGGCAGGTCTCATGTCCCGACGGGCCACAAGAGGCATGCACAAGTCTTGGGGCTTGTGTATTTCGTAGGCATCTTGCAATGACCTTGAAAACCCACCATGTTACTCTGTGGCAGTAGGTGCAATAGTAACATCTATGTGTCGATACTGTGCTGCCTGCTGTTAATTCCATTCCTGATCTGTAGCCTTCGGGGAGTCCTTGTGCCTATTTCATGGTTGAAGAAACTGAGGGTTTAGTAGAAGACCTCTGCTCAGAGTCACAGACCTACAAAGTGGCCTCAGACCTCAGTTCACTATAAGAGACTCCCTCACTCTAGTTTGTTTCCTTCCCTCCCTCCCTTCCTCCCCCTTCTCTCTTCTTTCCCCCCCTCCCTCCGTTTTTTCTCTGCCTCTTGGCTGCTAAGGTCTTTCCCTAAGGAAGGCAGCTGTCAGCCTCGCAGGAAGCCCACTATTAAAAGGAAACAAAAGTGTCATTAGGAGTCCTGCTGTCACTGTGGATTGAGCCTGCACGCTGAGCCCCGAGGGCATTCGCAGGACTGCGAAAGCAGCTGGAGGGCCTCTGAGAGTTCTGTCTGGGAGCTGGGGGAGGGGGTGGGGCGTGGTGTGAAGAAATTGGGTGGCTCTTTGACCCTGAGGGGACATCTGTGTCGAGGCCTAAGAGAAGCTTCCTAGGGCTCAGATTGTACCCCCTTTAGGGGCGCCTGGGTGGCTCAGTCTTTTGAGCGTCCGACTTCCTGCTCAGGTCATGATCTCCCGGTCTGTGAGTTGGGCTCCGTGCTGACGGCTCAGAGCCCTGGACCCTGCTTTGGATTCTGTGACTCCTTCTCTCTCTGCCCCTCCCCGACTTGTTTGCGCGAGCTCTTTCTCTCTCTCTCTCTCTCTCTCTCTCTCTCAAAATAAATAAAAACATTAAAAACATTTAGATGTATCCTCCTTTAAGTCAGTGGCTTTGGTGGGGGAGGGTCCTTCATTTCCGCTGGTCTCAGTTGTCCCCTGCCTACAGGGAGGTGGCTGCCCTAGACCAGTGTTTCTAAAGCGTAGCCCCCACCTCTCCTGGGGGCGGCGACATCCGCTTGGGGCTAAGGGGATTGCAGTCTGCATTCGTAGTGAGCTTCCTAGGTGAGGCTGGAGAACCCCTTTCCCGGTTGGCCCTGACTTTGCAGGTGAAGCCTCAGGCTCTTCCCGCTGTCCAGGTGCTGAGCCAGGAGCCTTTCAGCTGAGGGTTTGCAGGGCCTCAGCCCCAAATGTGGCTACGGCCAAATGGGCGACACTGATGAGGGTGTTGGTGGGGCCTGAGCTTGAAGTCCCTAAGGATACAGTCCAGCCTCTTGTTGCAGCCAGTGGGATTTCTGGCCTCCCTTGGGATGGGCGGGGGTCCCGAGGGCGCACGGCCGCCCTGGCTGGAGCTGGACAGGCTGCTTCTTGTGAAGGCCTCTTTCCGGTCCCCAAGATGCCTCCCTTCCCCTGCCCACCCCCCATGGAGACCACATGGCCTCCATTTATGATCCTGGTCATCCTGTTATTTTTCCTCTAGGAAAGAGATGTGAAATATTTCTTAGGCCCACCTCTCTGTGAAGAGTAGAAGAGGAAAACAAAGACTGTTTCTAGAAAGACGGGAGTGTACGACCTCTCTTCTTGGAAGAATTTCTTATGTCTGCTCTTGACTCCGGACACAGCCCAGAGGACTGGGAAGGCTTCGGGGGAAGGTTGGGAGGGGGTAGGTTGGGGCTGGCTGGTCAGAATAGCTCAGAGACGCGGCAGGTGTCCCGAGAAGCCATCAGTAGGGGTTTTCTCCGAGCCAGGCCTGTGCCTAAGTGCCTTTCTCTATTAACCTATTCAGTCCTCAGCAGAAGCCTAATGGGGAGGTGTGCTGTCATTATCCCTGTCGGCTGCATGAAGGAATGAAGGGTTCTGACGCAGTTATTTGTCCACGGCCGTGGGGCTGGTAAGAGGCAAGGCCAGGCAGCAGTTAGGCCTGGAGTGTAGAGCCCTCGGCTCCTAACTGTGGCCGTGGGGAAAATTTCATAGCCCATCAAGCTCTTGCTAAGAAGTGCTTATGGGTATCGCGCTCTAATTTCATTCCAACCTCGTGTTATCCCGTTCAGTGGACCAGGCTGAGCAGACGTGGGGCGGTGCCAAACTGGGCTCCAGGAATCCGGGCAAAGTCCGCTCTGGGCTGTGGCATCATCTGGGGTTGATCTTGTGCAGCCAACCTGCCCTGGCCTCAGTTGCCTTATCTGTAAAATGGGTGTGATACCAACTAGGTCAAAGGTGGTTCAGTGAGACTCTCCTGATGAAGTGTCTAGTACATGGGAGGCCCTCAGCAATGACTCGTTTCTTTGTCCCTACAAGTAGAGAGGCTGAGTCACAAGTCCTGAGGGGAGATCCTTTTCTCTTCTCTCCTTAAATGTGTCATCTCCCCCCTCCTTCAGCTTGCACTACCTGGGTGTGGTGAGCCCCGGGAATAATGCCGCTCTACAAGCTGGTTGGTGGCAGAACTCCGCGAACACCGCCTTTCATGTGGCGCCCCGTGACCGGCTTGCCGTTGCCAGCAGCCAGTCTGGGCAGGTGACTTTCGGGAACCACTGGGCGGCCCTGTGGAGGGAACTGGCTGCAGGGTGAAGAGAAGAAGAGCGGGTTTTGGTGGTGCTGCAGGAAGCAGGGCCCGTCCTGGCCACGCTGGTGCTCGGCCGCGGGCGCTGGGGTGCGGTATGGGACCGGCATCAGGCCGCTCCCCGGAGGTACCATCAGCAGGCAGGGAGAGGGCTGGGAATCCGCGGCTGGGACACTTAGGGAAGGGATTCCTGGGAGCTTAGGAGCCGGAGGAGCACCCTGGGGAGGACCCATCAGGGTAGGTTGCCTGCTGACTCGGGGGGAGGGGGGGGGCTTGTAGGAATTGACAGCAAGGTACTAACTCCAGAGCTCTGACTCTCCTGTGGCTTCTATCGCTGAGCCATATGGCTGTTTCTCTCCCTCCTGCTGCGTGACGTTCTGAAGGGCGGGCAAGCTCCTTGCAGAGTGCCCTTCACGTGGAACCGTGAAGATGTTGAGGGGCCCCTCTTCCCGATGATTCCTCCTAGCAACCTCCTTTCTCCTCGTCTGTGCTTCCATCCGTACTTCTGTCCTTCCTTCCACCCTTCCATGCTGTTCTTCCAACCTCCTTCTGTGTTTCCCTCCACCCAGCCACCCTTCCACCCAGCCCCCCATCTAACAGCCACTGCCTACCTGCTAGGCACTGGGCACCGGGCCTGGCTCTGGAGGACGATGGATAAGAGCCAAGAAGGTACCTGCTCTGAAGTCGTTCCTAGTCGAGTGGGCAGCTAAGCGCATACTTAAGTCATCTTCACACACACAGCGTAGTAGGTGCTCTAATGGGACTACTGACTGGGGCACACTGGGCCACGGAGGGGAGGGAGGGGTCATCTTGGGTGGCCTACGGCTGGGTTCACCGGAGAATTGTTTGAATGGAGTCTTGGAGGATGAATTGTTCCTTGAGGCCAAGGGAGCCTTCACACCCACCATCACTCAGGCCCCTGCTACAGAATTGAGGTGGAACTTAACAGGCTAATAAATTTTTTTTTCGCCTCTGAGCTTGCTTGTGTGTAAAGACAGGCAGAAAATAAAAGCAGAAAAAGAAATAAAGCGGAAAATACAGATCTGCTGTAATCCTGATGGCTGGGTTGTAGCCACTATCTGGCTTCCTGCTTCCAATACGGGTTTGTGTCCTGACTGTTCATTTCACATTATATCAGGACCATTTCCTCGTGCCATTCAACATTTTAAAAAACTTGTTTTTTTAATGTTTATTTAGAGAGAGAGAGAGAGAGAGAGAGAGACAGAGTGCACACAGGGGAGGGGCAGAGAGAGAGAGAGAGAGGGAGACACAGAATCCGAAGCAGGCTCCAGGCTCTGAGCTGTCAGCACAGAGCCCGACGTCGGGCTCGAACCTACAAACTTCGAGATCATGACCTGAGCACAAACCGCGAGATCATAACCTGAGCTGAAGTCGGACGCCTAGCCGACTGAGCCACCCAGGCGCCCCTTTAAAAACTTGTTTCGAGCAGCTTTTCCATAGGGGATCATGCACCTGTACTAGAAAGATACTCTGTGAGCCCTGTGTCCTTTCTAGGGGGCGTGGAGCTTTGTGAGGGAGAGGCGGGGGCTGTCGGTCGGGGCGTCTCCCCCAGGGTGACAGCAGAGAGTGTGCCTGTGCTTGCTGCGTCGCGATCCTTAGCCACCTCGGCACCGCGAGCACTCACCTTTCCTCCTGCTTTTGCCTGTTAAAACACACACACCTTTTCCTGCATCTCTGTTTCCTTGGCAGCGCCCCCTCCCCCCCAAAGGTACGAGGAGTTTCATGCAGTCTTGGTATATTCTGTCAGATTTCTTTTGAGGAGTATTTTACCCGCTGCCACTCCACAGACCTGCTCTTAGGGGCTGCTGAGACCGCGTCCTGAAGTGCGAACATCCTGAAGAATGCAGCAAACCCTCCAGCCGGGAGAGAAGGCGGCCAAACAAAAGATGTTCTGGATGGACCAGCTTGTCCTGTGTGTTGCCTGTTTGTGTTTTGTCAACTGGTCATTTCCTTCGGGGTGTCAGCGGGTTTTTTTCCTCATTGATTTGTAAGATCCGTTTTGAATAACTTGTGAATTTTGCAGACAGGGGAGTGGGGAGCCCCACTGGACTCTTTGTTAGGCATGCTGTTCCAGGAAGGGGCGCCTCCATTTCCATGGGGGACGTTTCTTTCCAAATCTGCATCTGATTGTGGAAGCAAAATCATGTTTTGCAAGTGAATGCAGGACCCCTCTCATTAATCTGGGCAGTTGCCAATTTTAAATGTTCCTGCATGCGTGGTATTTGCCAAAGAAGCTTCTCTCTTCCTTTCTTTCTTCATAAGCAAATAATAAATCCTGCTAACTTCCAGGGATCAGTGTAATTGTCAGTTTGAGGGAGTCCTCCCCATGGAGCCTCCGGATTCCCGACGGGTGGGGGTTGGGCAGACTTCTCCATCACAACATCGGCTCCAATTTTTAACTTAGTAGATACTCAGGTCAACATCTATTTAACATCTGCTTCTCCAATGGATGTGAATCTTCTTGAGGACAAGGACCAAGTCTCGTATTGCATCGTAGGTCTTCCCTTAGCCTCTAATGCAGTGCTCGGAAATGAATGCCCTGAGTGGTAAAATGACTTGCATAAGGCCACCCAGCGTGGACGAGGCTTCGACATGGCTGCTCTGAGACTTGGCCAGCTGTGTGAGCCCTCCTTTGAGCTGGATTCTTCAGGAGGCTTGCACCTACAGTCAGGGCTGTGCTTTGGTGTCTGGGTGAGCAGGGCAAAGGCTGGCTGGCATGACAAGACTTGTCCCCATGCCTCACTGGCACCGGTCATTGTGGGTTATTTTGGCTCAGTGAGGACAGCGTGAGATCTAGGGGAAAGGTTGGGACTGGTTTCCAGGTGAGTGCCAAGTGACAGCCAGCTGCGCCCTCTGCTTGGCTGCACCCGTGCCCTGCACCCGGCATGGCACCCCCAGGCTTGCTGTGGAAGGAGGAAGAAGCTTCCTTTGTCACAAGCTGGGGCATGAAACCGTCCGGGAACTCTGGTTGCATCACTCCAAGGCCCATCCTGCTGGCAGCAGAAGCCGCAGGTGGGGTGTGGGTTTGCACTGGGGGTGGGGAAGGAGGGAAAGTGTCCACGGTGGTCAGGCCACTTCCTGGCAGCAGGAATTTGGGAGGCTTTGTGGCAGAGGGGAGAGAGCCCGCCAGCTGGAATCGGGTGCTGCCAGTCCCCTTGCGTGAGTTTGGGCATGCCAGCGCTCTCTGGGGACCCAGCCTCCTGTGGGAAAAGTAGAAGTGATGAGACTTGCTCCTGTCAGGGTTTCTGGGCCATCCAGTGACTGGATGCCCGTTCCTGGCACTTAACAAGTGCCCAGGGGAGGTTCATTTATTTTTGTTCTCCCTCGCCCTGTTTTTGTAATGGACACATATAAATTTGGCAGAAAATTTCTAATATTGGGAAATCCTAGGTCCATTCAGGGAGAAGTCAAGTTGGAGTTCCACCCGCCTGTGGGAAAGGGACCCGCCAGGGGGCTCAGGGCACAAGCCTGGAGCCATTCTGAGTCCCCGGGGTCCAAGTGGGGTGGTGGAGAGCAAGCTGGCTGGAAGACCCAGGGTCTAATCCCAGGGGCACTGCCCGGAGCCGTGGGGCCCTGGCAGGTGTCTTGACACTGCGTCCTCATCCGTCACGTGGCTCAGTGGGAAGGGTGGCCTAAAGGTTCGTTAATCTAAAGGTGCATTAGGTCTTGAGACCCCTATCCCTCCTACCCTGCGGCTTTAAAATTGCTGGTCTTTTGGAGTTTCTTATGTCTTTAAGCTTCTGGAAAGCAGTGGCTGGAAAGCAATGGCCCCAGTTCAGTACCAGCACCTTCTCGATCGTGCCTGGACACAGGTCCAAGCTCCTGGCGATAAGGCCGTCAGAAGCTGCCGGTGTCGGGAACGTGCACCCCACACCCCCAGTCCTTTTGTGCTCCTGCCCCAGGGATAAGATACCAGCCAGGGGGCTGGATGGAGGTGACCCTGGCCACAACCTGAGTACCACTGCTTACCGGCCCAGGGCCTGGCCTGGCTGATCCACACCTGGAACGCAGGCACTGCCCACCCCTACCTGCTGGGAGCCAGGCTAGGAGCCTGGAGAGGAGCAGGGGCATGAAGTAAGCACCTGCCTGGAAGAGGAGCCTGGTTTAATAAAGGGGGCGGCCTGAGAGAATGCTGCAGGGCCTGAGCGAACACAGGGAGGTGCGGGCATGGAGACAGGAGCCGCTGTTGCTTGCGGTGGCGGGGGGCGGGGGCGGTGCTGGGGGAGCAGTGTCAGAAGCCACCTCACACATCTTGGCTTGTGTTGGAGGCTCGATTATCTGCTGGTGAACGCAGGCATTCGCGGAGGACACCACGTTGTTACATTCTATGTAGACAGACGCCTGTGCCGTCACTAGTGAACCCGGCCCCGAGCGCCTTGCCTCGTGTTCACCAGCCCTCAGCACGTGCTTCACACTGAGGGCCATGGTGGAGCCTTGAGGTTCATCTTTTAGCAGTCTGGGCCATTTTAGCAGAGGGTACACTGGGTCCGTGTGTGTGTGTGTGTGTGTGTGTGTGTGTGTAAGATTTCGGTTCACTGTGTAGGATGATACGCCTCTTTAGACCCAAGCTAGAAGAACAGCTCCCCTGGCCTCATCAGCTGGGCCGGACAAGTACCTGGGCTGAGGGTGGGCTGCTCACCTCTCGAGCCTTGTTTAAGGCTCTACCGGGTAACTTTGGCGCAAGGCCTGGCCCAGCTGGCCCGCGATGCCCCTCGCAGTCCCCTTCTGGAGCTCAGGTGCCCAGAACGTGACGGATGGCTGGGGATGCTGCCTGGCCTTGCGTTTGGCCTCAGCCAGGGTCAAGCTGTCAAGGAGGGGGGGGGTGTCTCACTTGCTAGGGAAGGTGGGAGAGGTGGGGGGCCAGCCAGTGCTTTTATGTGCAAACCTGCCTATCAGCTCCGGGACCTGGGAGACTCCCCGTGCAGTCCCTCCTCCAGTGAGAGGTGAGGAATTTCGTCGGGAGTGTTGTCTCTGATCTTGAGGCGCACATTCCTGGGGACTGTCCTGGGGTCCAGGCTGGAATGACAATGCGGGTGATGGCTGCTCCCTGGGGACGCTCTGTCTGGAAGGGCTCCGCTGACCCAGCAGTGTTTTCCTGCATCCCCATCCCGCTCCCCAGCCCCCCTCTGGCAGAGGCGGCCCATTGGGATGGTAATGCTTTTCCGGCTGGCCTTGGCTCCAGGTGAAAAATGAATTTCCAGGCCTGCTCTTAAGGCTGTGCAGTGTCATTTTTTATGCAGATGTGCTGGGGGCTTAGGGCCTGGTGGGGGTGGAGTGCTGACATGGGACCTGGAGGAGCCCAAGATCTTCACCCAAGTTGTCACCCTTCTTGGGGCATCTCTTTTAATGTGGCTGTGCCAGAGGCCCTAGGTCGCCCGCCCCCTAATAAAATTACCACGCCTGCTGCTTGGAGAGCCTACGCTGGTGCCTTCACGGAGGGTGGGAAGTTCCCCAGAAACCATCACGAGAGGAACATATAAGGAGAGGGCATCATTCTTATATCTAGGCTTCTGTGATCCCTTCCGTTCTCACCCACAAGTAGTTTTTCCTGGATTTTCTCAATGCATTTTTTTCTTATTACAAAATAAATATTTTCTTTAACAAAAAATTACGAGGCACTTCTGATGAACTGGGCAGCTGTTCTAAGTCCTTTGCAAATAGTGACTCATTTAATTTAATCCCACAGCAGTCCTGTGAGGCGCGCTAAAACAGGTTAGGCGCCCAGGGCTCCGGGCACAGGTTATAGGGTAAAGACCCAGTGGTGTGGCCTGAGGGTCTGGGGCCCTCCACTCTGAAAAGGAGAAAAGTCAAAAAAGTTTATTGCACCACCCAGAAATAAATGCTCTGAGCATTTCCTGATTATGGGGCGAAGTGACCTGGTTCTGTAGAGACACGTAGTGACGTGTCATTGTGTAGAAGCTTTAGAGTGTGTTTAACCAATTGCCCATCATTTGAATTAGGAACTTTTTTTAAATGGCCCTGCATGTATACTTCTGCACCCTGGTTCTCATTGTTAGTGCCATGTCTTTAGTTTTGAAAAATTGGGTGGGCTTTGAGAAGGACTCACAATTCTCCCAGACACACCCACAGGTGCTGCTGTGTCCTCCGTGCACACTTTGGGGGTGGGGGGTTGCTTCCGGTGGATAGAGGTCGGTAATGAGCAGCTTCGGGCAGTGTGGTGGCAGAGATGCCAGTGACCGGGGGCCTGGGGGCCCGGTTCAAGACGGGGTCCAGTCAATGAGCCCACAGTTTGCATGTTATGTATTACAGTTAATTATTTAAGCTGTCTTTAGTAAACCATGAAGCTGACGTTATTCTTTATTATTAAATAACAGAACGATGCTAATGCTGTCCCGTATTAATTACTCAAGTCGCCTTCCTCAGTATTAAGCTTTGTAGTGTTCGACTAACATCGAAAGTCAGAGGAGCAGAGATGTTAGACAATGCCAACCATTTTCTGTCAGGATTTTCTTCCTCCTGGACCGTTCGTTCCCTGCAACTCCATAACCCGAAGTTTGAGAATGTTTGTCAAATTTTCCTTAATTTTTGTTTTTTAAAGTTTGTTTATTTTGAGAGAGAGCGAGAGAAAGAGAGAGAGAGAGAGAGAGGGAGAGGGAGAATCCCTAGCAAGCTCTGCACTGTCAGCACCGAGCCTGAAGCGGGGCTCGAACTCTCTAACCATGAGATCATGACCTGAGCCGAAACCAAGAGTCCGGATGCACGAAGAGTCCGGGTGCTTGACAGGCTGGGCCCCCCAGGCGCCCCTGTCGAATTTTACTTTATAATAGCAGGCCACAGTAGACAGCGTACTGGGCTGAATAACATCCCCTCCTCCCCCAAATTTCTGTCTGCGGGGACCTCAGAATGTGGCTGTGTTTGGACATAGGGTCTTTGCAGATGTGTTTAGTTCCATCGAGGTCACAGTGGATTAGGGTGCTCCCTCAATCCGATGGGTGGTGTGCTTGGAGGAGAGGAGGGAGCAGCGCCGAGGGAGATGCTCTGGAGAGACACGGGGAGAGGGCAGAGGCTGGCGTGGCGTAGCTTCAAGCCAGAGAAGGCCACACATAGCGGGGAGCCTCCAGGGGTAAGGGCCAGACAAAGAAGTATTCCTGAGACAGTCATCCGCACTGGGTCAGCCTCCTTGGGATGGGGGGAGAAGGTGGACAGCAGGAGGAGCCTACCTACTCCCTCTCCATGAGTGTAGACGCTTACTTAGTAGAGACTGCCGAGGGAAGGGAGATGAAGTGCCTTGGGAAGCTGGTATCCTCATTTGCCTGCTCTGGCCGAAGCAAGAGGAACCTCCTTCTCCCTCTTAGCAGCTATGGGACCTTGAGAAAGCAGCCTAGAATCCCTGGACCTCGGTGGTGTCCTTATATGTAACGTGAAGCTTGTCTTGGGTTGTGGCAAGGATTGAATGTGATACATGCAGAGCCCTGGTGCGAGGTTTGTGCCCCGGAATGTTAGCACTTCTTGTTGCCGCACGTGCCCCATTTCCCGTTAACCCTGTAACTACCTTGTCCTATCTCCCCTCCCCCCCCTCCTCCCTCCCCCCTTCCCCATCACCCCATCCCGGTGACCGGGAAGGACAGGAAGCCCATGGGTCGAAGCTGAATCCATCACTATCCTCTTAGACTGTCTTCACATCCCCGTGTAGGTGGGTCGAGTCACCGTGCCCTGTCTACTCCCTCCAGAAGGAGGAAAAGACAGTAAGAGAAAGCAGAAACGTGACATGCATAGGGATGGTTATTGCCGGCTGGGGGCTGGGCCAGGGCACACCAGGAGCATTCCGCAGCAGATGACCCCCATCTACGTTTTAGCCTCGTGTTAGCACCCGCAACCTTCTGTTGATGGGATGCTGGGAGTGCTCCCAGGGACGGCAGACCTCAGGATGAGTGAGGGGTTTACTCATGGGGATGGGGGGCAGTGATATGGAAACTTGTATAACGAAATAGACGTTAGTTAAAGAGGAATGGGAACCCACCCCCACCCCCACAGTGCCACACCACCTCTGTGTTGAGTCATGCAGATCATGGCGGGGGGAAGAGTTTTGGGGAAGCGTTGAATTTTAGCCTCTGCCATATGCACAGTGCTTGTTTTGCAGTTTAGGGAATTTGGTGTCAGAGAGGTTACTTTGGTCCCGTGGCCCTTTCCCATAGCAGGGGAAGAATGTGCACTGTCCCTCATCCCTGGGCCCTGGCTCCTGAGTTCACGGGGCTGGGGGCAGGGCCAGGTAGATTGGGGTGACAGCGTGCTGGCTGCCTGCTGCGTCCCACCGCAGGTTTGCATTCGGGGGTCTTGTTGCAGGACCCGACTTCACCTGTCCCTTGGCAGGAGTCCGCGAGAATCCACTGCAGTGTCTGACTGCCCCTCAGTGCCGGCAGCATATCTGTCGTGCAGAGAAAATGATTGGGATGCAGCTCTTTGGTGCTTTTAGACTTGCAGCCACGAACTGTTCTGGTACCTGGAGAAGAATATTCACAAGTTCTAGTGTGAGATGCTGATTCAAAAGCAAAAAAAAAAAAAAGAAAGAAAGAAAAAAGAAAAACCTCTATAATTTTTATGGATTGTATTAAAAATATATGCTTCTTGAAAAATAACCTCAACCACTACAGAATTTCAAAAGTAGGAAGTGACCTTTTCCTATCATGTCGTCACTGTCCTTTGGCAGAGACCGTTAGTGGAAGGAGTCAGAAAACACGGGTTTGGAATCCTAGCTTGACCGTTTCAGTTTCCAAAGGTTCCATGTGAGGGAGAGGTCCAGCCACCCCTGTGTGCCATCATGGGAATCTGGGGAGATATTTGATGACATTATATCTAGGGTTGTCACCAGTCCTGTGTGGGTTCAATTATGTTCCTTGTCCTCATTCCCACCCCTTTGGTCCTGATCTTCTAGGAACCCAGACCCGGGACAGCAGAGTGTCCAGAACGGTGCTGTGCGGTGTCCGATCTGCTGCCGGCTGCATGGCCGAGCGGCTGTCCCGGCCGCAGTCTGCTCTCTTCTCTCTGCTTGCTCGTGTTGGCCAGCTCGGCTTCCCTGCCCAGGTTAGTCAAGGACACAGAGCAGCAGGCCTCCAGCCTGGAGTGTCTGTGGCGTCCCGAGACGTGGGCCTGCCTCTGGCCTCGGGTGTGTCCTCCCAGGGCTTCTAAAGAAAGTCAGGCAAGTTCAGGCCGAAGACACGCTGCTCCTTGCAGACTCTCGAAATGCCCGTGACACACACCTCGTTTCCCTTCTATTCACTCACCTGCACTGCCTGAGTGTGTGTGGCACTGAACTGACTGAAGGACGGCACTTCCTCATCCTCAAGGCGTTTGGGAAATGGATAGAGAAGGAGACCCCTTTTAATTTCCGGAAGCGTTGGGAATGTGTTTATCATTCAGAGCATTCTTGGCTGCTGGTGGTTAATGTTCACGTGTCGAGCTGCCGGGGTGGGGGTGGGGGGTGGGGGTGTAGTAATATCAGCTGATATTTATTGAGTGCTTTCTGTGTGTGAGGGACCCGCTGTGCATTTTGCATGGATTATCTCATTTTATCCCCTGAGAAGTAAGGACAGTTGTTAATTTCTGAGCAGGAAGGCAGACCTTCAAAATGCTAACTAAGCCTCCTGGGGTGCACAGTGAATAATGGAGGCAGAATGCAAACAGAGCCTGGGTCTCCAAAAACCCTATTTCCCTTCCAGAATCTTCGCGCCTCTCTCTGCTCCACTTCCGCCGGGAATCGGCGATTCAGCATCGTGGTCCGCTTTTCTTTTGGAATCTTTCTGCCGTCTCTTCCTTGAAACAGTCTCTCCATCATTCTGGCCAAGCACTGTAACTAGCACAGGAAATGAATATCCGGTGTGAACGTTCATCGAGCATGTGCAGCATTGGGTTCTGGGAGATACAGAATTTAAGGATGGTACGGTTGCTGTCCTTGGGCCATTCACTTGCAGATTGTGATGGAGGAAGCTCAGGGCTACAGGGAAATGGTAGTTCAGTGTGGGGCCGGGGATATGGAGAAAACAAGGCCTGCATGGTTTCAGAGCACCCCAGTTCTGAATATTGGGTGGCCGGGCAGAGCGGATGGGCCGGAGGAGATGACATGCTTGGAACTTAAAATCCATATGCTGTCTGTCACTCCACCGTGCGAACACTGGGGGAGGGGCAACAGTGGATTCAGCTGTGAGTCACAAAGAGATGATGAGAGAACTGGGAAGGCTGCACAGAGGAGGGAAAGGGCTTTGCAGGATGAGTAGAAGTTCACCGAGAGGGCTGAACAGTTAGAGGCGCAGCAGGAGCAGAGACCCAGAAGAGGGTCGGCAAGTGACGTGCCCAGTGTGGCCAGAGTGCAGAGGTGGTTAGGGCTGAGGCTGAAGAGCTTGGACCGTGGAGCTTTAGTTGCGGTTCATCTTACTACCCCTATGTCATTGGTGTCGTGGTTTTGTCACCTGTACGACGGGACGGTGCCGTACCTACCTGTAGGGACGCTGAGTGCGTGCTGCGCCTGACCTGAGCCCCGTACTGTTAGCTGTGGGCATCACCTCTGGCCCGATCGTGAGGCCGTGACTAATCCTGCAGGTCTGAGACAAGGAGGGGATGTGATTAGATGTGTCGGGTGACCCCGTGCCTCCCGAAAGGAAGGTCTCCCGGCATATGCCCGGCGCTGTGCTGCTCTTGCTGTGCGTCTCTCCGTGACCCTCGGGGTGCCCGCGTGCTTACAGGAGAGTGAGCAGGAACTCGGAGCTGTGTTGAGCGTGCCGAGCGCCCGGTGGTCCTGGTGAACAGAGCTCTGGGCTCCAGTCATGGTCACATCTTTCCGTCAGCTCGCTCCACGTGGTCCCCTCCTCCGCCACCCGAATCTGGTTCTCCTCCACTGTTAGCGCTGGTGGCAGCCAGGGGCCACCCAGGCTGCGTGCTCCCTGGGGCCCCGCTGCAGAATTGCAAGAGGTGTGGCCAAGGGGGGCAAGTAATGAGTGCTCAGTACTCTGGTCCTTTTCTTTTCTCCTTTTCCGTTTCCTTCCTCTCCTCTAAAGCACCCTACGTTTTCAGAGTTTAGAGCGCACGTGTTCCTTTTCTGAGCTCCAGGTTCTGCTTGTTCTAGATCGGGGACCCCGGGCAAGCCGCCCTGGTGGGCCCTACCTGCCCATCTGCAGGATATACCACAGAACAACCTCGGAGGGGTGGGTGAGGACGGCCCAAGCCCCTGGGGGTCAGGAGCCCCGTAGGGGCCGCACAGAGGGCAGCGGTGAGGGCAGATCATGGTCTGTGGCTCACGGCACTCACCTCAGGCTGCGTGCTCACTCCTAGCACGGGGCTTCTCCACCCCTGCCTCAGTCCCTCGCCGGGGGACCTGTGGAGCAGACCCCAGGCCAGGCCAGCTCGCCAGCATTGCCGTAGGTGGACCGTGGGGATCTGTGCTGCCCCCGGGTGACTGTTAGGGACACTCAGGTGTGAGGCTTCCTGGGCCAGAGAAGCCTTCTGTGCTCCTGGTGCCCTGAAGGCGCTCAGTAGATATGAATAATTCACACACACACACACACACACACACACACCCCAAACAACAGTGTGTGTGTGTGTGTGTGTGTGTGTGTGTGTGTGTGTTTGAGACATCACCATGAATGCCAGAATGCCACCCAGTTTCCACGGAGCTCTGGACACTTGAGTTCCCTGTCAGGTCTCTTTTCTGGACTACTGTTCTGACATGTTTTTGGGTGAATTTTAATTTCTGCTGCTTATTTATTGCACTTGTTTGCTCCTCTCCCTTCCCTCCCTCCCTTCTCCTCTCTTCCCCTAGGTAGTCTTTGTGTTGCCCATATACTCTGTGCGGCTCCTGACCCCCTAATGCTGGTGAGGGGATACAGTGGAGTTCGCCTTCTGGGGCGGGGTGGGGGGGCAAGAGTGTGAGCCACTAGGCTTCCGCACGGTGGTCCTGGGCAGAGTGACACAGCTCCTTCCCTGCTTGGCGAACTCAGGGGGCAGCCCAGCAGCGTGGACTTCCTGTGCCCTCCCTGCGCCCAGCCTGTTGGTTTTCTGTTCTGTGGTCTCTTCCTCCCGCCCCACCCCCTCCACTTTGGGTTTTGCCCACGGCCCCAGGGACAAGCTAGATGGCCCGAGTTTACTTAGTGACATGTGCCTGTGTGGCTTGAAGTAAGACCGGTTTCCGTGAAAGTCAGAAGTGCATTCCAGAGTCACGGCATGACCTCCCCGGAAGCCCAGCTAATCCGGGTTTTAAAGAGCAGTTGGAACAAAGGTGGTGATTATGGGATGTGGAAGCTGTGGGGTGTGGGAAAGGGCAGGTACAGCAGGGTCGCCGGGTGGGGAGCTCTGTGTTGAGGAATCGAGTTTGTGGTCCCAGAATGTGACCCAGATGCTCAAGGGACGGGGGCTTGGTGCCGTGCTAGACCCGCGGGCGCATGCAGCTGATGGTCCTGGGCTCCACTCCACCCCCTGTGAGCTGTGTGACATTGGGCAAGGGGCCTGCTCTCCATTTCTCCCCATTTCTCCCCATTTCTGTAATTTTGGGGTAGGACTCCTGACGCTCGGATTGTGATCATTAATGGGGATTAAGTGGGGAATTAAAAGGCATCCCTTCTGCGCCTGGCGATTAGTAAATGCCATTTCTCATTTCTGCCTTACTTTGAGCATCACCCCTTGCCCTTACCCTGAGCATCTTTTTCCTTCTTCTCAATTTACATACCTCCCAGGGCCCGTGTGATCCGTCCGTGAAAACAGCCGCAGTCCTGCGTGGAGCTCCCTGATGGTCCAGGGCATGCGGATGACACCTTGTTGGTGTAGTCCTCAAATGGGTGGCTTCTCATTGACCCGTTTTCTTAAATGAGAGGGGAAGCTCTTTGCAGGCAGGGCCCTGTGTGAGGTCTTGAGTCTCCTTTGGAGTTCCTTTCTGGGAGACGATGCACGCTCTGGGGCTTTTCTTACTCAGAGCCTTCGAGGGAAGATCCTGCTCTTCTGCAAAGTGCCTCCTCCAGTCATTCTTCCATGGCTCGGGTCCAGGGCACTTTGCCCCCTCTGTTCATGGGCATCTGATGACCTTACCCTGAGGGATTTTCTGGGCAAAGGCAAACAAAAGGAAGTCAGGGGGGGACCACTCCCAGGCCTGAAGTTTTATTTGTGGAAGGAGAGCATTCATGACTCTTCTCAGCTCATTGCAGTGTCGGAATCACCTTCAAGCCGTAGAGGAGGTGGCTGTGCGCTGAGTAGGCGGAAGGCTCTCTTTTATCGTGGACCTACTATGTGAGAGGGCTTCACACAGGCCAACTGTGATCTCCCCCCAGCTCTGCGAGGCCGGGCGCATTTGGCGGACTTGGATGTGGATTCAGGAAGTGAAGTTCCTGGTTTCCCAGCCGCCCAGGAGGTGTTGGGTCTGTTTGTCTATAGAGCGCTGGTCCCCACTTGGCATAGCCTCCCCTCCCCTGCGGTCTGTCTGTTTGCTTCTCTGTCTCTCTCTTTAAATTGCTGTTGCTCTTCCTCTCTGGCCTGGTCTAGCTAATGACACAGAAGGTTATTGTGAGGGAACCCAGGGACTTGGTGGGACAGTCATATCCCTGGACCTGTTAGGGGCCTCAGTCCTCGTGGGTGTGCAAGACCTGCGTGCTCCCTGGCTCTGCTCACGGGTCTCTCCAGGAGCGTTAGTCCGCCCACCTGTGGGTGGGGAGAGGCAGTCGGGGCTCATTTGGTTTTGGGGACACTACCTCCCCATTCCCGTCATGGCGGCCCTGAGCCAGGTGGGGATGATGTCACACCTCCAGGCCACAGCCAGATGCTCGACCACTCTGATGAGGAGCCACCTGGCGAGGTGTGTCCTGGACAATGTGGGCCGCTTCCCACTGGAGAAATAGCGAGAACTGGGACTTACTGACAGGTCACTGGCTTGGGCCTTTCTGTTCAGAGTCTGGCTCTGGATGTGATTGATGTCTGGGGAGCTTCTGTGCGTTGACCTTTCCAACAACTAGCTCCTGCTTCCCCACCTCTGTCTTCTGGAACCTTCTTATCCTGTCACCTTGCCCCCAGCCTTTCCTACCACGTAATCCTTCTGTGTCAGGACAGCCTAGTGGTTAAACAGAAAGGCTCCGGAGGCAGAGTGCGTGGGCTCCTATCCCAGCCCACTCTCTGCCCACCGTCCTCATTGGAACATGGGTTCACACAGCACAGCACTGTCGAGGTGACAAGACTCAATACAGCCAGTGCCCTTGGACAAGCCTTCGGGAGGTGTGCTTCTCACCTGCTCTGCCAGGCCTATGGTCTCACGCACCTGGGAGAGACGCTCAGAGTTGGGGAACTTTCCAGACTGGACCGTCATGGCCGAGAATGGCTCTCTTACCTGCTCTGGCCAGAGCTGTGCCTGAGGCTTCAGAGGCTCAGAGTCAGCATCTGCTGACTCTTGTACCACAGGACTGCTCACTGTTGCAAGAGAAGAAAGCGAGGACAGAGAGAGAGAGAGAGAGGGAGCACACCCTCAGACTCCAGGGGACCCGGCTGCAGAAAGGGGCCGGCAGGCAGCCAGGCACACCACGGACACGCTCCCCCTGGCTCCCACCACACTTCTCTCACATGCGGGGACCACTTGACCCGACTTCTACGCAGCCTGTGCCCTGCACCCCCGCTCACCATTCTGAGCCAACCCAGGACACCTGGAATCTTCCAGCAACCAGAACATCCCTCAGCGGGTCCATATTTAAGAGTGTACGAAGGTGCTTTCTCTCTCTGTCTCTGTCTCTGTCTCTGTCTCTGTGTTGGGTTGGAAATAGAGGCAGCCTATTTCTCATTTCTTTTCAAAATGCCCGCTGCAGGGGGCCAGCTGGTGGAACTGGGGAGGGTCAAGAAGGAAATGACATATTTGGGCCTGACGCCCCCCCCCCCCGCCCCCGAGGCAGAGGAGAAGGAGACTCGGCCAGGAGCTGTGTTTTCTCCTGGGGCGCTTCCAAGCCGAATTCCGATCGCCGTGTCACCAGGCCAGAACCCGACTCCTCGCCAAGCGCTCCCCTCGGTGCCCTCCGGGGGCAGGGTCCCCTGGAGGCTGCGGGCCCTGCACGGCCGGAGGGGCAGGAGAGCGGGCGGGTGCTGGGACCCAGGCCTGGAGGGCCGTCCGCGAGCCTGCAGCATGCCAGTTGCACACTTTCTCAGGAGACATGAAGAGAATGTTAGCCAACATCTTGTGGAGGTGTGACAGGCGTTAGAAGATGCATCTCTTGTAAGCACCCGGGCAGCCTGGCCAGCGTTCGCAAGCCCGTATGGGTGTGCGGCCGGCACCTGGGTGAATGGAACGCCACCACCGGCGTTTCTGCAGCCAGCCCTGACGCCTTCCGGTCACTGACTGCCCCTTCCCTCTCACTCAGGACCCCCTCCCTCAGGATCACCTTGTCCTGACTTCTTACAGCATAGATTAGTTTAACCCGCTTATGTGTTTAATATAAATAACACCATCAGGCTCTCCCTGGTGTCTGGCTTCTTTCACTCAGACTTATGTTTGTGGCTCGTTCTCATTGCTCTGTAACAATGTAACAGTGCGACATTCCACTGTGTGTGTATGTGTGTGTGTATGTGTGTGTGTGTGTGTGTGTCTGTGTGAGTTTTTTTACTGTTTATTTTTGAGAGAGAGAGCAGGGGAGGGGCAGAGAGAGAGGGAGACACAGAATCCGAAGCAGGCTTCAGGCTCCGAGCTGTCAGCACAGAGCCCGATGTGGGGCTCGAACCCACGAACCCTGAGATCATGACCTGAGCCAAAGTCAGACGCTTAACTGACTGAGCCACCCGGGCGCCCCTGCATGTGTCCCTTCTACTGTTGATGGACACTTGTGTAGTGTGAGGTTTGGGGTTGTTATGAATAGTGCTGCCAGCAACATCCAAAGGCATATCTTTCTTTCTTTTTTCTTTCTTTCTTAGTTTCTTTCTTTCTTTCTTTCTTTCTTTCTTTCTTTTTTTTAAAGTTTATTTAGAAAGAGAGAGAAAGAGAGTGAAAACAGGGGAAGGGCAGAAAGGGAGAGAGAGAATCCCAAGCAGGCCCTGCACTGTCAGCGCAGATGAGGGGCTCAGTCTTAACGAACCATGAGACCATGACCTGGACTGAATCCAAGAGATGGACGCTTGATGGACTGAGCCACCCAGGCGCTCCCAACACACATCTTTCATTGAAGGGTACACATTTCTGTGAGTTTATACGTGGGTGCGGAGCTGCTGGGTCACAGGGCACACATACGTTCAGTTTTAGTGGAGAATGCCAAGCCAGGTTCCCGGATCCTCTGTCCCCCAGCTTGTGTGAGAATCCCAGCGCCACATGAGAAGCCAGCCCTGCGTATTGACCATCTCTTTTCTTTTGGCCAGTGGGTTACAGCAGAAGCAAACACCTTGAAAGGAATCACATAGCAGAGGAAGTGAAAATGCTCCCAAAGAGGGAGACGTCCCTGTTGGGTGAGGTGACAGGTCCTGCTGTGCCATGCTTCGAATGCTTGTGGATGAAGCCTGTGGTGGGGCTGGGCCGCCTTCTCCCAGAGGGTCTGCTGCTTGGTTGCAGTGGGACCCAGCAGGCAGTGTAATAATTCTTGCCCAGGTGACAGAGCTTTAATGTACCTGTCCCCAACGAAACACACTCGGCTCCAGCCTTGCCCGTGGGTCTCTTACGGACTGTGTCCCTCGTTCTCTCCCCTGCCGTTGACTGGGGCTGGTACCACAAGTCATTGCCCCTCCTGCTGGCAGCAGCCTCTCTCAGCCCACAGGACCCCGGCCCTGACATTCCGGTGCCCACCGTTCCTGGCTGCTTCCTGGGTCCGGCAGCTCTCGATGGTTCCTGTTAGAGCTAAGGATCTGAGGTGAGGAGACCCAGAACAGGCTGCGTTCAATTCACAGGAGGCCTCATCCATTTGCAGAATAAAATAATGGCTAATTGAGCACTTAATATGTGCTCAGCAACATGCTAAGTGCTTTGTGGTGATTCTTTCTTTCTTTCTTTCTTTCTTTCTTTCTTTCTTTCTCTTTCTTTCTATTTATTTATTTTGAAATAGAGAAAGAGAGAACAAGTGGGGAAGTGGGGGAGGGGAAGGGGGTGCAGAGGATCTAAAGGGGACTCTGTGCTGACAGGAGAGAGGTGTGATTCGTCCCCATTTTACAGATGAGGAAACTAGGGGTTAAAACCATTTTCCATTTTCCCTAAGTAACATAGCTAGTAAATTTATTAGTTTAACTTTAATGTTTTAACCACTATCCTGAATTTCTCTCTTAGGACCTCATATTTAGCCACTCAGACTTCCTTTTGAACCCAACTTTCTCTTGGGTCTAAACGCTATGTTGGGTGGGTTTAAATGGGACAAGAGGAGCTCACCCTGTGACTCCTGGTCACCGAAGAATGCTTAAAACAGAGGATGGGACCCCACTGGCATGGTTGTTGTGAATCATAGCCCCCCAAAAGATGACCGTGCCCTGGTCCCTAGAACCTGTGAGGATGTTCCCTTCCTTACATGCCAAGCGAGACTTTGTGGATATGATTGAAGTTCAGGACCATGAGCTGGACGATGATCTTGGGTCATCCGGATGGGCCTTGTGTAATCACAGGGGTCCTTGAAAGTGGAATAAGGAGACTGAGGGGTCAGAGAAGGGGGAATACGGGGAGGAGCAGGGTCAGAGAGATGCTACGGTGCTGTATTTGAAGATGGAGGAAGGGAGCCCTCAGCGAGGCATCTGAGAGCCACCCCTGGAAGCTAGAAAAAGCCAAGGAAAATGATTTTTCTAGAGCCTCCACAAGAAAGAACCCTGCTAGCACCTTGAGTTTAGCTTGGCGACCCCTGTGTTAGACTTCTGACCTCCAGAACCATAAGATAATTAACTTGTGTTGTTTTATGCCACCAAGTACTTGAAAATTTGTTACTGCAGGAACAGAACAGTTGCTGTTAGGGACCATGGCTGTGATGGTCAAGCTCATGGGCTTCGGAGCCAGACTGCTTGCTTTCAAAGCTCTGTTGTATGGTTTTCTAGCTGTGTGACCTCGGGCAGGTTGTTTGACCTGTCTGGGCCTCAACGTTTCTCATCTCTCAAACTGGACAAGAAGAGTCTCTAACAGATAAAGTTGGTATTAGGACTAAACGAGGCATCTGTGCACGTGAACCCCCTGGTAGTGTTTGAGGTCCAGTCGCTCCAGGTAGGCGTCCTCGCGGGTAACACAGGGCAGCAGATCAGGGCCCATAATTGGGAGAAGACTGGTTGGGAGACAGGTACTTGTTTGTGCCTCTGTTTCCTTATCTGGAAGAGGCAGGAGTGCCAGAGCGGCCGGGGTCGTATGAGGTGGTGGGCCAGAACTTCTAGCTGGGCCAGGGGTAGGCACTCCTATGCAGGGCACTTGCTGGGTGGCCGCCGTCCGTCCAGCCTGCCGCCCTCTGCATCCGGGGGCCGTGCGTTCTTCAGTTGCCTTTAGATAATTTCAGCCAAATCATGGAAAGAGCCTAAACGTCCATCAACTGCTGAATGGATCAAGAAGATGTGGTTCATCTATACAATGGAATACTACATGGCCATGAGAAAGAATGAAATCTGGCCATTCGTGGCAATGCGGATGGAACTCGAGGGTGTCATGCTAAGCGAAATAAGTCAGGCAGAGAAGGACAGATACCATATGTTTTCACTCATAAGTGGAACAGGAGAAACTTAACAGAGGACCATGGGGGAGGGAAGGGAGAAAAATCGTTAAGGAGAGGGAGGGAGGCAAATCATAAGAGACTCTTAAATACTGAGAACAAACTAAGGGTTGATGGGGGTGTGGGAAAGGGGAAAAGGGGTGACGGGCATGGAGGAGGGCACTTGTGGGGATGAGCACTGGGTGTTGTATGGAAACCAACTTGACAATAAACTTTATAAAAAGTTTATAAAAGAGTATAAAAAAGAGTAATTTCAGGCCACTGCACTGGGGAGGCAGGAGTGTCCCCACAGAGCTAGAACAGGCCTGGGTACCCAGCAGGCGGTCATTGGTGGCTGCATACATGAATAAGACAAGCGACAGGGCTCAGGCCCTGCCCTGAAGAAGCTCGCTGTGCAGGCAAGGCCTGGAGCGATGCCAGAGCTTCGTGGTTGTCTCGAAAAAGAAACCAAACAAAGAACTACTTCCCACCAGCTGACCCCACACCCCCTCAGCTCACTGCCAGGACCTCTCAGCCCTGCAGGGGGACTCAGGACTGTGTGCCAGTCTGGCCCCACTGTCAACTCTCTAAACTAGCCGCTGACCCCTTCTTGGATGTTTTCTCCTCATCTTTGTAACGGATGCACCCTCTTCCATCTCAGGGTAGTTCTGGGGAGCCCCAAGCGGTAGAAAGTTCTGGATCTGCGAGGTCTTTGGTGCCTGTGTGAGGTGACACTCCCCCGAAGGCCCCGGGCCTCCTGCCTCCCCTCTGTTTGGGCTTCAGAGCCACAGGGCATGATTCTTGGCGAGCTCCCCTCTAAGTATATGAGGGTCAACTACAAGGAAGAATAACATGACTACTGCTCCGGGTCCGTGATCCTAACAAGATTGATTTTTCCTCTTCTCGTCCCCAGGCCCGATCTTTGGACCAGAAAGGACTTACAAAGATGCCCCTCGTGGTGGCTGTGCCTGTCGGTCGCGTGGGGCTTCATTCGAGGATTTTCTGAGCCTTACGGATTTACAGTGACGTCCAGCTGCCTGGGGAATAACCTTGGTGGAAGCATTTTCTGGAATTACGTACACCCGGTGCCCATCTGGATGCTAACGGCGGTATTAGGGAAGGCTGTGGCCGAGAGCCCGGTGCATCCCTGCAGCCTGGATGCCCGTGGGGGACAGAGGACCGTGGCTTCCTGTGAGGGCTGAGATCTCTGTCCTTATCTCCACACAAATGTTTGGTTGGGTCTCTGCCAGCCCCATGACACCCCCCTCCTCCTCACGCACACATCCTCGGCGGGTCCTGTCAGGTGTTCACCTGGGCTTTAGGTGACACTGGCCTGGCGGGCGGGAGAGAAGTCCCGGTGATGGAGCTGGTTCTCAATGGGAGCTGCCGGCTGGCGGCTCCCTCCGTGTGCCTGCCTGGGTGCTGGGCATGTCGGGGAGACAGAGGGAGATTGCAAGGAGCTTCCCAGGAGCCGCCGCCGTTCCCCGGGCGGACGTCGTCATGCCTGTGTCCGCCTCGACTGATTTCCTGGTTCGTGTGCCTGTCTCCATCGTCTGGACCGCAAGGGCCTCGAAGGCCGAGGCCTCTTCTTCGTGAAGTGTGTTTTGAAGACCTAGCACCGTGCCTGGCACAGAGTGTCTCTGGCTGCAGAGAGGGCGTTCAGGGATGCAGACGCTGAGAGTAAATAGGGACAGTAGGCCCGGCTCCGTGCTTAGAGCGAGAAACACGCTGCCAAATGTTTGCGGGACGCGCGTGGAGCCCGGGTTTGCATCTCCGAGCCGCCCCTGCTGTGTGACTCCGGCCAAGGGGCTGCTGCATGCCCTTCCCTTCTCCGCTCAGTGGAGGTTATGTGTGCCATTGTCCTTCGCCCGGGTCGTGTTGAGGATCACAAAAGCAGAGGCTCGCGCTGACACCCAGCACGGTGCCCTGCACACCGCAGAGGCTCAGCACACATGGTAGGGTCACTGCTGGTGCGGGGAGGGCCCCTGCGGAGGCTGGGGAATTGTTTGGGCCTTGAGCCAGAACCGGGTGGGTCTCACACTGGGTATGGCAGGTTGGCGCGGACAGTCGATCGAGGGTCACGGTCGCCGGGGCCCTTGGGAAGGCCCAGCGGCGAGCAGTAGCAGGCCAGGGCAGGGAGCCTTGTGTCCGGGTGAGGGGGGCAGCGCCAGGCTGGACACGGCAGCAAAGGCCTGTGGCAGTTCCGGCTTCCCGTGACATTGGTGACGCTGAGGGACGTGGCCTTAGCATCGGGCTGCCCACAGGAGAACATCGGCTCAAACAGCCAGTGCCCCAAGTGCAGGCCACCTGGGGCCACCTGGCACTTGGTTCCCAGGACTGCACTGAGGTGGGGCCTGGGCTTGGTGTTGATGGAGTTCCCAGTTCCACTCCTGCCCAATGGCACTTCTCAGCCAGGCTTTCCCTGACCTCCTCATGGAAGTCGTGGTCCTCTGGTCACTCCACCAGCGCTCCTAGATGTGTGATAATCTGGTATGCACTTGTGTAGGCCTTTCTCCCTCCCTGGAAAGCAGTCTCTCTGAGGTCAGGAAACAGATTTGCCCTACACGGTAGGCATCTGCTTTCTTGTATCTCGCTTGCTCAGATCAGAGCGACTCTCTGGTTTTATTTCGGTTTTCCTGGAGAGGACAGACAGAAGAAGGGAAGCATCTGTCTCACTCAGTCAGCCAACAGTCCCACTGGGTGGGCAGTGTTGTGCCCATTGTACAGCTGAGACTGGTGAGGTTTCATGGGGACCACGTAACTCACCCAAGGTTCTTTATCCAAGAGAACACTGAGCAGGAAGCCAGGAGCTGAATCATGCCAATTCAGCAGAAGGGTGGAGACTTTTCCTTTGGGGTCTTTAGAAGGTTGTGTCTGTGTGTGTGTGTGTGTGTGTGTAGCACTGTCCACTGCAGAATGCTCTTGGGCTCCTCAGAACTGGGTGCCCTCTTTGTCCTCTGGGAGAGACTGACTCTCACTCAGACCCCCCTCCTGTGTGGAGGAGCAGGTGCCACTCTGGGTGCCGGGACGAAGTGCAGTTGGGTTTGCAGTCCGGCCCCTGGAGGCTCATGGCCCTCAGGGAGCCCGTGCCCTTGGGTGAGTGGGCATTTGCAGCCCCATGTGATGGGTGTCGTGCTGGGAGTACCACAGCCAAGCTGGGCAGGGAGAGGAGTCATCCAGGGAGGGCGCTGGTGGGGAAGAACTGTGAGGACAGGGACGTCAGCCTGCCCTGGGGCGTGAGGGCCTCAGCCGGAAGAGTGAGTTGGGGAGACTGAGGCACAGCACTGGCCCTGGTCTCTTGCACCTCTTCTTGCTGTTTCCCCTGCCCTCCCGCTGTGGCACCTGTGCCCGCACTTCCCACATGATGCACAGCTCCACTTCACCTTTTACCGGTTGCTTCCAAGAACAAACCCATCGTGGTGGTCTGGCTTATCACCTGCTCCTCCCAGGAGGACCGAGACGGGCTCTGCCCCAGGAGACGGCACGGCCACGCTGGGAAATGAGACTCCGCGTGGCTCCTCCTTTCTGGCTGCTGAGTCCCAGCCCCGCATCTGCAGGGTGGTACCCTGTGGATGCTGACGTAGAAATTATCACCGTGTGTTAAGCCACGCTGTGTGCAGGGCACGTGGGAGACACTCTTCCATTCCAACCCCTGACGGGCCTGTGGAGTAGGCGCCGTTAGTGTGATGGTTTTACTCTCGAAGCACCTGGAGCACAGAAGGGCAAAGCAGGTTTCCCCAGGGCACAGGGCAGGAAGCCGGAGCCACTGGGCCTCTCTGCCAGGAGCTGAGAGACACGTTTCTGCTTTCTTCCTGTCTCCTGGTCACTGTGTGATCTCAGGCAGGTTACCTCCCTCCTCTGGGCCTTCATATCCCTAATTGGTGGTGAAACTGTCCAATTTCTCTTCTAAGCCTGGACACTCGAGAGTGAAAGCAGGACTGTAACACTTACTGTGGGATGACAGGTGTAAACCAGCTTGTTTCTGGGCGTGCCTGGCCCAGAGGCCCCTGGACTTGTCTGTTAGATGGTGAACAGTGCTACTGGTTCGCTCTTGGTGCTTGTGCAGGCTCCTGTGCTGGTGCCGCTGCCTGTGCTGGTGCTGGTGCTGGTCCTGGTCCTGATGCTGGTGCTCGTGCTCGTCCTGGTCCTGGTGTTGCCGCTGGTCCTGGTGCTGGTCCTGGTGCTGGTCCTGGTGCTGGTGCTGGTCCTGGTCCTGATGCTGGTGCTGGTGCTGGTCCTGGTCCTGGTGTTGGTGCTGGTCCTGGTCCTGGT